>JAKSZU010000054.1:661957-1323915 GCA_026018925.1 Tupaia tana | reverse complement strand
GTAAGGGCCAGGTTAGGGTTGGGTTTGAGCTTAAGGTTTCCACCTAGGGTTAGGGTTACGTCTATGGTTTGAGTTAGGCTTCAGGTTAGGTTAGGTTTGAACTTAGTTTGAGGGAGTAAGTTTAGGGCTACTGTTAGTTTTCGGTTCAGTGTTACGGTTGGAGATAGCGTCAGGGTCAGGTTAGAGTTGGGGTTGAGCTTCAGGTGTCCGCCTAGGGTTAGGGTTAGGGGTATGGTTTGAGTTAGGCTTCAGGTTAGGTTAGGTTTGAAATTAGTTTGAGGGAGTAAGTTTAGGGCTAATGTTAGTTTTCGGTTCAGTGTTATGGTTGGAGTTAGCGTGAGGGTCAGGTTAGGGTTGGGGTTGAGCTTAAGGTGTCCGCCTAGTGTTAGGGTTAGGTGTATGGTTTGATTTAGGCTTCAGGTTAGGTTAGGTTTGAACTTAGTTTGAGGGAGTAAGTTTAGGGCGACTGTTAGTTTTCGGGTATCTGTTATGGTTGGAGTTAGCACCAGGGCCAGGTTAGGATTGGGGTTGAGCTTAAGGTGTCCGCCTAGGGTTAGGGTTAGGTCTATGGTTTGAGATAGGCTTCAGGTTAGGTTAGGTTTGAACTTAGTTTGAGGGAGTAAGTTTAGGGCTACTGTTAGTTTTCGGTTCAGTGTTACGGTTGGAGATAGCGTCAGGGTCAGGTTAGGGTTGGGGTTGAGCTTCAGGTGTCCGCCTAGGGTTAAGGGTTAGGTCTATGGTTTGAGTTAGGCTTCAGGTTAGGTTAGGTTTGAACTTAGTTTGAGGGAGTCAGTTTAGGGCTACTGTTAGTTTTCGGTTAACTGTTACGGTTGGAGTAAGCGTCAGGGTCAGGTTAGGTTTGGGGTTGAGCTTCAGGTGTCCGCCTCGGGTTAGGGTTAGGTGTATGTTTTGATTTAGGCTTCAGGTTAGGTTAGGTTTGAACTTAGATTGAGGGAGTAAGTTTAGGGCTACTGTTAGTTTTCGTTTAACTGTTACGGTTGGAGTAAGCGTCAGGGTCAGGTTAGGGTGGGGGTTAAGCATAAGTTGTCCGCCTAGGGTTAGGGTTAGGTCTATGGTTTCATTTAGGCTTCAGGTTAGGTTAGGATTGAACTTAGTTTGAGGGAGTAAGTTTAGGGCTACTGTTAGTTTTCGGTTCAGTGTTACGTTTGGATTTAGCCTCAGGGTCAGGTTAGGGTTGGGGTTAAGCTTAAGGTGTCCGCCTAGGGTTAGGGTTAGGTCTATTGTTTGAGTTAGGCTTCAGGTTAGGTTAGGTTTGAACTTTGTTTGAGGGAGTAAGTTTAGGGCTACTGTTAGTTTTCGGTACAGTGTTACGGTAGGAGATAGCGTCAGGGTCAGGTTAGGGTTGGGGTTGAGCTTAAGGTGTCCGCCTAGGGTTGGGGTTAGGTGTATGGTTTGATTTAGGCTTCAGGTTAGGTTGGGTTTGAACTTAGTTTGAGGGGGTAATTTTAGGGCTACTGTTAATTTTCGGTTCAGTGTTACGGTTGGAGATAGCGTCAGGGTTAGGTTAGGGTTGGGCTTGAACTTCAGGTGTCCGCCTAGGGTTAGGGTTAGGTCTAAGGTTTGAGTTAGGCTTCAGGTTAGGTTAGGTTTGAAATTAGTTTGAGGGAGTAAGTTTAGGGCTACTGTTAGTTTTCTGTTCAGTGTTACGGTTGGAGTTAGCGTCAGGGTCAGGTTAGGGTTGGGGTTGAGCTTAAGGTGTCCGCCTTTTGTTAGAGTTAGGTGTATGGTTTGATTTAGGCTTCAGGTTAGGTTAGGTTTGAACTTAGTTTGAGGAAGTAAGTTTAGGGCGCATGTTAGTTTTCGGGTAATTGTTATGGTTGGAGTTAGCGTCAGGGCCAGCTTAGGGTTGGGGTTGAGCTTAAGGTGTCCGCCTAGGGTTAGGGTTAGGTCTATGGTTTGAGTTAGGCTTCAGGTTAGGTTAGGTTTGAACTTAGTTTGAGGGAGTAAGTTTAGGGCTACTGTTAGTTTTCGGTTCAGTGTTACGGTTGGAGATAGCGTCAGGGTCAGGTTAGGGTTGGGGTTGAGCTTCAGGTGTCCGCCTAGGGTTAGGGTTAGGTCTATGGTTTGAGTTAGGCTTCAGGTTATGTTACGTTTGAAATTAGTTTGAGGGAGTAAGTTTAGGGCTAATGCTAGTTTTCGGTTCAGTGTTACGGTTGGAGATAGCGTCAGGGTCAGGTTCAGGTTGGGCTTGAACTTCAGGTGTACGCCTAGGGTTAGGGTTAGGTCTATGGTTTGAGTTAGGCTTCAGGTTAGGTTAGGTTTCAAATTAGTTTGAGGGTGTAAGTTTAGGGCTACTGTTAGTTTTTGGTTCAGTGTTACGGTTGGAGTTAGTGTGAGGGTCAGGTTAGGGTTGGGGTTGAGCTTAAGGTGTCCGCCTAGGGTTAGAGTTAGGTGTATGGTTTGATTTAGGCTTCAGGTTAGGTTAGGTTTGAACTTAGTTTGATGGAGTAAGTTTAGGGCTACTCTTAGTTTTCGAGTAACTGTTATGGTTGGAGTTGGCGTCAGGGCCAGGTTAGGGTTGGGGTTGAGCTTAAGGTGTCCGCCTGGGGTTAGGGTTAGGTCTATGGTTTGAGTTAGGCTTCAGGTTAGGTTAGGTTTGAACTTAGTTTGAGGGAGTAAGTTTAGGGCTACTGTTATTTTTCGGTTCAGTGTTACGGTTGGATTTAGCGTGAGAGTCAGGTTAGGGTTGGGGTTGAGCTTAAGGTGTCCGTCTAGGGTTAGGGTTAGGTGTATGGCTTGATTTAGGCTTCAGGTTAGGTTAGGTTTGAACTTAGTTTGAGGAAGTAAGTTTAGGGCTACTGTTAGTTTTCGGTTTGGTGTTACGGTTGGAGATAGCGTCAGGGTCAGGTTAGGGTTGGGGTTGAGCTTAAGGTGTCCGCCTAGGGTTAGGGTTAGGTGTATGGTTTTATTTAGGCTTCAGGTTAGGTTAGGTTTGAACTTAGTTTGAGGCTGTAAGTTTAGGGCTACTGTTAGTTTTCGTTTAACTGTTACGGTTGGAGTAAGAGTCAGGGTCAGGGTAGGGTGGGGGTTAAGCATAAGGTGTCCGCCTAGTGTTAGGGTTATGTCTATGGTTTCATTTAGGGTTCAGGTTAGGTTAGGAGTGAACTTAGTTTGAGGGAGTAAGTTTAGGGCTACTGTTAGTTTTCGGTTCAGTGTTACGGTTGGATTTAGCCTCAGGGTCAGGTTAGGGTTGGGGTTAAGCTTAAGGTGTCCGCCTAGGGTTAGGGTTAGGTCTTTGTTTGAGTTAGTCTTCAGGTTAGGTTAGGTTTGAAATTAGTTTGAGGGAGTCAGTTTAGGGCTACTGTTAGTTTTCGGTTCAGTGTTACGTTTGGAGTTTGCGTGAGGGTCAGGTTAGGTTTGGGGTTGAGCTTAAGGTGTCCGCCTAGGGTTAGGGTTAGGTGTATGGTATGATTTAGGCTTCAGGTTAGGTTAGGTTTGAACTTAGTTTGAGGGAGTAAGTTTACGGCTACTGTTAGTTTTCGTTTAACTGTTACGGTTGGAGTAAGCGTCAGGGTCAGGTTAGGGTGGGGGTTAAGCATAAGGTGTCCGCCTAGTGTTAGGGTTAGGTCTATGGTTTCATTTAGGGTTCAGGTTAGGTTAGGAGTGAACTTAGTTTGAGGGAGTAAGTTTAGGGCTACTGTTAGGTTTTCGGTTCAGTGTTACGTTGGAGATAGCGTCTGGGTCAGGTTAGGGTTAGGCTTGAACTTCAGGTGTCCGCCTAGGGTTAGGGTTAGCTCTATGGTTTGAGATAGGCTTCAGGTTAGGTTAGGCTTGAAATTAGTTTGAGGGAGTAAGTTTAGGGCTACTGTTCGTTTTCGGTTCAGTGTTACGGTTGGAGATAGCGTCAGGGTCAGGTTAGAGATGGGGTTGAGCTTCAGGTGTCCGCCTAGGGTTAGGGTTAGGGGTATGGTTTGAGTTAGGCTTCAGGTTAGGTTAGGTTTGAAATTAGTTTGAGGGAGTAAGTTTAGGGCTATTGTTAGTTTTCGGTAAAGTGTTATGGTTGGAGTTAGCGTGAGGGTCAGGTTAGGGTTGGGGTTGAGCTTAAGGTGTCCGCCTAGGGTTAGGGTTAGGCGTATGGGTTTGATTTAGGCTTCAGGTTAGGTTAGGTTTGAACTTAGTTTTGAGGGAGTAAGTTTAGGGCGACTGTTAGTTTTCGGGTAACTGTTATGGTTGGAGTTAGCGTCAGGGCCAGGTTAGGATTGGGGTTGAGCTTAAGGTGTCCGCCTAGGGTTAGGGTTAGGTCTATGGTTTGAGTTAGGCTTCAGGTTAGGTTAGGTTTGAACTTAGATTGAGGGAGTAAGTTTAGGGCTTACTGTTAGTTTTCGGTTCAGTGTTACGGTTGGAGATAGCGTCAGGGTCAGGTTAGGGTTGGGGTTGAGCTTCAGGTGTCCGCCTAGGGTTAGGGTTAGGTCTATGGTTTGAGTTAGGCTTCAGGTTAGGTTAGGTTTGAACTTAGTTTGAGGGAGTCAGTTTCAGGCTACTGTTAGTTTTCGGTTAACTGTTACGGTTGGAGTAAGCGTCAGGGTCAGGTTAGGTTTGGGGTTGAGCTTAAGGTGTCCGCCTAGGGTTAGGGTTAGGTGTATGGTTTGATTTAGGCTTCAGGTTAGGTTAGGTTTGAACTTAGTTTGAGGGAGTAAGTTTTGGGCTTCTGTTAGTTTTCATTTAACTGTTACGGTTGGAGTAGGCGTCAGGGTCAGGTTAGGGTGGGGGTTAAGCATAAGTTGTGCGCCTAGGGTTAGGGTTAGGTCTATGGTTTCATTTAGGCTTCAGGTTAGGTTAGGATTGAACTTAGTTTGAGGGAGTAAGTTTAGGGCTACTGTTAGTTTTCGGTTCAGTGTTACGTTTGGATTTAGCCTCAGGGTCAGGTTAGGGTTGGGGTTAAGCTTAAGGTGTCCGCCTAGGGTTAGGGTTAGGTCTATTGTTTGAGTTAGGCTTCAGGTTAGGTTAGGTTTGAACTTTGTTTGAGGGAGTAAGTTTAGGGCTACTGTTAGTTTTCGGTACAGTGTTACGGTAGGAGATAGCGTCAGGGTCAGGTTAGGGTTGGGGTTGAGCTTAAGGTGTGCGCCTAGGGTTGGGGTTAGGTGTATGGTTTGATTTAGGCTTCAGGTTAGGTTAGGTTTGAAACTTAGTTTGAGGGGGTAAGTTTAGGGCTACTGTTAGTTTTCGGTTCAGTGTTACGGTTGGAGATAGCGTCAGGGTTAGGTTAGGGTTGGGCTTGAACTTCAGGTGTCCGCCTAGGGTTAGGGTTAGGTCTAAGGTTTGAGTTAGGCTTCAGGTTAGGTTAGGTTTGAAATTAGTTTGAGGGAGTAAGTTTAGGGCTACTGTTAGTTTTCTGTTCAGTGTTACGGTTGGAGTTAGCGTCATAGTCAGGTTAGGGTTGGGGGTTGAGCTTAAGGTGTCCGCCTTTTGTTAGAGTTAGGTGTATGGTTTGATTTAGGCTTTCAGGTTAGGTTAGGTTTGAACTTAGTTTGAGGGAGTAAGTTTAGGGCGACTGTTAGTTTTCGGGTAATTGTTATGGTTGGAATTAGCGTCAGGGCCAGGTTAGGGTTGGGGGTTGAGCTTAAGGTGTCCGCCTAGGGTTAGGGTTAGGTCTATGGTTTGAGTTAGGCTTCAGGTTAGGTTAGGTTTGAACTTAGTTTGAGGGAGTAAGTTGAGGGCTACTGTTAGTTTTCGGTTCAGTGTTACGGTTGGAGATAGCGTCAGGTTCAGGTTAGGGTTGGGGTTGAGCTTCAGGTGTCCGCCTAGGGTTAGGGTTAGGTCTATGGTTTGATTTAGGCTTCAGGTTAGGTTAGGTTTGAAATTAGTTTGGGGGAGTAAGTTTAGGGCTAATGTTAGTTTTCGGTTCAGTGTTACGGTTGGAGTTAGCGTGAGGGTCAGTTAGGGTTGGGGTTGAGCTTAAGGTGTCCGCCTAGGGTTAGGGTTAGGTGTATGGTTTGATTTAGGCTTCAGGTTAGGTTAGGTTTGAACTTTGTTTGAGGGAGTAAGTTTAGGGATACTGTTTGTTTTCGGGTAACTGTTACGGTTGGAGTTAGTGTCATGGCCAGGTTAGGGTTGGGGTTGAGCTTAAGGTGTCTGCCTAGGGTTAGGGTTAGGTCTATTGTTTGAGTTAGGCTTCAGGTTAGGTTAGGTTTGAACTTAGTTTGAGGGAGTAAGTTTAGGGCTACTGTTAGTTTTCGGTTCAGTGTTACGGTTGGAGTTAGCGTGAGGGTCAGGTTAGGTTTGGGGTTGGGCTTAAGGTGTCCGCCTACGGTTAGGGTTAGGTGTATGGTTTGATTTAGGCTTCAGGATAGGTTAGGTTTGAACTTAGTTTGAGGGAGTAAGTTTAGGGCTACTGTTAGTTTTCGGTTCAGTGTTACGGTTGGAGATAGCGTCAGGGTTACGTTAGGGTTGGGCTTGAACTTCAGGTGTCCGCCTAGGGTTAGGGTTAGGTCTAAGGTTTGAGTTAGGCTTCAGGTTAGGTTAGGTTTGAAATTAGTTTGAGGGAGTAAGTTTAGGGCTACTGTTAGTTTTCTGTTCAGTGTTACGGTTGGAGTTAGCGTCATGGTCAGGTTAGGGTTGGGGTTGAGCTTAAGGTGTCCGCCTTTTGTTAGAGTTAGGTGTATGGTTTGATTTAGGCTTCAGGTTAGGTTAGGTTTGAACTTAGTTTGAGGGAGTAAGTTTAGGGCGACTGTTAGTTTTCGGGTAATTGTTATGGTTGGAATTAGCGACAGGGCCAGGTTAGGGTTGGGTTTGAGCTTAAGGTGTCCGCCTAGGTTTAGGGTTAGGTCTATGGTTTGAGTTAGGCTTCAGGTTAGGTTAGGTTTGAACTTAGTTTGAGGGAGTAAGTTTAGGGCTACTGTGAGTTTTCGGTTCAGTGTTACGGTTGGAGATAGCGTCAGGGTCAGGTTAGGGTTGGGGTTGAGCTTCAGGTGTCCGCCTAGGGATAGGGTTAGGTCTATGGTTTGAGTTAGGCTTCAGGTTAGGTTAGGTTTGAAATTAGTTTGAGGGAGTAAGTTTAGGGCTAATGTTAGTTTTCGGTTCAGTGTTACGGTTGGAGTTAGCGTGAGGGTCAGTTAGGGTTGGGGTTGAGCTTAAGGTGTCCGCCTAGGGTTAGGGTTAGGTGTATGGTTTGATTTAGGCTTCAGGTTAGGTTAGGTTTGAACTTTGTTTGAGGGAGTAAGTTTAGGGATACTGTTTGTTTTCGGGTAACTGTTACGGTTGGAGTTAGTGTCAGGGCCAGGTTAGGGTTGGGGTTGAGCTTAAGGTGTCCGCCTAGGGTTAGGGTTAGGTCTATTGTTTGAGTTAGGCTTCAGGTTAGGTTAGGTTTGAACTTAGTTTGAGGGAGTAAGTTTAGGGCTACTGTTAGTTTTTGGTTCAGTGTTACGGTTGGAGTTAGCGTGAGGGTCAGGTTAGGGTTGGGGTTGGGCTTAAGGTGTCCGCCTACGGTTAGGGTTAGGTGTATGGTTTGATTTAGGCTTCAGGATAGGTTAGGTTTGAACTTAGTTTGAGGGAGTAAGTTTAGGGCTACTGTTTGTTTTCGGTTCAGTGTTTCGGTTGGAGTTAGCGTGAGGGTCATTTTAGGGTTGGGGTTGAGTTTAAGGTGTCCATCTAGGGTTAGGGTTAGGTGTATGGTTTGATTTAGGCTTCAGGTTAGGTTAGGTTTGAACTTAGTTTGAGGAAGTAAGTTTAGGGCTACTGTTAGTTTTCGGTTCAGTGTTACGGTTGGAGATAGCGTCAGGGTTAGGTTAGGGTTGGGCTTGAACTTCAGGTGTCCTCCTAGGTTTAGGGTTAGGTCTAAGTTTTGAGTTAGGCTTCAGGTTAGGTTAGGTTTGAAATTAGTTTGAGGGAGTAAGTTTAGGGCTATTGTTAGTTTTCTGTTCAGTGTTACGGTTGGAGTTAGCGTCAGGGTCAGGTTAGGGTTGTGGTTGAGCTTAAGGTGTCCGCGTAGGGTTAGAGTTAGGTGTATGGTTTGATTTACGCTTCAGGTTAGGTTAGGTTTGAACTTAGTTTGAGGGAGTAAGTTTAGGGCGACTGTTAGTTTTCGGGTAATTGTTATGGTTGGTGTTAGCGTCAGGGCCAGGTTAGGGTTGGGGTTGAGCTTAAGGTGTCCGCCTATGGTTAGGGTTAGGTCTATGGTTTGAGTTAGGCTTCAGGTTAGGTTAGGTTTGAACTTAGTTTGAGGGAGTAAGTTTTGGGCTACTGTTAGTTTTCGGTTCAGTGTTACGGTTGGAGATAGCGTCAGGGTCAGGTTAGGGTTCGGTTGAGCTTCAGGTGTCCGCCGAGGGTTAGGAATAGGTCTATGGTTTGAGTTAGGCTTCAGGTTAGGTTAGGTTTGAACTTAGTTTGAGGGAGTAAGTTTAGGGTTACTGTTAGTTATGGGTTCAGTGTTACGGTTGGAGTTAGCGTGAGGGTCAGGTTAGGGTTGGGGTTGAGATTAAGGTTTCCGCCTAGGGTTAGGGTTAGGTGTATGGTTTGATTTAGGCTTCAGGTTAGGTTAGGTTTGAACTTAGTTTGAGGGAGTAAGTTTAGGGCGATTGTTAGTTTTCGGGTAATTGTTATGGTTGGAGTTAGCGTCAGGGCCAGGTTAGGGTTGGGGTTGAGCTTAAGGTGTCCGCCTAGGGTTAGGGTTAGGTCTATGGTTTGAGTTAGGCTTCAGGTTAGGTTAGGTTTGAACTTAGTTTGAGGGAGTAAGTTTAGGGCTACTGTTAGTTTTCGGTTCAGTGTTACGGTTGGAGATAGCGTCAGGGTCAGGTTAGGGTTGGGGTTGAGCTTCAGGTGTCCGCCTAGGGTTAGGGTTAGGTCTATGGTTTGAGTTAGGCTTCAGGTTAGTTTAGCTTTGAACTTAATTTGAGGGAGTCAGTTTAGGGCTACTGTTAGTTTTCGGTTCAGTGTTACGGTTGGAGATAGCGTCTGGGTCAGGTTAGGGTTAGGCTTGAACTTCAGGTGTCCGCCTAGGGTTAGGGTTAGCTCTATGGTTTGAGTTAGGCTTCAGGTTAGGTTAGGCTTGAAATTAGTTTGAGGGAGTAAGTTTAGGGCTACTGTTCGTTTTCGGTTCAGTGTTACGGTTGGAGATAGCGTCAGGGTCAGCTTAAGGTTGGGCTTGAACTTCAGGTGTACGCCTAGGGTTAGGGTTAGGTCTATGGTTTGAGTTAGGCTTCAGGTTAGGTTAGGTTTCAAATTAGTTTGAGGGTGTAAGTTTAGGGCTACTGTTAGTTTTTGGTTCAGTGTTACTGTTGGAGTTAGTGTGAGGGTCAGGTTAGGGTTGGGGTTGAGCTTAAGGTGTCCGCATAGGGTTAGAGTTAGGTGTATGATTTGATTTAGGCTTCAGGTTAGGTTAGGTTTGAACTTAGTTTGAGGGAGTAAGTTTAGGGCTACTGTTAGTTTTCGAGTAACTGTTATGGTTGGAGTTGGTGTCAGGGCCAGGTTAGGGTTGGGGTTGAGCTTAAGGTGTCCGCCTGGGGTTAGGGTTAGGTCTATGGTTTGAGTTAGGCTTCAGGTTAGGTTAGGTTTGAACTTAGTTTGAGGGAGTAAGTTTAGGGCTACTGTTAGTTTTCGGTTCAGTGTTACGGTTGGATTTAGCGTGAGAGTCAGGTTAGGGTTGGGGTTGAGCTTAAGGTGTCCGTCTAGGGTTAGGGTTAGGTGTATGGCTTGATTTAGGCTTCAGGTTAGGTTAGGTTTGAACTTAGTTTGAGGAAGTAAGTTTAGGGCTACTGTTAGTTTTCGGTTTGGTGTTACGGTTGGAGATAGCGTCAGGGTCAGGTTAGGGTTGGGGTTGAGCTTAAGGTGTCCGCCTAGGGTTAGGGTTAGGTGTATGGTTTGATTTAGGCTTCAGGTTAGGTTAGGTTTGAACTTAGTTTGAGGGAGTAAGTTTAGGGCTACTGTTAGTTTTCGGTTCAGTGTTACGGTTGGAGTTAGCGTGAGGGTCAGGTTAGGGTTGGGGTTGGGCTTAAGGTGTCCGCCTAGGGTTAGGGTTAGGTGTATGGTTTGATTTAGGCTTCAGGTTAGGTTAGGTTTGAACTTAGTTTGAGGTAGTAAGTTTAGAGCTACTGTTTGTTTTCGGTTCAGTATTTGGGTTGCAGTTAGCGTGAGGGTCATTTTAGGGTTGGGGTTGAGCTTAAGGTGTCCGTCTAGGGTTAGGGTTAGGTGTATGGTTTGATTTAGGCTTCAGGTTAGGTTAGGTTTGAACTTAGTTTGAGGGAGTAAGTTTAGGGCTACTGTTATTTTTCGGGTATCTGTAATGGTTGGAGTTACAGTCAGGGCCATTTTAGGGTTGGGGTTGAGCTTTAGGTGTCTGCCACGGGTTCGGGTTAGGTCTATGGTTTGAGTTAGGCTTCAGGTTAGGTTAGGTTTGAACTTAGTTTGAGGGAGTAAGTTTAGGGCGACTGTTAGTTTTCGGGTAATTGTTATGGTTGGAATTAGCGTCAGGGCCAGGTTAGGGTTGGGTTTGAGCTTAAGGTGTCCGCCTAGGGTTAGGGTTAGGTCTATGGTTTGAGTTAGGCTTCAGGTTAGGTTAGGTTTGAACTTAGTTTGAGGGAGTAAGTTTAGGGCTACTGTGAGTTTTCGGTTCAGTGTTACGGTTGGAGATAGCGTCGGGGTCAGGTTAGGGTTGGGGTTGAGCTTCAGGTGTCCGCCTAGGGTTAGGGTTAGGTCTATGGTTTGAGTTAGGCTTCAGGTTAGGTTAGGTTTGAACTTTGTTTGAGGGAGTAAGTTTAGGGCTACTGTTAGTTTTCGGTTCAGTGTTACGGTTGGAGTTAGCGTGAGGGTCAGTTAGGGTTGGGGTTGAGCTTAAGGTGTCCGCCTAGGGTTAGGGTTAGGTGTATGGTTTGATTTAGGCTTCAGGTTAGGTTAGGTTTGAACTTTGTTTGAGGGAGTAAGTTTAGGGATACTGTTTGTTTTCGGGTAACTGTTACGGTTGGAGTTAGTGTCAGGGCCAGGTTAGGGTTGGGGTTGAGCTTAAGGTGTCCGCCTAGGGTTAGGGTTAGGTCTATTGTTTGAGTTAGGCTTCAGGTTAGGTTAGGTTTGAACTTAGTTTGAGGGAGTAAGTTTAGGGCTACTGTTAGTTTTCGGTTCAGTGTTACGGTTGGAGTTAGCGTGAGGGTCAGGTTAGGGTTGGGGTTGGGCTTAAGGTGTCCTCCTACGGTTAGGGTTAGGTGTATGGTTTGATTTAGGCTTCAGGATAGGTTAGGTTTGAACTTAGTTTGAGGGAGTAAGTTTAGGGCTACTGTTTGTTTTCGGTTCAGTGTTTCGGTTGGAGTTAGCGTGAGGGTCATTTTAGGGTTGGGGTTGAGTTTAAGGTGTCCATCTAGGGTTAGGGTTAGGTGTATGGTTTGATTTAGGCTTCAGGTTAGGTTAGGTTTGAACTTAGTTTGAGGGAGTAAGTTTTGGGCTACTGTTAGTTTTCGGTTCAGTGTTACGGTTGGAGATAGCGTAAGGGTCAGGTTAGGGTTCTGTTGAGCTTCAGGTGTCCGCCGAGGGTTAGGAATAGGTCTATGGTTTGAGTTAGGCTTCAGGTTAGGTTAGGTTTGAACTTAGTTTGAGGGAGTAAGTTTAGGGTTACTGTTAGTTATGGGTTCAGTGTTACGGTTGGAGTTAGCGTGAGGGTCAGGTTAGGGTTGGGGTTGAGCTTAAGGTTTCCGCCTAGGGTTAGGGTTAGGTGTATGGTTTGATTTAGGCTTCAGGTTAGGTTAGGTTTGAACTTAGTTTGAGGGAGTAAGTTTAGGGCGATTGTTAGTTTTCGGGTAACTGTTATGGTTGGAGTTAGCGTCAGGGCCAGGTTAGGGTTGGGGTTGAGCTTAAGGTGTCCGCCTAGGGTTAGGGTTAGGTCTATGGTTTGAGTTAGGCTTCAGGTTAGGTTAGGTTTGAACTTAGTTTGAGGGAGTAAGTTTAGGGTTACTGTTAGTTTTCGGTTCAGTGTTACGGTTGGAGATAGCGTCAGGGTCAGGTTAGGGTTGGGGTTGAGCTTCAGGTGTCCGCCTAGGGTTAGGGTTAGGTCTATGGTTTGAGTTAGGCTTCAGGTTAGTTTAGCTTTGAACTTAATTTGAGGGAGTCAGTTTAGGGCTACTGTTAGTTTTCGGTTCAGTGTTACGGTTGGAGATAGCGTCTGGGTCAGGTTAGGGTTAGGCTTGAACTTCAGGTGTCCGCCTAGGGTTAGGGTTAGCTCTATGGTTTGAGTTAGGCTTCAGGTTAGGTTAGGCTTGAAATTAGTTTGAGGGAGTAAGTTTAGGGCTACTGTTCGTTTTCGGTTCAGTGTTACGGTTGGAGATAGCGTCAGGGTCAGCTTAAGGTTGGGCTTGAACTTCAGGTGTAAGCCTAGGGTTAGGGTTAGGTCTATGGTTTGAGTTAGGCTTCAGGTTAGGTTAGGATTCAAATTAGTTTGAGGGTGTAAGTTTAGGGCTACAGTTAGTTTTTGGTTCAGTGTTACTGTTGGAGTTAGTGTGAGGGTCAGGTTAGGGTTGGGGTTGAGCTTAAGGTGTCCGCATAGGGTTAGAGTTAGGTGTATGGTTTGATTTAGGCTTCAGGTTAGGTTAGGTTTGAACTTAGTTTGAGGGAGTAAGTTTAGGGCTACTGTTAGTTTTCGAGTAACTGTTATGGTTGGAGTTGGTGTCAGGGCCAGGTTAGGGTTGGGGTTGAGCTTAAGGTGTCCGCCTGGGGTTAGGGTTAGGTCTATGGTTTGAGTTAGGCTTCAGGTTAGGTTAGGTTTGAACTTAGTTTGAGGGAGTAAGTTTAGGGCTACTGTTAGTTTTCGGTTCAGTGTTACGGTTGGATTTAGCGTGACAGTCAGGTTAGGGTTGGGGTTGAGCTTAAGGTGTCCGTCTAGGGTTAGGGTTAGGTGTATGGCTTGATTTAGGCTTCAGGTTAGGTTAGGTTTGAACTTAGTTTGAGGAAGTAAGTTTAGGGCTACTGTTAGTTTTCGGTTTGGTGTTACGGTTGGAGATAGCGTCAGGGTCAGGTTAGGGTTGGGGTTGAGCTTAAGGTGTCCGCCTAGGGTTAGGGTTAGGTGTATGGTTTGATTTAGGCTTCAGGTTAGGTTAGGTTTGAACTTAGTTTGACGGAGTAAGTTTAGGGCTACTGTTAGTTTTCGGTTCAGTGTTACGGTTGGAGTTAGCGTGAGGGTCAGGTTAGGGTTGGGGTTGGGCTTAAGGTGTCCGCCTAGGGTTAGGGTTAGGTGTATGGTTTGATTTAGGCTTCAGGTTAGGTTAGGTTTGAACTTAGTTTGAGGTAGTAAGTTTAGAGCTACTGTTTGTTTTCGGTTCAGTATTTGGGTTGCAGTTAGCGTGAGGGTCATTTTAGGGTTGGGGTTGAGCTTAAGGTGTCCGTCTAGGGTTAGGGTTAGGTGTATGGTTTGATTTAGGCTTCAGGTTAGGTTAGGTTTGAACTTAGTTTGAGGGAGTAAGTTTAGGGCTACTGTTATTTTTCAGGTATCTGTAATGGTTGGAGTTACAGTCAGGGCCATTTTAGGGTTGGGGTTGAGCTTTAGGTGTCTGCCACGGGTTCGGGTTAGGTCTATGGTTTGAGTTAGGCTTCAGGTTAGGTTAGGTTTGAACTTAGTTTGAGGGAGTAAGTTTAGGGCGACTGTTAGTTTTCGGGTAATTGTTATGGTTGGAGTTAGCGTAAGGGCCAGGTTAGTGTTGGGTTTGAGCTTAAGGTGTCCACCTAGGGTTAGGGTTAGGTCTATGGTTTGAGTTAGGCTTCAGGTTAGGTTAGGTTTGAACTTAGTTTGAGGGAGTAAGTTTAGGGCTACTGTTAGTTTTCGGTTCAGTGTTATGGTTGGAGTTAGCGTGAGGGTCAGGTTAGGTTTGGGGTTGAGCTTAAGGTGTCCGCCTAGGGTTAGGGTTAGGTGTATGGTTTGATTTAGGCTTCAGGTTAGGTTAGGTTTGAACTTAGTTTGAGGTAGTAAGTTTAGGGCTACTGTTTGTTTCTGGTTCACTGTTTGGGTTGCAGTTAGCGTGAGGGTCATTTTAGGGTTGGGGTTGACCTTAAGGTGTCCGTCTAGGGTTAGGGTTAGGTGTATGGTTTGATTTAGGCTTCAGGTTAGGTTAGGTTTGAACTTAGTTTGAGGGAGTAAGTTTAGGGCTACTGTTATTTTTCGGGTATCTGTAATGGTTGGAGTTACACTCAGGGCCATTTTAGGGTTGGGGTTGAGCTTTAGGTGTCCGCCACGGGTTAGGGTTAGGTCTATGGTTTGAGTTAGGCTTCAGTTTAGGTTAGGTTTGAACTTAGTTTGAGGGAGTAAGTTTAGGGCGACTGTTAGTTTTCGGGTAATTGTTATGGTTGGAGTTAGCGTAAGGGCCAGGTTCGGGTTGGGTTTGAGCTTAAGGTGTCCACCTAGGGTTAGGGTTAGGTCTATGGTTTGAGTTAGGCTTCAGGTTAGGTTAGGTTTGAACTTAGTTTGAGGGAGTAAGTTTAGGGCTACTGTTAGTTTTCGGTTCAGTGTTACGGTTGGAGATAGCGTCAGGGTCAGGTTAGATTTGGGGTTGAGCTTCAGGTGTCCGCCTAGGGTTAGGGTTAGGGGTATGGTTTGAGTTAGGCTTCAGGTTAGGTTAGGTTTGAAATTAGTTTGAGGGAGTAAGTTTAGGGCTAATGTTAGTTTTCGGTTCAGTGTTATGGTTGGAGTTAGCGTGAGGGTCAGGTTAGGGTTGGGGTTGAGCTTAAGGTGTCCGCCTAGGTTTAGGGTTAGGTGTATGGTTTGATTTAGGCTTCAGGTTAGGTTAGGTTTGAACTTAGTTTGAGGGAGTAAGTTTAGGGCGACTGTTAGTTTTCGCGTATCTGTTATGGTTGGAGTTAGCGTCAGGGCCAGGTTAGGATTGGGGTTGAACTTAAGGTGTCCGCCTAGGGTTAGGGTTAGGTCTATGGTTTGAGATAGGCTTCAGGTTAGGTTAGGTTTGAACTTAGTTTGAGGGAGTAAGTTTAGGGATACTGTTAGTTTTCGGTTCAGTGTTACGGTTGGAGATAGCGTCAGGGTCAGGTTAGGGTTGGGGTTGAGCTTCAGGTGTCCGCCTAGGGTTAGGGTTAGGTCTATGGTTTGAGTTAGGCTTCAGGTTAGGTTAGGTTTGAACTTAGTTTGAGGGAGTCAGTTTCAGGCTACTGTTAGTTTTCGGTTAACTGTTACGGTTGGAGTAAGCGTCAGGGTCAGGTTAGTTTTGGGGTTGAGCTTCAGGTGTCCGCCTAGGGTTAGGGTTAGGTGTATGGTTTGATTTAGGCTTCAGGTTAGGTTAGGTTTGAACTTAGTTTGAGGGAGTAAGTTTAGGGCTACTGTTAGTTTTCGTTTAACTGTTACGGTTGGAGTAAGCGTCAGGGTCAGGTTAGGGTGGGGGTTAAGCATAAGTTGTCCGCATAGGGTTAGGGTTAGGTCTATGGTTTCATTTAGGCTTCAGGTTAGGTTAGGATTGAACTTAGTTTGAGGGAATAAGTTTAGGGCTACTGTTAGTTTTCGGTTCAGTATTACGTTTGGATTTAGCCTCAGGGTCAGGTTAGGGTTGGGGTTAAGCTTAAGGTGTCCGCCTAGGGTTAGGGTTAGGTCTATTGTTTGAATTAGGCTTCAGGTTAGGTTAGGTTTGAACTTTGTTTGAGGGAGTAAGTTTAGGGCTACTGTTAGTTTTCGGTACAGTGTTACGGTAGGAGATAGCGTCAGGGTCAGGTTATGGTTGGGGTTGAGCTTAAGGTGTCCGCCTAGGGTTGGGGTTAGGTGTATGGTTTGATTTAGGCTTCAGGTTAGGTTAGGTTTGAACTTAGTTTGAGGGGGTAAGTTTAGGGCTACTGTTAGTTTTCGGTTCAGTGTTACGGTTGGAGATAGCGTCAGGGTTAGGTTAGGGTTGGGCTTGAACTTCAGGTGTCCGCCTAGGGTTAGGGTTAGGTCTAAGGTTTGAGTTAGGCTTCAGGTTAGGTTAGGTTTGAATTTAGTTTGAGGGAGTAAGTTTAGGGCTACTGTTAGTTTTCTGTTCAGTGTTACGGTTGGAGTTAGCGCAGGGTCAGGTTAGGGTTGGGGTTGAGCTTAAGGTGTCCGCCTTTTGTTAGAGTTAGGTGTATGGTTTGATTTAGGCTTCAGTTTAGGTTAGGTTTGAACTTAGTTTGAGGGAGTAAGTTTAGGGCGACTGTTAGTTTTCGGGTAATTGTTATGGTTGGAGTTAGCGTCAGGGCCAGGTTAGGGTTGGGGTTGAGATTAAGGTGTCCGCCTAGGGTTAGGGTTAGGTCTATGGTTTGAGTTAGGCTTCAGGTTAGGTTAGGTTTGAACTTAGTTTTAGGGAGTAAGTTTAGGGCTACTGTTAGTTTTCGGTTCAGTGTTACGGTTGGAGATAGCGTCAGGGTCAGGTTAGGGTTGGGGTTGAGCTTCAGGTGTCCGCCTAGGGTTAGGGTTAGGTCTATGGTTTGAGTTAGGCTTCAGGTTAGGTTAGGTTTGAAATTAGTTTGAGGGAGTAAGTTTAGGGCTAATGTTAGTTTTCGGTTCAGTGTTACGGTTGGTGTTAGCGTGAGGGTCAGGTTAGGGTTGGGGTTGGGCTTAAGGTGTCCGCCTAGGGTTAGGGTTAGGTGTATGGTTTGATTTAGGCTTCAGGTTAGGTTAGGTTTGAACTTAGTTTGAGGTAGTAAGTTTAGGCCTACTCTTTGTTTTCGGTTCAGTGTTTGGGTTGCAGTTAGCGTGAGGGTCATTTTAGGGTTGGGGTTGAGCTTAAGGTGTCCGTCTAGGGTTAGGGTTAGGTGTATGGTTTGATTTAGGCTTCAGGTTAGGTTAGGTTTGAACTTAGTTTGAGGGAGTAAGTTTAGGGCTACTGTTATTTTTCGGGTATCTGTAATGGTTGGAGTTACAGTCAGGGCCATTTTAGGGTTGGGGTTGAGCTTTAGGTGTCCGCCACGGGTTAGGGTTAGGTCTATGGTTTGAGTTAGGCTTCAGGTTAGGTTAGGTTTGAACTTAGTTTGAGGGAGTAAGTTTAGGGCTACTGTTAGTTTTCGGTTCAGTGTTACGGTTGGAGATAGCGTCAGGGTCAGGTTAGAGTTGGGGTTGAGCTTCAGGTGTCCGCCTAGGGTTAGGGTTAGGGGTATGGTTTGAGTTAGGCTTCAGGTAAGGTTAGGTTTGAAATTAGTTTGAGGGAGTAAGTTTAGGGCTAATGTTAGTTTTCGGTTCAGTGTTACGGTTGGAGTTAGCGTGAGGGTCAGTTAGGGTTGGGGTTGAGCTTAAGGTGTCCGCCTAGGGTTAGGGTTAGGTGTATGGTTTGATTTAGGCTTCAGGTTAGGTTAGGTTTGAACTTTGTTTGAGGGAGTAAGTTTAGGGATACTGTTTGTTTTCGGGTAACTGTTACGGTTGGAGTTAGTGTCAGGGCCAGGTTAGGGTTGGGGTTGAGCTTAAGGTGTCCGCCTAGGGTTAGGGTTAGGTCTATTGTTTGAGTTAGGCTTCAGGTTAGTTTAGGTTGGAACTTAGTTTGAGGGAATAAGTTTAGGGCTACTGTTAGTTTTCGGTTCAGTGTTACGGTTGGAGTTAGCGTGAGGGTCAGGTTAGGGTTGGGGTTGGGCTTAAGGTGTCCGCCTAGGGTTAGGGTTAGGTGTATGGTTTGATTTAGGCTTCAGGATAGGTTAGGTTTGAACTTAGTTTGAGGGAGTAAGTTTAGGGCTACTGTTTGTTTTCGGTTCAGTGTTTCGGTTGGAGTTAGCGTGAGGGTCATTTTAGGGTTGGGGTTGAGTTTAAGGTGTCAATCTAGGGTTAGGGTTAGGTGTATGGTTTGCTTTAGGCTTCAGGTTAGGTTAGGTTTGAACTTAGTTTGAGGAAGTAAGTTTAGGGCTACTGTTAGTTTTCGGTTCAGTGTTACGGTTGGAGATAGCGTCAGGGTTAGGTTAGGGTTGGGCTTGAACTTCAGGTGTCCGCCTATGTTTAGGGTTAGGTCTAAGTTTTGAGTTAGGCTTCAGGTTAGGTTAGGTTTGAAATTAGTTTGAGGGAGTAAGTTTAGGGCGATTGTTAGTTTTCTGTTCAGTGTTACGGTTGGAGTTAGCGTCAGGGTCAGGTTAGGGTTGTGGTTGAGCTTAAGGTGTCCGCCTAGGGTTAGAGTTAGGTGTATGGTTTGATTTAGGCTTCAGGTTAGGTTAGGTTTGAACTTAGTTTGAGGGAGTAAGTTTAGGGCGACTGTTAGCTTTCGGGTAATTGTTATGGTTGGAGTTAGCGTCAGGGCCAGGTTAGGGTTGGGGTTGAGCTTAAGGTGTCCGCCTATGGTTAGGGTTAGGTCTATGGTTTGAGTTAGGCTTCAGTTTAGGTTAGGTTTGAACTTAGTTTGAGGGAGTAAGTTTTGGGCTACTGTTAGTTTTCGGTTCAGTGTTACGGTTGGAGATAGCGTCAGGGTCAGGTTAGGGTTCGGTTGAGCTTCAGGTGTCCGCCTAGGGTTAGGATTAGGTCTATGGTTTGAGTTAGTCTTCAGGTTAGGTTAGGTTTGAACTTAGTTTGAGGGAGTAAGTTTCGGGTTACTGTTAGTTATGGGTTCAGTGTTACGGTTGGAGTTAGCGTGAGGGTCAGGTTAGGGTTGGGGTTGAGCTTAAGGTTTCCGCCTAGGGTTAGGGTTAGGTGTATGGTTTGATTTAGGCTTTAGGTTAGGTTAGGTTTGAACTTAGTTTGAGGGAGTAAGTTTAGGGCGATTGTTAGTTTTCGGGTAACTGTTATGGTTGGAGTTAGTGTCAGGGCCAGGTTAGGGTTGGGTTTGAGCTTAAGGTGTCCGCCTAGGGTTAGGGTTAGGTCTATGGTTTGAGTTAGGCTTCAGGTTAGGTTAGGTTTGAACTTAGTTTGAGGGAGTAAGTTTAGGGCTACTGTTAGTTTTCGGTTCAGTGTTACGGTTGGAGATAGCGTCAGGGTCAGGTTAGGGTTTGGGTTGAGCTTCAGGTGTCCGCCTAGGGTTAGGGTTAGGTCTATGGTTTGAATTAGGCTTCAGGTTAGTTTAGCTTTGAACTTAATTTGAGGGAGTCAGTTTAGGGCTACTGTTAGTTTTCGGTTCAGTGTTACGGTTGGAGATAGCGTCTGGGTCAGGTTAGGGTTAGGCTTGAACTTCAGGTGTCCGCCTAGGGTTAGGGTTAGCTCTATGGTTTGAGTTAGGCTTCAGGTTAGGTTAGGCTTGAAATTAGTTTGAGGGAGTAAGTTTAGGGCTACTGTTCGTTTTCGGTTCAGTGTTACGGTTGGAGATAGCGTCAGGGTCAGCTTCAGGTTGGGCTTGAACTTCAGGTGTACGCCTAGGGTTAGGGTTAGGTCTATGGTTTGAGTTAGGCTTCAGGTTAGGTTAGGTTTCAAATTAGTTTGAGGGTGTAAGTTTAGGGCTACTGTTAGTTTTTGGTTCAGTGTTACGGTTGGAGTTAGTGTGAGGGTCAGTTTAGGGTTGGGGTTGAGCTTAAGGTGTCCGCCTAGGGTTAGAGTTAGATGTATGGTTTGATTTAGGCTTCAGGTTAGGTTAGGTTTGAACTTGGTTTGAGGGAGTAAGTTTAGGGCTACTGTTAGTTTTCGAGTAACTGTTATGGTTGGAGTTGGTGTCAGGGCCAGGTTAGGGTTGGGGTTGAGCTTAAGGTGTCCCCCTGGGGTTAGGGTTAGGTCTATGGTTTGAGTTAGGCTTCAGGTTAGGTTAGGTTTGAACTTAGTTTGAGGGAGTAAGTTTAGGGCTACTGTTAGTTTTCGGTTCAGTGTTACGGTTGGATTTAGCGTGAGAGTCAGGTTAGGGTTGGGGTTGAGCTTAAGGTGTCCGTCTAGGGTTAGGGTTAGGTGTATGGCTTGATTTAGGCTTCAGGTTAGGTTAGGTTTGAACTTAGTTTGAGGAAGTAAGTTTAGGGCTACTGTTAGTTTTCGGTTTGGTGTTACGGTTGGAGATAGCGTCAGGGTCAGGTTAGGGTTGGGGTTGAGCTTAAGGTGTCCGCCTAGGGTTAGGGTTAGGTGTATGGTTTTATTTAGGCTTCAGGTTAGGTTAGGTTTGAACTTAGTTTGAGGCTGTAAGTTTAGGGCTACTGTTAGTTTTCGTTTAACTGTTACGGTTGGAGTAAGAGTCAGGGTCAGGGTAGGGTGGGGGTTAAGCATAAGGTGTACGCCTAGGGTTAGGGTTAGGTCTATGGTTTCATTTAGGGTTCAGGTTAGGTTAGGAGTGAACTTAGTTTGAGGGAGTAAGTTTAGGGCTACTGTTAGTTTTCGGTTCAGTGTTACGGTTGGATTTAGCCTCAGGGTCCGGTTAGGGTTGGGGTTAAGCTTAAGGTGTCCTCCTAGGGTTAGGGCTAGGTCTAAGATTTGAGTTAGTCTTCAGGTTAGGTTAGGTTTGAACTTAGTTTGAGGGAGTAAGTTTAGGGCTACTGTTAGTTTTCGGTTCAGTGTTACGGTTGGAGTTAGCGTGAGGGTCAGGTTAGGGTTGGGGTTGAGCTTAAGGTGTCCGCCTAGGGTTAGGGTTAGGTGTATGGTTTGATTTAGGCTTCAGGTTAGGTTAGGTTTGAACTTAGTTTGAGGGAGTAAGTTTAGGGCTACTGTTAGTTTTCGGTTCAGTGTTACGGTTGGAGTTAGCGTGAGGGTCAGGTTAGGGTTGGGGTTGGGCTTAAGTTGTCCGCCTAGGGTTAGGGTTAGGTGTATGGTTTGATTTAGGCTTCAGGTTAGGTTTGGTTTGAACTTAATTTGATGTAGTAAGTTTAGGGCTACTGTTTGTTTTCGGTTCAGTGTTTGGGTTGCAGTTAGCGTGAGGGTCATTTTAGGGTTGGGGTTGAGCTTAAGGTGTCCGTCTAGTTTTAGGGTTAGGTGTATGGTTTGATTTAGGCTTCAGGTTAGGTTAGGTTTGAACTTAGTTTGAGGGAGTAAGTTTAGGGCTACTGTTATTTTTCGGGTATCTGTAATGGTTGGAGTTACAGTCAGGGCCATTTTAGGGTTGGGGTTGAGCTTTAGGTGTCCGCCACGGGTTAGGGTTAGGTCTATGGTTTGAGTTAGGCTTCAGGTTAGGTTAGGTTTGAACTTAGTTTGAGGGAGTAAGTTTAGGGCTAGTGTTAGTTTTCGGGTAATTGTTATGGTTGGAGTTAGCGTAAGGGCCAGGTTAGGGTTGGGTTTTAGCTTAACTTGTCCACCTAGGGTTAGGGTTAGGTCTATGGTTTGAGTTAGGCTTCACGTTAGGTTAGGTTTGAACTTAGTTTGAGGGAGTAAGTTTAGGGCTACTGTTAGTTTTCGGTTCAGTGTTACGGTTGGAGATAGCGTCAGGGTCAGGTTAGAGTTGGGGTTGAGCTTCAGGTGTCCGCCTAGGGTTAGGGTTAGGGGTGTGGTTTGAGTTAGGCTTCAGGTTAGGTTAGGTTTGAAATTAGTTTGCGGGAGTAAGTTTAGGGCTAATGTTAGTTTTCGGTTCAGTGTTATGGTTGGAGTTAGCGTGAGGGTCAGGTTAGGTTTGGGGTTGAGCTTAAGGTGTCCGCCTAGGGTTAGGGTTAGGTGTATGGTTTGATTTAGGCTTCAGGTTAGGTTAGTTTTGAACTTAGTTTGAGGGAGTAAGTTTAGGGCGACTGTTAGTTTTCGGGTAACTGTTATGGTTGGCGTTAGCGTCAGGGCCAGGTTAGGATTGGGGTTGAGCTTAAGGTGTCCGCCTAGGGTTAGGGTTAGGTCTATGGTTTGAGTTAGGCTTCAGGTTAGGTTAGGTTTGAACTTAGTTTGAGGGAGTAAGTTTAGGGCTACTGTTAGTTTTCGGTTCAGTGTTACGGTTGGAGATAGCGTCAGGGTCAGGTTAGGGTTGGGGTTGAGCTTCAGGTGTCCGCCTAGGGTTAGGGTTAGGTCTATGGTTTGAGTTAGGCTTCAGGTTAGTTTAGCTTTGAACTTAATTTGAGGGAGTCAGTTTAGGGCTACTGTTAGTTTTCGGTTAACTGTTACGGTTGGAGTAAGCGTCAGGGTCAGGTTAGGTTTGGGGTTGAGCTTAAGGTGTCCGCCTAGGATTAGGGTTAGGTGTATGGTTTGATTTAGGCTTCAGGTTAGGTTAGGTTTGAACTTAGTTTGAGGGAGTAAGTTTAGGGCTACTGTTAGTTTTCGTTTAACTGTTACGGTTGGAGTAAGCGTCAGGGTCAGGTTAGGGTGGGGGTTAAGCATAAGGTGTCCGCCTAGTGTTAGGGTTAGGTCTATGGTTTCATTTAGGCTTCAGGTTAGGTTAGGATTGAACTTAGTTTGAGGGAGTAAGTTTAGGGCCACTGTTAGTTTTCGGTTCAGTGTTACGGTTGGAGATAGCGTCAGGGTCAGGTTAGGGTTGGGGTTGAGCTTCAGGTGTTCGCCTAGGGTTAGGGTTAGGTCTATGGTTTGAGTTAGGCTTCAGGTTAGGTTAGGTTTGAAATTAGTTTGAGGGAGTAAGTTTAGGGCTAATGTTAGTTTTCGGTTCAGTGTTATGGTTGGAGTTAGCGTGAGGGTCAGGTTAGGTTTGGGGTTGAGCTTAAGGTGTCCGCCTAGGGTTAGGGTTAGGTGTATGGTTTGATTTAGGCTTCAGGTTAGGTTAGTTTTGAACTTAGTATGAGGGAGTAAGTTTAGGGCGACTGTTAGTTTTCGGGTAACTGTTATGGTTGGAGTTAGCGTCAGGGCCAGGTTAGGATTGGGGTTGAGCTTAAGGTGTCCGCCTAGGGTTAGGGTTAGGTCTATGGTTTGAGTTAGGCTTCAGGTTAGGTTAGGTTTGAACTTAGTTTGAGGGAGTAAGTTTAGGGCTACTGTTAGTTTTCGGTTCAGTGTTACGGTTGGAGATAGCGTCAGGGTCAGGTTAGGGTTGGGGTTGAGCTTCAGGTGTCCGCCTAGGGTTAGGGTTAGGTCTATGGTTTGAGTTAGGCTTCAGGTTAGGTTAGGTTTGAAATTAGTTTGAGGGAGTAAGTTTAGGGCTAATGTTAGTTTTCGGTTCAGTGTTTGGGTTGCAGTTAGCGTGAGGGTCATTTTAGGGTTGGGGTTGAGCTTAAGGTGTCCGTCTAGGGTTAGGGTTAGGTGTATGGTTTGATTTAGGCTTCAGGTTAGGTTAGGTTTGAACTTAGTTTGAGGGAGTAAGTTTAGGGCTACTGTTATTTTTCGGGTATCTGTAATGGTTAGAGTTACAGTCAGGGCCATTTTAGGGTAGGGGTTGAGCTTTAGGTGTCCGCCACGGGTTAGGGTTAGGTCTATGGTTTGAGTTAGGCTTCAGGTTAGGTTAGGTTTGAACTTAGTTTGAGGGAGTAAGTTTAGGGCTACTGTTAGATTTCGGGTAATTGTTATGGTTGGAGTTAGCGTAAGGGCCAGGTTAGGGTTGGGTTTTAGCTTAACTTGTCCACCTAGGGTTAGGGTTAGGTCTATGGTTTGAGTTAGGCTTCAGGTTAGGTTAGGTTTGAACTTAGTTTGAGGGAGTAAGTTTAGGGCTACTGTTAGTTTTCGGTTCAGTGTTACGGTTGGAGATAGCGTCAGGGTCAGGTTAGAGTTGGGGTTGAGCTTCAGTTGTCCGCCTAGGGTTAGGGTTAGGGGTGTGGTTTGAGTTAGGCTTCAGGTTAGGTTAGGTTTGAAATTAGTTTGCGGGAGTAAGTTTAGGGCTAATGTTAGTTTTCGGTTCAGTATTATGGTTGGAGTTAGCGTGAGGGTCAGGTTAGGTTTGGGGTTGAGCTTAAGGTGTCCGCCTAGGGTTAGGGTTAGCTGTATGGTTTGATTTAGGCTTCAGGTTAGCTTAGTTTTGAACTTAGTTTGAGGGAGAAAGTTTAGGGCGACTGTTAGTTTTCGGGTAACTGTTATGGTTGGAGTTAGCGTCAGGGCCAGGTTAGGATTGGGGTTGAGCTTAAGGTGTCCGCCTAGGGTTAGGGTTAGGTCTATGGTTTGAGTTAGGCTTCAGGTTAGGTTAGGTTTGAACTTAGTTTGAGGGAGTAAGTTTAGGGCTACTGTGAGTTTTCGGTTCAGTGTTACGGTTGGAGATAGCGTCAGGGTCAGGTTAGGGTTGGGGTTGAGCTTCAGGTGTCCGCCTAGGGTTAGGGTTAGGTCTATGGTTTGAGTTAGGCTTCAGGTTAGTTTAGCTTTGAACTTAATTTGAGGGAGTCAGTTTAGGGCTACTGTTAGTTTTCGGTTAACTGTTACGGTTGGAGTAAGCGTCAGGGTCAGGTTAGGTTTGGGGTTGAGCTTAAGGTGTCCGCCTAGGGTTAGGGTTAGGTGTATGGTTTGATTTAGGCTTCAGGTTAGGTTAGGTTTGAACTTAGTTTGAGGGAGTAAGTTTAGGGCTACTGTTAGTTTTCGTTTAACTGTTACGGTTGGAGTAAGCGTCAGGGTCAGGTTAGGGTGGGGGTTAAGCATAAGGTGTCCGCCTAGTGTTAGGGTTAGGTCTATGGTTTCATTTAGGCTTCAGGTTAGGTTAGGATTGAACTTAGTTTGAGGGAGTAAGTTTAGGGCTACTGTTAGTTTTCGGTTCAGTGTTACGGTTGGAGATAGCGTCAGGGTCAGGTTAGGGTTGGGGTTGAGCTTCAGGTGTCCGCCTAGGGTTAGGGTTAGGTCTATGGTTTGAGTTAGGCTTCAGGTTAGGTTAGGTTTGAAATTAGTTTGAGGGAGTAAGTTTAGGGCTAATGTTAGTTTTAGGTTCAGTGTTACGGTTGGTGTTAGCGTGAGGGTCAGGTTAGGGTTGGGGTTGGGCTTAAGGTGTCCGTCTAGGGTTAGGGTTAGGTGTATGGTTTGATTTAGGCTTCAGGTTAGGTTAGGTTTGAACTTAGTTTGAGGGAGTAAGTTTAGGGCTACTGTTATTTTTCGGGTATCTGTAATGGTTGGAGTTACAGTCAGGGCCATTTTAGGGTTGGAGTGGAGCTTTAGGTGTCCGCCACGGGTTAGGGTTAGGTCTATGGTTTGAGTTAGGCTTCAGGTTAGGTTAGGTTTGAACTTAGTTTGAGGGAGTAAGTTTAGGGCTACTGTTAGTTTTCGGATCAGTGTTACGGTTGGAGATAGCGTCAGGGTCAGGTTAGGGTTGGGGTTGAGCTTAAGGTGTCCGCCTAGGGTTAGGGTTAGGTCTATGGTTTGAGTTAGGCTTCAGGTTAGGTTAGGTTTGAACTTAGTTTGACGGAGTAAGTTTAGGGCTACTGTTAGTTTTCGGTTCAGTGTTACGGTTGGAGATAGCGTCAGGGTCAGGTTAGAGTTGGGGTTGAGCTTCAGGTGTCCGCCTAGGGTTAGGGTTAGTTGTATGGTTTGAGTTAGGCTTCAGGTTAGGTTAGGTTTGAAATTAGTTTGAGGGAGTAAGTTTAGGGCTAATGTTAGTTTTCGGTTCAGTGTTACGGTTGGAGTTAGCGTGAGGGTCAGTTAGGGTTGGGGTTGAGCTTAAGGTGTCCGCCTAGGGTTAGGGTTAGGTGTATGGTTTGATTTAGGCTTCAGGTTAGGTTAGGTTTGAACTTTGTTTGAGGGAGTAAGTTTAGGGATACTGTTTGTTTTCGGGTAACTGTTACGGTTGGAGTTAGTGTCAGGGCCAGGTTAGGGTTGGGGTTGAGCTTAAGGTGTCCGCCTAGGGTTAGGGTTAGGTCTATTGTTTGAGTTAGGCTTCAGGTTAGGTTAGGTTTGAACTTAGTTTGAGGGAATAAGTTTAGGGCTACTGTTAGTTTTCGGTTCAGTGTTACGGTTGGAGTTAACGTGAGGGTCAGGTTAGGGTTGGGGTTGGGCTTAAGGTGTCCGCCTAGGGTTAGGGTTAGGTGTATGGTTTGATTTAGGCTTCAGGATAGGTTAGGTTTGAACTTAGTTTGAGGGAGTAAGTTTAGGGCTACTGTTTGTTTTCGGTTCAGTGTTTCGGTTGGAGTTAGCGTGAGGGTCATTTTAGGGTTGGGGTTGAGTTTAAGGTGTCAATCTAGGGTTAGGGTTAGGTGTATGGTTTGATTTAGGCTTCAGGTTAGGTTAGGTTTGAACTTAGTTTGAGGAAGTAAGTTTAGGGCTACTGTTAGTTTTCGGTTCAGTGTTACGGTTGGAGATAGCGTCAGGGTTAGGTTAGGGTTGGGCTTGAACTTCAGGTGTCCGCCTAGGTTTAGGGTTAGGTCTAAGTTTTGAGTTAGGCTTCAGGTTTGGTTAGGTTTGAACTTAGTTTGAGGGAGTAAGTTTAGGGCGACTGTTAGTTTTCGGGTAATTGTTATGGTTGGAGTTAGCGTTAGGGCCAGGTTAGGGTTGGGGTTGAGCTTAAGGTGTCCGCCTATGGTTAGGGTTAGGTCTATGGTTTGAGTTAGGCTTCAGGTTAGGTTAGGTTTGAACTTAGTTTGAGGGAGTAAGTTTTGGGCTACTGTTAGTTTTCGGTTCAGTGTTACGGATGGAGATAGCGTCAGGGTCAGGTTAGGGTTCGGTTGAGCTTCAGGTGTCCGCCTAGGGTTAGGATTAGGTCTATGGTTTGAGTTAGGCTTCAGGTTAGGTTAGGTTTGAACTTAGTTTGAGGGAGTAAGTTTCGGGTTACTGTTAGTTATGGGTTCAGTGTTACGGTTGGAGTTAGCGTGAGGGTCAGGTTAGGGTTGGGGTTGAGCTTAAGGTTTCCGCCTAGGGTTAGGGTTAGGTGTATGGTTTGATTTAGGCTTCAGGTTAGGTTAGGTTTGAACTTAGTTTGAGGGAGTAAGTTTAGGGCGATTGTTAGTTTTCGGGTAACTGTTATGGTTGGAGTTAGGGTCAGGGCCAGGTTAGGGTTGGGTTTGAGCTTAAGGTGTCCGCCTAGGGTTAGGGTTAGGTCTATGGTTTGAGTTAGGCTTCAGGTTAGGTTAGGTTTGAACTTAGTTTGAGGGAGTAAGTTTAGGGCTACTGTTAGTTTTCGGTTCAGTGTTACGGTTGGAGATAGCGTCAGGGTCAGGTTAGGGTTTGGGTTGAGCTTCAGGTGTCCGCCTAGGGTTAGGGTCAGGTCTATGGTTTGAGTTAGGCTTCAGGTTAGTTTAGCTTTGAACTTAATTTGAGGGAGTCAGTTTAGGGCTACTGTTAGTTTTCGGTTCAGTGTTACGGTTGGAGATAGCGTCTGGGTCAGGTTAGGGTTAGGCTTGAACTTCAGGTGTCCGCCTAGGGTTAGGGTTAGCTCTATGGTTTGAGTTAGGCTTCAGGTTAGGTTAGGCTTGAAATTAGTTTGAGGGAGTAAGTTTAGGGCTACTGTTCGTTTTCGGTTCAGTGTTACGGTTGGAGATAGCGTCAGGGTCAGCTTCAGGTTGGGCTTGAACTTCAGGTGTACGCCTAGGGTTAGGGTTAGGTCTATGGTTTGAGTTAGGCTTCAGGTTAGGTTAGGTTTCAAATTAGTTTGAGGGTGTAAGTTTAGGGCTACTGTTAGTTTTTGGTTCAGTGTTACGGTTGGAGTTAGTGTGAGGGTCAGGTTAGGGTTGGGGTTGAGCTTAAGGTGTCCGCCTAGGGTTAGAGTTAGGTGTATGGTTTGATTTAGGCTTCAGGTTAGGTTAGGTTTGAACTTGGTTTGAGGGAGTAAGTTTAGGGCTACTGTTAGTTTTCGAGTAACTGTTATGGTTGGAGTTGGTGTCAGGGCCAGGTTAGGGTTGGGGTTGAGCTTAAGGTGTCCCCCTGGGGTTAGGGTTAGGTCTATGGTTTGAGTTAGGCTTCAGGTTAGGTTAGGTTTGAACTTAGTTTGAGGGAGTAAGTTTAGGGCTACTGTTAGTTTTCGGTTCAGTGTTACGGTTGGATTTAGCGTGAGAGTCAGGTTAGGGTTGGGGTTGAGCTTAAGGTGTCCGTCTAGGGTTAGGGTTAGGTGTATGGCTTGATTTAGGCTTCAGGTTAGGTTAGGTTTGAACTTAGTTTGAGGAAGTAAGTTTAGGGCTACTGTTAGTTTTCGGTTTGGTGTTACGGTTGGAGATAGCGTCAGGGTCAGGTTAGGGTTGGGGTTGAGCTTAAGGTGTCCGCCTAGGGTTAGGGTTAGGTGTATGGTTTTATTTAGGCTTCAGGTTAGGTTAGGTTTGAACTTAATTTGAGGCTGTAAGTTTAGGGCTACTGTTAGTTTTCGTTTAACTGTTACGGTTGGAGTAAGAGTCAGGGTCAGGGTAGGGTGGGGGTTAAGCATAAGGTGTCCGCCTAGGGTTAGGGTTAGGTCTATGGTTTCATTTAGGGTTCAGGTTAGGTTAGGAGTGAACTTAGTTTGAGGGAGTAAGTTTAGGGCTACTGTTAGTTTTCGGTTCAGTGTTACGGTTGGATTTAGCCTCAGGGTCAGGTTAGGGTTGGGGTTAAGCTTAAGGTGTCCGCCTAGGGTTAGGGTTAGGTCTAAGGTTTGAGTTAGTCTTCAGGTTAGGTTAGGTTTGAACTTAGTTTGAGGGAGTAAGTTTAGGGCTACTGTTAGTTTTCGGTTCAGTGTTACGGTTGGAGTTAGCGTGAGGGTCAGGTTAGGGTTGGGGTTGAGCTTAAGGTGTCCGCCTAGGGTTAGGGTTAGGTGTATGGTTTGATTTAGGCTTCAGGTTAGGTTAGGTTTGAACTTAGTTTGAGGGAGTAAGTTTAGGGCTACTGTTAGTTTTCGGTTCAGTGTTACGGTTGGAGTTAGCGTGAGGGTCAGGTTAGGGTTGGGGTTGGGCTTAAGTTGTCCGCCTAGGGTTAGGGTTAGGTGTATGGTTTGATTTAGGCTTCAGGTTAGGTTTGGTTTGAACTTAATTTGATGTAGTAAGTTTAGGGCTACTGTTTGTTTTCGGTTCAGTGTTTGGGTTGCAGTTAGCGTGAGGGTCATTTTAGGGTTGGGGTTAAGCTTAAGGTGTCCGTCTAGTTTTAGGGTTAGGTGTATGGTTTGATTTAGGCTTCAGGTTAGGTTAGGTTTGAACTTAGTTTGAGGGAGTAAGTTTAGGGCTACTGTTATTTTTCAGGTATCTGTAATGGTTGGAGTTACCGTCAGGGCCATTTTAGGGTTGGGGTTGAGCTTTAGGTGTCCGCCACGGGTTAGGGTTAGGTCTATGGTTTGAGTTAGGCTTCAGGTTAGGTTAGGTTTGAACTTAGTTTGAGGGAGTAAGTTTAGGGCTACTGTTAGTTTTCGGGTAATTGTTATGGTTGGAGTTAGCGTAAGGGCCAGGTTAGGGTTGGGTTTTAGCTTAACTTGTCCACCTAGGGTTAGGGTTAGGTCTATGGTTTGAGTTAGGCTTCAGGTTAGGTTAGGTTTGAACTTAGTTTGAGGGAGTAAGTTTAGGGCTACTGTTAGTTTTCGGTTCAGTGTTACGGTTGGAGATAGCGTCAGGGTTAGGTTAGAGTTGGGGTTGAGCTTCAGGTGTCCGCCTAGGGTTAGGGTTAGGGGTGTGGTTTGAGTTAGGCTTCAGGTTAGGTTAGGTTTGAAATTAGTTTGCGGGAGTAAGTTTAGGGCTAATGTTAGTTTTCGGTTCAGTGTTATGGTTGGAGTTAGCGTGAGGATCAGGTTAGGTTTGGGGTTGAGCTTAAGGTGTCCGCCTAGGGTTAGGGTTAGGTGTATGGTTTGATTTAGGCTTCAGGTTAGGTTAGTTTTGAACTTAGTTTGAGGGAGTAAGTTTAGGGCGACTGTTAGTTTTCGGGTAACTGTTATGGTTGGCGTTAGCGTCAGGGCCAGGTTAGGATTGGGGTTGAGCTTAAGGTGTCCGCCTAGGGTTAGGGTTAGGTCTATGGTTTGAGTTAGGCTTCAGGTTAGGTTAGGTTTGAACTTAGTTTGAGGGAGTAAGTTTAGGGCTACTGTTAGTTTTCGGTTCAGTGTTACGGTTGGAGATAGCGTCAGGGTCAGGTTAGGGTTGGGGTTGAGCTTCAGGTGTCCGCCTAGGGTTAGGGTTAGGTCTATGGTTTGAGTTAGGCTTCAGGTTAGTTTAGCTTTGAACTTAATTTGAGGGAGTCAGTTTAGGGCTACTGTTAGTTTTCGGTTAACTGTTACGGTTGGAGTAAGCGTCAGGGTCAGGTTAGGTTTGGGGTTGAGCTTAAGGTGTCCGCCTAGGATTAGGGTTAGGTGTATGGTTTGATTTAGGCTTCAGGTTAGGTTAGGTTTGAACTTAGTTTGAGGGAGTAAGTTTAGGGCTACTGTTAGTTTTCGTTTAACTGTTACGGTTGGAGTAAGCGTCAGGGTCAGGTTAGGGTGGGGGTTAAGCATAAGGTGTCCGCCTAGTGTTAGGGTTAGGTCTATGGTTTCATTTAGGCTTCAGGTTAGGTTAGGATTGAACTTAGTTTGAGGGAGTAAGTTTAGGGCTACTGTTAGTTTTCGGTTCAGTGTTACGGTTGGAGATAGCGTCAGGGTCAGGTTAGGGTTGGGGTTGAGCTTCAGGTGTCCGCCTAGGGTTAGGGTTAGGTCTATGGTTTGAGTTAGGCTTCAGGTTAGGTTAGGTTTGAAATTAGTTTGAGGGAGTAAGTTTAGGGCTAATGTTAGTTTTCGGTTCAGTGTTATGGTTGGAGTTAGCGTGAGGGTCAGGTTAGGTTTGGGGTTGAGCTTAAGGTGTCCGCCTAGGGTTAGGGTTAGGTGTATGGTTTGATTTAGGCTTCAGGTTAGGTTAGTTTTGAACTTAGTTTGAGGGAGTAAGTTTAGGGCGACTGTTAGTTTTCGGGTAACTGTTATGGTTGGAGTTAGCGTCAGGGCCAGGTTAGGATTGGGGTTGAGCTGAAGGTGTCCGCCTAGGGTTAGGGTTAGGTCTATGGTTTGAGTTAGGCTTCAGGTTAGGTTAGGTTTGAACTTAGTTTGAGGGAGTAAGTTTAGGGCTACTGTTAGTTTTCGGTTCAGTGTTACGGTTGGAGATAGCGTCAGGGTCAGGTTAGGGTTGGGGTTGAGCTTCAGGTGTCCGCCTAGGGTTAGGGTTAGGTCTATGGTTTGAGTTAGGCTTCAGGTTAGGTTAGGTTTGAAATTAGTTTGAGGGAGTAAGTTTAGGGCTAATGTTAGTTTTCGGTTCAGTGTTTGCGTTGCAGTTAGCGTGAGGGTCATTTTAGGGTTGGGGTTGAGCTTAAGGTGTCCGTCAAGGGTTAGGGTTAGGTGTATGGTTTGATTTAGGCTTCAGGTTAGGTTAGGTTTGAACTTAGTTTGAGGGAGTAAGTTTAGGGCTACTGTTATTTTTCGGGTATCTGTAATGGTTGGAGTTAGAGTCAGGGCCATTTTAGGGTTGGGGTTGAGCTTTAGGTGTCCGCCACGGGTTAGGGTTAGGTCTATGGTTTGAGTTAGGCTTCAGGTTAGGTTAGGATTGAACTTAGTTTGAGGGAGTAAGTTTAGGGCTACTGTTAGTTTTCGGGTAATTGTTATGGTTGGAGTTAGCGTAAGGGCCAGGTTAGGGTTGGGTTTTAGCTTAACTTGTCCACCTAGGGTTAGGGTTAGGTCTATGGTTTGAGTTAGGCTTCAGGTTAGGTTAGGTTTGAACTTAGTTTGAGGGAGTAAGTTTAGGGCTACTGTTAGTTTTCGGTTCAGTGTTACGGTTGGAGATAGCGTCAGGGTCAGGTTAGAGTTGGGGTTGAGCTTCAGGTGTCCGCCTAGGGTTAGGGTTAGGGGTGTGGTTTGAGTTAGGCTTCAGGTTAGGTTAGGTTTGAAATTAGTTTGCGGGAGTAAGTTTAGGGCTAATGTTAGTTTTCGGTTCAGTGTTATGGTTGGAGTTAGCGTGAGGGTCAGGTTAGGTTTGGGGTTGAGCTTAAGGTGTCCGCCTAGGGTTAGGGTTAGGTGTATGGTTTGATTTAGGCTTCAGGTTAGGTTAGGTTTGAACTTAGTTTGAGGGAGTAAGTTTAGGGCTACTGTTAGTTTTCGTTTAACTGTTACGGTTGGAGTAAGCGTCAGGGTCAGGTTAGGGTGGGGGTTAAGCATAAGGTGTCCGCCTAGTGTTAGGGTTAGGTCTATGGTTTCATTTAGGCTTCAGGTTAGGTTAGGATTGAACTTAGTTTGAGGGAGTAAGTTTAGGGCTACTGTTAGTTTTCGGTTCAGTGTTACGGTTGGAGATAGCGTCAGGGTCAGGTTAGGGTTGGGGTTGAGCTTCAGGTGTCCGCCTAGGGTTAGGGTTAGGTCTATGGTTTGAGTTAGGCTTCAGGTTAGGTTAGGTTTGAAATTAGTTTGAGGGAGTAAGTTTAGGGCTAATGTTAGTTTTCGGTTCAGTGTTATGGTTGGAGTTAGCGTGAGGGTCAGGTTAGGTTTGGGGTTGAGCTTAAGGTATCCGCCTAGGGTTAGGGTTAGGTGTATGGTTTGATTTAGGCTTCAGGTTAGGTTAGTTTTGAACTTAGTTTGAGGGAGTAAGTTTAGGGCGACTGTTAGTTTTCGGGTAACTGTTATGGTTGGAGTTAGCGTCAGGGCCAGGTTAGGATTGGGGTTGAGCTTAAGGTGTCCGCCTAGGGTTAGGGTTAGGTCTATGGTTTGAGTTAGGCTTCAGGTTAGGTTAGGTTTGAACTTAGTTTGAGGGAGTAAGTTTAGGGCTACTGTTAGTTTTCGGTTCAGTGTTACGGTTGGAGATAGCGTCAGGGTCAGGTTAGGGTTGGGGTTGAGCTTCAGGTGTCCGCCTAGGGTTAGGGTTAGGTCTATGGTTTGAGTTAGGCTTCAGGTTAGGTTAGGTTTGAAATTAGTTTGAGGGAGTAAGTTTAGGGCTAATGTTAGTTTTCGGTTCAGTGTTTGCGTTGCAGTTAGCGTGAGGGTCATTTTAGGGTTGGGGTTGAGCTTAAGGTGTCCGTCAAGGGTTAGGGTTAGGTGTATGGTTTGATTTAGGCTTCAGGTTAGGTTAGGTTTGAACTTAGTTTGAGGGAGTAAGTTTAGGGCTACTGTTATTTTTCGGGTATCTGTAATGGTTGGAGTTAGAGTCAGGGCCATTTTAGGGTTGGGGTTGAGCTTTAGGTGTCCGCCACGGGTTAGGGTTAGGTCTATGGTTTGAGTTAGGCTTCAGGTTAGGTTAGGTTTGAACTTAGTTTGAGGGAGTAAGTTTAGGGCTACTGTTAGTTTTCGGGTAATTGTTATGGTTGGAGTTAGCGTAAGGGCCAGGTTAGGGTTGGGTTTTAGCTTAACTTGTCCACCTAGGGTTAGGGTTAGGTCTATGGTTTGAGTTAGGCTTCAGGTTAGGTTAGGTTTGAACTTAGTTTGAGGGAGTAAGTTTAGGGCTACTGTTAGTTTTCGGTTCAGTGTTACGGTTGGAGATAGCGTCAGGGTCAGGTTAGAGTTGGGGTTGAGCTTCAGGTGTCCGCCTAGGGTTAGGGTTAGGGGTGTGGTTTGAGTTAGGCTTCAGGTTAGGTTAGGTTTGAAATTAGTTTGCGGGAGTAAGTTTAGGGCTAATGTTAGTTTTCGGTTCAGTGTTATGGTTGGAGTTAGCGTGAGGGTCAGGTTAGGTTTGGGGTTGAGCTTAAGGTGTCCGCCTAGGGTTAGGGTTAGGTGTATGGTTTGATTTAGGCTTCAGGTTAGCTTAGTTTTGAACTTAGTTTGAGGGAGTAAGTTTAGGGCGACTGTTAGTTTTCGGGTAACTGTTATGGTTGGAGTTAGCGTCAGGGCCAGGTTAGGATTGGGGTTGAGCTTAAGGTGTCCGCCTAGGGTTAGGGTTAGGTCTATGGTTTGAGTTAGGCTTCAGGTTAGGTTAGGTTTGAACTTAGTTTGAGGGAGTAAGTTTAGGGCTACTGTTAGTTTTCGGTTCAGTGTTACCTTTGGAGATAGCGTCAGGGTCAGGTTAGGGTTGGGGTTCAGCTTCAGGTGTCCGCCTAGGGTTAGGGTTAGGTCTATGGTTTGAGTTAGGCTTCAGGTTAGTTTAGCTTTGAACTTAATTTGAGGGAGTCAGTTTAGGGCTACTGTTAGTTTTCGGTTAACTGTTACGGTTGGAGTAAGCGTCAGGGTCAGGTTAGGTTTCGGGTTGAGCTTAAGGTGTCCGCCTAGGGTTAGGGTTAGGTGTATGGTTTGATTTAGGCTTCAGGTTAGGTTAGGTTTGAACTTAGTTTGAGGGAGTAAGTTTAGGGCTACTGTTAGTTTTCGTTTAACTGTTACGGTTGGAGTAAGCGTCAGGGTCAGGTTAGGGTGGGGGTTAAGCATAAGGTGTCCGCCTAGTGTTAGGGTTAGGTCTATGGTTTCATTTAGGCTTCAGGTTAGGTTAGTATTGAACTTAGTTTGAGGGAGTAAGTTTAGGGCTACTGTTAGTTTTCGGTTCAGTGTTACGGTTGGAGATAGCGTCAGGGTCAGGTTAGGGTTGGGGTTGAGCTTCAGGTGTCCACCTAGGGTTAGGGTTAGGTCTATGGTTTGAGTTAGGCTTCAGGTTAGGTTAGGTTTGAAATTAGTTTGAGGGAGTAAGTTTAGGGCTAATGTTAGTTTTAGGTTCAGTGTTACGGTTGGTGTTAGCGTGAGGGTCAGGTTAGGGTTGGGGTTGGGCTTAAGGTGTCCGTCTAGGGTTAGGGTTAGGTGTATGGTTTGATTTAGGCTTCAGGTTAGGTTAGGTTTGAACTTAGTTTGAGGGAGTAAGTTTAGGGCTACTGTTATTTTTCGGGTATCTGTAATGGTTGGAGTTACAGTCAGGGCCATTTTAGGGTTGGGGTGGAGCATTAGGTGTCCGCCACGGGTTAGGGTTAGGTCTATGGTTTGAGTTAGGCTTCAGGTTAGGTTAGGTTTGAACTTAGTTTGAGGGAGTAAGTTTAGGGCTACTGTTAGTTTTCGGTTCAGTGTTACGGTTGAAGATAGCGTCAGGGTCAGGTTAGGGTTGGGGTTGAGCTTAAGGTGTCCGCCTAGGGTTAGGGTTAGGTCTATGGTTTGAGTTAGGCTTCAGGTTAGGTTAGGTTTGAACTTAGTTTGACGGAGTAAGTTTAGGGCTACTGTTAGTTTTCGGTTCAGTGTGACGGTTGGAGATAGCGTCAGGATCAGGTTAGAGTTGGGGTTGAGCTTCAGGTGTCCGCCTAGGGTTAGGGTTAGTTGTATGGTTTGAGTTAGGCTTCAGGTTAGGTTAGGTTTGAAATTAGTTTGAGGGAGTAAGTTTAGGGCTAATGTTAGTTTTAGGTTCAGTGTTACGGTTGGAGTTAGCGTGAGGGTCAGTTAGGGTTGGGGTTGAGCTTAAGGTGTCCGCCTAGGGTTAGGGTTAGGTGTATGGTTTGATTTAGGCTTCAGGTTAGGTTAGGTTTGAACTTTGTTTGAGGGAGTAAGTTTAGGGATACTGTTTGTTTTCGGGTAACTGTTACGGTTGGAGTTAGTGTCAGGGCCAGGATAGGGTTGGGGTTGAGCTTAAGGTGTCCGCCTAGGGTTAGGGTTAGGTGTATGGTTTGATTTAGGCTTCAGGATAGGTTAGGTTTGAACTTAGTTTGAGGGAGTAAGTTTAGGGCTACTGTTTGTTTTCGGTTCAGTGTTTCGGTTGGAGTTAGCGTGAGGGTCATTTTAGGGTTGGGGTTGAGTTTAAGGTGTCAATCTAAGGTTAGGGTTAGGTGTATGGTTTGATTTAGGCTTCAGGTTAGGTTAGGTTTGAACTTAGTTTGAGGAAGTAAGTTTAGGGCTACTGTTAGTTTTCGGTTCAGTGTTACGGTTGGAGATAGCGTCAGGGTTAGGTTAGGGTTGGGCTTGAACTTCAGGTGTCCGCCTAGGTTTAGGGTTAGGTCTAAGATTTGAGTTAGGCTTCAGGTTAGGTTAGGTTTGAACTTAGTTTGAGGGAGTAAGTTTAGGGCGACTGTTAGTTTTCGGGTAATTGTTATGGTTGGAGTTAGCGTCAGGGCCAGGTTAGGGTTGGGGTTGAGCTTAAGGTGTCCGCCTATGGTTAGGGTTAGGTCTATGGTTTGAGTTAGGCTTCAGGTTAGGTTAGGTTTGAACTTAGTTTGAGGGAGTAAGTTTTGGGCTACTGTTAGTTTTCGGTTCAGTGTTACGGTTGGAGATAGCGTCAGGGTCAGGTTAGGGTTCGGTTGAGCTTCAGGTGTCCGCCTAGGGTTAGAATTAGGTCTATAGTTTGAGTTAGGCTTCAGGTTAGGTTAGGTTTGAACTTAGTTTGAGGGAGTAAGTTTCGGGTTACTGTTAGTTATGGGTTCAGTGTTACGGTTGGAGTTAGCGTGAGGGTCAGGTTAGGGTTGGGGTTGAGCTTAAGGTTTCGGCCTAGGGTTAGGGTTAGGTGTATGGTTTGATTTAGGCTTCAGGTTAGGTTAGGTTTGAACTTAGTTTGAGGGAGTAAGTTTAGGGCGATTGTTAGTTTTCGGGTAACTGTTATGGTTGGAGTTAGGGTCAGGGCCAGGTTAGGGTTGGGTTTGAGCTTAAGGTGTCCGCCTAGGGTTAGGGTTAGGTCTATGGTTTGAGTTAGGCTACAGGTTAGGTTAGGTTTGAACTTAGTTTGAGGGAGTAAGTTTAGGGCTACTGTTAGTTTTCGGTTCAGTGTTACGGTTGGAGATAGCGTCAGGGTCAGGTTAGGGTTGGGGTTGAGCTTCAGGTGTCCGCCTAGGGTTAGGGTTAGGTCTATGGTTTGAGTTAGGCTTCAGGTTAGGTTAGGTTTGAACTTAGTTTGAGGGAGTAAGTTTAGGGCTACTGTTAGTTTTCGGTTCAGTGTTACGGTTGGAGATAGCGTCAGGGTCAGGTTAGGGTTGGGGTTGAGCTTCAGGTGTCCGCCTAGGGTTAGGGTTAGGTCTATGGTTTGAGTTAGGCTTCAGGTTAGTTTAGCTTTGAACTTAATTTGAGGGAGTCAGTTTAGGGCTACTGTTAGTTTTCGGTTCAGTGTTACGGTTGGAGATAGCGTCTGGGTCAGGTTAGGGTTAGGCTTGAAATTCAGGTGTCCGCCTAGGGTTAGGGTTAGCTCTATGGTTTGAGTTAGGCTTCAGGTTAGGTTAGGCTTGAAATTAGTTTGAGGGAGTAAGTTTAGGGCTACTGTTCGTTTTCGGTTCAGTGTTACGGTTGGAGATAGCGTCAGGGTCAGCTTCAGGTTGGGCTTGAACTTCAGGTGTACGCCTAGGGTTAGGGTTAGGTCTATGGTTTGAGTTAGGCTTCAGGTTAGGTTAGGTTTCAAATTAGTTTGAGGGTGTAAGTTTAGGGCTACTGTTAGTTTTTGGTTCAGTGTTACCTTTGGAGTTAGTGTGAGGGTCAGGTTAGGGTTGGGGTTGAGCTTAAGGTGTCCGCCTAGGGTTAGAGTTAGGTGTATGGTTTGATTTAGGCTTCAGGTTAGGTTAGGTTTGAACTTGGTTTGAGGGAGTAAGTTTAGGGCTACTCTTAGTTTTCGAGTAACTGTTATGGTTGGAGTTGGCGTCAGGGCCAGGTTAGGGTTGGGGTTGAGCTTAAGGTGTCCGCCTGTGGTTAGGGTTAGGTCTATGGTTTGAGTTAGGCTTCAGGTTAGGTTAGGTTTGAACTTAGTTTGAGGGAGTAAGTTTAGGGCTACTGTTAGTTTTCGGTTCAGTGTTACGGTTGGATTTAGCGTGAGAGTCAGGTTAGGGTTGGGGTTGAGCTTAAGGTGTCCGTCTAGGGTTAGGGTTAGGTGTATGGCTTGATTTAGGCTTCAGGTTAGGTTAGGTTTGAACTTAGTTTGAGGAAGTAAGTTTAGGGCTACTGTTAGTTTTCGGTTTGGTGTTACGGTTGGAGATAGCGTCAGGGTCAGGTTAGGGTTGGGGTTGAGCTTAAGGTGTCCGCCTAGGGTTAGGGTTAGGTGTATGGTTTTATTTAGGCTTCAGGTTAGGTTAGGTTTGAACTTAGTTTGAGGCTGTAAGTTTAGGGCTACTGTTAGTTTTCGTTTAACTGTTACGGTTGGAGTAAGAGTCAGGGTCAGGGTAGGGTGGGGGTTAAGCATAAGGTGTCCGCCTAGGGTTAGGGTTAGGTCTATGGTTTCATTTAGGGTTCAGGTTAGGTTAGGAGTGAACTTAGTTTGAGGGAGTAAGTTTAGGGCTACTGTTAGTTTTCGGTTCAGTGTTACGGTTGGATTTAGCCTCAGGGTCAGGTTAGGGTTGGGGTTAAGCTTAAGGTGTCCGCCTAGGGTTAGGGTTAGGTCTATTGTTTGAGTTAGTCTTCAGGTTAGGTTAGGTTTGAACTTAGTTTGAGGGAGTAAGTTTAGGGCTACTGTTAGTTTTCGGTTCAGTGTTACGGTTGGAGTTAGCGTGAGGGTCAGGTTAGGGTTGGGGTTGAGCTTAAGGTGTCCGCCTAGGGTTAGGGTTAGGTGTATGGTTTGATTTAGGCTTCAGGTTAGGTTAGGTTTGAACTTTGTTTGAGGGAGTAAGTTTAGGGATACTGTTTGTTTTCGGGTAACTGTTACGGTTGGAGTTAGTGTCAGGGCCAGGATAGGGTTGGGGTTGAGCTTAAGGTGTCCGCCTAGGGTTAGGGTTAGGTGTATGGTTTGATTTAGGCTTCAGGATAGGTTAGGTTTGAACTTAGTTTGAGGGAGTAAGTTTAGGGCTACTGTTTGTTTTCGGTTCAGTGTTTCGGTTGGAGTTAGCGTGAGGGTCATTTTAGGGTTGGGGTTGAGTTTAAGGTGTCAATCTAAGGTTAGGGTTAGGTGTATGGTTTGATTTAGGCTTCAGGTTAGGTTAGGTTTGAACTTAGTTTGAGGAAGTAAGTTTAGGGCTACTGTTAGTTTTCGGTTCAGTGTTACGGTTGGAGATAGCGTCAGGGTTAGGTTAGGGTTGGGCTTGAACTTCAGGTGTCCGCCTAGGTTTAGGGTTAGGTCTAAGTTTTGAGTTAGGCTTCAGGTTAGGTTAGGTTTGAACTTAGTTTGAGGGAGTAAGTTTAGGGCGACTGTTAGTTTTCGGGTAATTGTTATGGTTGGAGTTAGCGTCAGGGCCAGGTTAGGGTTGGGGTTGAGCTTAAGGTGTCCGCCTATGGTTAGGGTTAGGTCTATGGTTTGAGTTAGGCTTCAGGTTAGGTTAGGTTTGAACTTAGTTTGAGGGAGTAAGTTTTGGGCTACTGTTAGTTTTCGGTTCAGTGTTACGGTTGGAGATAGCGTCAGGGTCAGGTTAGGGTTCGGTTGAGCTTCAGGTGTCCGCCTAGGGTTAGGATTAGGTCTATGGTTTGAGTTAGGCTTCAGGTTAGGTTAGGTTTGAACTTAGTTTGAGGGAGTAAGTTTCGGGTTACTGTTAGTTATGGGTTCAGTGTTACGGTTGGAGTTAGCGTGAGGGTCAGGTTAGGGTTGGGGTTGAGCTTAAGTTTCCGCCTAGGGTTAGGGTTAGGTGTATGGTTTGATTTAGGCTTCAGGTTAGGTTAGGTTTGAACTTAGTTTGAGGGAGTAAGTTTAGGGCGATTGTTAGTTTTCGGGTAACTGTTATGGTTGGAGTTAGGGTCAGGGCCAGGTTAGGGTTGGGTTTGAGCTTAAGGTGTCCGCCTAGGGTTAGGGTTAGGTCTATGGTTTGAGTTAGGCTACAGGTTAGGTTAGGTTTGAACTTAGTTTGAGGGAGTAAGTTTAGGGCTACTGTTAGTTTTCGGTTCAGTGTTACGGTTGGAGATAGCGTCAGGGTCAGGTTAGGGTTGGGGTTGAGCTTCAGGTGTCCGCCTAGGGTTAGGGTTAGGTCTATGGTTTGAGTTAGGCTTCAGGTTAGGTTAGGTTTGAACTTAGTTTGAGGGAGTAAGTTTAGGGCTACTGTTAGTTTTCGGTTCAGTGTTACGGTTGGAGATAGCGTCAGGGTCAGGTTAGGGTTGGGGTTGAGCTTCAGGTGTCCGCCTAGGGTTAGGGTTAGGTCTATGGTTTGAGTTAGGCTTCAGGTTAGTTTAGCTTTGAACTTAATTTGAGGGAGTCAGTTTAGGGCTACTGTTAGTTTTCGGTTCAGTGTTACGGTTGGAGATAGCGTCTGGGTCAGGTTAGGGTTAGGCTTGAAATTCAGGTGTCCGCCTAGGGTTAGGGTTAGCTCTATGGTTTGAGTTAGGCTTCAGGTTAGGTTAGGCTTGAAATTAGTTTGAGGGAGTAAGTTTAGGGCTACTGTTCGTTTTCGGTTCAGTGTTACGGTTGGAGATAGCGTCAGGGTCAGCTTCAGGTTGGGCTTGAACTTCAGGTGTACGCCTAGGGTTAGGGTTAGGTCTATGGTTTGAGTTAGGCTTCAGGTTAGGTTAGGTTTCAAATTAGTTTGAGGGTGTAAGTTTAGGGCTACTGTTAGTTTTTGGTTCAGTGTTACCTTTGGAGTTAGTGTGAGGGTCAGGTTAGGGTTGGGGTTGAGCTTAAGGTGTCCGCCTAGGGTTAGAGTTAGGTGTATGGTTTGATTTAGGCTTCAGGTTAGGTTAGGTTTGAACTTGGTTTGAGGGAGTAAGTTTAGGGCTACTCTTAGTTTTCGAGTAACTGTTATGGTTGGAGTTGGCGTCAGGGCCAGGTTAGGGTTGGGGTTGAGCTTAAGGTGTCCGCCTGTGGTTAGGGTTAGGTCTATGGTTTGAGTTAGGCTTCAGGTTAGGTTAGGTTTGAACTTAGTTTGAGGGAGTAAGTTTAGGGCTACTGTTAGTTTTCGGTTCAGTGTTACGGTTGGATTTAGCGTGAGAGTCAGGTTAGGGTTGGGGTTGAGCTTAAGGTGTCCGTCTAGGGTTAGGGTTAGGTGTATGGCTTGATTTAGGCTTCAGGTTAGGTTAGGTTTGAACTTAGTTTGAGGAAGTAAGTTTAGGGCTACTGTTAGTTTTCGGTTTGGTGTTACGGTTGGAGATAGCGTCAGGGTCAGGTTAGGGTTGGGGTTGAGCTTAAGGTGTCCGCCTAGGGTTAGGGTTAGGTGTATGGTTTTATTTAGGCTTCAGGTTAGGTTAGGTTTGAACTTAGTTTGAGGCTGTAAGTTTAGGGCTACTGTTAGTTTTCGTTTAACTGTTACGGTTGGAGTAAGAGTCAGGGTCAGGGTAGGGTGGGGGTTAAGCATAAGGTGTCCGCCTAGGGTTAGGGTTAGGTCTATGGTTTCATTTAGGGTTCAGGTTAGGTTAGGAGTGAACTTAGTTTGAGGGAGTAAGTTTAGGGCTACTGTTAGTTTTCGGTTCAGTGTTACGGTTGGATTTAGCCTCAGGGTCAGGTTAGGGTTGGGGTTAAGCTTAAGGTGTCCGCCTAGGGTTAGGGTTAGGTCTATTGTTTGAGTTAGTCTTCAGGTTAGGTTAGGTTTGAACTTAGTTTGAGGGAGTAAGTTTAGGGCTACTGTTAGTTTTCGGTTCAGTGTTACGGTTGGAGTTAGCGTGAGGGTCAGGTTAGGGTTGGGGTTGAGCTTAAGGTGTCCGCCTATGGTTAGGGTTAGGTGTATGGTTTGATTTAGGCTTCAGGTTAGGTTAGGTTTGAACTTAGTTTGAGGGAGTAAGTTTAGGGCTACTGTTAGTTTTCGGTTCAGTGTTACGGTTGGAGTTAGCGTGAGGGTCAGGTTAGGGTTGGGGTTGGGCTTAAGGTGTCCGCCTAGGGTTAGGGTTAGGTGTATGGTTTGATTTAGGCTTCAGGTTAGGTTAGGTTTGAACTTAATTTGATGTAGTAAGTTTAGGGCTACTGTTTGTTTTCGGTTCAGTGTTTGGGTTGCAGTTAGCGTGAGGGTCATTTTAGGGTTGGGGTTGAGCTTAAGGTGTCCGTCTAGGGTTAGGGTTAGGTGTATGGTTTGATTTAGGCTTCAGGTTAGGTTAGGTTTGAACTTAGTTTGAGGGAGTAAGTTTAGGGCTACTGTTATTTTTCGGGTATCTGTAATGGTTGGAGTTACAGTCAGGGCCATTTTAGGGTTGGGGTTGAGCTTTAGGTGTCCGCCACGGGTTAGGGTTAGGTCTATGATTTGAGTTAGGCTTCAGGTTAGGTTAGGTTTGAACTTAGTTTGAGGGAGTAAGTTTAGGGCGACTGTTAGTTTTCGGGTAATTGTTATGGTTGGAGTTAGCGTAAGGGCCAGGTTAGGGTTGGGTTTGAGCTTAAGGTGTCCACCTAGGGTTAGGGTTAGGTCTATGGTTTGAGTTAGGCTTCAGGTTAGGTTAGGTTTGAACTTAGTTTGAGGGAGTAAGTTTAGGGCTACTGTTAGTTTTCGGTTCAGTGTTACGGTTGGAGATAGCGTCAAGGTCAGGTTAGAGTTGGGGTTGAGCTTCAGGTGTCCGCCTAGGTTTAGGGTTAGGGGTGTGGTTTGAGTTAGGCTTCAGGTTAGGTTAGGTTTGAAATTAGTATGAGGGAGTAAGTTTAGGGCTAATGTTAGTTTTCGGTTCAGTGTTATGGTTGGAGTTAGCGTGAGGGTCAGGTTAGGTTTGGGGTTGAGCTTAAGGTGTCCGCCTAGGGTTAGGGTTAGGTGTATGGTTTGATTTAGGCTTCAGGTTAGGTTAGGTTTGAACTTAGTTTGAGGGAGTAAGTTTAGGGCGACTGTTAGTTTTCGGGTAACTGTTATGGTTGGAGTTAGCGTCAGGGCCAGGTTAGGATTGGGGTTGAGCTTAAGGTGTCCGCCTAGGGTTAGGGTTAGGTCTATGGTTTGAGTTAGGCTTCAGGTTAGGTTAGGTTTGAACTTAGTTTGAGGGAGTAAGTTTAGGGCTACTGTTAGTTTTCGGTTCAGTGTTACGGTTGGAGATAGCGTCAGGGTCAGGTTAGGGTTGGGGTTGAGCTTCAGGTGTCCGCCTAGGGTTAGGGTTAGGTCTATGGTTTGAGTTAGGCTTCAGGTTAGTTTAGCTTTGAACCTAATTTGAGGGAGTCAGTTTAGGGCTACTGTTAGTTTTCGGTTAACTGTTACGGTTGGAGTAAGCGTCAGGGTCAGGTTAGGTTTGGGGTTGAGCTTAAGGTGTCCGCCTAGGGTTAGGGTTAGGTGTATGGTTTGATTTAGGCTTCAGGTTAGGTTAGGTTTGGACTTAGTTTGAGGGAGTAAGTTTAGGGCTACTGTTAGTTTTCGTTTAACTGTTACGGTTGGAGTAAGCGTCAGGGTCAGGTTAGGGTGGGGGTTAAGCATAAGGTGTCCGCCTAGTGTTAGGGTTAGGTCTATGGTTTCATTTAGGCTTCAGGTTAGGTTAGGATTGAACTTAGTTTGAGGGAGTAAGTTTAGGGCTACTGTTAGTTTTCGGTTCAGTGTTACGGTTGGATTTAGCCTCAGGGTCAGGTTAGGGTTGGGGTAAAGCTTAAGGTGTCCGCCTAGGGTTAGGGTTAGGTCTATTGTTTGAGTTAGGCTTCAGGTTAGGTTAGGTTTGAACTTAGTTTGAGGGAGTAAGTTTAGGGCTACTGTTAGTTTTCGGTTCAGTGTTACGGTTGGTGTTAGCGTGAGGGTCAGGTTAGGGTTGGGGTTGGGCTTAAGGTGTCCGCCTAGGGTTAGGGTTAGGTGTATGGTTTGATTTAGGCTTCAGGTTAGGTTAGGTTTGAACTTAGTTTGAGGTAGTAAGTTTAGGGCTACTGTTTGTTTTCGGTTAAGTGTTTGGGTTGCAGTTAGCGTGAGGGTCATTTTAGGGTTGGGGTTGACCTTAAGGTGTCCGTCTAGGGTTAGGGTTAGGTGTATGGTTTGATTTAGGCTTCAGGTTAGGTTAGGTTTGAACTTAGTTTGAGGGTGTAAGTTTAGGGCTACTGTTATTTTTCGGGTATCTGTAATGGTTGGAGTTACAGTCAGGGCCATTTTAGGGTTGGGGTTGAGCTTTAGGTGTCCGCCACGGGTTAGGGTTAGGTCTATGGTTTGAGTTAGGCTTCAGGTTAGGTTAGGTTTGAACTTAGTTTGAGGGAGTAAGTTTAGGGCGACTGTTAGTTTTCGGGTAATTGTTATGGTTGGAGTTAGCGTAAGGCCCAGGTTCGGGTTGGGTTTGAGCTTAAGGTGTCCACCTAGGGTTAGGGTTAGGTCTATGGTTTGAGTTAGGCTTCAGGTTAGGTTAGGTTTGAACTTAGTTTGAGGGAGTAAGTTTAGGGCTACTGTTAGTTTTCGGTTCAGTGTTACGGTTGGAGATAGCGTCAGGGTCAGGTTAGAGTTGGGGTTGAGCTTCAGGTGTCCGCCTAGGGTTAGGGTTAGGGGTATGGTTTGAGTTAGGCTTCAGGTTAGGTTAGGTTTGAAATTAGATTGAGGGAGTAAGTTTAGGGCTAATGTTAGTTTTCTGTTCAGTGTTATGGTTGGAGTTAGCGTGAGGGTCAGGTTAGGGTTGGGGTTGAGCTTAAGGTGTCCGCCTAGGGTTAGGGTTAGGTGTATGGTTTGATTTAGGCTTCAGGTTAGGTTAGGTTTGAACTTAGTTTGAGGGAGTAAGTTTAGGGCGACTGTTAGTTTTCGGGTATCTGTTATGGTTGGAGTTAGCGTCAGGGCCAGGTTAGGATTGGGGTTGAGCTTAAGGTGTCCGCCTAGGGTTAGGGTTAGGTCTGTGGTTTGAGATAGGCTTCAGGTTAGGTTAGGTTTGAACTTAGTTTGAGGGAGTAAGTTTAGGGCTACTGTGAGTTTTCGGTTCAGTGTTACGGTTGGAGATAGCGTCAGGGTCAGGTTAGGGTTGGGGTTGAGCTTCAGGTGTCCGCCTAGGGTTAGGGTTAGGTGTATGGTTTGATTTAGGCTTCAGGTTAGGTTAGGTTTGAACTTAGTTTGAGGGAGTAAGTTTAGGGCTACTGTTAGTTTTCGTTTAACTGTTACGGTTGGAGTAAGCGTCAGGGTCAGGTTAGGGTGGGGGTTAAGCATAAGTTGTCCGCATAGGGTTAGGGTTAGGTCTATGGTTTCATTTAGGCTTCAGGTTAGGTTAGGATTGAACTTAGTTTGAGGGAGTAAGTTTAGGGCTACTGTTAGTTTTCGGTTCAGTGTTACGTTTGGATTTAGCCTCAGGGTCAGGTTAGGGTTGGGGTTAAGCTTAAGGTGTCCGCCTAGGGTTAGGGTTAGGTCTATTGTTTGAATTAGGCTTCATGTTAGGTTAGGTTTGAACTTCGTTTGAGGGAGTAAGTTCAGGACTACTGTTAGTTTTCGGTACAGTGTTACGGTAGGAGATAGCGTCAGGGTCAGGTTAGGTTTGGGGTTGAGCTTAAGGTGTCCGCCTAGGGTTGGGGTTAGGTGTATGGTTTGATTTAGGCTTCAGGTTAGATTAGGTTTGAACTTAGTTTGAGGGTGTAAGTTTAGGGCTACTGTTAGTTTTCGGTTCAGTGTTACGGTTGGAGATAGCGTCAGGGTTAGGTTAGGGTTCGGCTTGAACTTCAGGTGTCCGCCTAGGGTTAGGGTTAGGTCTAAGGTTTGAGTTAGGCTTCAGGTTAGGTTAGGTTTGAAATTAGTTTGAGGGAGTAAGGTTAGGGCTACTGTTAGTTTTCTGTTCAGTGTTACGGTTGGAGTTAGCGTCAGGGTCAGGTTAGGGTTGGGGTTGAGCTTAAGGTGTCCGCCTTTTGTTAGAGTTAGGTGTATGGTTTGATTTAGGCTTCAGGTTAGGTTAGGTTTGAACTTAGTTTGAGGGAGTAAGTTTAGGGCGACTGTTAGTTTTCGGGTAATTGTTATGGTTGGAGTTAGCATCAGGGCCAGGTTAGGGTTGGGGTTGAGCTTAAGGTGTCCGCCTAGGGTTAGGGTTAGGTCTATGGTTTGAGTTAGGCTTCAGGTTAGGTTAGGTTTGAACTTAGTTTGAGGGAGTAAGTTTAGGGCTAATGTTAGTTTTCGGTTCAGTGTTACGGTTGGAGATAGCGTCAGGGTCAGGTTAGGGTTGGGGTTGAGCTTCAGGTGTCCGCCTAGGGTTAGGGTTAGGTCTATGGTTTGAGTTAGGCTTCAGGTTAGGTTAGGTTTGAAATTAGTTTGAAGGAGTCAGTTTAGGGCTAATGTTAGTTTTCGGTTCAGTGTTACGGTTGGTGTTAGCGTGAGGGTCAGGTTAGGGTTGGGGTTGGGCTTAAGGTGTCCGCCTAGGGTTAGGGTTAGGTGTATGGTTTGATTTAGGCTTCAGGTTAGGTTAGGTTTGAACTTAGTTTGAGGTAGTAAGTTTAGGGCTACTGTTTGTTTTCGGTTCAGTGTTTGGGTTGCAGTTAGCGTGAGGGTCATTTTAGGGTTGGGGTTGACCTTAAGGTGTCCGTCTAGGGTTAGGGTTAGGTGTATGGTTTGATTTAGGCTTCAGGTTAGGTTAGGTTTGAACTTAGTTTGAGGGAGTAAGTTTAGGGCTACTGTTATTTTTCGGGTATCTGTAATGGTTGGAGTTACAGTCAGGGCCATTTTAGGGTTGGGGTTGAGCTTTAGGTGTCCGCCACGGGTTAGGGTTAGGTCTATGGTTTGAGTTAGGCTTCAGGTTAGGTTAGGTTTGAACTTAGTTTGAGGGAGTAAGTTTAGGGCTACTGTTAGTTTTCGGTTCAGTGTTACGGTTGGAGATAGCGTCAGGGTCAGCTCAGAGTTGGGGTTGAGCTTCAGGTGTCCGCCTAGGGTTAGGGTTAGGGGTATGGTTTGAGTTAGGCTTCAGGTTAGGTTAGGTTTGAAATTAGTTTGAGGGAGTAAGTTTAGGGCTAATGTTAGTTTTCGGTTCAGTGTTATGGTTGGAGTTAGCGTGAGGGTCAGGTTAGGGTTGGGGTTGAGCATAAGGTGTCCGCCTAGGGTTAGGGTTAGGTGTATGGTTTGAGATAGGCTTCAGGTTAGGTTAGGTTTGAACTTAGTTTGAGGGAGTAAGTTTAGGGCTACTGTTAGTTTTCGGTTCAGTGTTACGGTTGGAGATAGCGTCAGGGTCAGGTTAGGGTTGGGGTTGAGCTTCAGGTGTCCGCCTAGGGTTAGGGTTAGGTCTATGGTTTGAGTTAGGCTTCAGGTTAGGTTAGGTTTGAACTTAGTTTGAGAGAGTCAGTTTCGGGCTACTGTTAGTTTTCGGTTAACTGTTACGGTTGGAGTAAGCGTAAGGGTCAGGTTAGGTTTGGGGTTGAGATTCAGGTGTCCGCCTAGGGTTAGGGTTAGGTGTATGGTTTGATTTAGGCTTCAGGTTAGGTTAGGTTTGAACTTAGTTTGAGGGAGTAAGTTTAGGGCTACTGTTAGTTTTCGGTTCAGTGTTACGGTTGGAGATAGCGTCAGGGTCAGCTTAGAGTTGGGGTTGAGCTTCAGGTGTCCGCCTAGGGTTAGGGTTAGGGGTATGGTTTGAGTTAGGCTTCAGGTTAGGTTAGGTTTGAAATTAGTTTGAGGGAGTAAGTTTAGGGCTAATGTTAGTTTTCGGTTCAGTGTTATGGTTGGAGTTAGCGTGAGGGTCAGGTTAGGGTTGGGGTTGAGCATAAGGTGTCCGCCTAGGGTTAGGGTTAGGTGTATGGTTTGATTTAGGCTTCAGGTTAGGTTAGGTTTGAACTTAGTTTGAGGGAGTAAGTTTAGGGCGACTGTTAGTTTTCGGGTATCTGTTATGGTTGGAGTTAGCGGCAGGGCCAGGTTAGGATTGGGGTTGAGCTTAAGGTGTCCGCCTAGGGTTAGGGTTAGGTCTATGGTTTGAGATAGGCTTCAGGTTAGGTTAGGTTTGAACTTAGTTTGAGGGAGTAAGTTTAGGGCTACTGTTAGTTTTCGGTTCAGTGTTACGGTTGGAGATAGCGTCAGGGTCAGGTTAGGGTTGGGGTTGAGCTTCAGGTGTCCGCCTAGGGTTAGGGTTAGGTCTATGGTTTGAGTTAGGCTTCAGGTTAGGTTAGGTTTGAACTTAGTTTGAGAGAGTCAGTTTCGGGCTACTGTTAGTTTTCGGTTAACTGTTACGGTTGGAGTAAGCGTAAGGGTCAGGTTAGGTTTGGGGTTGAGATTCAGGTGTCCGCCTAGGGTTAGGGTTAGGTGTATGGTTTGATTTAGGATTCAGGTTAGGTTAGGTTTGAACTTAGATTGAGGGAGTAAGTTTAGGGCTACTGTTAGTTTTCGTTTAACTGTTACGGTTGGAGTAAGCGTCAGGGTCAGGTTAGGGTGGGGGTTAAGCATAAGTTGTCCGCATAGGGTTAGGGTTAGGTCTATGGTTTCATTTAGGCTTCAGGTTAGGTTAGGATTGAACTTAGTTTGAGGGAGTAAGTTTAGGGCTACTGTTAGTTTTCGGTTCAGTGTTACGGTTGGAGATAGCGTAAGGGTCAGGTTAGGGTTGGGGTTGAGCTTAAGGTGTCCGCCTTTTGTTAGAGTTAGGTGTATGGTTTGATTTAGGCTTCAGGTTAGGTTAGGTTTGAACTTAGTTTGAGGGAGTAAGTTTAGGGCGACTGTTAGTTTTCGGGTAATTGTTATGGTTGGAGTTAGCGTCAGGGCCAGGTTAGGGTTGGGGTTGAGCTTAAGGTGTCCGCCTAGGGTTAGGGTTAGGTCTATGGTTTGAGTTAGGCTTCAGGTTAGGTTAGGTTTGAACTTAGTTTGAGGGAGTAAGTTTAGGGCTACTGTTAGTTTTCGGTTCAGTGTTACGGTTGGAGATAGCGTAAGGGTCAGGTTAGGGTTGGGGTTGAGCTTCAGGTGTCTGCCTAGGGTTAGGGTTAGGTCTATGGTTTGAGTTAGGCTTCAGGTTAGGTTAGGTTTGAAATTAGATTGAGGGAGTAAGTTTAGGGCTAATGTTAGTTTTCGGTTCAGTGTTACGGTTGGTGTTAGCGTGAGGGTCAGGTTAGGGTTGGGGTTGGGCTTAAGGTGTCGGCCTAGGGTTAGGGTTAGGTGTATGGTTTGATTTAGGCTTCAGGTTAGGTTAGGTTTGAACTTAGTTTGAGGTATTAAGTTTAGGGCTACTCTTTGTTTTCGGTTCAGTGTTTGGGTTGCAGTTAGCGTGAGGGTCATTTTAGGGTTGGGGTTGAGCTTAAGGTGTCCGTCTAGGGTTAGGGTTAGGTGTATGGTTTGATTTAGGCTTCAGGTTAGGTGAGGTTTGAACTTAGTTTGAGGGAGTAAGTTTAGGGCTACTCTTATTTTTCGGGTATCTGTAATGGTTGGAGTTACAGTCAGGGCCATTTAAGGTTGTGGTTGAGCTTTAGGTGTCCGCCACGGGTTAGGGTTAGGTCTATGGTTTGAGTTAGGCTTCAGGTTAGGTTAGGTTTGAACTTAGTTTGAGGGAGTAAGTTTAGGGCGACTGTTAGTTTTCGGGTATCTGTTATGGTTGGAGTTAGCGTCACGGCCAGGTTAGGATTGGGGTTGAGCTTAAGGTGTCCGCCTAGGGTTAGGGTTAGGTCTATGGTTTGAGATAGGCTTCAGGTTAGGTTAGGTTTGAACTTAGTTTGAGGGAGTAAGTTTAGGGCTACTGTTAGTTTTCGGTTCAGTGTTAAGGTTGGAGATAGCGTCAGGGTCAGGTTAGGGTTGGGGTTGAGCTTCAGGTGTCCGCCTAGGGTTAGGGTTAGGTCTATGGTTTGAGTTAGGCTTCAGGTTAGGTTAGGTTTGAACTTAGTTTGAGGGAGTCAGTTTAGGGCTACTGTTAGTTTTCGGTTAACTGTTACGGTTGGAGTAAGCGTCAGGGTCAGGTTAGGTTTGGGGTTGAGCTTCAGGTGTCCGCCTAGGGTTAGGGTTAGGTGTATGGTTTGATTTAGGCTTCAGGTTAGGTTAGGTTTGAACTTAGTTTGAGGGAGTAAGTTTAGGGCTACTGTTAGTTTTCTTTTAACTGTTACGGTTGGAGTAAGCGTCAGGGTCAGGTTAGGGTGGGGGTTAAGCATAAGTTGTCCGCCTAGGGTTAGGGTTAGGTCTATGGTTTCATTTAGGCTTCAGATTAGGTTAGGATTGAAGTTAGTTTGAGGGAGTAAGTTTAGGGCTACTGTTAGTTTTTGGTTCAGTGTTACGGTTGGATTTAGCCTCAGGGTCAGGTTAGGGTTGGTGTTAAGCTTAAGGTGTCCGCCTAGGGTTAGGGTTAGGTCTATTGTTTGAGTTAGGATTCAGGTTAGGTTAGGTTTGAACTTAGTTTGAGGGAGTAAGATTAGGGCTACTGTTAGTTTTCGGTTCAGTGTTACGGTTGGAGTTAGCGTGAGGGTCAGGTTAGGGTTCGGGTTGGGCTTAAGGTGTCCGCCTAGGTTTAGGGTTAGGTGTTTGGTTTGATTTAGGCTTCAGGTTAGGTTAGGTTTGAACTTAGTTTGAGGTACTAAGTTTAGGGCTACTGTTTGTTTTCAGTTCAGTGTTTGGTTTGCAGTTAGCGTGAGGGTCATTTTAGGGTTGGGGTTGAGCTTAAGGTGTCCGTCTAGGGTTAGGGTTAGGTGTATGGTTTGATTTAGGCTTCAGGTTAGGTTACGTTTGAACTTAGTTTGAGGGAGTAAGTTTAGGGCTACTGTTAGTTTTCGGGTATCTGTAATGGTTGGAGTTACAGTCAGGGCCATTTTTGGTTTGGGGTTGAGCTTTAGGTGTCCGCCACGGGTTAGGGTTAGGTCTATGGTTTGAGTTAGGCTTCAGGTTAGGTTAGGTTTGAACTTAGTTTGAGGGAGTAAGTTTAGGGCTACTGTTAGTTTTCGGTTCAGTGTTACGTTTGGAGATAGCGTCAGGGTCAGGTAAGGGTTGGGGTTGAGCTTCAGGTGTCCGCCTAGGGTTAGGGTTAGGTCTATGGTTTGAGTTAGGCTTCAGGTTAGGTTAGGTTTGAACTTAGTTTGAGGGAGTAAGTTTAGGGCGACTGTTAGTTTTCGGGTAATTGTTATGGTTGGAGTTAGCGTAAGGGCCAGGTTAGGGTTGGTTTTGAGCTTAAGGTGTCCACCTAGGGTTAGGGTTAGGTCTATGGTTTGAGTTAGGCTTCAGGTTAGGTTAGGTTTGAACTTAGTTTGAGGGAGTAAGTTTAGGGCTACTGTTAGTTTTCGGTTCAGTGTTACGGTTGGAGATAGCGTCAGGGTCAGGTTAGAGTTGGGGTTGAGCTTCAGGTGTCCTCCTAGGGATAGGGTTAGGAGTATGGTTTGAGTTAGGCTTCAGGTTAGGTTAGGTTTGAACTTAGTTTGAGGGAGTCAGTTTAGGGCTACTGTTAGTTTTCGGTTAACTGTTACGGTTGGAGTAAGCGTCAGGGTCAGGTTAGGATTGGGGTTGAGCTTAAGGTGTCCGCCTAGGGTTAGGGTTAGGTGTATGGTTTGATTTCGGCTTCAGGTTAGGTTAGGTTTGAACTTAGTTTGAGGGAGTAAGTTTAGGGCTACTGTTAGATTTCGTTTAACTGTTACGGTTGGAGAAAGCGTCAGGGACAGGTTAGGGTGGGGGTTAAGCATAAGGTGTCCGCCTAGGGTTAGGGTTATGTCTATGGTTTCATTTAGGCTTCAGGTTAGGTTAGGATTGAACTTAGTTTGAGCGAGTAAGTTTAGGGCTACTGTTAGTTTTCGGTTCAGTGTTACGTTTGGATTTAGCCTCAGGGTCAGGTTAGGGTTGGGGTTAAGCTTAAGGTGTCCGCCTAGGGTTAGGGTTAGGTCTATTGTTTGAGTTAGGCTTCAGGTTAGGTTAGGTTTGAACTTAGTTTGAGGGAGTAAGTTTAGGGCTACTGTTAGATTTCGTTTAACTGTTACGGTTGGAGAAAGCGTCAGGGACAGGTTAGGGTGGGGGTTAAGCATAAGGTGTCCGCCTAGGGTTAGGGTTAGGTCTATGGTTTCATTTAGGCTTCAGGTTAGGTTAGGATTGAACTTAGTTTGAGCGAGTAAGTTTAGGGCTACTGTTAGTTTTCGGTTCAGTGTTACGTTTGGATTTAGCCTCAGGGTCAGGTTAGGGTTGGGGTTAAGCTTAAGGTGTCCGCCTAGGGTTAGGGTTAGGTCTATTGTTTGAGTTAGGCTTCAGGTTAGGTTAGGTTTGAACTTAGGTTTGAGGGAGTAAGTTTAGGGCTACTGTTTGTTTTCGGTTCAGTGTTTCGTTTGGAGTTAGCGTGAGGGTCATTTTAGGGTTGGGGTTGTGCTTAAGGTGTCCGTCTAGGGTTAGGGTTAGGTGTATGGTTTGATTTAGGCTTCAGGTTAGGTTAGGTTTGAACTTAGTTTGAGGGAGTAAGTTTAGGGCGACTGTTAGTTTTCGGGTAATTGTTATGGTTGGAGTTAGCGTCAGGGCCAGGTTAGGGTTGGGTTTGAGCTTAAGGTGTCCGCCTAGGGTTAGGGTTAGGTCTTTGGTTTGAGTTAGGCTTCAGGTTAGGTTAGGTTGGAACTTAGTTTGAGGGAGTAAATTTAGGGTTACTGTTAGTTATGGGTTCAGTGTTACGGTTGGAGTTAGTGTGAGGGTCAGGTTAGGGTTGTGGTTGAACTTAAGGTGTCCGCCTAGGGTTAGGGTTAGGTGTATGGTTTGATTTAGGCTTCAGGTTAGGTTAGGTTTGAACTTAGTTTGAGGGAGTAAGTTTAGGGCTACTGTTAGTTTTCGGTTCAGTGTTATGGTTGGAGATAGCGTCCGGGTCAGGTTAGGGTTGGGGTTGAGCTTCAGGTGTCCGCCTAGGGTTAGGATTAGGTCTATGGTTTGAGTTAGGCTTCAGGTTAGGTTAGGTTTGAAATTAGTTTGAGGGAGTAAGTTTAGGGCTAATGTTAGTTTTCGGTTCAGTGTTATGGTTGGAGTTAGCGTGAGTGTCAGGTTAGGGTTGGGGTTGAGCTTAAGGTGTCCGCCTAGGGTTAGGGTTAGGTGTATGGTTTGATTTAGGCTTCAGGTTAGGTTAGGTTCGAACTTAGTTTGAGGGAGTAAGTTTAGGGCTACTGTTAGTTTTCGGTTCAGTGTTACGGTTGGATATAGCGTCAGGGTCAGGTTAGGGTTGCGGTGGAGCTTAAGGTGTCCGCCTAGGGTTAGGGTTAGGTCTATGGTTTGAGTTAGGCTTCAGGTTAGGTTAGGTTTGAACTTAGTTTGAGGGAGTAAGTTTAGGGCTACTGTTAGTTTTCGGTTCAGTGTTACGGTTGGAGATAGCGTCAGGGTCAGTTTAGGGTTGGGCTTGAACTTCAGGTGTCCGCCTAGGGTTAGGGTTAGGTCTGTGGTTTGAGTTAGGCTTCAGGTTAGGTTAGGTTTGAACTTAGTTTGAGGGAGTAAGTTTAGGGCGACTGTTAGTTTTCGGGTAATTGTTATGGTTGGAGTTAGCGTCAGGGCCAGGTTAGGGTTGGGGTTGCGCTTAAGGTGTCCGCCTAGGGTTAGGGTTAGGTCTATGGTATGCGTTAGGCTTCAGGTTAGGTTAGGTTTGAACTTAGTTTGAGGGAGTAAGTTTAGGGCTCCTGTTAGTTTTCGGTTCAGTGTTACGGTTGGAGATAGCGTCAGGGTCAGGTTAGGGTTGGGCTTGAACTTCAGGTGTCCGCCTAGGGTTAGTGTTAGGTATAAGGTTTGAGTTAGGCTTCAGGTTAGGTTAGGTTTGAAATTAGTTTGAGGGAGTAAGTTTAGGGCTACTGTTAGTTTTCTGTTCAGTGTTACAGTTGGAGTTAGCGTCAGGGTCAGGTTAGGGTTGGGGTTGAGCTTAAGGTGTCCGCCTTTTGTTAGAGTTAGGTGTATGGTTTGATTTAGGCTTCAGGTTAGGTTAGGTTTGAACTTAGTTTGAGGGAGTAAGTTTAGGGCGACTGTTAGTTTTCGGGTAATTGTTATGGTTGGAGTTAGCGTCAGAACCAGGTTAGGGTTGGGGTTGAGCTTAAGGTGTCCGCCTAGGGTTAGGGTTAGGTCTATGGTTTGAGTTAGGCTTCAGGTTAGGTTATGTTTGAACTTAGTTTGAGGGAGTAAGTTTAGGGCTACTGTTAGTTTTCGAGTAACTGTTATGGTTGGAGTTAGCGTCAGGGCCATTTTAGGGTTGGGGTTGAGCTTAAGGGGTCCGCCAACATTTAGGGTTAGGTCTATGGTTTGAGTTAGGCTTCAGGTTAGGTTAGGTTTGAACTTAGTTTGTGGTAGTAAGTTTAGGGCTACTGTTTGTTTTCGGTTCAGTGTTTGGGTTGCAGTTAGCGTGAGGGTCATTTTAGGGTTGGGGTTGAGCCTAAGGTGTCCGTCTAGGGTTAGGGTTAGGTGTATGGTTTGATTTAGGCTTCAGGTTAGGTTAGGTTTGAACTTAGTTTGAGGTAGTAAGTTTAGGGCTACTGTTATTTTTCGGGTATCTGTAATGGTTGGAGTTACAGTCAGGGCCATTTTAGGGTTGGGGTTGAGTTTAGGTGTCCGCCACGGGTTAGGGTTAGGTCTATGGTTTGAGTTAGGCTTCAGGTTAGGTTAGGTTTGAACTTAGTTTGAGGGAGTAAGTTTAGGGCGACTGTTAGTTTTCGGGTAATTGTTATGGTTGGACTTAGCGTAAGGGCCAGGTTAGGGTTGGTTTTGAGCTTAAGGTGTCTACCTAGGGTTAGGGTTAGGTCTATGGTTTGAGTTAGGCTTCAGGTTAGGTTAGGTTTGAACTTAGTTTGAGGGAGTAAGTTTAGGGCTACTGTTAGTTTTCGGTTCAGTGTTACGGTTGGAGATAGCGTCAGGGTCAGGTTAGAGTTGGGGTTGAGCTTCAGGTGTCCGCCTAGGGTTAGGGTTAGGGGTATGGTTTGAGTTAGGCTTCAGGTTAAGTTAGGTTTGAAATTAGTTTGAGGGAGTAAGTTTAGGGCTAATGTTAGTTTTCGGTTCAGTGTTATGGTTGGAGTTAGCGTGAGGGTCAGTTTAGGGATGGGGTTGAGCTTCAGGTGTCCGCCTAGGGTTAGGGTTAGGTGTATGGTTTGATTTAGGCTTCATGTTAGGTTAGGTTTGAACTTAGTTTGTGGTAGTAAGTTTAGGGCTACTGTTTGTTTTCGGTTCAGTGTTTGGGTTGCAGTTAGCGTGAGGGTCATTTTAGGGTTGGGGTTGAGCCTAAGGTGTCCGTCTAGGGTTAGGGTTAGGTGTATGGTTTGATTTAGGCTTCAGGTTAGGTTAGGTTTGAACTTAGTTTGAGGTAGTAAGTTTAGGGCTACTGTTATTTTTCGGGTATCTGTAATGGTTGGAGTTACAGTCAGGGCCATTTTAGGGTTGGGGTTGAGTTTAGGTGTCCGCCACGGGTTAGGGTTAGGTCTATGGTTTGAGTTAGGCTTCAGGTTAGGTTAGGTTTGAACTTAGTTTGAGGGAGTAAGTTTAGGGCGACTGTTAGTTTTCGGGTAATTGTTATGGTTGGAGTTAGCATAAGGGCCAGGTTAGGGTTGGTTTTGAGCTTAAGGTGTCCACCTAGGGTTAGGGTTAGGTCTATGGTTTGAGTTAGGCTTCAGGTTAGGTTAGGTTTGAACTTAGTTTGAGGGAGTAAGTTTAGGGCTACTGTTAGTTTTCGGTTCAGTGTTACGGTTGGAGATAGCGTCAGGGTCAGGTTAGAGTTGGGGTTGAGCTTCAGGTGTCCGCCTAGGGTTAGGGTTAGGGGTATGGTTTGAGTTAGGCTTCAGGTTAAGTTAGGTTTGAAATTAGTTTGAGGGAGTAAGTTTAGGGCTAATGTTAGTTTTCGGTTCAGTGTTATGGTTGGAGTTAGCGTGAGGGTCAGGTTAGGGTTGGGGTTGAGCTTAAGGTGTCCGCCTAGGGTTAGGGTTAGGTGTATGGTTTGATTTAGGCTTCAGGTTAGGTTAGGTTTGAACTTAGTTTGAGGGAGTAAGTTTAGGGCGACTGTTAGTTTTCGGGTAACTGTTATGGTTGGAGTTAGCGTCAGGGCCAGGTTAGGATTGGGGTTGAGCTTAAGGTGTCCGCCTAGGGTTAGGGTTAGGTCTATGGTTTGAGTTAGGCTTCAGGTTAGGTTAGGTTTGAACTTAGTTTGAGGGAGTAAGTTTAGGGCTACTGTTAGTTTTCGGTTCAGTGTTACGGTTGGAGATAGCGTTAGGGTCAGGTTAGGGTTGGGCTTGAGCTTCAGGTGTCCGCCTAGGGTTAGGGTTAGGTCTATGGTTTGAGTTAGGCTTCAGGTTAGGTTAGGTTTGAACTTAGTTTGAAGGAGTCAGTTTAGGGCTACTGTTAGTTTTCTGTTCAGTGTTACAGTTGGAGTTAGCGTCAGGTTCAGGTTAGGGTTGGGGTTGAGCTTAAGGTGTCCGCCTTTTGTTAGAGTTAGGTGTATGGTTTGATTTAGGCTTCAGGTTAGGTTAGGTTTGAACTTAGTTTGAGGGAGTAAGTTTAGGGCGACTGTTAGTTTTCGGGTAATTGTTATGGTTGGAGTTAGCGTCAGGGCCAGGTCAGGGTTGGGGTTGAGCTTAAGGTGTCCGCCTAGGGTTAGGGTTAGGTCTATGGTTTGAGTTAGGCTTCAGGTTAGGTTATGTGTGAACTTAGTTTGAGGGAGTAAGTTTAGGGCTACTGTTAGTTTTCGAGTAACTGTTATGGTTGGAGTTAGCGTCAGGGCCATTTTAGGGTTGGGGTTGAGCTTAAGGGGTCCGCCAACATTTAGGGTTAGGTCTATGGTTTGAGTTAGGCTTCAGGTTAGGTTAGGTTTGAACTTAGTTTGAGGGAGTAAATTTAGGTCTACTGTTAGTTTTCGGTTCAGTGTTAAGTTTGGAGATAGCGTCAGGGTCAGGTTAGGGTTGGGGTTGAGCTTCAGGTGTCCGCCTAGGGTTAGGGTTAGGTCTATGGTTTGAGTTAGGCTTCAGGTTAGGTTAGGTTTGAACTTAGTTTGAGGGAGTAAGTTTAGGGCTACTGTTAGTTTTCGGTTCAGTGTTTCGGTTGGAGTTAGCGTGAGGGTCATTTTAGGGTTGGGGTTGAGCGTAAGGTGTCCGTCAAGGGTTAGGTTTAGGTGTATGGTTTGATTTAGGCTTCAGGTTAGGTTAGGTTTGAACTTAGTTTGAGGGAGTAAGTTTAGGGCTACTGTTATTTTTCAGGTATCTGTTATGGTTGGAGTTAGAGTCAGGGCCATTTTAGGTTTGGGGTTGAGCTTAAGGTGTCCGCCAAAGGTTAGGGTTAGGTCTATGGTTTGAGTTAGGCTTCAGGTTAGGTTAGGTTTGAACTTAGTTTGAGGGAGTAAGTTTAGGGCTACTGTTAGTTTTCGGTTCAGTGTTACGTTTGGAGATAGCGTCAGGGTCAGGTTAGGGTTGGGGTTGAGCTTCAGGTGTCCGCCTAGGGTTAGGGTTAGGTCTATGGTTTGAGTTAGGCTTCAGGTTAGGTTAGGTTTGAACTTATTTTTAGGGAGTAAGTTTAGGGCGACTGTTAGTTTTCGGGTAATTGTTATGGTTGGAATTAGCGTAAGGGCCAGGTTAGGGTTGGGGTTGAGCTTAAGGTGTCCGCCTAGGGTTAGGTTAGGTCTATGGTTTGAGTTAGTCTTCAGGTTAGGTTACGTTTGAACTTAGTTTGAGGGAGTAACTATAGGGCTACTGTTAGTTTTCGGTTCAGTGTTACGGTTGGAGATAGCGTCAGGGTCAGGTTAGAGTTGGGGTTGAGCTTCAGGTGTCCGCCTAGGGTTAGGTTTAGGAGTATGGTTTGAGTTAGGCTTTAGGTTAGGTTAGGTTTGAAATTAGTTTGAGGGAGTAAGTTTAGGGCTAATGTTAGTTTTCTGTTCAGTGTTATGGTTGGAATTAGCGTGAGGGTCAGGTTAGGGTTGGGGTTGAGTTTCAGGTGTCCGCCTAGGGTTAGGGTTAGGTCTATGGTTTGAGTTAGGCTTCATGTTAGGTTAGGTTTGAACTTAGTTTGAGGGAGTAAGTTTAGGGCGATTGTTAGTTTTCGGGTAATTGTTATGGTTGGAGTTAGCGTAAGGGCCAGGTTAGGGTTGGGGTTGAGCTTAAGGTGTCCGCCTAGGGTTAGGTTAGGTCTATGGTTTGAGTTAGTCTTCAGGTTAGGTTACGTTTGAACTTAGTTTGAGGGAGTAAGTATAGGGCTACTGTTCGTTTTGGGTTCAGTGTTACGGTTGGAGATAGCGTCAGGGTCAGGTTCAGGTTGGGCTTGAACTTCAGGTGTAAGCGTAGGGTTAGGGTTAGGTCTATGGTTTGAGTTAGGCTTCAGGTTATGTTAGGTTTCAAATTAGTTTGAGGGTGTAAGTTTAGGGCTACTGTTAGTTTTCGGTTCAGTGTTACGGTTGGAGTTAGTGTGACGGTCAGGTTAGGGTTGGGGTTGAGCTTAAGGTGTCCGCCTAGGGTTAGAGTTAGGTGTATGGTTTGATCTAGGCTTCAGGTTAGGTTAGGTTTGAACTTAGTTTGAGGGAGTAAGTTTAGGGCTACTGTTAGTTTTCGAGTAACTGTTATGGTTGGAGTTAGCGTCAGGGCCAGGTTAGGGTTGGGGTTGAGCTTAAGGTGTCGGCCTGGGGTTAGGGTTAGGTCTATGGTTTGAGTTAGGCTTCAGGTTAGGTTAGGTTTGAACTTAGTTTGAGGGAGTAAGTTTAGGGCTACTGTTAGTTTTCGGTTCAGTGTTACGGTTGGATTTAGGGTGAGGGTCATGTTAGGGTTGGGGTTGAGCTTAAGGTGTCCGTCTAGGGTTAGGGTTAGGTGTATGGCTTGATTTAGGCTTCAGGTTAGGTTAGGTTTGAACTTAGTTTGAGGGAGTAAGTTTAGGGCTACTGTTTGTTTTCCGTTCAGTGTTTCGGTTGGAGTTAGCGTGAGGGTCATTTTAGGGTTCGGGTTGAGCTTAAGGTGTCCGTCAAGGGTTAGGGTTAGGTGTATGGTTTGATTTAGGCTTCAGGTTAGGTTAGGTTTGAACTTTGTTTGAGGGAGTAAGTTTAGGGCTACTGTTATTTTTCATGTATCTGTTATGGTTGGAGTTAGATTCAGGGCCATTTTAGGTTTGGGGTTGAGCTTAAGGTGTCCGCCAAAGGTTAGGGTTAGGTCTATGGTTTGAGTTAGGCTTCAGGTTAGGTTAGGTTTGAACTTAGTTTGAGGGAGTAAGTTTAGGGCTACTGTTAGTTTTCGGTTCAGTGTTACGTTTGGAGATAGCGTCAGGGTCCGGTTAGGGCTGGGGTTGAGCTTCAGGTGTCCGCCTAGGGTTAGGGTTAGGTCTATGGTTTGAGTTAGGCTTCAGGTTAGGTTAGGTTTGAACTTAGTTTGAGGGAGTCAGTTTAGGGCTACTGTTAGTTTTCGGTTCAGTGTTACGTTTGGAGATAGCGTCAGGGCCAGGTTAGGGTTGGGGTTGAGCTTAAGGTGTCCGCCTAGGGTTAGGGTTAGGTCTATGGTTTGAGTTAGGCTTCAGGTTAGGTTAGGTTTGAACTTAGTTTGAGGGAGTAAGTTTAGGGCTACTGTTAGTTTTCGGTTCAGTGTTACGGTTGGAGATAGCTTCAGGGTCAGGTTAGGGTTGGGGTTGAGCTTCAGGTGTCCGCCTAGGGTTAGGGTTAGGTCTATGGTTTGAGTTAGGCTTCAGGTTAGGTTAGCTTTGAACTTAGTTTGAGGGAGTCAGTTTAGGGCTACTGTTAGTTTTCGGTTAACTGTTACGGTTGGAGTAAGCGTCAGGGTCAGGTTAGGTTCGGGGTTGAGCTTAAGGTGTCCGCCTAGGGTTAGGGTTAGGTGTATGGTTTGATTTAGGCTTCAGGTTAGGTAAGGTTTGAACTTAGTTTGAGGGAGTAAGTTTAGGGCTACTGTTAGTTTTCGTTTAACTGTTAAGGTTGGAGTAAGCGTCAGGGTCAGGTTAGGGTGGGGGTTAAGCATAAGGTGTCCGCCTAGGGTTAGGGTTAGGTCTATGGTTTCATTTAGGCTTCAGGTTAGGTTAGGATTGAACTTAGTTTGAGGGAGTAAGTTTAGGGCTACTGTTAGTTTTCGGTTTAGTGTTACGGTTGGATTTAGCCTCAGGGTCAGGTTAGGGTTGGGGTTAAGCTTAAGGTGTCCGCCTAGGGTTAGGGTTAGGTCTATTGTTTGAGTTAGGCTTCAGGTTAGGTTAGGTTTGAACTTAGTTTGAGGGAGTAAGTTTAGGGCTACTGTTAGTTTTCGGTTCAGTGTTACGGTTGGAGTTAGCGTGAGGGTCAGGTTAGGGTTGGGGTTGGGCTTAAGGTGTCCGCCTAGGGTTAGGGTTAGGTGTATGGTTTGATTTAGGCTTCAGGATAGGTTAGGTTTGAACTTAGTTTGAGGGAGTAAGTTTAGGGCTACTGTTTGTTTTCGGTTCAGTGTTTCGGTTGGAGTTAGCGTGAGGGTCATTTTAGGGTTGGGGTTGAGTTTAAGGTGTCCATCTAGGGTTAGGGTTAGGTGTATGGTTTGATTTAGGCTTCAGGTTAGGTTAGGTTTGAACTTAGTTTGAGGAAGTAAGTTTAGTGCTACTGTTAGTTTTCGGTTCAGTGTTACGGTTGGAGATAGCGTCAGGGTCAGGTTAGGGTTGGGGTTGAGCTTTAGGTGTCCGCCTAGGGTTAGGGTTAGGTGTATGGTTTGATTTAGGCTTTAGGTTAGGTTAGGTTTGAACTTAGTTTGAGGGAGTAAGTTTAGGGCTACTGTTAGTTTTCGTTTCAGTGTTACGGTTGGAGATAGCGTCAGGGTTAGGTTAGGGTTGGGCTTGAACTTCAGGTGTCCGCCTAGGTTTAGGGTTAGGTCTAAGTTTTGAGTTAGGCTTCAGGTTAGGTTAGGTTTGAAATTAGTTTGAGGGAGTAAGTTTAGGGCTATTGTTAGTTTTCTGTTCAGTGTTACGGTTGGAGTTAGCGTCAGGGTCAGGTTAGGGTTGTGGTTGAGCTTAAGGTGTCCGCCTAGGGTTAGAGTTAGGTGTATGGTTTGATTTAGGCTTCAGGTTAGGTTAGGTTTGAACTTAGTTTGAGGGAGTAAGTTTAGGGCGACTGTTAGTTTTCGGGTAATTGTTATGGTTGAAGTTAGCCTCAGGGCCAGGTTAGGGTTGGGGTTGAGCTTAAGGTGTCCGCCTATGGTTAGGGTTAGGTCTATGGTTTGAGTTAGGCTTCAGGTTAGGTTAGGTTTGAACTTAGTTTGAGGGAGTAAGTTTTGGGCTACTTTTAGTTTTCGGTTCAGTGTTACGGTTGGAGATAGCGTCAGGGTCAGGTTAGGGTTCGGTTGAGCTTCAGGTGTCCGCCTAGGGTTAGGATTAGGTCTATGGTTTGAGTTAGGCTTCAGGTTAGGTTAGGTTTGAACTTAGTTTGAGGGAGTAAGTTTAGGGCTACTGTTAGTTTTCGGTTCAGTGTTACGTTTGGAGATAGCGTCAGGGTCAGGTTAGGGTTGGGGTTGAGCTTCAGGTGTCTGCCTAGGGTTAGGGTTAGGTCTATGGTTTGAGTTAGGCTTCAGGTTAGGTTAGGTTTGAACTTATTTTGAGGGAGTAAGTTTAGGGCGACTGTTAGTTTTCGGGTAATTGTTATGGTTGGAGTTAGCGTAAGGGCCAGGTTAGGGTTGGGGTTGAGCTTAAGGTGTCCGCCTAGGGTTAGGTTAGGTCTATGGTTTGAGTTAGTCTTCAGGTTAGGTTACGTTTGAACTTAGTTTGAGGGAGTAACTATAGGGCTACTGTTAGTTTTCGGTTCAGTGTTATGGTTGGAGATAGCGTCAGGGTCAGGTTAGAGTTGGGGTTGAGCTTCAGGTGTCCGCCTAGGGTTAGGGTTAGGAGTATGGTTTGAGTTAGGCTTTAGGTTAGGTTAGGTTTGAAATTAGTTTGAGGGAGTAAGTTTAGGGCTAATGTCAGTTTTCTGTGCAGTGTTATGGTTGGAATTAGCGTGAGGGTCAGGTTAGGGTTGGGGTTGAGCTTCAGGTGTCCGCCTAGGGTTAGGGTTAGGTCTATGGTTTGAGTTAGGCTTCAGGTTAGGTTAGGTTTGAACTTAGTTTGAGGGAGTAAGTTTAGGGCGACTGTTAGTTTTCGGGTAATTGTTATGGTTGGAGTTAGCGTAAGGGCCAGGTTAGGGTTGGGGTTGAGCTTAAGGTGTCCGCCTAGGGTTAGGTTAGGTCTATGGTTTGAGTTAGTCTTCAGGTTAGGTTACGTTTGAACTTAGTTTGAGGGAGTAAGTATAGGGCTACTGTTCGTTTTGGGTTCAGTGTTACGGTTGGAGATAGCGTCAGGGTCATGTTCAGGTTGGGCTTGAACTTCAGGTGTAAGCCTAGGGTTAGGGTTAGGTCTATGGTTTGAGTTAGGCTTCAGGTTAGGTTAGGTTTCAAATTAGTTTGAGGGTGTAAGTTTAGGGCTACTGTTAGTTTTCGGTTCAGTGTTACGGTTGGAGTTAGTGTGAGGGTCAGGTTAGGGTTGGGGTTGAGCTTAAGGTGTCCGCCTAGGGTTAGAGTTAGGTGTATGGTTTGATTTAGGCTTCAGGTTAGGTTAGGTTTGAACTTAGTTTGAGGGAGTAAGTTTAGGGCTACTGTTAGTTTTCGAGTAACTGTTATGGTTGGAGTTAGCGTCAGGGCCAGGTTAGGGTTGGGGTTGAGCTTAGGGTGTCCGCCTGGGGTTAGGGTTAGGTCTATGGTTTGAGTTAGGCTTCAGGTTAGGTTAGGTTTGAACTTAGTTTGAGGGAGTAAGTTTAGGGCTACTGTTAGTTTTCGGTTCAGTGTTACGGTTGGATTTAGCGTGAGGGTCATGTTAGGGTTGGGGTTGAGCTTAAGGTGTCCGTCTAGGGTTAGGGTTAGGTGTATGGTTTGATTTAGGCTTCAGGTTTGGTTAGGTTTGAAATTAGTTTGAGGGAGTAAGTTTAGGGCTACTGTTAGTTTTCGGGTAACTGTTATGGTTGGAGTTAGCGTCAGGGCCATTTTAGGGTTGGGGTTGAGCTTAAGGTGTCCTCCAAATTTATGGTTAGGTCTATGGTTTGAGTTAGGCTTCAGGTTAGGTTAGGTTTGAACTTAGTTTGAGGGAGTAAGTTTAGGGCTACTTTTTATTTTCGGTTCAGTGTTACGGTTGGAGATAGCATCAGGGTCAGGTTAGGGTTGGGTTTGAGCTTCAGGTGTCCGCCTAGGGTTAGGGTTATGTCTATGGTTTGATTTAGGCTTCAGGTTAGGTTAGGTTTGAACTTAGTTTGAGGGAGTAAGTTTAGGGCTACTGTTTGTTTTCCGTTCAGTGTTTCGGTTGGAGTTAGCGTGAGGGTCATTTTAGGGTTGGGGTTGAGCTTAAGGTGTCCGTCAAGGGTTAGGGTTAGGTGTATGGTTTGATTTAGGCTTCAGGTTAGGTTAGGTTTGAACTTTGTTTGAGGGAGTAAGTTTAGGGCTACTGTTATTTTTCAGGTATCTGTTATGGTTGGAGTTAGAGTCAGGGCCATTTTAGGTTTGGGGTTGAGCTTAAGGTGTCCGCCAAAGGTTAGGGTTAGGTCTATGGTTTGAGTTAGGCTTCAGGTTAGGTTAGGTTTGAACTTAGTTTGAGGGAGTAAGTTTAGGGCTACTGTTAGTTTTCGGTTCAGTGTTATGTTTGGAGATAGCGTCAGGGTCAGGTTAGGGTTGGGGTTGAGCTTCAGGTGTCCGCCTAGGGTTAGGGTTAGGTCTATGGTTTGAGTTAGGCTTCAGGTTAGGTTAGGTTTGAACTTATTTTTAGGGAGTAAGTTTAGGGCGACTGTTAGTTTTCGGGTAATTGTTATGGTTGGAGTTAGCGTAAGGGCCAGGTTAGGGTTGGGGTTGAGCTTAAGGTGTCCGCCTAGGGTTAGGTTAGGTCTATGGTTTGAGTTAGTCTTCAGGTTAGGTTACGTTTGAACTTAGTTTGAGGGAGTAACTATAGGGCTACTGTTAGTTTTCGGTTCAGTGTTACGGTTGGAGATAGCGTCAGGGTCAGGTTAGAGTTGGGGTTGAGCTTCAGGTGTCCGCCTAGGGTTAGGGTTAGGAGTATGGTTTGAGTTAGGCTTTAGGTTAGGTTAGGTTTGAAATTAGTTTGAGGGAGTAAGTTTAGGGCTAATGTCAGTTTTCTGTGCAGTGTTATGGTTGGAATTAGCGTGAGGGTCAGGTTAGGGTTGGGGTTGAGCTTCAGGTGTCCGCCTAGGGTTAGGGTTAGGTCTATGGTTTGAGTTAGGCTTCAGGTTAGGTTAGGTTTGAACTTAGTTTGAGGGAGTAAGTTTAGGGCGACTGTTAGTTTTCGGGTAATTGTTATGGTTGGAGTTAGCGTAAGGGCCAGGTTAGGGTTGGGGTTGAGCTTAAGGTGTCCGCCTAGGGTTAGGTTAGGTCTATGGTTTGAGTTAGTCTTCAGGTTAGGTTACGTTTGAACTTAGTTTGAGGGAGTAAGTATAGGGCTACTGTTCGTTTTGGGTTCAGTGTTACGGTTGGAGATAGCGTCAGGGTCATGTTCAGGTTGGGCTTGAACTTCAGGTGTAAGCCTAGGGTTAGGGTTAGGTCTATGGTTTGAGTTAGGCTTCAGGTTAGGTTAGGTTTCAAATTAGTTTGAGGGTGTAAGTTTAGGGCTACTGTTAGTTTTCGGTTCAGTGTTACGGTTGGAGTTAGTGTGAGGGTCAGGTTAGGGTTGGGGTTGAGCTTAAGGTGTCCGCCTAGGGTTAGAGTTAGGTGTATGGTTTGATTTAGGCTTCAGGTTAGGTTAGGTTTGAACTTAGTTTGAGGGAGTAAGTTTAGGGCTACTGTTAGTTTTCGAGTAACTGTTATGGTTGGAGTTAGCGTCAGGGCCAGGTTAGGGTTGGGGTTGAGCTTAGGGTGTCCGCCTGGGGTTAGGGTTAGGTCTATGGTTTGAGTTAGGCTTCAGGTTAGGTTAGGTTTGAACTTAGTTTGAGGGAGTAAGTTTAGGGCTACTGTTAGTTTTCGGTTCAGTGTTACGGTTGGATTTAGCGTGAGGGTCATGTTAGGGTTGGGGTTGAGCTTAAGGTGTCCGTCTAGGGTTAGGGTTAGGTGTATGGTTTGATTTAGGCTTCAGGTTTGGTTAGGTTTGAAATTAGTTTGAGGGAGTAAGTTTAGGGCTACTGTTAGTTTTCGGGTAACTGTTATGGTTGGAGTTAGCGTCAGGGCCATTTTAGGGTTGGGGTTGAGCTTAAGGTGTCCTCCAAATTTATGGTTAGGTCTATGGTTTGAGTTAGGCTTCAGGTTAGGTTAGGTTTGAACTTAGTTTGAGGGAGTAAGTTTAGGGCTACTTTTTATTTTCGGTTCAGTGTTACGGTTGGAGATAGCATCAGGGTCAGGTTAGGGTTGGGTTTGAGCTTCAGGTGTCCGCCTAGGGTTAGGGTTATGTCTATGGTTTGATTTAGGCTTCAGGTTAGGTTAGGTTTGAACTTAGTTTGAGGGAGTAAGTTTAGGGCTACTGTTTGTTTTCCGTTCAGTGTTTCGGTTGGAGTTAGCGTGAGGGTCATTTTAGGGTTGGGGTTGAGCTTAAGGTGTCCGTCAAGGGTTAGGGTTAGGTGTATGGTTTGATTTAGGCTTCAGGTTAGGTTAGGTTTGAACTTTGTTTGAGGGAGTAAGTTTAGGGCTACTGTTATTTTTCAGGTATCTGTTATGGTTGGAGTTAGAGTCAGGGCCATTTTAGGTTTGGGGTTGAGCTTAAGGTGTCCGCCAAAGGTTAGGGTTAGGTCTATGGTTTGAGTTAGGCTTCAGGTTAGGTTAGGTTTGAACTTAGTTTGAGGGAGTAAGTTTAGGGCTACTGTTAGTTTTCGGTTCAGTGTTATGTTTGGAGATAGCGTCAGGGTCAGGTTAGGGTTGGGGTTGAGCTTCAGGTGTCCGCCTAGGGTTAGGGTTAGGTCTATGGTTTGAGTTAGGCTTCAGGTTAGGTTAGGTTTGAACTTATTTTTAGGGAGTAAGTTTAGGGCGACTGTTAGTTTTCGGGTAATTGTTATGGTTGGAATTAGCGTAAGGGCCAGGTTAGGGTTGGGGTTGAGCTTAAGGTGTCCGCCTAGGGTTAGGTTAGGTCTATGGTTTGAGTTAGTCTTCAGGTTAGGTTACGTTTGAACTTAGTTTGAGGGAGTAACTATAGGGCTACTGTTAGTTTTCGGTTCAGTGTTACGGTTGGAGATAGCGTCAGGGTCAGGTTAGAGTTGGGGTTGAGCTTCAGGTGTCCGCCTAGGGTTAGGTTTAGGAGTATGGTTTGAGTTAGGCTTTAGGTTAGGTTAGGTTTGAAATTAGTTTGAGGGAGTAAGTTTAGGGCTAATGTTAGTTTTCTGTTCAGTGTTATGGTTGGAATTAGCGTGAGGGTCAGGTTAGGGTTGGGGTTGAGTTTCAACTGTCCGCCTAGGGTTAGGGTTAGGTCTATGATTTGAGTTAGGCTTCAGGTTAGGTTAGGTTTGAACTTAGTTTGAGGGAGTAAGTTTAGGGCGACTGTTAGTTTTCGGGTAATTGTTATGGTTGGAGTTAGCGTAAGGGCCAGGTTAGGGTTGGGGTTGAGCTTAAGGTGTCCGCCTAGGGTTAGGTTAGGTCTATGGTTTGAGTTAGTCTTCAGGTTAGGTTACGTTTGAACTTAGTTTGAGGGAGTAATTATAGGGCTACTGTTCGTTTTGGGTTCAGTGTTACGGTTGGAGATAGCGTCAGGGTCAGGTTCAGGTTGGGCTTGAACTTCAGGTGTAAGCGTAGGGTTAGGGTTAGGTCTATGGTTTGAGTTAGGCTTCAGGTTATGTTAGGTTTCAAATTAGTTTGAGGGTGTAAGTTTAGGGCTACTGTTAGTTTTCGGTTCAGTGTTACGGTTGGAGTTAGTGTGAGGGTCAGGTTAGGGTTGGGGTTGAGCTTAAGGTGTCCGCCTAGGGTTAGAGTTAGGTGTATGGTTTGATCTAGGCTTCAGGTTAGGTTAGGTTTGAACTTAGTTTGAGGGAGTAAGTTTAGGGCTACTGTTAGTTTTCGAGTAACTGTTATGGTTGGAGTTAGCGTCAGGGCCAGGTTAGGGTTGGGGTTGAGCTTAAGGTGTCCGCCTGGGGTTAGGGTTAGGTCTATGGTTTGAGTTAGGCTTCAGGTTAGGTTAGGTTTGAACTTAGTTTGAGGGAGTAAGTTTAGGGCTACTGTTAGTTTTCGGTTCAGTGTTACGGTTGGATTTAGGGTGAGGGTCATGTTAGGGTTGGGGTTGAGCTTAAGGTGTCCGTCTAGGGTTAGGGCTAGGTGTATGGTTTGATTTAGGCTTCAGGTTAGGTTAGGTTTGAACTTAGTTTGAGGGAGTAAGTTTAGGGCTACTGTTAGTTTTCGGGTAACTGTTATGGTTGGAGTTAGCGTCAGGGCCATTTTAGGGTTGGGGTTGAGCTTAAGGTGTCCCTCAAATTTATGGTTAGGTCTATGGCTTGAGTTAGGCTTCAGGTTAGGTTAGGTTTGAACTTAGTTTGAGGGAGTAAGTTTAGGGCTACTGTTAGTTTTCGGTTCAGTGTTACGTTTGGATATAGCGTCAGGGTCCGGTTAGGGCTGGGGTTGAGCTTCAGGTGTCCGCCTAGGGTTAGGGTTAGGTCTATGGTTTGAGTTAGGCTTCAGGTTACGTTAGGTTTGAACTTAGTTTGAGGGAGTCAGTTTAGGGCTACTGTTAGTTTTCGGTTCAGTGTTACGTTTGGAGATAGCGTCAGGGCCAGGTTAGGGTTGGGGTTGAGCTTAAGGTGTCCGCCTAGGGTTAGGGTTAGGTCTATGGTTTGAGTTAGGCTTCAGGTTAGGTTAGGTTTGAACTTAGTTTGAGGGAGTAAGTTTAGGGCTACTGTTAGTTTTCGAGTAACTGTTATGGTTGGAGTTAGCGTCAGGGCCAGGTTAGGGTTGGGGTTGAGCTTAGGGTGTCCGCCTGGGGTTAGGGTTAGGTCTATGGTTTGAGTTAGGCTTCAGGTTAGGTTAGGTTTGAACTTAGTTTGAGGGAGTAAGTTTAGGGCTACTGTTAGTTTTCGGTTCAGTGTTACGGTTGGATTTAGCGTGAGGGTCATGTTAGGGTTGGGGTTGAGCTTAAGGTGTCCGTCTAGGGTTAGGGTTAGGTGTATGGTTTGATTTAGGCTTCAGGTTTGGTTAGGTTTGAAATTAGTTTGAGGGAGTAAGTTTAGGGCTACTGTTAGTTTTCGGGTAACTGTTATGGTTGGAGTTAGCGTCAGGGCCATTTTAGGGTTGGGGTTGAGCTTAAGGTGTCCTCCAAATTTATGGTTAGGTCTATGGTTTGAGTTAGGCTTCAGGTTAGGTTAGGTTTGAACTTAGTTTGAGGGAGTAAGTTTAGGGCTACTTTTTATTTTCGGTTCAGTGTTACGGTTGGAGATAGCATCAGGGTCAGGTTAGGGTTGGGTTTGAGCTTCAGGTGTCCGCCTAGGGTTAGGGTTATGTCTATGGTTTGATTTAGGCTTCAGGTTAGGTTAGGTTTGAACTTAGTTTGAGGGAGTAAGTTTAGGGCTACTGTTTGTTTTCCGTTCAGTGTTTCGGTTGGAGTTAGCGTGAGGGTCATTTTAGGGTTGGGGTTGAGCTTAAGGTGTCCGTCAAGGGTTAGGGTTAGGTGTATGGTTTGATTTAGGCTTCAGGTTAGGTTAGGTTTGAACTTTGTTTGAGGGAGTAAGTTTAGGGCTACTGTTATTTTTCAGGTATCTGTTATGGTTGGAGTTAGAGTCAGGGCCATTTTAGGTTTGGGGTTGAGCTTAAGGTGTCCGCCAAAGGTTAGGGTTAGGTCTATGGTTTGAGTTAGGCTTCAGGTTAGGTTAGGTTTGAACTTAGTTTGAGGGAGTAAGTTTAGGGCTACTGTTAGTTTTCGGTTCAGTGTTATGTTTGGAGATAGCGTCAGGGTCAGGTTAGGGTTGGGGTTGAGCTTCAGGTGTCCGCCTAGGGTTAGGGTTAGGTCTATGGTTTGAGTTAGGCTTCAGGTTAGGTTAGGTTTGAACTTATTTTTAGGGAGTAAGTTTAGGGCGACTGTTAGTTTTCGGGTAATTGTTATGGTTGGAATTAGCGTAAGGGCCAGGTTAGGGTTGGGGTTGAGCTTAAGGTGTCCGCCTAGGGTTAGGTTAGGTCTATGGTTTGAGTTAGTCTTCAGGTTAGGTTACGTTTGAACTTAGTTTGAGGGAGTAACTATAGGGCTACTGTTAGTTTTCGGTTCAGTGTTACGGTTGGAGATAGCGTCAGGGTCAGGTTAGAGTTGGGGTTGAGCTTCAGGTGTCCGCCTAGGGTTAGGGTTAGGAGTATGGTTTGAGTTAGGCTTTAGGTTAGGTTAGGTTTGAAATTAGTTTGAGGGAGTAAGTTTAGGGCTAATGTCAGTTTTCTGTGCAGTGTTATGGTTGGAATTAGCGTGAGGGTCAGGTTAGGGTTGGGGTTGAGCTTCAGGTGTCCGCCTAGGGTTAGGGTTAGGTCTATGGTTTGAGTTAGGCTTCAGGTTAGGTTAGGTTTGAACTTAGTTTGAGGGAGTAAGTTTAGGGCGACTGTTAGTTTTCGGGTAATTGTTATGGTTGGAGTTAGCGTAAGGGCCAGGTTAGGGTTGGGGTTGAGCTTAAGGTGTCCGCCTAGGGTTAGGTTAGGTCTATGGTTTGAGTTAGTCTTCAGGTTAGGTTACGTTTGAACTTAGTTTGAGGGAGTAAGTATAGGGCTACTGTTCGTTTTGGGTTCAGTGTTACGGTTGGAGATAGCGTCAGGGTCATGTTCAGGTTGGGCTTGAACTTCAGGTGTAAGCCTAGGGTTAGGGTTAGGTCTATGGTTTGAGTTAGGCTTCAGGTTAGGTTAGGTTTCAAATTAGTTTGAGGGTGTAAGTTTAGGGCTACTGTTAGTTTTCGGTTCAGTGTTACGGTTGGAGTTAGTGTGAGGGTCAGGTTAGGGTTGGGGTTGAGCTTAAGGTGTCCGCCTAGGGTTAGAGTTAGGTGTATGGTTTGATTTAGGCTTCAGGTTAGGTTAGGTTTGAACTTAGTTTGAGGGAGTAAGTTTAGGGCTACTGTTAGTTTTCGAGTAACTGTTATGGTTGGAGTTAGCGTCAGGGCCAGGTTAGGGTTGGGGTTGAGCTTAGGGTGTCCGCCTGGGGTTAGGGTTAGGTCTATGGTTTGAGTTAGGCTTCAGGTTAGGTTAGGTTTGAACTTAGTTTGAGGGAGTAAGTTTAGGGCTACTGTTAGTTTTCGGTTCAGTGTTACGGTTGGATTTAGCGTGAGGGTCATGTTAGGGTTGGGGTTGAGCTTAAGGTGTCCGTCTAGGGTTAGGGTTAGGTGTATGGTTTGATTTAGGCTTCAGGTTTGGTTAGGTTTGAAATTAGTTTGAGGGAGTAAGTTTAGGGCTACTGTTAGTTTTCGGGTAACTGTTATGGTTGGAGTTAGCGTCAGGGCCATTTTAGGGTTGGGGTTGAGCTTAAGGTGTCCTCCAAATTTATGGTTAGGTCTATGGTTTGAGTTAGGCTTCAGGTTAGGTTAGGTTTGAACTTAGTTTGAGGGAGTAAGTTTAGGGCTACTTTTTATTTTCGGTTCAGTGTTACGGTTGGAGATAGCATCAGGGTCAGGTTAGGGTTGGGTTTGAGCTTCAGGTGTCCGCCTAGGGTTAGGGTTATGTCTATGGTTTGATTTAGGCTTCAGGTTAGGTTAGGTTTGAACTTAGTTTGAGGGAGTAAGTTTAGGGCTACTGTTTGTTTTCCGTTCAGTGTTTCGGTTGGAGTTAGCGTGAGGGTCATTTTAGGGTTGGGGTTGAGCTTAAGGTGTCCGTCAAGGGTTAGGGTTAGGTGTATGGTTTGATTTAGGCTTCAGGTTAGGTTAGGTTTGAACTTTGTTTGAGGGAGTAAGTTTAGGGCTACTGTTATTTTTCAGGTATCTGTTATGGTTGGAGTTAGAGTCAGGGCCATTTTAGGTTTGGGGTTGAGCTTAAGGTGTCCGCCAAAGGTTAGGGTTAGGTCTATGGTTTGAGTTAGGCTTCAGGTTAGGTTAGGTTTGAACTTAGTTTGAGGGAGTAAGTTTAGGGCTACTGTTAGTTTTCGGTTCAGTGTTATGTTTGGAGATAGCGTCAGGGTCAGGTTAGGGTTGGGGTTGAGCTTCAGGTGTCCGCCTAGGGTTAGGGTTAGGTCTATGGTTTGAGTTAGGCTTCAGGTTAGGTTAGGTTTGAACTTATTTTTAGGGAGTAAGTTTAGGGCGACTGTTAGTTTTCGGGTAATTGTTATGGTTGGAATTAGCGTAAGGGCCAGGTTAGGGTTGGGGTTGAGCTTAAGGTGTCCGCCTAGGGTTAGGTTAGGTCTATGGTTTGAGTTAGTCTTCAGGTTAGGTTACGTTTGAACTTAGTTTGAGGGAGTAACTATAGGGCTACTGTTAGTTTTCGGTTCAGTGTTACGGTTGGAGATAGCGTCAGGGTCAGGTTAGAGTTGGGGTTGAGCTTCAGGTGTCCGCCTAGGGTTAGGTTTAGGAGTATGGTTTGAGTTAGGCTTTAGGTTAGGTTAGGTTTGAAATTAGTTTGAGGGAGTAAGTTTAGGGCTAATGTTAGTTTTCTGTTCAGTGTTATGGTTGGAATTAGCGTGAGGGTCAGGTTAGGGTTGGGGTTGAGTTTCAACTGTCCGCCTAGGGTTAGGGTTAGGTCTATGATTTGAGTTAGGCTTCAGGTTAGGTTAGGTTTGAACTTAGTTTGAGGGAGTAAGTTTAGGGCGACTGTTAGTTTTCGGGTAATTGTTATGGTTGGAGTTAGCGTAAGGGCCAGGTTAGGGTTGGGGTTGAGCTTAAGGTGTCCGCCTAGGGTTAGGTTAGGTCTATGGTTTGAGTTAGTCTTCAGGTTAGGTTACGTTTGAACTTAGTTTGAGGGAGTAATTATAGGGCTACTGTTCGTTTTGGGTTCAGTGTTACGGTTGGAGATAGCGTCAGGGTCAGGTTCAGGTTGGGCTTGAACTTCAGGTGTAAGCGTAGGGTTAGGGTTAGGTCTATGGTTTGAGTTAGGCTTCAGGTTATGTTAGGTTTCAAATTAGTTTGAGGGTGTAAGTTTAGGGCTACTGTTAGTTTTCGGTTCAGTGTTACGGTTGGAGTTAGTGTGAGGGTCAGGTTAGGGTTGGGGTTGAGCTTAAGGTGTCCGCCTAGGGTTAGAGTTAGGTGTATGGTTTGATCTAGGCTTCAGGTTAGGTTAGGTTTGAACTTAGTTTGAGGGAGTAAGTTTAGGGCTACTGTTAGTTTTCGAGTAACTGTTATGGTTGGAGTTAGCGTCAGGGCCAGGTTAGGGTTGGGGTTGAGCTTAAGGTGTCCGCCTGGGGTTAGGGTTAGGTCTATGGTTTGAGTTAGGCTTCAGGTTAGGTTAGGTTTGAACTTAGTTTGAGGGAGTAAGTTTAGGGCTACTGTTAGTTTTCGGTTCAGTGTTACGGTTGGATTTAGGGTGAGGGTCATGTTAGGGTTGGGGTTGAGCTTAAGGTGTCCGTCTAGGGTTAGGGCTAGGTGTATGGTTTGATTTAGGCTTCAGGTTAGGTTAGGTTTGAACTTAGTTTGAGGGAGTAAGTTTAGGGCTACTGTTAGTTTTCGGGTAACTGTTATGGTTGGAGTTAGCGTCAGGGCCATTTTAGGGTTGGGGTTGAGCTTAAGGTGTCCCTCAAATTTATGGTTAGGTCTATGGCTTGAGTTAGGCTTCAGGTTAGGTTAGGTTTGAACTTAGTTTGAGGGAGTAAGTTTAGGGCTACTGTTAGTTTTCGGTTCAGTGTTACGTTTGGAGATAGCGTCAGGGTCCGGTTAGGGCTGGGGTTGAGCTTCAGGTGTCCGCCTAGGGTTAGGGTTAGGTCTATGGTTTGAGTTAGGCTTCAGGTTACGTTAGGTTTGAACTTAGTTTGAGGGAGTCAGTTTAGGGCTACTGTTAGTTTTCGGTTCAGTGTTACGTTTGGAGATAGCGTCAGGGCCAGGTTAGGGTTGGGGTTGAGCTTAAGGTGTCCGCCTAGGGTTAGGGTTAGGTCTATGGTTTGAGTTAGGCTTCAGGTTAGGTTAGGTTTGAACTTAGTTTGAGGGAGTAAGTTTAGGGCTACTGTTAGTTTTCGGTTCAGTGTTACGGTTGGAGATAGCTTCAGGGTCAGGTTAGGGTTGGGGTTGAGCTTCAGGTGTCCGCCTAGGGTTAGGGTTAGGTCTATGGTTTGAGTTAGGCTTCAGGTTAGGTTAGCTTTGAACTTAGTTTGAGGGAGTCAGTTTAGGGCTACTGTTAGTTTTCGGTTAACTGTTACGGTTGGAGTAAGCGTCAGGGTCAGGTTAGGTTCGGGGTTGAGCTTAAGGTGTCCGCCTAGGGTTAGGGTTAGGTGTATGGTTTGATTTAGGCTTCAGGTTAGGTAAGGTTTGAACTTAGTTTGAGGGAGTAAGTTTAGGGCTACTGTTAGTTTTCGTTTAACTGTTAAGGTTGGAGTAAGCGTCAGGGTCAGGTTAGGGTGGGGGTTAAGCATAAGGTGTCCGCCTAGGGTTAGGGTTAGGTCTATGGTTTCATTTAGGCTTCAGGTTAGGTTAGGATTGAACTTAGTTTGAGGGAGTAAGTTTAGGGCTACTGTTAGTTTTCGGTTTAGTGTTACGGTTGGATTTAGCCTCAGGGTCAGGTTAGGGTTGGGGTTAAGCTTAAGGTGTCCGCCTAGGGTTAGGGTTAGGTCTATTGTTTGAGTTAGGCTTCAGGTTAGGTTAGGTTTGAACTTAGTTTGAGGGAGTAAGTTTAGGGCTACTGTTAGTTTTCGGTTCAGTGTTACGGTTGGAGTTAGCGTGAGGGTCAGGTTAGGGTTGGGGTTGGGCTTAAGGTGTCCGCCTAGGGTTAGGGTTAGGTGTATGGTTTGATTTAGGCTTCAGGATAGGTTAGGTTTGAACTTAGTTTGAGGGAGTAAGTTTAGGGCTACTGTTTGTTTTCGGTTCAGTGTTTCGGTTGGAGTTAGCGTGAGGGTCATTTTAGGGTTGGGGTTGAGTTTAAGGTGTCCATCTAGGGTTAGGGTTAGGTGTATGGTTTGATTTAGGCTTCAGGTTAGGTTAGGTTTGAACTTAGTTTGAGGGAGTAAGTTTAGGGCGACTGTTAGTTTTCGGGTAATTGTTATGGTTGGAGTTAGCGTAAGGGCCAGGTTAGGGTTGGGGTTGAGCTTAAGGTGTCCGCCTAGGGTTAGGTTAGGTCTATGGTTTGAGTTAGTCTTCAGGTTAGGTTACGTTTGAACTTAGTTTGAGGGAGTAAGTATAGGGCTACTGTTCGTTTTGGGTTCAGTGTTACGGTTGGAGATAGCGTCAGGGTCATGTTCAGGTTGGGCTTGAACTTCAGGTGTAAGCCTAGGGTTAGGGTTAGGTCTATGGTTTGAGTTAGGCTTCAGGTTAGGTTAGGTTTCAAATTAGTTTGAGGGTGTAAGTTTAGGGCTACTGTTAGTTTTCGGTTCAGTGTTACGGTTGGAGTTAGTGTGAGGGTCAGGTTAGGGTTGGGGTTGAGCTTAAGGTGTCCGCCTAGGGTTAGAGTTAGGTGTATGGTTTGATTTAGGCTTCAGGTTAGGTTAGGTTTGAACTTAGTTTGAGGGAGTAAGTTTAGGGCTACTGTTAGTTTTCGAGTAACTGTTATGGTTGGAGTTAGCGTCAGGGCCAGGATAGGGTTGGGGTTGAGCTTAGGGTGTCCGCCTGGGGTTAGGGTTAGGTCTATGGTTTGAGTTAGGCTTCAGGTTAGGTTAGGTTTGAACTTAGTTTGAGGGAGTAAGTTTAGGGCTACTGTTAGTTTTCGGTTCAGTGTTACGGTTGGATTTAGCGTGAGGGTCATGTTAGGGTTGGGGTTGAGCTTAAGGTGTCCGTCTAGGGTTAGGGTTAGGTGTATGGTTTGATTTAGGCTTCAGGTTAGGTTAGGTTTGAAATTAGTTTGAGGGAGTAAGTTTAGGGCTACTGTTAGTTTTCGGGTAACTGTTATGGTTGGAGTTAGCGTCAGGGCCATTTTAGGGTTGGGGTTGAGCTTAAGGTGTACTCCAAATTTATGGTTAGGTCTATGGTTTGAGTTAGGCTTCAGGTTAGGTTAGGTTTGAACTTAGTTTGAGGGAGTAAGTTTAGGGCTACTTTTTATTTTCGGTTCAGTGTTACGGTTGGAGATAGCATCAGGGTCAGGTTAGGGTTGGGTTTGAGCTTCAGGTGTCCGCCTAGGGTTAGGGTTATGTCTATGGTTTGATTTAGGCTTCAGGTTAGGTTAGGTTTGAACTTAGTTTGAGGGAGTAAGTTTAGGGCTACTGTTTGTTTTCCGTTCAGTGTTTCGGTTGGAGTTAGCGTGAGGGTCATTTTAGGGTTGGGGTTGAGCTTAAGGTGTCCGTCAAGGGTTAGGGTTAGGTGTATGGTTTTATTTAGGCTTCAGGTTAGGTTAGGTTTGAACTTTGTTTGAGGGAGTAAGTTTAGGGCTACTGTTATTTTTCAGGTATCTGTTATGGTTGGAGTTAGAGTCAGGGCCATTTTAGGTTTGGGGTTGAGCTTAAGGTGTCCGCCAAAGGTTAGGGTTAGGTCTATGGTTTGAGTTAGGCTTCAGGTTAGGTTAGGTTTGAACTTAGTTTGAGGGAGTAAGTTTAGGGCTACTGTTAGTTTTCGGTTCAGTGTTACGGTTGGAGATAGCGTCAGGGTCAGGTTAGGGCTGGGGTTGAGCTTCATGTGTCCGCCTAGGGTTAGGGTTAGGTCTATGGTTAGAGTTAGGCTTCAGGTTAGGTTAGGTTTGAACTTAGTTTGAGGGAGTAAGTTTAGGGCTACTGTTAGTTTTCGGTTCAGTGTTACGTTTGAAGATAGCGTCAGGGCCAGGTTAGCGTTGGGGTTGAGCTTAAGGTGTCCGCCTAGGGTTAGGGTTAGGTCTATGGTTTGAGTTAGGCTTCAGGTTAGGTTAGGTTTGAACTTAGTTTGAGGGAGTAAGTTTAGGGCTACTGTTAGTTTTCGGTTCAGTGTTACGGTTGGAGATAGCGTCAGGGTCAGGTTAGGGTTGGGGTTGAGCTTCAGGTGTCCGCCTAGGTTTAGGGTTTGGTCTATGGTTTGAGTTAGGCTTCAGGTTAGGTTAGCTTTGAACTTAGTTTGAGGGAGTCAGTTTAGGGCTACTGTTAGTTTTCGGTTAACTGTTACGGTTGGAGTAAGCGTCAGGGTCAGGTTAGGTTTGGGGTTGAGCTTAAGGTGTCCGCCTAGGGTTAGGGTTAGGTGTATGGTTTGATTTAGGCTTCAGGTTAGGTAAGGTTTGAACTTAGTTTGAGGGAGTAAGTTTAGGGCTACTGTTAGTTTTCGTTTAACTGTTACGGTTGGAGTAAGCGTCAGGGTCAGGTTAGGGTGGGGGTTAAGCATAAGGTGTCCGCCTAGGGTTAGGGTTAGTTCTATGGTTTCATTTAGGCTTCAGGTTAGGTTAGGATTGAACTTAGTTTGAGGGAGTAAGTTTAGGGCTACTGTTAGTTTTCGGTTTAATGTTACGGTTGGATTTAGCCTCAGGGTCAGGTTAGGGTTGGGGTTAAGCTTAAGGTGTCCGCCTAGGGTTAGGGTTAGGTCTATTGTTTGAGTTAGGCTTCAGGTTAGGTTAGGTTTGAACTTAGTTTGAGGGAGTAAGTTTAGGGCTACTGTTTGTTTTCGGTTCAGTGTTACGGTTGGAGTTAGCGTGAGGGTCAGGTTAGGGTTGGGGTTGGGCTTAAGGTGTCCGCCTAGGGTTAGGGTTAGGTGTATGGTTTGATTTAGGCTTCAGGATAGGTTAGGTTTGAACTTAGTTTGAGGGAGTAAGTTTAGGGCTACTGTTTGTTTTCGGTTCAGTGTTTCGGTTGGAGTTAGCGTGAGGGTCAGGTTTGGGTTGGGGTTGAGCTTAAGGTGTCCGCCTAGGGTTAGGGTTAGGTGTATGGTTTGATTTAGGCTTCAGGTTAGGTTAGGTTTGAACTTAGTTTGAGGGAGTAAGTTTAGGGCGACTGTTAGTTTTCGGGTATCTGTTATGGTTGGAGTTAGCGTCAGGGCCAGGTTAGGATTGGGGTTGAGCTTAAGGTGTCCGCCTAGGGTTAGGGTTAGGTCTATGGTTTGAGATAGGCTTCAGGTTAGGTTAGGTTTGAACTTAGTTTGAGGGAGTAAGTTTAGGGCTATTGTTAGTTTTCTGTTCAGTGTTACGGTTGGAGATAGCGTCAGGGTCAGGTTAGGGTTGGGGTTGAGCTTCAGGTGTCCGCCTAGGGTTAGGGTTAGGTCTATGGTTTGAGTTAGGCTTCAGGTTAGGTTAGGTTTGAACTTAGTTTGAGGGAGTCAGTTTAGGGCTACTGTTAGTTTTCGGTTAACTATTACGGTTGGAGTAAGCGTCAGGGTCAGGTTAGGTTTGGGGTTGAGCTTCAGGTGTCCGCCTAGGGTTAGGGTTAGGTGTATGGTTTGATTTAGGCTTCAGGTTAGGTTAGGTTTGAACTTAGTTTGAGGGAGTAAGTTTAGGGCTACTGTTAGTTTTCGTTTAACTGTTACGGTTGGAGTAAGCGTCAGGGTCAGGTTAGGTTGGGGGTTAAGCATAAGTTGTCCGCCTAGGGTTAGGGTTAGGTCTATGGTTTCATTTAGGCTTCAGGTTAGGTTAGGATTGAACTTAGTTTGAGGGAGTAAGTTTAGGGCTACTGTTAGTTTTCGGTTCAGTGTTACGTTTGGATTTAGCCTCAGGGTCAGGTTAGGGTTGGGGTTAAGCTTAAGGTGTCCGCCTAGGGTTAGGGTTAGGTCTATTGTTTGAGTTAGGCTTCAGGTTAGGTTAGGTTTGAACTTAGTTTGAGGGAGTAAGTTTAGGGCTACTGTTTGTTTTCGGTTCAGTGTTACGGTTGGAGTTAGCGTGAGGGTCAGGTTAGGGTTGGGGTTGGGCTTAAGGTGTCCGCCTAGGGTTAGGGTTAGGTGTATGGTTTGATTTAGGCTTCAGGATAGGTTAGGTTTGAACTTAGTTTGAGGGAGTAAGTTTAGAGCTACTGTTTGTTTTCAGTTCAGTGTTTCGGTTGGAGTTAGCGTGAGGGTCATTTTAGGGTTGGGGTTGAGTTTAAGGTGTCCATCTAGGGTTAGGGTTAGGTGTATGGTTTGATTTAGGCTTCAGGTTAGGATAGGTTTGAACTTAGATTGAGGAAGTAAGTTTAGGGCTACTGTTAGTTTTCGGTTCAGTGTTACGGTTGGAGATAGCGTCAGGGTCAGGTTAGGGTTGGGGTTGAGCTTAAGGTGTCCGCCTAGGGTTAGGGTTAGGTGTATGGTTTGATTTAGGCTTGAGGTTAGGTTAGGTTTGAACTTAGTTTGAGGGAGTAAGTTTAGGGCTACTGCTAGTTTTCGGTTCAGTGTTACGGTTGGAGATAGCGTCAGGGTTAGGTTAGGGTTGGGCTTGAACTTCAGGTGTCCGCCTAGGTTTAGGGTTAGGTCTTAGTTTTGAGTTAGGCTTCAGGTTAGGTTAGGTTTGAAATTAGTTTGAGGGAGTAAGTTTAGGGCTATTGTTAGTTTTCTGTTCAGTGTTACGGTTGGAGTTAGCGTCAGGGTCAGGTTAGGGTTGTGGTTGAGCTTAAGGTGTCCGCCTAGGGTTAGAGTTAGGTGTATGGTTTGATTTAGGCTTCAGGTTAGGTTAGGTTTGAACTTAGTTTGAGGGAGTAAGTTTAGGGCGACTGTTAGTTTTCGGGTAATTGTTATGGTTGGAGTTAGCGTCAGGGCCAGGTTAGGGTTGGGGTTGAGCTTAAGGTGTCCGCCTATGGTTAGGGTTAGGTCTATGGTTTGAGTTAGGCTTCAGGTTAGGTTAGGTTTGAACTTAGTTTGAGGGAGTAAGTTTTGGGCTACTGTTAGTTTTCGGTTCAGTGTTATGGTTGGAGATAGCGTCAGGGTCAGGTTAGGGTTCGGTTGAACTTCAGGTGTCCGCCTAGGGTTAGGATTAGGTCTATGGTTTGAGTTAGGCTTCAGGTTAGGTTAGGTTTGAACTTAGTTTGAGGGAGTAAGTTTAGGGTTACTGTTAGTTATGGGTTCAGTGTTACGGTTGGAGTTAGCGTGAGGGTCAGGTTAGGGTTGGGGATGAGCTTAAGGTTTCCGCCTAGGGTTAGGGTTAGGTGTATGGTTTGATTTAGGCTTCAGGTTAGGTTAGGTTTGAACTTAGTTAGAGGGAGTAAGTTTAGGGCGATTGTTAGTTTTCGGGTAACTGTTATGGTTGGAGTTAGCGTCAGGGCCAGGTTAGGGTTGGGGTTGAGCTTAAGGTGTCCGCCTAGGGTTAGGGTTAGGTCTATGGTTTGAGTTAGGCTTCAGGTTAGGTTAGGTTTGAACTTAGTTTGAGGGAGTAAGTTTAGGACTACTGTTAGTTTTCGGTTCAGTGTTACGGTTGGAGAAAGCGTCAGGGTCAGGTTAGGGTTGGGGTTGAGCTTCAGGTGTCCGCCTAGGGTTAGGGTTAGGTCTATGGTTTGAGTTAGGCTTCAGGTTAGTTTAGCTTTGAACTTAATTTGAGGGAGTCAGTTTAGGGCTACTCTTAGTTTTCGGTTCAGTGTTACGGTTGGAGATAGCGTCTGGGTCAGGTTAGGGTTAAGCTTGAACTTCAGGTGTCCGCCTAGGGTTAGGGTTAGCTCTATGGTTTGAGTTAGGCTTCAGGTTAGGTTAGGCTTGAAATTAGTTTGAGGGAGTAAGTTTAGGGCTACTGTTCGTTTTCGGTTCAGTGTTACGGTTGGAGATAGCGTCAGGGTCAGGCTCAGGATGGGCTTGAACTTCAGGTGTACGCCTAGGGTTAGGGTTAGGTCTATGGTTTGAGTTAGGCTTCAGGTTAGGTTAGGTTTCAAATTAGTTTGAGGGTGTAAGTTTAGGGCTACTGTTAGTTTTTGGTTCAGTGTTACGGTTGGAGTGAGTGTGAGGGTCAGGTTAGGGTTGGGGTTGAGCTTAAGGTGTCCGCCTAGGGTTAGAGTTAGGTGTATGGTTTGATTTAGGCTTCAGGTTAGGTTAGGTTTGAAGTTAGTTTGAGGGAGTAAGTTTAGGGCTACTGTTAGTTTTCGAGTAACTGTTATGGTTGGAGTTGGCGTCAGGGCCAGGTTAGGGTTGGGGTTGAGCTTAAGGTGTCCGCCTGGGGTTAGGGTTAGGTCTATGGTTTGAGTTAGGCTTCAGGTTAGGTTAGGTTTGAACTTAGTTTGAGGGAGTAAGTTTAGGACTACTGTTAGTTTTCGGTTCAGTGTTACGGTTGGATTTAGCGTGAGAGTCAGGTTAGGGTTGGGGTTGAGCTTAAGGTGTCCGTCTAGGGTTAGGGTTAGGTGTATGGCTTGATTTAGGCTTCAGGTTAGGTTAGGTTTGAACTTAGTTTGAGGAAGTAAGTTTAGGACTACTGTTAGTTTTCGGTTTGGTGTTACGGTTGGAGATAGCGTCAGGGTCAGGTTAGGGTTGGGGTTGAGCTTAAGGTGTCCGCCTAGGGTTAGGGTTAGGTGTATGGTTTTATTTAGGCTTCAGGTTAGGTTAGGTTTGAACTTAGTTTGAGGCTGTAAGTTTAGGGCTACTGTTAGTTTTCATTTAACTGTTACGGTTGGAGTAAGAGTCAGGGTCAGGGTAGGGTGGGGGTTAAGCATAAGGTGTCCGCCTAGGGTTAGGGTTAGGTCTATGGTTTCATTTAGGGTTCAGGTTAGGTTAGGAGTGAACATAGTTTGAGGGAGTAAGTTTAGGGCTACTGTTAGTTTTCGGTTCAGTGTTACGGTTGGATTTAGCCTCAGGGTCAGGTTAGGGTTGGGGTTAAGCTTAAGGTGTCCGCCTAGGGTTAGGGTTAGGTCTATTGTTTGAGTTAGTCTTCAGGTTAGGTTAGGTTTGAACTTAGTTTGAGGGAGTAAGTTTAGGGCTACTGTGAGTTTTCGGTTCAGTGTTACGGTTGGAGTTAGCGTGAGGGTCAGGTTAGGGTTGGGGTTGAGCTTAAGGTGTCCGCCTAGGGTTAGGGTTAGGTGTATGGTTTGATTTAGGCTTCAGGTTAGGTTAGGTTTGAACTTAGTTTGAGGGAGTAAGTTTAGGGCTACTGTTATTTTTCGGGTATCTGTAATGGTTGGAGTTACAGTCAGGGCCATTTTAGGGTTGGGGTTGAGCTTTAGGTGTCCGCCACGGGTTAGGGTTAGGTCTATGGTTTGAGTTAGGCTTCAGGTTACGTTAGGTTTGAACTTAGTTTGAGGGAGTAAGTTTAGGGCAACTGTTAGTTTTCGGGTAATTGTTATGGTTGGAGTTAGCGTAAGGGCCAGGTTAGGGTTGGGTTTGAGCTTAAGGTTTCCACCTAGGGTTAGGGTTACGTCTATGGTTTGAGTTAGGCTTCAGGTTAGGTTAGGTTTGAACTTAGTTTGAGGGAGTAAGTTTAGGGCTACTGTTAGTTTTCGGTTCAGTGTTACGGTTGGAGATAGCGTCAGGGTCAGGTTAGAGTTGGGGTTGAGCTTCAGGTGTCCGCCTAGGGTTAGGGTTAGGGGTATGGTTTGAGTTAGGCTTCAGGTTAGGTTAGGTTTGAAATTAGTTTGAGGGAGTAAGTTTAGGGCTAATGTTAGTTTTCGGTTCAGTGTTATGGTTGGAGTTAGCGTGAGGGTCAGGTTAGGGTTGGGGTTGAGCTTAAGGTGTCCGCCTAGGGTTAGGGTTAGGTGTATGGTTTGATTTAGGCTTCAGGTTAGGTTAGGTTTGAACTTAGTTTGAGGGAGTAAGTTTAGGGCGACTGTTAGTTTTCGGGTATCTGTTATGGTTGGAGTTAGCGTCAGGGCCAGGTTAGGATTGGGGTTGAGCTTAAGGTGTCCGCCTAGGGTTAGGGTTAGGTCTATGGTTTGAGATAGGCTTCAGGTTAGGTTAGGTTTGAACTTAGTTTGAGGGAGTAAGTTTAGGGCTACTGTTAGTTTTCGGTTCAGTGTTACGGTTGGAGATAGCGTCAGGGTCAGGTTAGGGTTGGGGTTGAGCTTCAGGTGTCCGCCTAGGGTTAGGGTTAGGTCTATGGTTTGAGTTAGGCTTCAGGTTAGGTTAGGTTTGAACTTAGTTTGAGGGAGTCAGTTTAGGGCTACTGTTAGTTTTCGGTTAACTGTTACGGTTGGAGTAAGCGTCAGGGTCAGGTTAGGTTTGGGGTTGAGCTTCAGGTGTCCGCCTCGGGTTAGGGTTAGGTGTATGTTTTGATTTAGGCTTCAGGTTAGGTTAGGTTTGAACTTAGTTTGAGGGAGTAAGTTTAGGGCTACTGTTAGTTTTCGTTTAACTGTTACGGTTGGAGTAAGCGTCAGGGTCAGGTTAGGGTGGGGGTTAAGCATAAGTTGTCCGCCTAGGGTTAGGGTTAGGTCTATGGTTTCATTTAGGCTTCAGGTTAGGTTAGGATTGAACTTAGTTTGAGGGAGTAAGTTTAGGGCTACTGTTAGTTTTCGGTTCAGTGTTACGTTTGGATTTAGCCTCAGGGTCAGGTTAGGGTTGGGGTTAAGCTTAAGGTGTCCGCCTAGGGTTAGGGTTAGGTCTATTGTTTGAGTTAGGCTTCAGGTTAGGTTAGGTTTGAACTTAGTTTGAGGAAGTAAGTTTAGGGCGCATGTTAGTTTTCGGGTAATTGTTATGGTTGGAGTTAGCGTCAGGGCCAGGTTAGGGTTGGGGTTGAGCTTAAGGTGTCCGCCTTTTGTTAGAGTTAGGTGTATGGTTTGATTTAGGCTTCAGGTTAGGTTAGGTTTGAACTTAGTTTGAGGAAGTAAGTTTAGGGCGCATGTTAGTTTTCGGGTAATTGTTATGGTTGGAGTTAGCGTCAGGGCCAGGTTAGGGTTGGGGTTGAGCTTAAGGTGTCCGCCTAGGGTTAGGGTTAGGTCTATGGTTTGAGTTAGGCTTCAGGTTAGGTTAGGTTTGAACTTAGTTTGAGGGAGTAAGTTTAGGGCTACTGTTAGTTTTCGGTTCAGTGTTACGGTTGGAGATAGCGTCAGGGTCAGGTTAGGGTTGGGGTTGAGCTTCAGGTGTCCGCCTAGGGTTAGGGTTAGGTCTATGGTTTGAGTTAGGCTTCAGGTTATGTTACGTTTGAAATTAGTTTGAGGGAGTAAGTTTAGGGCTAATGCTAGTTTTCGGTTCAGTGTTACGGTTGGAGTTAGCGTGAGGGTCAGTTAGGGTTGGGGTTGAGCTTAAGGTGTCCGCCTAGGGTTAGGGTTAGGTGTATGGTTTGATTTAGGCTTCAGGTTAGGTTAGGTTTGAACTTTGTTTGAGGGAGTAAGTTTAGGGATACTGTTTGTTTTCGGGTAACTGTTACGGTTGGAGTTAGTGTCAGGGCCAGGTTAGGGTTGGGGTTGAACTTAAGGTGTCCGCCTAGGGTTAGGGTTAGGTCTATTGTTTGAGTTAGGCTTCAGGTTAGGTTAGGTTTGAACTTAGTTTGAGGGAGTAAGTTTAGGGCAACTGTTAGTTTTCGGTTCAGTGTTACGGTTGGAGTTAGCGTGAGGGTCAGGTTAGGGTTGGGGTTGGGCTTAAGGTGTCCGTCTAGGGTTAGGGTTAGGTGTATGGTTTGATTTAGGCTTCAGGATAGGTTAGGTTTGAACTTAGTTTGAGGGAGTAAGTTTAGGGCTACTGTTTGTTTTCGGTTCAGTGTTTCGGTTGGAGTTAGCGTGAGGGTCATATTAGGGTTGGGGTTGAGTTTAAGGTGTCCATCTAGGGTTAGGGTTAGGTGTATGCTTTGATTTAGGCTTCAGGTTAGGTTAGGTTGGAACTTAGTTTGAGGAAGTAAGTTTAGGGCGAATGTTAGTTTTCGGTTCAGTGTTACGGTTGGAGATAGCGTCAGGGTCAGGTTAGGGTTGGGGTTGAGCTTAAGGTGTCCGCCTAGGGTTAGGGTTAGGTGTATGGTTTGATTTAGGCTTCAGGTTAGGTTAGGTTTGAACTTAGTTTGAGGGAGTAAGTTTAGGGCTACTGTTAGTTTTCGGTTCAGTGTTACGGTTGGAGATAGCGTCAGGGTTAGGTTAGGGTTGGGCTTGAACTTCAGGTGTCCGCCTAGGTTTAGGGTTAGGTCTAAGTTTTGAGTTAGGCTTCAGGTTAGGTTAGGTTTGAACTTAGTTTGAGGGAGTAAGTTTACGGCTACTGTTAGTTTTCGTTTAACTGTTACGGTTGGAGTAAGCGTCAGGGTCAGGTTAGGGTGGGGGTTAAGCATAAGGTGTCCGCCTAGTGTTAGGGTTAGGTCTATAGTTTCATTTAGGGTTCAGGTTAGGTTAGGAGTGAACTTAGTTTGAGGGAGTAAGTTTAGGGCTACTGTTAGTTTTCGGTTCAGTGTTACGTTGGAGATAGCGTCTGGGTCAGGTTAGGGTTAGGCTTGAACTTCAGGTGTCCGCCTAGGGTTAGGGTTAGCTCTATGGTTTGAGATAGGCTTCAGGTTAGGTTAGGCTTGAAATTAGTTTGAGGGAGTAAGTTTAGGGCTACTGTTCGTTTTCGGTTCAGTGTTACGGTTGGAGATAGCGTCAGGGTCAGGTTAGAGATGGGGTTGAGCTTAAGGTGTCCGCCTGGGGTTAAGGTTAGGTCTATGGTTTGAGTTAGGCTTCAGGTTAGGTTAGGTTTGAACTTAGTTTGAGGGAGTAAGTTTAGGACTACTGTTAGTTTTCGGTTCAGTGTTACGGTTGGATTTAGCGTGAGAGTCAGGTTAGGGTTGGGGTTGAGCTTAAGGTGTCCGTCTAGGGTTAGGGTTAGGTGTATGGCTTGATTTAGGCTTCAGGTTAGGTTAGGTTTGAACTTAGTTTGAGGAAGTAAGTTTAGGGCTACTGTTAGTTTTCGGTTTGGTGTTACGGTTGGAGATAGCGTCAGGGTCAGGTTAGGGTTGGGGTTGAGCTTAAGGTGTCCGCCTAGGGTTAGGGTTAGGTGTATGGTTTTATTTAGACTTCAGGTTAGGTTAGGTTTGAACTTAGTTTGAGGCTGTAAGTTTAGGGCTACTGTTAGTTTTCATTTAACTGTTACGGTTGGAGTAAGCGTCAGGGTCAGGGTAGGGTGGGGGTTAAGCATAAGGTGTCCGCCTAGGGTTAGGGTTAGGTCTATGGTTTCATTTAGGGTTCAGGTTAGGTTAGGAGTGAACATAGTTTGAGGGAGTAAGTTTAGGGCTACTGTTAGTTTTCGGTTCAGTGTTACGGTTGGATTTAGCCTCAGGGTCAGGTTAGGGTTGGGGTTAAGCTTAAGGTGTCCGCCTAGGGTTAGGGTTAGGTCTATTGTTTGAGTTAGTCTTCAGGTTAGGTTAGGTTTGAACTTAGTTTGAGGGAGTAAGTTTAGGGCTACTGTGAGTTTTCGGTTCAGTGTTACGGTTGGAGTTAGCGTGAGGGTCAGGTTAGGGTTGGGGTTGAGCTTAAGGTGTCCGCCTAGGGATAGGGTTAGGTGTATGGTTTGATTTAGGCTTCAGGTTAGGTTAGATTTGAACTTAGTTTGAGGGAGTAAGTTTAGGGCTACTGTTATTTTTCGGGTATCTGTAATGGTTGGAGTTACAGTCAGGGCCATTTTAGGGTTGGGGTTGAGCTTTAGGTGTCCGCCAAGGGTTAGGGTTAGGTCTATGGTTTGAGTTAGGCTTCAGGTTACGTTAGGTTTGAACTTAGTTTGAGGGAGTAAGTTTAGGGCGACTGTTAGTTTTCGGGTAATTGTTATGGTTGGAGTTAGCGTAAGGGCCAGGTTAGGGTTGGGTTTGAGCTTAAGGTTTCCACCTAGGGTTAGGGTTACGTCTATGGTTTGAGTTAGGCTTCAGGTTAGGTTAGGTTCGAACTTAGTTTGAGGGAGTAAATTTAGGGCTACTGTTAGTTTTCAGTTCAGTGTTACGGTTGGAGATAGCATCAGGGTCAGGTTAGAGTTGGGGTTGAGCTTCAGGTGTCCGCCTAGGGTTAGGGTTAGGGGTATGGTTTGAGTTAGGCTTCAGGTTAGGTTAGGTTTGAAATTAGTTTGAGGGAGTAAGTTTAGGGCTAATGTTAGTTTTCGGTTCAGTGTTATGGTTGGAGTTAGCGTGAGGGTCAGGTTAGGGTTGGGGTTGAGCTTAAGGTGTCCGCCTAGGGTTAGGGTTAGGTGTATGGTTTGATTTAGGCTTCAGGTTAGGTTAGGTTTGAACTTAGTTTGAGGGAGTAAGTTTAGGGCGACTGTTAGTTTTCGGGTATCTGTTATGGTTGGAGTTAGCGTCAGGGCCAGGTTAGGATTGGGGTTGAGCTTAAGGTGTCCGCCTAGGGTTAGGGTTAGGTCTATGGTTTGAGATAGGCTTCAGGTTAGGTTAGGTTTGAACTTAGTTTGAGGGAGTAAGTTTAGGGCTACTGTTAGTTTTCGGTTCAGTGTTACGGTTGGAGATAGCGTCAGGGTCAGGTTAGGGTTGGGGTTGAGCTTCAGGTGTCCGCCTAGGGTTAGGGTTAGGTCTATGGTTTGAGTTAGGCTTCAGGTTAGGTTAGGTTTGAACTTAGTTTGAGGGAGTCAGTTTAGGGCTACTGTTAGTTTTCGGTTAACTGTTACGGTTGGAGTAAGCGTCAGGGTCAGGTTAGGTTTGGGGTTGAGCTTCAGGTGTCCGCCTCGGGTTAGGGTTAGGTGTATGTTTTGATTTAGGCTTCAGGTTAGGTTAGGTTTGAACTTAGTTTGAGGGAGTAAGTTTAGGGCTACTGTTAGTTTTCGTTTAACTGTTACGGTTGGAGTAAGCGTCAGGGTCAGGTTAGGGTGGGGGTTAAGCATAAGTTGTCCGCCTAGGGTTAGGGTTAGGTCTATGGTTTCATTTAGGCTTCAGGTTAGGTTAGGATTGAACTTAGTTTGAGGGAGTAAGTTTAGGGCTACTGTTAGTTTTCGGTTCAGTGTTACGTTTGGATTTAGCCTCAGGGTCAGGTTAGGGTTGGGGTTAAGCTTAAGGTGTCCGCCTAGGGTTAGGGTTAGGTCTATTGTTTGAGTTAGGCTTCAGGTTAGGTTAGGTTTGAACTTAGTTTGAGGAAGTAAGTTTAGGGCGCATGTTAGTTTTCGGGTAATTGTTATGGTTGGAGTTAGCGTCAGGGCCAGGTTAGGGTTGGGGTTGAGCTTAAGGTGTCCGCCTTTTGTTAGAGTTAGGTGTATGGTTTGATTTAGGCTTCAGGTTAGGTTAGGTTTGAACTTAGTTTGAGGAAGTAAGTTTAGGGCGCATGTTAGTTTTCGGGTAATTGTTATGGTTGGAGTTAGCGTCAGGGCCAGGTTAGGGTTGGGGTTGAGCTTAAGGTGTCCGCCTAGGGTTAGGGTTAGGTCTATGGTTTGAGTTAGGCTTCAGGTTAGGTTAGGTTTGAACTTAGTTTGAGGGAGTAAGTTTAGGGCTACTGTTAGTTTTCGGTTCAGTGTTACGGTTGGAGATAGCGTCAGGGTCAGGTTAGGGTTGGGGTTGAGCTTCAGGTGTCCGCCTAGGGTTAGGGTTAGGTCTATGGTTTGAGTTAGGCTTCAGGTTATGTTACGTTTGAAATTAGTTTGAGGGAGTAAGTTTAGGGCTAATGCTAGTTTTCGGTTCAGTGTTACGGTTGGAGTTAGCGTGAGGGTCAGTTAGGGTTGGGGTTGAGCTTAAGGTGTCCGCCTAGTGTTAGGGTTAGGTGTATGGTTTGATTTAGGCTTCAGGTTAGGTTAGGTTTGAACTTTGTTTGAGGGAGTAAGTTTAGGGATACTGTTTGTTTTCGGGTAACTGTTACGGTTGGAGTTAGTGTCAGGGCCAGGTTAGGGTTGGGGTTGAACTTAAGGTGTCCGCCTAGGGTTAGGGTTAGGTCTATTGTTTGAGTTAGGCTTCAGGTTAGGTTAGGTTTGAACTTAGTTTGAGGGAGTAAGTTTAGGGCAACTGTTAGTTTTCGGTTCAGTGTTACGGTTGGAGTTAGCGTGAGGGTCAGGTTAGGGTTGGGGTTGGGCTTAAGGTGTCCGTCTAGGGTTAGGGTTAGGTGTATGGTTTGATTTAGGCTTCAGGATAGGTTAGGTTTGAACTTAGTTTGAGGGAGTAAGTTTAGGGCTACTGTTTGTTTTCGGTTCAGTGTTTCGGTTGGAGTTAGCGTGAGGGTCATATTAGGGTTGGGGTTGAGTTTAAGGTGTCCATCTAGGGTTAGGGTTAGGTGTATGCTTTGATTTAGGCTTCAGGTTAGGTTAGGTTGGAACTTAGTTTGAGGAAGTAAGTTTAGGGCGAATGTTAGTTTTCGGTTCAGTGTTACGGTTGGAGATAGCGTCAGGGTCAGGTTAGGGTTGGGGTTGAGCTTAAGGTGTCCGCCTAGGGTTAGGGTTAGGTGTATGGTTTGATTTAGGCTTCAGGTTAGGTTAGGTTTGAACTTAGTTTGAGGGAGTAAGTTTAGGGCTACTGTTAGTTTTCGGTTCAGTGTTACGGTTGGAGATAGCGTCAGGGTTAGGTTAGGGTTGGGCTTGAACTTCAGGTGTCCGCCTAGGTTTAGGGTTAGGTCTAAGTTTTGAGTTAGGCTTCAGGTTAGGTTAGGTTTGAACTTAGTTTGAGGGAGTAAGTTTACGGCTACTGTTAGTTTTCGTTTAACTGTTACGGTTGGAGTAAGCGTCAGGGTCAGGTTAGGGTGGGGGTTAAGCATAAGGTGTCCGCCTAGTGTTAGGGTTAGGTCTATAGTTTCATTTAGGGTTCAGGTTAGGTTAGGAGTGAACTTAGTTTGAGGGAGTAAGTTTAGGGCTACTGTTAGTTTTCGGTTCAGTGTTACGTTGGAGATAGCGTCTGGGTCAGGTTAGGGTTAGGCTTGAACTTCAGGTGTCCGCCTAGGGTTAGGGTTAGCTCTATGGTTTGAGATAGGCTTCAGGTTAGGTTAGGCTTGAAATTAGTTTGAGGGAGTAAGTTTAGGGCTACTGTTCGTTTTCGGTTCAGTGTTACGGTTGGAGATAGCGTCAGGGTCAGGTTAGGGTTGGGATTGAGCTTAAGGTGTCCGCCTAGGGTTAGGGTTAGGTGTATGGTTTGATTTAGGCTTCAGGTTAGGTTAGGTTTGAACTTAGTTTGAGGGAGTAAGTTTAGGGCTACTGTTAGTTTTCGGTTCAGTGTTACGGTTGGAGATAGCGTCAGGGTTAGGTTAGGGTTGGGCTTGAACTTCAGGTGTCCGCCTAGGTTTAGGGTTAGGTCTAAGTTTTGAGTTAGGCTTCAGGTTAGGTTAGGTTTGAACTTAGTTTGAGGGAGTAAGTTTACGGCTACTGTTAGTTTTCGTTTAACTGTTACGGTTGGAGTAAGCGTCAGGGTCAGGTTAGGGTGGGGGTTAAGCATAAGGTGTCCTCCTAGTGTTAGGGTTAGGTCTATAGTTTCATTTAGGGTTCAGGTTAGGTTAGGAGTGAACTTAGTTTGAGGGAGTAAGTTTAGGGCTACTGTTAGTTTTCGGTTCAGTGTTACGTTGGAGATAGCGTCTGGGTCAGGTTAGGGTTAGGCTTGAACTTCAGGTGTCCGCCTAGGGTTAGGGTTAGCTCTATGGTTTGAGATAGGCTTCAGGTTAGGTTAGGCTTGAAATTAGTTTGAGGGAGTAAGTTTAGGGCTACTGTTCGTTTTCGGTTCAGTGTTACGGTTGGAGATAGCGTCAGGGTCAGGTTAGAGATGGGGTTGAGCTTCAGGTGTCCGCCTAGGGTTAGGGTTAGGGGTATGGTTTGAGTTAGGCTTCAGGTTAGGTTAGGTTTGAAATTAGTTTGAGGGAGTAAGTTTAGGGCTATTGTTAGTTTTCGGTAAAGTGTTATGGTTGGAGTTAGCGTGAGGGTCAGGTTAGGGTTGGGGTTGAGCTTAAGGTGTCCGCCTAGGGTTAGGGTTAGGTGTATGGTTTGATTTAGGCTTCAGGTTAGGTTAGGTTTGAACTTAGTTTGAGGGAGTAAGTTTAGGGCGACTGTTAGTTTTCGGGTAACTGTTATGGTTGGTGTTAGCGTCAGGGCCAGGTTAGGATTGGGGTTGAGCTTAAGGTGTCCGCCTAGGGTTAGGGTTAGGTCTATGGTTTGAGTTAGGCTTCAGGTTAGGTTAGGATTGAACTTAGTTTGAGGGAGTAAGTTTAGGGCTACTGTTAGTTTTCGGTACAGTGTTACGGTAGGAGATAGCGTCAGGGTCAGGTTAGGGTTGGGGTTGAGCTTAAGGTGTGCGCCTAGGGTTGGGGTTAGGTGTATGGTTTGATTTAGGCTTCAGGTTAGGTTAGGTTTGAACTTAGTTTGAGGGGGTAAGTTTAGGGCTACTGTTAGTTTTCGGTTCAGTGTTACGGTTGGAGATAGCGTCAGGGTTAGGTTAGGGTTGGGCTTGAACTTCAGGTGTCCGCCTAGGGTTAGGGTTAGGTCTAAGGTTTGAGTTAGGTTTAAGGTTAGGTTAGGTTTGAAATTAGTTTGAGGGAGTAAGTTTAAGGCTACTGTTAGTTTTCTGTTCAGTGTTACGGTTGGAGTTAGCGTCATGGTCAGGTTAGGGTTGGGGTTGAGATTAAGGTGTCCGCCTTTTGTTAGAGTTAGGTGTATGGTTTGATTTAGGCTTCAGGTTAGGTTAGGTTTGAACTTAGTTTGAGGGAGTAAGTTTAGGGCGACTGTTAGTTTTCGGGTAATTTTTATGGTTGGAATTAGCGTCAGGGCCAGGTTAGGGTTGGGGTTGAGCTTAAGGTGTCCGCCTAGGGTTAGGGTTAGGTCTATGGTTTGAGTTAGGCTTCAGGTTAGGTTAGGTTTGAACTTAGTTTGAGGGAGTAAGTTTAGGGCTACTGTTAGTTTTCGGTTCAGTGTTACGGTTGGAGATAGCGTCAGGGTCAGGTTAGGGTTGGGGTTGAGCTTCAGGTGTCCGCCTAGGGTTAGGGTTAGGTCTATGGTTTGAGTTAGGCTTCAGGTTAGGTTAGGTTTGAAATTAGTTTGGGGGAGTAAGTTTAGGGCTAATGTTAGTTTTCGGTTCAGTGTTACGGTTGGAGTTAGCGTGAGGGTCAGTTAGGGTTGGGGTTGAGCTTAAGGTGTCCGCCTAGGGTTAGGGTTAGGTGTATGGTTTGATTTAGGCTTCAGGTTAGGTTAGGTTTGAACTTTGTTTGAGGGAGTAAGTTTAGGGATACTGTTTGTTTTCGGGTAACTGTTACGGTTGGAGTTAGTGTCAGGGCCAGGTTAGGGTTGGGGTTGAGCTTAAGGTGTCCGCCTAGGGTTAGGGTTAGGTCTATTGTTTGAGTTAGCCTTCAGGTTAGGTTAGGTTTGAACTTAGTTTGAGGGAGTAAGTTTAGGGCTACTGTTAGTTTTCGGTTCAGTGTTACGGTTGGAGTTAGCGTGAGGGTCAGGTTAGGGTTGGGGTTGGGCTTAAGGTGTCCGCCTACGGTTAGGGTTAGGTGTATGGTTTGATTTAGGCTTCAGGATAGGTTAGGTTTGAACTTAGATTGAGGGAGTAAGTTTAGGGCTACTGTTAGTTTTCGGTTCAGTGTTACGGTTGGAGATAGCGTCAGGGTTAGGTTAGGGTTAGGCTTGAACTTCAGGTGTCCGCCTAGGGTTAGGGTTAGGTCTAAGGTTTGAGTTAGGCTTCAGGTTAGGTTAGGTTTGAAATTAGTTTGAGGGAGTAAGTTTAGGGCTACTGTTAGTTTTCTGTTCAGTGTTACGGTTGGAGTTAGCGTCATGGTCAGGTTAGGGTTGGGGTTGAGCTTAAGGTGTCCGCCTTTTGTTAGAGTTAGGTGTATGGTTTGATTTAGGCTTCAGGTTAGTTTAGGTTTGAACTTAGTTTGAGGGAGTAAGTTTAGGGCGATTGTTAGTTTTCGGGTAATTGTTATGGTTGGAATTAGCGTCAGGGCCAGGTTAGGGTTGGGTTTGAGCTTAAGGTGTCCGCCTAGGGTTAGGGTTAGGTCTATGGTTTGAGTTAGGCTTCAGGTTAGGTAAGGTTTGAACTTAGTTTGAGGGAGTAAGTTTAGGGCTACTGTGAGTTTTCGGTTCAGTGTTACGGTTGGAGATAGCGTCAGGGTCAGGTTAGGGTTGGGGTTGAGCTTCAGGTGTCCGCCTAGGGTTAGGGTTAGGTCTATGGTTTGAGTTAGGCTTCAGGTTAGGTTAGGTTTGAAATTAGTTTGAGGGAGTAAGTTTAGGGCTAATGTTAGTTTTCGGTTCAGTGTTACGGTTGGAGTTAGCGTGAGGGTCAGTTAGGGTTGGGGTTGAGCTTAAGGTGTCCGCCTAGGGTTAGGGTTAGGTGTATGGTTTGATTTAGGCTTCAGGTTAGGTTAGGTTTGAACTTTGTTTGAGGGAGTAAGTTTAGGGATACTGTTTGTTTTCGGGTAACTGTTACGGTTGGAGTTAGTGTCAGGGCCAGGTTAGGGTTGGGGTTGAGCTTAAGGTGTCCGCCTAGGGTTAGGGTTAGGTCTATTGTTTGAGTTAGGCTTCAGGTTAGGTTAGGTTTGAACTTAGTTTGAGGGAGTAAGTTTAGGGCTACTGTTAGTTTTCGGTTCAGTGTTACGGTTGGAGTTAGCGTGAGGGTCAGGTTAGGGTTGGGGTTGGGCTTAAGGTGTCCGCCTACGGTTAGGGTTAGGTGTATGGTTTGATTTAGGCTTCAGGATAGGTTAGGTTTGAACTTAGTTTGAGGGAGTAAGTTTAGGGCTACTGTTTGTTTTCGGTTCAGTGTTTCGGTTGGAGTTAGCGTGAGGGTCATTTTAGGGTTGGGGTTGAGTTTAAGGTGTCCATCTAGGGTTAGGGTTAGGTGTATGGTTTGATTTAGGCTTCAGGTTAGGTTAGGTTTGAACTTAGTTTGAGGAAGTAAGTATAGGGCTACTGTTAGTTTTCGGTTCAGTGTTACGGTTGGAGATAGCGTCAGGGTTAGGTTAGGGTTGGGCTTGAACTTCAGGTGTCCTCCTAGGTTTAGGGTTAGGTCTAAGTTTTGAGTTAGGCTTCAGGTTAGGTTAGGTTTGAAATTAGTTTGAGGGAGTAAGTTTAGGGCTATTGTTAGTTTTCTGTTCAGTGTTACGGTTGGAGTTAGCGTCAGGGTCAGGTTAGGGTTGTGGTTGAGCTTAAGGTGTCCGCCTAGGGTTAGAGTTAGGTGTATGGTTTGATTTACGCTTCAGGTTAGGTTAGGTTTGAACTTAGTTTGAGGGAGTAAGTTTAGGGCGAATGTTAGTTTTCGGGTAATTGTTATGGTTGGAGTTAGCGTCAGGGCCAGGTTAGGGTTGGGGTTGAGCTTAAGGTGTCCGCCTATGGTTAGGGTTAGGTCTATGGTTTGAGTTAGGCTTCAGGTTAGGTTAGGTTTGAACTTAGTTTGAGGGAGTAAGTTTTGGGCTACTGTTAGTTTTCGGTTCAGTGTTACGGTTGGAGATAGCGTCAGGGTCAGGTTAGGGTTCGGTTGAGCTTCAGGTGTCCGCCGAGGGTTAGGAATAGGTCTATGGTTTGAGTTAGGCTTCAGGTTAGGTTAGGTTTGAACTTAGTTTGAGGGAGTAAGTTTAGGGTTACTGTTAGTTATGGGTTCAGTGTTACGGTTGGAGTTAGCGTGAGGGTCAGGTTAGGGTTGGGGTTGAGCTTAAGGTTTCCGCCTAGGGTTAGGGTTAGGTGTATGGTTTGATTTAGGCTTCAGGTTAGGTTAGGTTTGAACTTAGTTTGAGGGAGTAAGTTTAGGGCGATTGTTAGTTTTCGGGTAACTGTTATGGTTGGAGTTAGCGTCAGGGCCAGGTTAGGGTTGGGGTTGAGCTTAAGGTGTCCGCCTAGGGTTAGGGTTAGGTCTATGGTTTGAGTTAGGCTTCAGGTTAGGTTAGGTTTGAACTTAGTTTGAGGGAGTAAGTTTAGGGCTACTGTTAGTTTTCGGTTCAGTGTTACGGTTGGAGATAGCGTCAGGGTCAGGTTAGGGTTGGGGTTGAGCTTCAGGTGTCCGCCTAGGGTTAGGGTTAGGTCTATGGTTTGAGTTAGGCTTCAGGTTAGTTTAGCTTTGAACTTAATTTGAGGGAGTCAGTTTAGGGCTACTGTTAGTTTTCGGTTCAGTGTTACGGTTGGAGATAGCGTCTGGGTCAGGTTAGGGTTAGGCTTGAACTTCAGGTGTCCGCCTAGGGTTAGGGTTAGCTCTATGGTTTGAGTTAGGCTTCAGGTTAGGTTAGGCTTGAAATTAGTTTGAGGGAGTAAGTTTAGGGCTACTGTTCGTTTTCGGTTCAGTGTTACGGTTGGAGATAGCGTCAGGGTCAGCTTAAGGTTGGGCTTGAACTTCAGGTGTACGCCTAGGGTTAGGGTTAGGTGTTTGGCTTGATTTAGGCTTCAGGTTAGGTTAGGTTTGAACTTAGTTTGAGGAAGTAAGTTTAGGGCTACTGTTAGTTTTCGGTTTGGTGTTACGGTTGGAGATAGCGTCAGGGTCAGGTTAGGGTTGGGGTTGAGCTTAAGTTGTCCGCCTAGGGTTAGGGTTAGGTGTATGGTTTGATTTAGGCTTCAGGTTAGGTTAGGTTTGAACTTAGTTTGAGGGAGTAAGTTTAGGGCTACTGTTAGTTTTCGGTTCAGTGTTACGGTTGGAGTTAGCGTGAGGGTCAGGTTAGGGTTGGGGTTGGGCTTAAGGTGTCCGCCTAGGGTTAGGGTTAGGTGTATGGTTTGATTTAGGCTTCAGGTTAGGTTAGGTTTGAACTTAGTTTGAGGTAGTAAGTTTAGAGCTACTGTTTGTTTTCGGTTCAGTATTTGGGTTGCAGTTAGCGTGAGGGTCATTTTAGGGTTGGGGTTGAGCTTAAGGTGTCCGTCTAGGGTTAGGGTTAGGTGTATGGTTTGATTTAGGCTTCAGGTTAGGTTAGGTTTGAACTTAGTTTGAGGGAGTAAGTTTAGGGCTACTGTTATTTTTCGGGTATCTGTAATGGTTGGAGTTACAGTCAGGGCCATTTTAGGGTTGGGGTTGAGCTTTAGGTGTCTGCCACGGGTTCGGGTTAGGTCTATGGTTTGAGTTAGGCTTCAGGTTAGGTTAGGTTTGAACTTAGTTTGAGGGAGTAAGTTTAGGGCGACTGTTAGTTTTCGGGTAATTGTTATGGTTGGAATTAGCGTCAGGGCCAGGTTAGAGTTGGGTTTGAGCTTAAGGTGTCCGCCTAGGGTTAGGGTTAGGTCTATGGTTTGAGTTAGGCTTCAGGTTAGGTTAGGTTTGAACTTAGTTTGAGGGAGTAAGTTTAGGGCTACTGTGAGTTTTCGGTTCAGTGTTACGGTTGGAGATAGCGTCAGGGTCAGGTTAGGGTTGGGGTTGAGCTTCAGGTGTCCGCCTAGGGTTAGGGTTAGGTCTATGGTTTGAGTTAGGCTTCAGGTTAGGTTAGGTTTGAACTTTGTTTGAGGGAGTAAGTTTAGGGCTACTGTTAGTTTTCGGTTCAGTGTTACGGTTGGAGTTAGCGTGAGGGTCAGTTAGGGTTGGGGTTGAGCTTAAGGTGTCCGCCTAGGGTTAGGGTTAGGTGTATGGTTTGATTTAGGCTTCAGGTTACGTTAGGTTTGAACTTTGTTTGAGGGAGTAAGTTTAGGGATACTGTTTGTTTTCGGGTAACTGTTACGGTTGGAGTTAGTGTCAGGGCCAGGTTAGGGTTGGGGTTGAGCTTAAGGTGTCCGCCTAGGGTTAGGGTTAGGTCTATTGTTTGAGTTAGGCTTCAGGTTAGGTTAGGTTTGAACTTAGTTTGAGGGAGTAAGTTTAGGGCTACTGTTAGTTTTCGGTTCAGTGTTACGGTTGGAGTTAGCGTGAGGGTCAGGTTAGGGTTGGGGTTGGGCTTAAGGTGTCCGCCTACGGTTAGGGTTAGGTGTATGGTTTGATTTAGGCTTCAGGATAGGTTAGGTTTGAACTTAGTTTGAGGGAGTAAGTTTAGGGCTACTGTTTGTTTTCGGTTCAGTGTTTCGGTTGGAGTTAGCGTGAGGGTCATTTTAGGGTTGGGGTTGAGTTTAAGGTGTCCATCTAGGGTTAGGGTTAGGTGTATGGTTTGATTTAGGCTTCAGGTTAGGTTAGGTTTGAACTTAGTTTGAGGAAGTAAGTTTAGGGCTACTGTTAGTTTTCGGTTCAGTGTTACGGTTGGAGATAGCGTCAGGGTTAGGTTAGGGTTGGGCTTGAACTTCAGGTGTCCTCCTAGGTTTAGGGTTAGGTCTAAGTTTTGAGTTAGGCTTCAGGTTAGGTTAGGTTTGAAATTAGTTTGAGGGAGTAAGTTTAGGGCTATTGTTAGTTTTCTGTTCAGTGTTACGGTTGGAGTTAGCGTCAGGGTCAGGTTAGGGTTGTGGTTGAGCTTAAGGTGTCCGCCTAGGGTTAGAGTTAGGTGTATGGTTTGATTTAGGCTTCAGGTTAGGTTAGGTTTGAACTTAGTTTGAGGGAGTAAGTTTAGGGCGACTGTTAGTTTTCGGGTAATTGTTATGGTTGGAGTTAGCGTCAGGGCCAGGTAAGGGTTGGGGTTGAGCTTAAGGTGTCCGCCTATGGTTAGGTTTAGGTCTATGGTTTGAGTTAGGCTTCAGGTTAGGTTAGGTTTGAACTTAGTTTGAGGGAGTAAGTTTTGGGCTACTGTTAGTTTTCGGTTCAGTGTTACGATTGGAGATAGCGTCAGGGTCAGGTTAGGGTTCTGTTGAGCTTCAGGTGTCCGCCGAGGGTTAGGAATAGGTCTATGGTTTGAGTTAGGCTTCAGGTTAGGTTAGGTTTGAACTTAGTTTGAGGGAGTAAGTTTAGGGTTACTGTTAGTTATGGGTTCAGTGTTACGGTTGGAGTTAGCGTGAGGGTCAGGTTAGGGTTGGGGTTGAGCTTAAGGTTTCCGCCTAGGGTTAGGGTTAGGTGTATGGTTTGATTTAGGCTTCAGGGTAGGTTAGGTTTGAACTTAGTTTGAGGGAGTAAGTTTAGGGCGATTGTTAGTTTTCGGGTAACTGTTATGGTTGGAGTTAGCGTCAGGGCCAGGTTAGGGTTGGGGTTGAGCTTAAGGTGTCCGCCTAGGGTTAGGGTTAGGTCTATTGTTTGAGTTAGGCTTCAGGTTAGGTAAGGTTTGAACTTAGTTTGAGGGATTAAGTTTAGGGCTACTGTTAGTTTTCGGTTCAGTGTTACGGTTGGAGATAGCGTCAGGGTCAGGTTAGGGTTGGGGTTGAGCTTCAGGTGTCCGCCTATGGTTAGGGTTAGGTCTATGGTTTGAGTTAGGCTTCAGGTTAGTTTAGCTTTGAACTTAATTTGAGGGAGTCAGTTTAGGGCTACTGTTAGTTTTCGGTTCAGTGTTACGGTTGGAGATAGCGTCTGGGTCAGGTTAGGGTTAGGCTTGAACTTCAGGTGTCCGCCTAGGGTTAGGGTTAGCTCTATGGTTTGAGTTAGGCTTCAGGTTAGGTTAGGCTTGAAATTAGTTTGAGGGAGTAAGTTTAGGGCTACTGTTCGTTTTCGGTTCAGTGTTACGGTTGGAGATAGCGTCAGGGTCAGCTTAAGGTTGGGCTTGAACTTCAGGTGTACGCCTAGGGTTAGGGTTAGGTCTATGGTTTGCGTTAGGCTTCAGGTTAGGTTAGGTTTCAAATTAGTTTGAGGGTGTAAGTTTAGGGCTACTGTTAGTTTTTGGTTCAGTGTTACTGTTGGAGTTAGTGTGAGGGTCAGGTTAGGGTTGGGGTTGAGCTTAAGGTGTCCGCATAGGGTTAGAGTTAGGTGTATGGTTTGATTTAGGCTTCAGGTTAGGTTAGGTTTGAACTTAGTTTGAGGGAGTAAGTTTAGGGCTACTGTTAGTTTTCGAGTAACTGTTATGGTTGGAGTTGGTGTCAGGGCCAGGTTAGGGTTGGGGTTGAGCTTAAGGTGTCCGCCTGGGGTTAGGGTTAGGTCTATGGTTTGAGTTAGGCTTCAGGTTAGGTTAGGTTTGAACTTAGTTTGAGGGAGTAAGTTTAGGGCTACTGTTAGTTTTCGGTTCAGTGTTACGGTTGGATTTAGCGTGAGAGTCAGGTTAGGGTTGGGGTTGAGCTTAAGGTGTCCGTCTAGGGTTAGGGTTAGGTGTATGGCTTGATTTAGGCTTCAGGTTAGGTTAGGTTTGAACTTAGTTTGAGGAAGTAAGTTTAGGGCTACTTTTAGTTTTCGGTTTGGTGTTACGGTTGGAGATAGCGTCAGGGTCAGGTTAGGGTTCGGGTTGAGCTTAAGGTGTCCGCCTAGGGTTAGGGTTAGGTGTATGGTTTGATTTAGGCTTCAGGTTAGGTTAGGTTTGAACTTAGTTTGAGGGAGTAAGTTTAGGGCTACTGTTAGTTTTCGGTTCAGTGTTACGGTTGGAGTTAGCGTGAGGGTCAGGTTAGGGTTGGGGTTGGGCTTAAGGTGTCCGCCTAGGGTTAGGGTTAGGTGTATGGTTTGATTTAGGCTTCAGATTAGGTTAGGTTTGAACTTAGTTTGAGGTAGTAAGTTTAGAGCTACTGTTTGTTTTCGGTTCAGTATTTGGGTTGCAGTTAGCGTGAGGGTCATTTTAGGGTTGGGGTTGAGCTTAAGGTGTCCGTCTAGGGTTAGGGTTAGGTGTAAGGGTTAGGGTTAGGTGTATGGTTTGATTTAGGCTTCAGGTTAGGTTAGGTTTGAACTTAGTTTGAGGGAGTAAGTTTAGGGCTACTGTTATTTTTCAGGTATCTGTAATGGTTGGAGTTACAGTCAGGGCCATTTTAGGGTTGGGGTTGAGCTTTAGGTGTCTGCCACGGGTTCGGGTTAGGTCTATGGTTTGAGTTAGGCTTCAGGTTAGGTTAGGTTTGAACTTAGTTTGAGGGAGTAAGTTTAGGGCGACTGTTAGTTTTCGGGTAATTTTTATGGTTGGAGTTAGCGTAAGGGCCAGGTTAGTGTTGGGTTTGAGCTTAAGGTGTCCACCTAGGGTTAGGGTTAGGTCTATGGTTTGAGTTAGGCTTCAGGTTAGGTTAGGTTTGAACTTAGTTTGAGGGAGTAAGTGTAGGGCTACTGTTAGTTTTCGGTTCAGTGTTACGGTTGGAGATAGCGTCAGGGTCAGGTTAGAGTTGGGGTTGAGCTTCAGGTGTCCGCCTAGGGTTAGGGTTAGGGGTATGGTTTGAGTTAGGCTTCAGGTTAGGTTAGGTTTGAAATTAGTTTGAGGGAGTAAGTTTAGGGCTAATGTTAGTTTTCGGTTCAGTGTTATGGTTGGAGTTAGCGTGAGGGTCAGGTTAGGTTTGGGGTTTAGCTTAAGGTGTCCGCCTAGGGTTAGGGTTAGGTGTATGGTTTGATTTAGGCTTCAGGTTAGGTTAGGTTTGAACTTAGTTTGAGGTAGTAAGTTTAGGGCTACTGTTTGTTTCTGGTTCACTGTTTGGGTTGCAGTTAGCGTGAGGGTCATTTTAGGGTTGGGGTTGACCTTAAGGTGTCCGTCTAGGGTTAGGGTTAGGTGTATGGTTTGATTTAGGCTTCAGGTTAGGTTAGGTTTGAACTTAGTTTGAGGGAGTAAGTTTAGGGCTACTGTTATTTTTCGTGTATCTGTAATGGTTGGAGTTACACTCAGGGCCATTTTAGGGTTGGGGTTGAGCTTTAGGTGTCCGCCACGGGTTAGGGTTAGGTCTATGGTTTGAGTTAGGCTTCAGTTTAGGTTAGGTTTGAACTTAGTTTGAGGGAGTAAGTTTAGGGCGACTGTTAGTTTTCGGGTAATTGTTATGGTTGGAGTTAGCGTAAGGGCCAGGTTCGGGTTGGGTTTGAGCTTAAGGTGTCCACCTAGGGTTAGGGTTAGGTCTATGGTTTGAGTTAGGCTTCAGGTTAGGTTAGGTTTGAACTTAGTTTGAGGGAGTAAGTTTAGGGCTACTGTTAGTTTTCGGTTCAGTGTTACGGTTGGAGATAGCGTCAGGGTCAGGTTAGAGTTGGGGTTGAGCTTCAGGTGTCCGCCTAGGGTTAGGGTTAGGGGTATGGTTTGAGTTAGGCTTCAGGTTAGGTTAGGTTTGAAATTAGTTTGAGGGAGTAAGTTTAGGGCTAATGTTAGTTTTCGGTTCAGTGTTATGGTTGGAGTTAGCGTGAGGGTCAGGTTAGGGTTGGGGTTGAGCTTAAGGTGTCCGCCTAGGGTTAGGGTTAGGTGTATGGTTTGATTTAGGCTTCAGGTTAGGTTAGGTTTGAACTTAGTTTGAGGGAGTAAGTTTAGGGCGACTGTTAGTTTTCGCGTATCTGTTATGGTTGGAGTTAGCGTCAGGGCCAGGTTAGGATTGGGGTTGAGCTTAAGGTGTCCGCCTAGGGTTAGGGTTAGGTCTATGGTTTGAGATAGGCTTCAGGTTAGGTTAGGTTTGAACTTAGTTTGAGGGAGTAAGTTTAGGGATACTGTTAGTTTTCGGTTCAGTGTTACGGTTGGAGATAGCGTCAGGGTCAGGTTAGGGTTGGGGTTGAGCTTCAGGTGTCCGCCTAGGGTTAGGGTTAGGTCTATGGTTTGAGTTAGGCTTCAGGTTAGGTTAGGTTTGAACTTAGTTTGAGGGAGTCAGTTTCAGGCTACTGTTAGTTTTCGGTTAACTGTTACGGTTGGAGTAAGCGTCAGGGTCAGGTTAGTTTTGGGGTTGAGCTTCAGGTGGCCGCCTAGGGTTAGGGTTAGGTGTATGGTTTGATTTAGGCTTCAGGTTAGGTTTGGTTTGAACTTAGTTTGAGGGAGTAAGTTTAGGGCTACTGTTAGTTTTCGTTTAACTGTTACGGTTGGAGTAAGCGTCAGGGTCAGGTTAGGGTGGGGGTTAAGCATAAGTTGTCCGCATAGGGTTAGGGTTAGGTCTATGGTTTCATTTAGGCTTCAGGTTAGGTTAGGATTGAACTTAGTTTGAGGGAATAAGTTTAGGGCTACTGTTAGTTTTCGGTTCAGTATTACGTTTGGATTTAGCCTCAGGGTCAGGTTAGGGTTGGGGTTAAGCTTAAGGTGTCCGCCTAGGGTTAGGGTTAGGTCTATTGTTTGAATTAGGCTTCAGGTTAGGTTAGGTTTGAACTTTGTTTGAGGGAGTAAGTTTAGGGCTACTGTTAGTTTTCGATACAGTGTTACGGTAGGAGATAGCGTCAGGGTCAGGTTAGGGTTGGGGTTGAGCTTAAGGTGTCCGCCTAGGGTTGGGGTTAGGTGTATGGTTTGATTTAGGCTTCAGGTTAGGTTAGGTTTGAACTTAGTTTGAGGGGGTAAGTTTAGGGCTACTGTTAGTTTTCGGTTCAGTGTTACGGTTGGAGATAGCGTCAGGGTTAGGTTAGGGTTGGGCTTGAACTTCAGGTGTCCGCCTAGGGTTAGGGTTAGGTCTAAGGTTTGAGTTAGGCTTCAGGTTAGGTTAGGTTTGAATTTAGTTTGAGGGAGTAAGTTTAGGGCTACTGTTAGTTTTCTGTTCAGTGTTACGGTTGGAGTTAGCGCAGGGTCAGGTTAGGGTTGGGGTTGAGCTTAAGGTGTCCGCCTTTTGTTAGAGTTAGGTGTATGGTTTGATTTAGGCTTCAGTTTAGGTTAGGTTTGAACTTAGTTTGAGGGAGTAAGTTTAGGGCGACTGTTAGTTTTCGGGTAATTGTTATGGTTGGAGTTAGCGTCAGGGCCAGGTTAGGGTTGGGGTTGAGATTAAGGTGTCCGCCTAGGGTTAGGGTTAGGTCTATGGTTTGAGTTAGGCTTCAGGTTAGGTTAGGTTTGAACTTAGTTTGAGGGAGTAAGTTTAGGGCTACTGTTAGTTTTCGGTTCAGTGTTACGGTTGGAGATAGCGTCAGGGTCAGGTTAGGGTTGGGGTTGAGCTTCAGGTGTCCGCCTAGGGTTAGGGTTAGGTCTATGGTTTGAGTTAGGCTTCAGGTTAGGTTAGGTTTGAAATTAGTTTGAGGGAGTAAGTTTAGGGCTAATGTTAGTTTTCGGTTCAGCGTTACGGTTGGTGTTAGCGTGAGTGTCAGGTTAGGGTTGGGGTTGGGCTTAAGGTGTCCGCCTAGGGTTAGGGTTAGGTGTATGGTTTGATTTAGGCTTCAGGTTAGGTTAGGTTTGAACTTAGTTTGAGGTAGTAAGTTTAGGCCTACTCTTTGTTTTCGGTTCAGTGTTTGGGTTGCAGTTAGCGTGAGGGTCATTTTAGGGTTGGGGTTGAGCTTAAGGTGTCCGTCTAGGGTTAGGGTTAGGTGTATGGTTTGATTTAGGCTTCAGGTTAGGTTAGGTTTGAACTTAGTTTGAGGGAGTAAGTTTAGGGCTACTGTTATTTTTCGGGTATCTGTAATGGTTGGAGTTACAGTCAGGGCCATTTTAGGGTTGGGGTTGAGCTTTAGGTGTCCGCCACGGGTTAGGGTTAGGTCTATGGTTTGAGTTAGGCTTCAGGTTAGGTTAGGTTTGAACTTAGTTTGAGGGAGTAAGTTTAGGGCTACTGTTAGTTTTCGGTTCAGTGTTACGGTTGGAGATAGCGTCAGGGTCAGTTAGAGTTGGGGTTGAGCTTCAGGTGTCCGCCTAGGGTTAGGGTTAGGGGTATGGTTTGAGTTAGGCTTCAGGTTAGGTTAGGTTTGAAATTAGTTTGAGGGAGTAAGTTTAGGGCTAATGTTAGTTTTCGGTTCAGTGTTACGGTTGGAGTTAGCGTCAGGGTCAGTTAGGGTTGGGGTTGAGCTTAAGGTGTCCGCCTAGGGTTAGGGTTAGGTGTATGGTTTGATTTAGGCTTCAGGTTAGGTTAGGTTTGAACTTTGTTTGAGGGAGTAAGTTTAGGGATACTGTTTGTTTTCGGGTAACTGTTACGGTTGGAGTTAGTGTCAGGGCCAGGTTAGGGTTGGGGTTGAGCTTAAGGTGTCCGCCTAGGGTTAGGGTTAGGTCTATTGTTTGAGTTAGGCTTCAGGTTAGTTTAGGTTGGAACTTAGTTTGAGGGAATAAGTTTAGGGCTACTGTTAGTTTTCGGTTCAGTGTTACGGTTGGAGTTAGCGTGAGGGTCAGGTTAGGGTTGGGGTTGGGCTTAAGGTGTCCGCCTAGGGTTAGGGTTAGGTGTATGGTTTGATTTAGGCTTCAGGATAGGTTAGGTTTGAACTTAGTTTGAGGGAGTAAGTTTAGGGCTACTGTTTGTTTTCGGTTCAGTGTTTCGGTTGGAGTTAGCGTGAGGGTCATTTTAGGGTTGGGGTTGAGTTTAAGGTGTCAATCTAGGGTTAGGGTTAGGTGTATGGTTTGTTTTAGGCTTCAGGTTAGGTTAGGTTTGAACTTAGTTTGAGGAAGTAAGTTTAGGGCTACTGTTAGTTTTCGGTTCAGTGTTACGGTTGGAGATAGCGTCAGGGTTAGGTTAGGGTTGGGCTTGAACTTCAGGTGTCCGCCTAGGTTTAGGGTTAGGTCTAAGTTTTGAGTTAGGCTTCAGGTTAGGTTAGGTTTGAAATTAGTTTGAGGGAGTAAGTTTAGGGCGATTGTTAGTTTTCGGTACAGTGTTACGGTAGGAGATAGCGTCAGGGTCAGGTTAGGGTTGGGGTTGAGCTTAAGGTGTCCGCCTAGGGTTAGGGTTACGTGTATGGTTTGATTTAGGCTTCAGGTTAGGTTAGGTTTGAACTTAGTTTGAGGGAGTAAGTTTAGGGCGACTGTTAGTTTTCGGGTAATTGTTATGGTTGGAGTTAGCGTCAGGGCCAGGTTAGGGTTGGGGTTGAGCTTAAGGTGTCCGCCTAGGGTTAGGGTTAGGTCTATGGTTTGAGTTAGGCTTCAGGTTAGGTTAGGTTTGAACTTAGTTTGAGGGAGTAAGTTTAGGGCTACTGTTAGTTTTCGGTTCAGTGTTACGGTTGGAGATAGCGTCAGGGTCAGGTTAGGGTTCGGTTGAGCTTCAGGTGTCCGCCTAGGGTTAGGATTAGGTCTATGGTTTGAGTTAGGCTTCAGGTTAGGTTAGGTTTGAACTTAGTTTGAGGGAGTAAGTTTCGGGTTACTGTTAGTTATGGGTTCAGTGTTACGGTTGGAGTTAGCGTGAGGGTCAGGTTAGGGTTGGGGTTGAGCTTAAGGTTTCCGCCTAGGGTTAGGGTTAGGTGTATGGTTTGATTTAGGCTTCAGGTTAGGTTAGGTTTGAACTTAGTTTGAGGGAGTAAGTTTAGGGCGATTGTTAGTTTTCGGGTAACTGTTATGGTTGGAGTTAGTGTCAGGGCCAGGTTAGGGTTGGGTTTGAGCTTAAGGTGTCCGCCTAGGGTTAGGGTTAGGTCTATGGTTTGAGTTAGGCTTCAGGTTAGGTTAGGTTTGAACTTAGTTTGAGGGAGTAAGTTTAGGACTACTGTTAGTTTTCGGTTCAGTGTTACGGTTGGAGATAGCGTCAGGGTCAGGTTAGGGTTTGGGTTGAGCTTCAGGTGTCCGCCTAGGGTTAGGGTTAGGTCTATGGTTTGAGTTAGGCTTCAGGTTAGTTTAGCTTTGAACTTAATTTGACGGAGTCAGTTTAGGGCTACTGTTAGTTTTCGGTTCAGTGTTACGGTTGGAGATAGCGTCTGGGTCAGGTTAGGGTTAGGCTTGAACTTCAGGTGTCCGCCTAGGGTTAGGGTTAGCTCTATGGTTTGAGTTAGGCTTCAGGTTAGGTTAGGCTTGAAATTAGTTTGAGGGAGTAAGTTTAGGGCTACTGTTCGTTTTCGGTTCAGTGTTACGGTTGGAGATAGCGTCAGGGTCAGCTTCAGGTTGGGCTTGAACTTCAGGTGTACGCCTAGGGTTAGGGTTAGGTCTATGGTTTGAGTTAGGCTTCAGGTTAGGTTAGGTTTCAAATTAGTTTGAGGGTGTAAGTTTAGGGCTACTGTTAGTTTTTGGTTCAGTGTTACGGTTGGAGTTAGTGTGAGGGTCACGTTAGGGTTGGGGTTGAGCTTAAGGTGTCCGCCTAGGGTTAGAGTTAGGTGTATGGCTTGATTTAGGCTTCAGGTTAGGTTAGGTTTGAACTTGGTTTGAGGGAGTAAGTTTAGGGCTACTGTTAGTTTTCGAGTAACTGTTATGGTTGGAGTTGGTGTCAGGGCCAGGTTAGGTTTGGGGTTGAGCTTAAGGTGTCCCCCTGGGGTTAGGGTTAGGTCTATGGTTTGAGTTAGGCTTCAGGTTAGGTTAGGTTTGAACTTAGTTTGAGGGAGTAAGTTTAGGGCTACTGTTAGTTTTCGGTTCAGTGTTACGGTTGGATTTAGCGTGAGAGTCAGGTTAGGGTTGGGGTTGAGCTTAAGGTGTCCGTCTAGGGTTAGGGTTAGGTGTATGGCTTGATTTAGGCTTCAGGTTAGGTTAGGTTTGAACTTAGTTTGAGGAAGTAAGTTTAGGGCTACTGTTAGTTTTCGGTTTGGTGTTACGGTTGGAGATAGCGTCAGGGTCAGGTTAGGGTTGGGGTTGAGCTTAAGGTGTCCGCCTAGGGTTAGGGTTAGGTGTATGGTTTGAGTTAGGCTTCAGGTTAGGTTAGGTTTGAACTTAGTTTGAGGCTGTAAGTTTAGGGCTACTGTTAGTTTTCGTTTAACTGTTACGGTTGGAGTAAGAGTCAGGGTCAGGGTAGGGTGGGGGTTAAGCATAAGGTGTCCGCCTAGGGTTAGGGTTAGGTCTATGGTTTCATTTAGGGTTCAGGTTAGGTTAGGAGTGAACTTAGTTTGAGGGAGTAAGTTTAGGGCTACTGTTAGTTTTCGGTTTGGTGTTACGGTTGGAGATAGCGTCAGGGTCAGTTAGGGTTGGGGTTGAGCTTAAGGTGTCCGCCTAGGGTTAGGGTTAGGTGTATGGTTTGATTTAGGCTTCAGGTTAGGTTAGGTTTGAACTTTGTTTGAGGGAGTAAGTTTAGGGATACTGTTTGTTTTCGGGTAACTGTTACGGTTGGAGTTAGTGTCAGGGCCAGGTTAGGGTTGGGGTTGAGCTTAAGGTGTCCGCCTAGGGTTAGGGTTAGGTCTATTGTTTGAGTTAGGCTTCAGGTTAGTTTAGGTTTGAACTTAGTTTGAGGGAATAAGTTTAGGGCTACTGTTAGTTTTCGGTTCAGTGTTACGGTTGGAGTTAGCGTGAGGGTCAGGTTAGGGTTGGGGTTGGGCTTAAGGTGTCCGCCTAGGGTTAGGGTTAGGTGTATGGTTTGATTTAGGCTTCAGGATAGGTTAGGTTTGAACTTAGTTTGAGGGAGTAAGTTTAGGGCTACTGTTTGTTTTCGGTTCAGTGTTTCGGTTGGAGTTAGCGTGAGGGTCATTTTAGGGTTGGGGTTGAGTTTAAGGTGTCAATCTAGGGTTAGGGTTAGGTGTATGGTTTGTTTTAGGCTTCAGGTTAGGTTAGGTTTGAACTTAGTTTGAGGAAGTAAGTTTAGGGCTACTGTTAGTTTTCGGTTCAGTGTTACGGTTGGAGATAGCGTCAGGGTTAGGTTAGGGTTGGGCTTGAACTTCAGGTGTCCGCCTAGGTTTAGGGTTAGGTCTAAGTTTTGAGTTAGGCTTCAGGTTAGGTTAGGTTTGAAATTAGTTTGAGGGAGTAAGTTTAGGGCGATTGTTAGTTTTCGGTACAGTGTTACGGTAGGAGATAGCGTCAGGGTCAGGTTAGGGTTGGGGTTGAGCTTAAGGTGTCCGCCTAGGGTTAGGGTTACTTGTATGGTTTGATTTAGGCTTCAGGTTAGGTTAGGTTTGAACTTAGTTTGAGGGAGTAAGTTTAGGGCGACTGTTAGTTTTCGGGTAATTGTTATGGTTGGAGTTAGCGTCAGGGCCAGGTTAGGGTTGGGGTTGAGCTTAAGGTGTCCGCCTAGGGTTAGGGTTAGGTCTATGGTTTGAGTTAGGCTTCAGGTTAGGTTAGGTTTGAACTTAGTTTGAGGGAGTAAGTTTAGGGCTACTGTTAGTTTTCGGTTCAGTGTTACGGTTGGAGATAGCGTCAGGGTCAGGTTAGGGTTCGGTTGAGCTTCAGGTGTCCGCCTAGGGTTAGGATTAGGTCTATGGTTTGAGTTAGGCTTCAGGTTAGGTTAGGTTTGAACTTAGTTTGAGGGAGTAAGTTTCGGGTTACTGTTAGTTATGGGTTCAGTGTTACGGTTGGAGTTAGCGTGAGGGTCAGGTTAGGGTTGGGGTTGAGCTTAAGGTTTCCGCCTAGGGTTAGGGTTAGGTGTATGGTTTGATTTAGGCTTCAGGTTAGGTTAGGTTTGAACTTAGTTTGAGGGAGTAAGTTTAGGGCGATTGTTAGTTTTCGGGTAACTGTTATGGTTGGAGTTAGTGTCTGGGCCAGGTTAGGGTTGGGTTTGAGCTTAAAGTGTCCGCCTAGGGTTAGGGTTAGGTCTATGGTTTGAGTTAGGCTTCAGGTTAGGTTAGGTTTGAACTTAGTTTGAGGGAGTAAGTTTAGGACTACTGTTAGTTTTCGGTTCAGTGTTACGGTTGGAGATAGCGTCAGGGTCAGGTTAGGGTTTGGGTTGAGCTTCAGGTGTCCGCCTAGGGTTAGGGTTAGGTCTATGGTTTGAGTTAGGCTTCAGGTTAGTTTAGCTTTGAACTTAATTTGAGGGAGTCAGTTTAGGGCTACTGTTAGTTTTCGGTTCAGTGTTACGGTTGGAGATAGCGTCTGGGTCAGGTTAGGGTTAGGCTTGAACTTCAGGTGTCCGCCTAGGGTTAGGGTTAGCTCTATGGTTTGAGTTAGGCTTCAGGTTAGGTTAGGCTTGAAATTAGTTTGAGGGAGTAAGTTTAGGGCTACTGTTCGTTTTCGGTTCAGTGTTACGGTTGGAGATAGCGTCAGGGTCAGCTTCAGGTTGGGCTTGAACTTCAGGTGTACGCCTAGGGTTAGGGTTAGGTCTATGGTTTGAGTTAGGCTTCAGGTTAGGTTAGGTTTCAAATTAGTTTGAGGGTGTAAGTTTAGGGCTACTGTTAGTTTTTGGTTCAGTGTTACGGTTGGAGTTAGTGTGAGGGTCACGTTAGGGTTGGGGTTGAGCTTAAGGTGTCCGCCTAGGGTTAGAGTTAGGTGTATGGCTTGATTTAGGCTTCAGGTTAGGTTAGGTTTGAACTTGGTTTGAGGGAGTAAGTTTAGGGCTACTGTTAGTTTTCGAGTAACTGTTATGGTTGGAGTTGGTGTCAGGGCCAGGTTAGGTTTGGGGTTGAGCTTAAGGTGTCCCCCTGGGGTTAGGGTTAGGTCTATGGTTTGAGTTAGGCTTCAGGTTAGGTTAGGTTTGAACTTAGTTTGAGGGAGTAAGTTTAGGGCTACTGTTAGTTTTCGGTTCAGTGTTACGGTTGGATTTAGCGTGAGAGTCAGGTTAGGGTTGGGGTTGAGCTTAAGGTGTCCGTCTAGGGTTAGGGTTAGGTGTATGGCTTGATTTAGGCTTCAGGTTAGGTTAGGTTTGAACTTAGTTTGAGGAAGTAAGTTTAGGGCTACTGTTAGTTTTCGGTTTGGTGTTACGGTTGGAGATAGCGTCAGGGTCAGGTTAGGGTTGGGGTTGAGCTTAAGGTGTCCGCCTAGGGTTAGGGTTAGGTGTATGGTTTTATTTAGGCTTCAGGTTAGGTTAGGTTTGAACTTAGTTTGAGGCTGTAAGTTTAGGGCTACTGTTAGTTTTCGTTTAACTGTTACGGTTGGAGTAAGAGTCAGGGTCAGGGTAGGGTGGGGGTTAAGCATAAGGTGTCCGCCTAGGGTTAGGGTTAGGTCTATGGTTTCATTTAGGGTTCAGGTTAGGTTAGGAGTGAACTTAGTTTGAGGGAGTAAGTTTAGGGCTACTGTTAGTTTTCGGTTCAGTGTTACGGTTGGATTTAGACTCAGGGTCAGGTTAGGGTTGGGGTTAAGCTTAAGGTGTCCGCCTAGGGTTAGGGTTAGGTCTAAGGTTTGAGTTAGTCTTCAGGTTAGGTTAGGTTTGAACTTAGTTTGAGGGAGTAAGTTTAGGGCTACTGTTAGTTTTCGGTTCAGTGTTACGGTTGGAGTTAGCGTGAGGGTCAGGTTAGGGTTGGGGTTGAGCTTAAGGTGTCCGCCTAGGGTTAGGGTTAGGTGTATGGTTTGATTTAGGCTTCAGGTTAGGTTAGGTTTGAACTTAGTTTGAGGGAGTAAGTTTAGGGCTACTGTTAGTTTTCGGTTCAGTGTTACGGTTGGAGTTAACGTGAGGGTCAGGTTAGGGTTGGGGTTGGGCTTAAGTTGTCCGCCTAGGGTTAGGGTTAGGTGTATGATTTGATTTAGGCTTCAGGTTAGGTTTGGTTTGAACTTAATTTGATGTAGTAAGTTTAGGGCTACTGTTTGTTTTCGGTTCAGTGTTTGGGTTGCAGTTAGCGTGAGGGTCATATTAGGGTTGGGGTTGAGCTTAAGGTGTCCGTCTAGTTTTAGGGTTAGGTGTATGGTTTGATTTAGGCTTCAGGTTAGGTTAGGTTTGAACTTAGTTTGAGGGAGTAAGTTTAGGGCTACTGTTATTTTTCGGGTATCTGTAATGGTTGGAGTTACAGTCAGGGCCATTTTAGGGTTGGGGTTGAGCTTTAGGTGTCCGCCACGGGTTAGGGTTAGGTCTATGGTTTGAGTTAGGCTTCAGGTTAGGTTAGGTTTGAACTTAGTTTGAGGGAGTAAGTTTAGGGCTACTGTTAGTTTTCGGGTAATTGTTATGGTTGGAGTTAGCGTAAGGGCCAGGTTAGGGTTGGGTTTTAGCTTAACTTGTCCACCTAGGGTTAGGGTTAGGTCTATGGTTTGAGTTAGGCTTCAGGTTAGGTTAGGTTTGAACTTAGTTTGAGGGAGTAAGTTTAGGGCTACTGTTAGTTTTCGGTTCAGTGTTACGGTTGGAGATAGCGTCAGGGTCAGGTTAGAGTTGGGGTTGAGCTTCAGGTGTCCGCCTAGGGTTAGGGTTAGGGGTGTGGTTTGAGTTAGGCTTCAGGTTAGGTTAGGTTTGAAATTAGTTTGCGGGAGTAAGTTTAGGGCTAATGTTAGTTTTCGGTTCAGTGTTATGGTTGGAGTTAGCGTGAGGGTCAGGTTAGGTTTGGGGTTGAGCTTAAGGTGTCCGCCTAGGGTTAGGGTTAGGTGTATGGTTTGATTTAGGCTTCAGGTTAGGTTAGTTTTGAACTTAGTTTGAGGGAGTAAGTTTAGGGTGACTGTTAGTTTTCGGGTAACTGTTATGGTTGGCGTTAGCGTCAGGGCCAGGTTAGGATTGGGGTTGAGCTTAAGGTGTCCGCCTAGGGTTAGGGTTAGGTCTATGGTTTGAGTTAGGCTTCAGGTTAGGTTAGGTTTGAACTTAGTTTGGGGGAGTAAGTTTAGGGCTACTGTTAGTTTTCGGTTCAGTGTTTCGGTTGGAGATAGCGTCAGGGTCAGGTTAGGGTTGGTGTTGAGCTTCAGGTGTCAGCCTAGGGTTAGGGTTAGGTCTATGGTTTGAGTTAGGCTTCAGGTTAGTTTAGCTTTGAACTTAATTTGAGGGAGTCAGTTTAGGGCTACTGTTAGTTTTCGGTTAACTGTTACGGTTGGAGTAAGCGTCAGGGTCAGGTTAGGTTTGGGGTTGAGCTTAAGGTGTCCGCCTAGGATTAGGGTTAGGTGTATGGTTTGATTTAGGCTTCAGGTTAGGTTAGGTTTGAACTTAGTTTGAGGGAGTAAGTTTAGGGCTACTGTTAGTTTTCGTTTAACTGTTACGGTTGGAGTAATCGTCAGGGTCAGGTTAGGGTGGGGGTTAAGCATAAGGTGTCCGCCTAGTGTTAGGGTTAGGTCTATGGTTTCATTTAGGCTTCAGGTTAGGTTAGGATTGAACTTAGTTTGAGGGAGTAAGTTTAGGGCTACTGTTAGTTTTCGGTTCAGTGTTACGGTTGGAGATAGCGTCATGGTCAGGTTAGGGTTGGGGTTGAGCTTCAGGTGTCCGCCTAGGGTTAGGGTTAGGTCTATGGTTTGAGTTAGGCTTCAGGTTAGGTTAGGTTTGAAATTAGTTTGAGGGAGTAAGTTTAGGGCTAATGTTAGTTTTCGGTTCAGTGTTATGGTTGGAGTTAGCGTGAGGGTCAGGTTAGGTTTGGGGTTGAGCTTAAGGTGTCCGCCTAGGGTTAGGGTTAGGTGTATGGTTTGATTTAGGCTTCAGGTTAGGTTAGTTTTGAACTTAGTTTGAGGGAGTAAGTTTAGGGCGACTGTTAGTTTTCGGGTAACTGTTATGGTTGGAGTTAGCGTCAGGGCCAGGTTAGGATTGGGGTTGAGCTTAAGGTGTCCGCCTAGGGTTAGGGTTAGGTCTATGGTTTGAGTTAGGCTTCAGGTTAGGTTAGGTTTGAACTTAGTTTGAGGGAGTAAGTTTAGGGCTACTGTTAGTTTTCGGTTCAGTGTTACGGTTGGAGATAGCGTCAGGGTCAGGTTAGGGTTGGGGTTGAGCTTCAGGTGTCCGCCTAGGGTTAGGGTTAGGTCTATGGTTTGAGTTAGGCTTCAGGTTAGTTTAGCTTTGAACTTAATTTGAGGGAGTCAGTTTAGGGCTACTGTTAGTTTTCGGTTAACTGTTACGGTTGGAGTAAGCGTCAGGGTCAGGTTAGGTTTGGGGTTGAGCTTAAGGTGTCCGCCTAGGGTTAGGGTTAGGTGTATGGTTTGATTTAGGCTTCAGGTTAGGTTAGGTTTGAACTTAGTTTGAGGGAGTAAGTTTAGGGCTACTGTTAGTTTTCGTTTAACTGTTACGGTTGGAGTAAGCGTCAGGGTCAGGTTAGGGTGGGGGTTAAGCATAAGGTGTCCGCCTAGTGTTAGGGTTAGGTCTATGGTTTCATTTAGGCTTCAGGTTAGGTTAGGATTGAACTTAGTTTGAGGGAGTAAGTTTAGGGCTACTGTTAGTTTTCGGTTCAGTGTTACGGTTGGAGATAGCGTCAGGGTCAGGTTAGGGTTGGGGTTGAGCTTCAGGTGTCCGCCTAGGGTTAGGGTTAGGTCTATGGTTTGAGTTAGGCTTCAGGTTAGGTTAGGTTTGAAATTAGTTTGCGGGAGTAAGTTTAGGGCTAATGTTAGTTTTCGGTTCAGTATTATGGTTGGAGTTAGCGTGAGGGTCAGGTTAGGTTTGGGGTTGAGCTTAAGGTGTCCGCCTAGGGTTAGGGTTAGGTGTATGGTTTGATTTAGGCTTCAGGTTAGCTTAGTTTTGAACTTAGTTTGAGAGAGTAAGTTTAGGGCGACTGTTAGTTTTCGGGTAACTGTTATGGTTGGAGTTAGCGTCAGGGCCAGGTTAGGATTGGGGTTGAGCTTAAGGTGTCCGCCTAGGGTTAGGGTTAGGTCTATGGTTTGAGTTAGGCTTCAGGTTAGGTTAGGTTTGAACTTAGTTTGAGGGAGTAAGTTTAGGGCTACTGTTAGTTTTCGGGTATCTGTAATGGTTGGAGTTACAGTCAGGGCCATTTTAGGGTTGGGGTGGAGCTTTAGGTGTCCGCCACGGGTTAGGGTTAGGTCTATGGTTTGCGTTAGGCCTCAGGTTAGGTTAGGTTTGAACTTAGTTTGAGGGAGTAAGTTTAGGGCTACTGTTAGTTTTCGGTTCAGTGTTACGGTTGGAGATAGCGTCAGGGTCAGGTTAGGGTTGGGGTTGAGCTTAAGGTGTCCGCCTAGGGTTAGGGTTAGGTCTATGGTTTGAGTTAGGCTTCAGGTTAGGTTAGGTTTGAACTTAGTTTGACGGAGTAAGTTTAGGGCTACTGTTAGTTTTCGGTTCAGTGTTACGGTTGGAGATAGCGTCAGGGTCAGGTTAGAGTTGGGGTTGAGCTTCAGGTGTCCGCCTAGGGTTAGGGTTAGTTGTATGGTTTGAGTTAGGCTTCAGGTTAGGTTAGGTTTGAAATTAGTTTGAGGGAGTAAGTTTAGGGCTAATGTTAGTTTTCGGTTCAGTGTTACGGTTGGAGTTAGCGTGAGGTTCAGTTAGGGTTGGGGTTGAGCTTAAGGTGTCCGCCTAGGGTTAGGGTTAGGTGTATGGTTTGATTTAGGCTTCAGGTTAGGTTAGGTTTGAACTTTGTTTGAGGGAGTAAGTTTAGGGATACTGTTTGTTTTCGGGTAACTGTTACGGTTGGAGTTAGTGTCAGGGCCAGGTTAGGGTTGGGGTTGAGCTTAAGGTGTCCGCCTAGGGTTAGGGTTAGGTCTATTGTTTGAGTTAGGCTTCAGGTTAGGTTAGGTTTGAACTTAGTTTGAGGGAATAAGTTTAAGGCTACTGTTAGTTTTCGGTTCAGTGTTACGGTTGGAGTTAGCGTGAGGGTCAGGTTAGGGTTGGGGTTGGGCTTAAGGTGTCCGCCTAGGGTTAGGGTTAGGTGTATGGTTTGATTTAGGCTTCAGGATAGGTTAGGTTTGAACTTAGTTTGAGGGAGTAAGTTTAGGGCTACTGTTTGTTTTCGGTTCAGTGTTTCGGTTGGAGTTAGCGTGAGGGTCATTTTAGGGTTGGGGTTGAGTTTAAGGTGTCAATCTAGGGTTAGGGTTAGGTGTATGGTTTGATTTAGGCTTCAGGTTAGGTTAGGTTTGAACTTAGTTTGAGGAAGTAAGTTTAGGGCTACTGTTAGTTTTCGGTTCAGTGTTACGGTTGGAGATAGCGTCAGGGTTAGGTTAGGGTTGGGCTTGAACTTCAGGTGTCCGCCTAGGTTTAGGGTTAGGTCTAAGTTTTGAGTTAGGCTTCAGGTTAGGTTAGGTTTGAACTTAGTTTGAGGGAGTAAGTTTAGGGCGACTGTTAGTTTTCGGGTAATTGTTATGGTTGGAGTTAGCGTCAGGGCCAGGTTAGGGTTGGGGTTGAGCTTAAGGTGTCCGCCTATGGTTAGGGTTAGGTCTATGGTTTGAGTTAGGCTTCAGGTTAGGTTAGGCTTGAAATTAGTTTGAGGGAGTAAGTTTAGGGCTACTGTTCGTTTTCGGTTCAGTGTTACGGTTGGAGATACCGTCAGGGTCAGCTTCAGGTTGGGCTTGAACTTCAGGTGTACGCCTAGGGTTAGGGTTAGGTCTATGGTTTGAGTTAGGCTTCAGGTTAGGTTAGGTTTCAAATTAGTTTGAGGGTGTAAGTTTAGGGCTACTGTTAGTTTTTGGTTCAGTGTTACGGTTGGAGTTAGTGTGAGGGTCAGGTTAGGGTTGGGGTTGAGCTTAAGGTGTCCGCCTAGGGTTAGAGTTAGGTGTATGGTTTGATTTAGGCTTCAGGTTAGGTTAGGTTTGAACTTGGTTTGAGGGAGTAAGTTTAGGGCTACTGTTAGTTTTCGAGTAACTGTTATGGTTGGAGTTGGTGTCAGGGCCAGGTTAGGGTTGGGGTTGAGCTTAAGGTGTCCCCCTGGGGTTAGGGTTAGGTCTATGGTTTGAGTTAGGCTTCAGGTTAGGTTAGGTTTGAACTTAGTTTGAGGGAGTAAGTTTAGGGCTACTGTTAGTTTTCGGTTCAGTGTTACGGTTGGATTTAGCGTGAGAGTCAGGTTAGGGTTGGGGTTGAGCTTAAGGTGTCCGTCTAGGGTGAGGGTTAGGTGTATGGCTTGATTTAGGCTTCAGGTTAGGTTAGGTTTGAACTTAGTTTGAGGAAGTAAGTTTAGGGCTACTGTTAGTTTTCGGTTTGGTGTTACGGTTGGAGATAGCGTCAGGGTCAGGTTAGGGTTGGGGTTGAGCTTAAGGTGTCCCCCTAGGGTTAGGGTTAGGTGTATGGTTTTATTTAGGCTTCAGGTTAGGTTAGGTTTGAACTTAATTTGAGGCTGTAAGTTTAGGGCTACTGTTAGTTTTCGTTTAACTGTTACGGTTGGAGTAAGAGTCAGGGTCAGGGTAGGGTGGGGGTTAAGCATAAGGTGTCCGCCTAGGGTTAGGGTTAGGTCTATGGTTTCATTTAGGGTTCAGGTTAGGTTAGGAGTGAACTTAGTTTGAGGGAGTAAGTTTAGGGCTACTGTTAGTTTTCGGTTCAGTGTTACGGTTGGAGATAGCGTCAGGGTCAGGTTAGGGTTGGGGTTGAGCTTCAGGTGTCCGCCTAGGGTTAGGGTTAGGTCTATGGTTTGAGTTAGGCTTCAGGTTAGTTTAGCTTTGAACTTAATTTGAGGGAGTCAGTTTAGGGCTACTGTTAGTTTTCGGTTAACTGTTACGGTTGGAGTAAGCGTCAGGGTCAGGTTAGGTTTGGGGTTGAGCTTAAGGTGTCCGCCTAGGATTAGGGTTAGGTGTATGGTTTGATTTAGGCTTCAGGTTAGGTTAGGTTTGAACTTAGTTTGAGGGAGTAAGTTTAGGGCTACTGTTAGTTTTCGTTTAACTGTTACGGTTGGAGTAAGCGTCAGGGTCAGGTTAGGGTGGGGGTTGAGCATAAGGTGTCCGCCTAGTGTTAGGGTTAGGTCTATGGTTTCATTTAGGCTTCAGGTTAGGTTAGGATTGAACTTAGTTTGAGGGAGTAAGTTTAGGGCTACTGTTAGTTTTCGGTTCAGTGTTACGGTTGGCGATAGCGTCAGGGTCAGGTTAGGGTTGGGGTTGAGCTTCAGGTGTCCGCCTAGGGTTAGGGTTAGGTCTATGGTTTGAGTTAGGCTTCAGGTTAGGTTAGGTTTGAAATTAGTTTGAGGGAGTAAGTTTAGGGCTAATGTTAGTTTTCGGTTCAGTGTTATGGTTGGAGTTAGCGTGAGGGTCAGGTTAGGTTTGGGGTTGAGCTTAAGGTGTCCGCCTAGGGTTAGGGTTAGGTGTATGGTTTGATTTAGGCTTCAGGTTAGGTTAGTTTTGAACTTAGTTTGAGGGAGTAAGTTTAGGGCGACTGTTAGTTTTCGGGTAACTGTTATGGTTGGAGTTAGCGTCAGGGCCAGGTTAGGATTGGGTTTGAGCTTATGGTGTCCGCCTAGGGTTAGGGTTAGGTCTATTGTTTGAGTTAGGCTTCAGGTTAGGTTAGGTTTGAACTTAGTTTGAGGCAGTAAGTTTAGGGCTACTGTTAGTTTTCGGTTCAGTGTTACGGTTGGAGATAGCGTCAGGGTCAGGTTAGGGTTGGGGTTGAGCTTCAGGTGTCCGCCTAGGGTTAGGGTTAGGTCTATGGTTTGAGTTAGGCTTCAGGTTAGTTTAGCTTTGAACTTAATTTGAGGGAGTCAGTTTAGGGCTACTGTTAGTTTTCGGTTAACTGTTACGGTTGGAGTAAGCGTCAGGGTCAGGTTAGGTTTGGGGTTGAGCTTAAGGTGTCCGCCTAGGGTTAGGGTTAGGTGTATGGTTTGATTTAGGCTTCAGGTTAGGTTAGTTTTGAACTTAGTTTGAGGGAGTAAGTTTAGGGCGACTGTTAGTTTTCGGGTAACTGTTATGGTTGGAGTTAGCGTCAGGGCCAGGTTAGGATTGGGTTTGAGCTTATGGTGTCCGCCTAGGGTTAGGGTTAGGTCTATTGTTTGAGTTAGGCTTCAGGTTAGGTTAGGTTTGAACTTAGTTTGAGGCAGTAAGTTTAGGGCTACTGTTAGTTTTCGGTTCAGTGTTACGGTTGGAGATAGCGTCAGGGTCAGGTTAGGGTTGGGGTTGAGCTTCAGGTGTCCGCCTAGGGTTAGGGTTAGGTCTATGGTTTGAGTTAGGCTTCAGGTTAGTTTAGCTTTGAACTTAATTTGAGGGAGTCAGTTTAGGGCTACTGTTAGTTTTCGGTTAACTGTTACGGTTGGAGTAAGCGTCAGGGTCAGGTTAGGTTTGGGGTTGAGCTTAAGGTGTCCGCCTAGGGTTAGGGTTAGGTGTATGGTTTGATTTAGGCTTCAGGTTAGGTTAGGTTTGAACTTAGTTTGAGGGAGTAAGTTTAGGGCTACTGTTAGTTTTCGTTTAACTGTTACGGTTGGAGTAAGCGTCAGGGTCAGGTTAGGGTGGGGGTTAAGCATAAGGTGTCCGCCTAGTGTTAGGGTTAGGTCTATGGTTTCATTTAGGCTTCAGGTTAGGTTAGGATTGAACTTAGTTTGAGGGAGTAAGTTTAGGGCTACTGTTAGTTTTCGGTTCAGTGTTACGGTTGGAGATAGCGTCAGGGTCAGGTTAGGGTTGGGGTTGAGCTTCAGGTGTCCGCCTAGGGTTAGGGTTAGGTCTATGGTTTGAGTTAGGCTTCAGGTTAGGTTAGGTTTGAAATTAGTTTGAGGGAGTAAGTTTAGGGCTAATGTTAGTTTTCGGTTCAGTGTTTGGGTTGCAGTTAGCGTGAGGGTCATTTTAGGGTTGGGGTTGAGCTTAAGGTGTCCGTCTAGGGTTAGGGTTAGGTGTATGGTTTGATTTAGGCTTCAGGTTAGGTTAGGTTTGAACTTAGTTTGAGGGAGTAAGTTTAGGGCTACTGTTATTTTTCGGGTATCTGTAATGGTTGGAGTTACAGTCAGGGCCATTTTAGGGTTGGGGTTGAGCTTTAGGTGTCCGCCACGGGTTAGGGTTAGGTCTATGGTTTGAGTTAGGCTTCAGGTTAGGTTAGGTTTGAACTTAGTTTGAGGGAGTAAGTTTAGGGCTACTGTTAGTTTTCGGGTAATTGTTATGGTTGGAGTTAGCGTAAGGGCCAGGTTAGGGTTGGGTTTTAGCTTAACTTGTCCACCTAGGGTTAGGGTTAGGTCTATGGTTTGAGTTAGGCTTCAGGTTAGGTTAGGTTTGAACTTAGTTTGAGGGAGTAAGTTTAGGGCTACTGTTAGTTTTCGGTTCAGTGTTACGGTTGGAGATAGCGTCAGGGTCAGGTTAGAGTTGGGGTTGAGCTTCAGGTGTCCGCCTAGGGTTAGGGTTAGGGGTGTGGTTTGAGTTAGGCTTCAGGTTAGGTTAGGTTTGAAATTAGTTTGAGGGAGTAAGTTTAGGGCTACTGTTAGTTTTCGGTTCAGTGTTACGGTTGGAGATAGCGTCAGGGTCAGGTTAGAGTTGGGGTTGAGCTTCAGGTGTCCGCCTAGGGTTAGGGTTAGTTGTATGGTTTGAGTTAGGCTTCAGGTTAGGTTAGGTTTGAAATTAGTTTGAGGGAGTAAGTTTAGGGCTAATGTTAGTTTTCGGTTCAGTGTTACGGTTGGAGTTAGCGTGAGGGTCAGTTAGGGTTGGGGTTGAGCTTAAGGTGTCCGCCTAGGGTTAGGGTTAGGTGTATGGTTTGATTTAGGCTTCAGGTTAGGTTAGGTTTGAACTTTGTTTGAGGGAGTAAGTTTAGGGATACTGTTTGTTTTCGGGTAACTGTTACGGTTGGAGTTAGTGTCAGGGCCAGGTTAGGGTTGGGGTTGAGCTTAAGGTGTCCGCCTAGGGTTAGGGTTAGGTCTATTGTTTGAGTTAGGCTTCAGGTTAGGTTAGGTTTGAACTTAGTTTGAGAGAATAAGTTTAGGGCTACTGTTAGTTTTCGGTTCAGTGTTACGGTTGGAGTTAGCGTGAGGGTCAGGTTAGGGTTGGGGTTGGGCTTAAGGTGTCCGCCTAGGGTTAGGGTTAGGTGTATGGTTTGATTTAGGCTTCAGGATAGGTTAGGTTTGAACTTAGTTTGAGGGAGTAAGTTTAGGGCTACTGTTTGTTTTCGGTTCAGTCTTTCGGTTGGAGTTAGCGTGAGGGTCATTTTAGGGTTGGGGTTGAGTTTAAGGTGTCAATCTAGGGTTAGGGTTAGGTGTATGGTTTGATTTAGGCTTCAGGTTAGGTTAGGTTTGAACTTAGTTTGAGGAAGTAAGTTTAGGGCTACTGTTAGTTTTCGGTTCAGTGTTACGGTTGGAGATAGCGTCAGGGTTAGGTTAGGGTTGGGCTTGAACTTCAGGTGTCCGCCTAGGTTTAGGGTTAGGTCTAAGTTTTGAGTTAGGCTTCAGGTTAGGTTAGGTTTGAAATTAGTTTGAGGGAGTAAGTTTAGGGCGATTGTTAGTTTTCTGTTCAGTGTTACGGTTGGAGTTAGCGTCAGGGTCAGGTTAGGGTTGTGGTTGAGCTTAAGGTGTCCGCCTAGTGTTAGAGTTAGGTGTATGGTTTGATTTAGGCTTCAGGTTAGGTTAGGTTTGAACTTAGTTTGAGGGAGTAAGTTTAGGGCGACTGTTAGTTTTCGGGTAATTGTTATGGTTGGAGTTAGCGTCAGGGCCAGGTTAGGGTTGGGGTTGAGCTTAAGGTGTCCGCCTATGGTTAGGGTTAGGTCTATGGTTTGAGTTAGGCTTCAGGTTAGGTTAGGTTTGAACTTAGTTTGAGGGAGTAAGTTTTGGGCTACTGTTAGTTTTCGGTTCAGTGTTACGGTTGGAGATAGCGTCAGGGTCAGGTTAGGGTTCGGTTGAGCTTCAGGTGTCCGCCTAGGGTTAGGATTAGGTCTATGGTTTGAGTTAGGCTTCAGGTTAGGTTAGGTTTGAACTTAGTTTGAGGGAGTAAGTTTCGGGTTACTGTTAGTTATGGGTTCAGTGTTACGGTTGGAGTTAGCGTGAGGGTCAGTTTAGGGTTGGGGTTGAGCTTAAGGTTTCCGCCTAGGGTTAGGTTTAGGTGTATGGTTTGATTTAGGCTTCAGGTTAGGTTAGGTTTGAACTTAGTTTGAGGGAGTAAGTTTAGGGCGATTGTTAGTTTTCGGGTAACTGTTATGGTTGGAGTTAGGGTCAGGGCCAGGTTAGGGTTGGGTTTGAGCTTAAGGTGTCCGCCTAGGGTTAGGGTTAGGTCTATGGTTTGAGTTAGGCTACAGGTTAGGTTAGGTTTGAACTTAGTTTGAGGGAGTAAGTTTAGGGCTACTGTTAGTTTTCGGTTCAGTGTTACGGTTGGAGATAGCGTCAGGGTCAGGTTAGGGTTGGGGTTGAGCTTCAGGTGTCCGCCTAGGGTTAGGGTTAGGTCTATGGTTTGAGTTAGGCTTCAGGTTAGGTTAGGTTTGAACTTAGTTTGAGGGAGTAAGTTTAGGGCTACTGTTAGTTTTCGGTTCAGTGTTACGGTTGGAGATAGCGTCAGGGTCAGGTTAGGGTTGGGGTTGAGCTTCAGGTGTCCGCCTAGGGTTAGGGTTAGGTCTATGGTTTGAGTTAGGCTTCAGGTTAGTTTAGCTTTGAACTTAATTTGAGGGAGTCAGTTTAGGGCTACTGTTAGTTTTCGGTTCAGTGTTACGGTTGGAGATAGCGTCTGGGTCAGGTTAGGGTTAGGCTGGAACTTCAGGTGTCCGCCTAGGGTTAGGGTTAGCTCTATGGTTTGAGTTAGGCTTCAGGTTAGGTTAGGCTTGAAATTAGTTTGAGGGAGTAAGTTTAGGGCTACTGTTCGTTTTCGGTTCAGTGTTACGGTTGGAGATAGCGTCAGGGTCAGCTTCAGGTTGGGCTTGAACTTCAGGTGTACGCCTAGGGTTAGGGTTAGGTCTATGGTTTGAGTTAGGCTTCAGGTTAGGTTAGGTTTCAAATTAGTTTGAGGGTGTAAGTTTAGGGCTACTGTTAGTTTTTGGTTCAGTGTTACCTTTGGAGTTAGTGTGAGGGTCAGGTTAGGGTTGGGGTTGAGCTTAAGGTGTCCGCCTAGGGTTAGAGTTAGGTGTATGGTTTGATTTAGGCTTCAGGTTAGGTTAGGTTTGAACTTGGTTTGAGGGAGTAAGTTTAGGGCTACTGTTAGTTTTCGAGTAACTGTTATGGTTGGAGTTGGCGTCAGGGCCAGGTTACGGTTGGGGTTGAGCTTAAGGTGTCCGCCTGTGGTTAGGGTTAGGTCTATGGTTTGAGTTAGGCTTCAGGTTAGGTTAGGTTTGAACTTAGTTTGAGGGAGTAAGTTTAGGGCTACTGTTAGTTTTCGGTTCAGTGTTACGGTTGGATTTAGCGTGAGAGTCAGGTTAGGGTTGGGGTTGAGCTTAAGGTGTCCGTCTAGGGTTAGGGTTAGGTGTATGGCTTGATTTAGGCTTCAGGTTAGGTTAGGTTTGAACTTAGTTTGAGGAAGTAAGTTTAGGGCTACTGTTAGTTTTCGGTTTGGTGTTACGGTTGGAGATAGCGTCAGGGTCAGGTTAGGGTTGGGGTTGAGCTTAAGGTGTCCGCCTAGGGTTAGGGTTAGGTGTATGGTATTATTTAGGCTTCAGGTTAGGTTAGGTTTGAACTTAGTTTGAGGCTGTAAGTTTAGGGCTACTGTTAGTTTTCGTTTAAACTGTTACGGTTGGAGTAAGAGTCAGGGTCAGGGTAGGGTGGGGGTTAAGCATAAGGTGTCCGCCTAGGGTTAGGGTTAGGTCTATGGTTTCATTTAGGGTTCAGGTTAGGTTAGGAGTGAACTTAGTTTGAGGGAGTAAGTTTAGGGCTACTGTTAGTTTTCGGTTCAGTGTTACGGTTGGATTTAGCCTCAGGGTCAGGTTAGGGTTGGGGTTAAGCTTAAGGTGTCCGCCTAGGGTTAGGGTTAGGTCTATTGTTTGAGTTAGTCTTCAGGTTAGGTTAGGTTTGAACTTAGTTTGAGGGAGTAAGTTTAGGGCTACTGTTAGTTTTCGGTTCAGTGTTACGGTTGGAGTTAGCGTGAGGGTCAGGTTAGGGTTGGGGTTGAGCTTAAGGTGTCCGCCTAGGGTTAGGGTTAGGTGTATGGTTTGATTTAGGTTTCAGGTTAGGTTAGGTTTGAACTTAGTTTGAGGGAGTAAGTTTAGGGCTACTGTTAGTTTTCGGTTCAGTGTTACGGTTGGAGTTAGCGTGAGGGTCAGGTTAGGGTTGGGGTTGGGCTTAAGTTGTCCGCCTAGGGTTAGGGTTAGGTGTATGGTTTGATTTAGGCTTCAGGTTAGGTTAGGTTTGAACTTAATTTGATGTAGTAAGTTAGGGCTACTGTTTGTTTTCGGTTCAGTGTTTGGGTTGCAGTTAGCGTGAGGGTCATTTTAGGGTTGGGGTTGAGCTTAAGGTGTCCGTCTAGGGTTAGGGTTAGGTGTATGGTTTGATTTAGGCTTCAGGTTAGGTTAGGTTTGAACTTAGTTTGAGGGAGTAAGTTTAGGGCTACTGTTATTTTTCGGGTATCTGTAGTGGTTGGAGTTACAGTCAGGGCCATTTTAGGGTTGGGGTTGAGCTTTAGGTGTCCGCCACGGGTTAGGGTTAGGTCTATGGTTTGAGTTAGGCTTCAGGTTAGGTTAGGTTTGAACTTAGTTTGAGGGAGTAAGTTTAGGGCGACTGTTAGTTTTCGGGTAATTGTTATGGTTGGAGATAGCGTAAGGGCCAGGTTAGGGTTGGGGTTGAGCTTTAAGGTGTCCACCTAGGGTTAGGGTTAGGTCTGTGGTTTGAGTTAGGCTTCAGGTTAGGTTAGGTTTGAACTTAGTTTGAGGGAGTAAGTTTAGGGCTACTGTTAGTTTTCGGTTCAGTGTTACGGTTGGAGATAGCGTCAGGGTCAGGTTAGAGTTGGGGTTGAGCTTCAGGTGTCCGCCTAGGTTTAGGGTTAGGGGTGTGGTTTGAGTTAGGCTTCAGGTTAGGTTAGGTTTGAAATTAGTTTGAGGGAGTAAGTTTAGGGCTAATGTTAGTTTTCCGCTTCAGTGTTATGGTTGGAGTTAGCGTGAGGGTCAGGTTAGGTTTGGGGTTGAGCTTAAGGTGTCCGCCTAGGTTAGGGTTAGGTGTATGGTTTGATTTAGGCTTCAGGTTAGGTTAGGTTTGAACTTAGTTTGAGGGAGTAAGTTTAGGGCGACTGTTAGTTTTCGGGTAACTGTTATGGTTGGAGTTAGCGTCAGGGCCAGGTTAGGATTGGGGTTGAGCTTAAGGTGTCCGCCTAGGGTTAGGGTTAGGTCTATGGTTTGAGTTAGGCTTCAGGTTAGGTTAGGTTTGAACTTAGTTTGAGGGAGTAAGTTTAGGGCTACTGTTAGTTTTCGGTTCAGTGTTACGGTTTGAGATAGCGTCAGGGTCAGGTTAGGGTTGGGGTTGAGCTTCAGGTGTCCGCCTAGGGTTAGGGTTAGGTCTATGGTTTGAGTTAGGCCTTCAGGTTAGTTTTAGCTTTGAACTTAATTTGAGGGAGTCAGTTTAGGGCTACTGTTAGTTTTCGGTTAACTGTTACGGTTGGAGTAAGCGTCAGGGTCAGGTTAGGTTTTGGGTTGAGCTTAAGGTGTCCGCCTAGGGTTAGGGTTAGGTGTATGGTTTGATTTAGGCTTCAGGTTAGGTTAGGTTTGAACTTAGTTTGAGGCTGTAAGTTTAGGGCTACTGTTAGTTTTCGTTTAACTGTTACGGTTGGAGTAAGCGTCAGGGTCAGGTTAGGGTGGGGGTTAAGAATAAGGTGTCCCGCCTAGTGTTAGGCTTAGGTCTATGGTTTCATTTAGGCTTCAGGTTAGGTTAGGATTGAACTTAGTTTGAGGGAGTAAGTTTAGGGCTACTGTTAGTTTTCGGTTCAGTGTTACGGTTGGAGATAGCGTCAGGGTCAGGTTAGGGTTGGGGTTGAGCTTCAGGTGTCCGCCTAGGGTTAGGGTTAGGTCTATGGTTTGAGTTAGGCTTCAGGTTAGGTTAGGTTTGAAATTAGTTTGAGGAGTAAGTTTAGGGCTATTGTTAGTTTTCGGTTCAGTGTTACGGTTGGTGTTAGCGTGAGGGTCAGGTTAGGGTTGGGGTTGGGCTTAAGGTGTCCGCCTAGGGTTAGGGTTAGGTGTATGGTTTGATTTAGGCTTCAGGTTAGGTTAGGTTTGAACTTAGTTTGAGGTAGTAAGTTTAGGGCAACTCTTTGTTTTCGGTTCAGTGTTTGGGTTGCAGTTAGCGTGAGGGTCATTTTAGGGTTGGGGTTGAGCTTAAGGTGTCCGTCTAGGGTTAGGGTTAGGTGTATGGTTTGATTTAGGCTTCAGGTTAGGTTAGGTTTGAACTTAGTTTGAGGGAGTAAGTTTAGGGCTACTGTTATTTTTCGGGTATCTGTAATGGTTGGAGTTACAGTCAGGGCCATTTTAGGGTTGGGGTGGAGCTTTAGGTGTCCGCCACGGGTTAGGGTTAGGTCTATGGTTTGAGTTAGGCTTCAGGTTAGGTTAGGTTTGAACTTAGTTTGAGGGAGTAAGTTTAGGGCTACTGTTAGTTTTCGGTTCAGTGTTACGGTTGGAGATAGCGTCAGGGTCAGGTTAGGGTTGGGGTTGAGCTTAAGTTGTCCCGCCTAGGGTTAGGGTTAGGTCTATGGTTTGAGTTAGGCTTCAGGTTAGGTTAGGTTTGAACTTAGTTTGAGGAGTAAGTTTAGGGCTACTCTTAGTTTTCGGTTCAGTGTTACGGTTGGAGATAGCGTCAGGGTCAGGTTAGAGTTGGGGTTGAGATTCAGGTGTCCGCCTATGGTTAGGGTTAGGGGTATGGTTTGAGTTAGGCTTCAGGTTAGGTTAGGTTTGAAATTAGTTTGAGGGAGTAAGTTTAGGGCTAATGTTAGTTTTCGGTTCAGTGTTACGGTTGGAGTTAGCGTGAGGGTCAGTTAGGGTTGGGGTTGTGCTTAAGGTGTCCGCCTAGGGTTAGGGTTAGGTGTATGGTTTGATTTAGGCTTCAGGTTAGGTTAGGTTTGAACTTAGTTTGAGGAGTAATTTAGGGCGACTGTTAGTTTTCGGGTATCTGTTATGGTTGGACTTAGCGTCAGGGCCAGGTTAGGATTGGGGTTGAGCTTAAGGTGTCCGCCTAGGGTTAGGGTTAGGTCTGTGGTTTGAGATAGGCTTCAGGTTAGGTTAGGTTTGAACTTAGTTTGAGGGAGTAAGTTTAGGGCTACTGTTAGTTTTCGGTTCAGTTTTACGGTTGGAGATAGCGTCAGGGTCAGGTTAGGGTTGGGGTTGAGCTTCAGGTGTCCGCCTAGGGTTAGGGTTAGGTGTATGGTTTGATTTAGGCTTCAGGTTAGGTTAGGTTTGAACTTAGTTTGAGGGAGTAAGTTTAGGGCTACTGTTAGTTTTCGTTTAACTGTTACGGTTGGAGTAAGCGTCAGGGTCAGGTTAGGGTGGGGGTTAAGCATAAGTTGTCCGCATAGGGTTAGGGTTAGGTCTATGGTTTCATTTAGGCTTCAGGTTAGGTTAGGATTGAACTTAGTTTGAGGGAGTAAGTTTAGGGCTACTGTTAGTTTTCGGTTCAGTGTTACGTTTGGATTTAGCCTCAGGGTCAGGTTAGGGTTGGGGTTAAGCTTAAGGTGTCCGCCTAGGGTTAGGGTTAGGTCTATTGTTTGAATTAGGCTTCAGGTTAGGTTAGGTTTGAACTTCGTTTGAGGGAGTAAGTTTAGGACTACTGTTAGTTTTCGGTACAGTGTTACGGTAGGAGATAGCGTCAGGGTCAGGTTAGGGGTTGGGGTTGAGCTTAAGGTGTCCGCCTAGGGTTGGGGTTAGGTGTATGGTTTGATTTAGGCTTCAGGTTAGATTAGGTTTGAAACTTAGTTTGAGGGGGTAAGTTTAGGGCTACTGTTAATTTTCGGTTCAGTGTTACGGTTGGAGATAGCGTCAGGGTTAGGTTAGGGTTCGGCTTGAACTTCAGGTGTCCGCCTAGGGTTAGGGTTAGGTCTAAGGTTTGAGTTAGGCTTCAGGTTAGGTTAGGTTTGAAATTAGTTTGAGGGAGTAAGGTTAGGGCTACTGTTAGTTTTCTGTTCAGTGTTACGGTTGGAGTTAGCGTCAGGGTCAGGTTAGGGTTGGGGTTGAGCTTAAGGTGTCCCCCCTTTTGTTAGAGTTAGGTGTATGGTTTGATTTAGGCTTCAGGTTAGGTTAGGTTTGAACTTAGTTTGAGGGAGTAAGTTTAGGCCGACTGTTAGTTTTCAGGTAATTGTTATGGTTGGAGTTAGCATCAGGGCCAGGTTAGGGTTGGGGTTGAGCTTAAGGTGTCCGCCTAGGGTTAGGGTTAGGTCTATGGTTTGAGTTAGGCTTCAGGTTAGGTTAGGTTTGAACTTAGTTTGAGGGAGTAAGTTTAGGGCTACTGTTAGTTTTCGGTTCAGTGTTACGGTTGGAGATAGCGTCAGGGTCAGGTTAGGGTTGGGGTTGAGCTTCAGGTGTCCGCCTAGGGTTAGGGTTAGGTCTATGGTTTGAGTTAGGCTTCAGGTTATGTTAGGTTTGAAATTAGTTTGAGGGAGTCAGTTTAGGGCTAATGTTAGTTTTCGGTTCAGTGTTACGGTTGGTGTTAGCGTGAGGGTCAGGTTAGGGTTGGGGTTGGGCTTAAGGTGTCCGCCTAGGGTTAGGGTTAGGTGTATGGTTTGATTTAGGCTTCAGGTTAGGTTAGGTTTGAACTTAGTTTGAGGTAGTAAGTTTAGGGCTACTGTTTGTTTTCGGTTCAGTGTTTGGGTTGCAGTTAGCGTGAGGGTCATTTTAGGATTGGGGTTGAGCTTAAGGTGTCCGTCTAGGGTTAGGGTTAGGTGTATGGTTTGATTTAGGCTTCAGGTTAGGTTAGGTTTGAACTTAGTTTGAGGGAGTAAGTTTAGGGCTACTGTTATTTTTCGGGTATCTGTAATGGTTGGAGTTACAGTCAGGGCCATTTTAGGGTTGGGGTTGAGCTTTAGGTGTCCGCCACGGGTTAGGGTTAGGTCTATGGTTTGAGTTAGGCTTCAGGTTAGGTTAGGTTTGAACTTAGTTTGAGAGAGTAAGTTTAGGGCGACTGTTAGTTTTCGGGGTAATTGTTATGGTTGGAGTTAGCGTAAGGGCCAGGTTCGGGTTGGTTTTTAGCTCAAGGTGTCCACCTATGGTTAGGGTTAGGTCTATGGTTTGAGTTAGGCTTCAGGTTAGGTTAGGTTTGAACTTAGTTTGAGGGAGTAAGTTTAGGGCTACTGTTAGTTTTCGGTTCAGTGTTACGGTTGGAGATAGCGTCAGGGTCAGGTTACAGTTGGTGTTGAGCTTCAGGTGTCCGCCTAGGTTTAGGGTTAGGGGTATGGTTTGAGTTAGGCTTCAGGTTAGGTTAGGTTTGAACTTAGTTTGAGGGAGTAAGTTTAGGGCTACTGTTAGTTTTCGTTTAACTGTTACGGTTGGAGTAAGCGTCAGGGTCAGGTTAGGGTGGGGGTTAAGCTTAAGGTGTCCGCCTAGGGTTAGGGTTAGGTCTATTGTTTGAATTAGGCTTCAGGTTAGGTTAGGTTTGAACTTTGTTTGAGGGAGTAAGTTTAGGGCTACTGTTATGTTTCGGTACAGTGTTACGGTAGGAGATAGCGTCAGGGGTCAGGTTAGGGTTGGGGTTGAGCTTAAGGTGTCCGCCTAGGGTTGGGGTTAGGTGTATGGTTTGATTTAGGCTTCAGGTTAGGTTAGGTTTGAACTTAGTTTGAGGGGGTAAGTTTAGGGCTACTGTTAGTTTTCGGTTCAGTGTTATGGTTGGAGATAGCGTCAGGGTTAGGTTAGGGTTCGGCTTGAACTTCAGGTGTCCGCCTAGGGTTAGGGTTAGGTCTAAGGTTTGAGTTAGGCTTCAGGTTAGGTTAGGTTTGAAATTAGTTTGAGGGAGTAAGTTTAGGGCTACTGTTAGTTTTCTGTTCAGTGTTACGGTTGGAGTTAGCGTCAGGGTCAGGTTAGGGTTGGGGTTGAGCTTAAGGTGTCCGCCTTTTGTTAGAGTTAGGTGTATGGTTTGATTTAGGCTTCAGGTTAAGTTAGGTTTGAACTTAGTTTGAGGGAGTAAGTTTAGGGCGACTGTTAGTTTTCGGGTAATTGTTATGGTTGGAGTTAGCGTCAGGGCCAGGTTAGGGTTGGGGTTGAGCTTAAGGTGTCCGCCTAGGGTTAGGGTTAGGTCTATGGTTTGAGTTAGGCTTCAGGTTAGGTTAGGTTTGAACTTAGTTTGAGGGAGTAAGTTTAGGGCTACTGTTAGTTTTCAGTTCAGTGTTACGGTTGGAGATAGCGTAAGGGTCAGGTTAGGGTTGGGGTTGAGCTTCAGGTGTCTGCCTAGGGTTAGGGTTAGGTCTATGGTTTGAGTTAGGCTTCAGGTTAGGTTAGGTTTGAAATTAGTTTGAGGGAGTAAGTTTAGGGCTAAATGTTAGTTTTCGGTTCAGTGTTACGGTTGGTGTTAGCGTGAGGGTCAGGTTAGGGTTGGGGTTGGGCTTAAGGTGTCCGCCTAGGGTTAGGTTTAGGTGTATGGTTTGATTTAGGCTTCAGGTTAGGTTAGGTTTGAACTTAGTTTGAGGTAGTAAGTTTAGGGCTACTCTTTGTTTTCGGTTCAGTGTTTGGGTTGCAGTTAGCGTGAGGGTCATTTGAGGGTTGGGGTTGAGCTTAAGGTGTCCGTCTAGGGTTAGGGTTAGGTGTATGGTTTGTTTTAGGCTTCAGGTTAGGTGAGGTTTGAACTTAGTTTGAGGGAGTAAGTTTAGGCTACTCTTATTTTTCGGGTATCTGTAATGGTTGGAGTTACAGTCAGGGCCATTTTAGGGTTCTGGTTGAGCTTTAGGTGTCCGCCACGGGTTAGGGTTAGGTCTATGGTTTGAGTTAGGCTTCAGGTTAGGTTAGGTTTGAACTTAGTTTGAGGGAGTAAGTTTAGGGCGACTGTTAGTTTTCGGGTATCTGTTATGGTTGGAGTTAGCGTCACGGCCAGGTTAGGATTGGGGTTGAGCTTCAGGTGTCCGCCTAGGGTTAGGGTTAGGTCTATGGTTTGAGATAGGCTTCAGGTTAGGTTAGGTTTGAACTTAGTTTGAGGGAGTAAGTTTAGGGCTACTGTTAGTTTTCGGTTCAGTGTTAAGGTTGGAGATAGCGTCAGGGTCAGGTTAGGGTTGGGGTTGAGCTTCAGGTGTCCGCCTAGGGTTAGGGTTAGGTCTATGGTTTGAGATAGGCTTCAGGTTAGGTTAGGTTTGAACTTAGTTTTGAGGGAGTCAGTTTAGGGCTACTGTTAGTTTTTCGGTTAACTGTTACGGTTGGAGGAAGCGTCAGGGTCAGGTTAGGTTTGGGGTTGAGCTTCAGGTGTCCGCCTAGGGTTAGGGTTAGGGTGTATGGTTTGATTTAGGCTTCAGGTTAGGTTAGGTTTGAACTTAGTTTTGAGGGAGTAAGTTTAGGGCTACTGTTAGTTTTCTTTTAACTGTTACGGTTGGAGTAAGCGTCAGGGTCAGGTTAGGGTGGGGGTTAAGCATAAGTTGTCCGCCTAGGGTTAGGGTTAGGTCTATGGTTTCATTTAGGCTTCAGATTAGGTTAGGATTGAACTTAGTTTGAGGGAGTAAGTTTAGGGCTACTGTTAGTTTTCGGTTCAGTGTTATGGTTGGAGATAGCGTCAGGGTCAGGTTAGGGTTGGGGTTGAGCTTCAGGTGTCCGCCTAGGGTTAGGGTTAGGTCTATGGTTTGAGTTAGGCTTCAGGTTAGGTTAGGTTTGAAATTAGTTTGAGGGAGTAAGTTTTAGGGCTAATGTTAGTTTTCGGTTCAGTGTTACGTTTGGAGTTAGCGTGAGGGTCAGTTAGGGTTGGGGTTGAGCTTAAGGTGTCCGCCTAGGGTTAGGGTTAGGTGTATGGTTTGATTTAGGCTTCAGGTTAGGTTAGGTTTGACTTTGTTTGAGGGAGTAAGTTTAGGGATACTGTTTGTTTTCGGGTAACTGTTACGGTTGGAGTTAGCGTCAGGGCCAGGTTAGGGTTGGGGTTGAGCTTAAGGTGTCCGCCTAGGGTTAGGGTTAGGTCTATGGTTTGAGTTAGGCTTCAGGTTAGGTTAGGATTGAAGTTAGTTTGAGGGAGTAAGTTTAGGGCTACTGTTAGTTTTCGGTTCAGTGTTACGGTTGGATTTAGCCTCAGGGTCAGGTTAGGGTTGGTGTTAAGCTTAAGGTGTCCGCCTAGGGTTAGGGTTAGGTCTATTGTTTGAGTTAGGATTCAGGTTAGGTTAGGTTTGAACTTAGTTTGAGGGAGTAAGTTTAGGGCTACTGTTAGTTTTCGGTTCAGTGTTACGGTTGGAGTTAGCGTGAGGGTCAGGTTAGGGTTCGGGTTGGGCTTAAGGTGTCCGCCTAGGGTTAGGGTTAGGTGTATGGTTTGATTTAGGCTTCAGGTTAGGTTAGGATTGAAGTTAGTTTGAGGGAGTAAGTTTAGGGCTACTGTTAGTTTTTGGTTCAGTGTTACGGTTGGATTTAGCCTCAGGGTCAGGTTAGGGTTGGTGTTAAGCTTAAGGTGTCCGCCTAGGGTTAGGGTTAGGTCTATTGTTTGAGTTAGGATTCAGGTTAGGTTAGGTTTGAACTTAGTTTGAGGGAGTAAGATTAGGGCTACTGTTAGTTTTCGGTTCAGTGTTACGGTTGGAGTTAGCGTGAGGGTCAGGTTAGGGTTCGGGTTGGGCTTAAGGTGTCCGCCTAGGGTTAGGGTTAGGTGTATGGTTTGATTTAGGCTTCAGGTTAGGTTAGGATTGAAGTTAGTTTGAGGGAGTAAGTTTAGGGCTACTGTTAGTTTTTGGTTCAGTGTTACGGTTGGATTTAGCCTCAGGGTCAGGTTAGGGTTGGTGTTAAGCTTAAGGTGTCCGCCTAGGGTTAGGGTTAGGTCTATTGTTTGAGTTAGGATTCAGGTTAGGTTAGGTTTGAACTTAGTTTGAGGGAGTAAGATTAGGGCTACTGTTAGTTTTCGGTTCAGTGTTACGGTTGGAGTTAGCGTGAGGGTCAGGTTAGGGTTCGGGTTGGGCTTAAGGTGTCCGCCTAGGTTTAGGGTTAGGAGTTTGGTTTGATTTAGGCTTCAGGTTAGGTTAGGTTTGAACTTAGTTTGAGGTACTAAGTTTAGGGCTACTGTTTGTTTTCAGTTCAGTGTTTGGTTTGCAGTTAGCGTGAGGGTCATTTTAGGGTTGGGGTTGAGCTTAAGGTGTCCGTCTAGGGTTAGGGTTAGGTGTATGGTTTGATTTAGGCTTCAGGTTAGGTTACGTTTGAACTTAGTTTGAGGGAGTAAGTTTAGGGCTACTGTTAGTTTTCGGGTATCTGTAATGGTTGGAGTTACAGTCAGGGCCATTTTTGGTTTGGGGTTGAGCTTTAGGTGTCCGCCACGGGTTAGGGTTAGGTCTATGGTTTGAGTTAGGCTTCAGGTTAGGTTAGGTTTGAACTTAGTTTGAGGGAGTAAGTTTAGGGCGACTGTTAGTTTTCGGGTAATTGTTATGGTTGTAGTTAGCCTAAGGGCCAGGTTAGGGTTGGGGTTGAGCTTAAGGTGTCCGCCTAGGGTTAGGGTTAGGTCTATGGTTTGAGTTAGGCTTCAGGTTAGGTTAGGTTTGAACTTAGTTTGAGGGAGTAAGTTTAGGGCTACTGTTAGTTTTCCGTTCAGTGTTACGGTTTGGAGATAGCGTCAGGGTCAGGTTAGAGTTGGGGTTGAGCTTCAGGTGTCCGCCTAGGGATAGGGTTAGGAGTATGGTTTGAGTTATGCTTCCGGTTAGGTTAGGTTTGAAATTAGTTTGAGGGAGTAAGTTTAGGGCTAATGTTATTTCTCGGTTCAGTATTATGGTTGGAGTTAGCGTGAGGGTCAGGTTAGGGTTGGGGTTGAGCTTAAGGTGTCCGCCTAGGGTTAGGGTTAGGTGTATGGTTTGATTTAGTCTTCAGGTTAGGTTAGGTTTGAACTTAGTTTGAGGGAGTAAGTTTAGGGCGACTGTTAGTTTTCGGGTAACTGTTATGGTTGGAGTTAGCGTCAGGGCCAGGTTAGGATTGGGGTTGAGCTTAAGGTGTCCGCCTAGGGTTAGGGTTAGGTCTATGGTTTGAGTTAGGCTTCAGGTTAGGTTAGGTTTGAACTTAGTTTGAGGGAGTTAGTTTAGGGCTACTGTTAGTTTTCGGTTCAGTGTTACGGTTGGAGATAGCGTCAGGGTCAGGTTAGGGTTGGGGTTAAGCTTAAGGTGTCCGCCTAGGGTTAGGGTTAGGTCTATGGTTTGAGTTAGGCTTCAGGTTTGGTTAGGTTTGAACTTAGTTTGAGGGAGTCAGTTTAGGGCTACTGTTAGTTTTCGGTTAACTGTTACGGTTGGAGTAAGCGTCAGGGTCAGGTTAGGATTGGGGTTGAGCTTAAGGTGTCCGCCTAGGGTTAGGGTTAGGTGTATGGTTTGATTTCGGCTTCAGGTTAGGTTAGGTTTGAACTTAGTTTGAGGGAGTAAGTTTAGGGCTACTGTTAGATTTCGTTTAACTGTTACGGTTGGAGAAAGCGTCAGGGACAGGTTAGGGTGGGGGTTAAGCATAAGGTGTCCGCCTAGGGTTAGGGTTAGGTCTATGGTTTCATTTAGGCTTCAGGTTAGGTTAGGATTGAACTTAGTTTGAGGGAGTAAGTTTAGGGCTACTGTTAGTTTTCGGTTCAGTGTTACGTTTGGATTTAGCCTCAGGGTCAGGTTAGGGTTGGGGTTAAGCTTAAGGTGTCCGCCTAGGGTTAGGGTTAGGTCTATTGTTTGAGTTAGGCTTCAGGTTAGGTTAGGTTTGAACTTAGTTTGAGGGAGTAAGTTTAGGGCTACTGTTTGTTTTCGGTTCAGTGTTTCGGTTGGAGTTAGCGTGAGGGTCATTTTAGGGTTGGGGTTGTGCTTAAGGTGTCCGTCTAGGGTTAGGGTTAGGTGTATGGTTTGATTTAGGCTTCAGGTTAGGTTAGGTTTGAACTTAGTTTGAGGGAGTAAGTTTAGGGCGACTGTTAGTTTTCGGGTAATTGTTATGGTTGGAGTTAGCGTCAGGGCCAGGTTAGGGTTGGGTTTGAGCTTAAGGTGTCCGCCTAGGGTTAGGGTTAGGTCTTAGGTTTGAGTTAGGCTTCAGGTTAGGTTAGGTTGGAACTTAGTTTGAGGGAGTAAGTTTAGGGCTACTGTTAGTTTTCGGTTCAGTGTTACGGTTGGAGATAGCGTCAGGGTCAGGTTAGGGTTCGGTTGAGCTTCAGGTGTCCGCCTAGGGTTAGGATTAGGTCTACGGTTTGAGTTAGGCTTCAGGTTAGGTTAGGTTTGAACTTAGTTTGAGGGAGTAAATTTAGGGTTACTCTTAGTTATGGGTTCAGTGTTACGGTTGGAGTTAGCGTGAGGGTCAGGTTAGGGTTGTGGTTGAACTTAAGTTGTCCGCCTAGGGTTAGGGTTAGGTGTATGGTTTGATTTAGGCTTCAGGTTAGGTTAGGTTTGAACTTAGTTTGAGGGAGTAAGTTTAGGGCGACTGTTAGTTTTCGGGTAACTGTAATGTTTGGAGTTAGCGTCAGGGCCAGGTTAGGATTCGGGTTGAGCTTAAGGTGTCCGCCTAGGGTTAGGGTTAGGTCTATGGTTTGAGTTAGGCTTCAGGTTAGGTTAGGTTTGAACTTAGTTTGAGGGAGTTAGTTTAGGGCTACTGTTAGTTTTCGGTTCAGTGTTACGTTTGGAGATAGCGTCAGGGTCAGGTTAGGGTTGGGGTTAAGCTTAAGGTGTCCGCCTAGGGTTAGGGTTAGGTCTATGGTTTGAGTTAGGCTTCAGGTTTGGTTAGGTTTGAACTTAGTTTGAGGGAGTCAGTTTAGGGCTACTGTTAGTTTTCGGTTAACTGTTTACGGTTGGAGTAAGCGTCAGGGTCAGGTTAGGATTGGGGTTGAGCTTAAGGTGTCCGCCTAGGGTTAGGGTTAGGTGTATGGTTTGATTTCGGCTTCAGGTTAGGTTAGGTTTGAACTTAGTTTGAGGGAGTAAGTTTAGGGCTACTGTTAGATTTCGTTTAACTGTTACGGTTGGAGAAAGCGTCAGGGACAGGTTAGGGTGGGGGTTAAGCATAAGGTGTCCGCCTAGGGTTAGGGTTAGGTCTATGGTTTCATTTAGGCTTCAGGTTAGGTTAGGATTGAACTTAGTTTGAGGGAGTAAGTTTAGGGCTACTGTTAGTTTTCGGTTCAGTGTTACGTTTGGATTTAGCCTCAGGGTCAGGTTAGGGTTGGGGTTAAGCTTAAGGTGTCCGCCTAGGGTTAGGGTTAGGTCTATTGTTTGAGTTAGGCTTCAGGTTAGGTTAGGTTTGAACTTAGTTTGAGGGAGTAAGTTTAGGGCTACTGTTTGTTTTCGGTTCAGTGTTTCGGTTGGAGTTAGCGTGAGGGTCATTTTAGGGTTGGGGTTGTGCTTAAGGTGTCCGTCTAGGGTTAGGGTTAGGTGTATGGCTTGATTTAGGCTTCAGGTTAGGTTAGGTTTGAACTTAGTTTGAGGCTGTAAGTTTAGGGCTACTGTTAGTTTTCGTTTAACTGTTACGGTTGGAGTAAGAGTCAGGGTCAGGGTAGGGTGGGGGTTAAGCATAAGGTGTCCGCCTAGGGTTAGGGTTAGGTCTATGGTTTCATTTAGGGTTCAGGTTAGGTTAGGAGTGAACTTAGTTTGAGGGAGTAAGTTTAGGACTACTGATATTTTTCGGTTCAGTGTTACGGTTGGATTTAGCCTCAGGGTCAGGTTAGGGATGGGGTTAAGCTTAAGGTGTCCGCCTAGGGTTAGGGTTAGGTCTATTGTTTGAGTTAGTCTTCAGGTTAGGTTAGGTTTGAACTTAGTTTGAGGGAGTAAGTTTAGGGCTACTGTTAGTTTTCGGTTCAGTGTTACGGTAGGAGTTAGCGTGAGGGTCAGGTTAGGGTTGGCGTTGAGCTTAAGGTGTCCGCCTAGGGTTAGGGTTAGGTGTATGGTTTGATTTAGGCTTCAGGTTAGGTTAGGTTTGAACTTAGTTTGAGGGAGTAAGTTTAGGGCTACTGTTAGTTTTCGGTTCAGTGTTACGGTTGGAGTTAGCGTGAGGGTCAGGTTAGGGTTGGGGTTGGGCTTAAGGTGTCCGCCTAGGGTTAGGGTTAGGTGTATGGTTTGATTTAGGCTTCAGGTTAGGTTAGGTTTGAACTTAATTTGATGTAGTAAGTTTAGGGCTACTGTTTGTTTTCGGTTCAGTGTTTGGGTTGCAGTTAGCGTGAGGGTCATTTTAGGGTTGGGGTTGAGCTTAAGGTGTCCGTCTAGGGTTAGGGTTAGGTGTATGGTTTGATTTAGGCTTCAGGTTAGGTTAGGTTTGAACTTAGTTTGAGGTAGTAAGTTTAGGGCTACTGTTATTTTTTCGGGTATCTGTAATGGTTGGAGTTACAGTCAGGGCCATTTTAGGGTTGGGGTTGAGCTTTAGGTGTCCGCCACGTGTTAGGGTTAGGTCTATGATTTGAGTTAGGCTTCAGGTTAGGTTAGGTTTGAACTTAGTTTGAGGGAGTAAGTTTAGGGCGACTGTTAGTTTTCGGGTAATTGTTATGGTTGGAGTTAGCGTAAGGGCCAGGTTAGGGTTGGGTTTGAGCTTAAGGTGTCCACCTAGGGTTAGGGTTAGGTCTATGGTTTGAGTTAGGCTTCAGGTTAGGTTAGGTTTGAACTTAGTTTGAGGGAGTAAGTTTAGGGCTACTGTTAGTTTTCGGTTCAGTGTTACGGTTGGAGATAGCGTCAAGGTCAGGTTAGAGTTGGGGTTGAGCTTCAGGTGTCCGCCTAGGGTTAGGGTTAGGGGTGTGGTTTGAGTTAGGCTTCAGGTTAGGTTAGGTTTGAAATTAGTTTGAGGGAGTAAGTTTAGGGCTAATGTTAGTTTTCGGTTCAGTGTTATGGTTGGAGTTAGCGTGAGGGTCAGGTTAGGTTTGGGGTTGAGCTTAAGGTGTCCGCCTAGGGTTAGGGTTAGGTGTATGGTTTGATTTAGGCTTCAGGTTAGGTTAGGTTTGAACTTAGTTTGAGGGAGTAAGTTTAGGGCTACTGTTAGTTTTCGTTTAACTGTTACGGTTGGAGTAAGCGTCAGGGTCAGGTTAGGGTGGGGGTTAAGCATAAGTTGTCCGAATAGGGTTAGGGTTAGGTCTATGGTTTCATTTAGGCTTCAGGTTAGGTTAGGATTGAACTTAGTTTGAGAGAGTAAGTTTAGGGCTACTGTTAGTTTTCGGTTCAGTGTTACGTTTGGATTTAGCCTCAGGGTCAGGTTAGGGTTGGGGGTTAAGCTTAAGGTGTCCCCCCTAGGGTTAGGGTTAGGTCTATTGTTTGAATTAGGCTTCAGGTTAGGTTAGGTTTGAACTTCGTTTGAGGGAGTAAGTTTAGGACTACTGTTAGTTTTCGGTACAGTGTTACGGTAGGAGATAGCGTCAGGGTCAGGTTAGGGTTGGGGTTGAGCTTAAGGTGTCCGCCTAGGGTTGGGGTTAGGTGTATGGTTTGATTTAGGCTTCAGGTTAGATTAGGTTTGAACTTAGTTTGAGGGGGTAAGTTTAGGGCTACTGTTAGTTTTCGGTTCAGTGTTACGGTTGGAGATAGCGTCAGGGTTAGGTTAGGGTTCGGCTTGAACTTAAGGTGTCCGCCTAGGGTTAGGGTTAGGTCTAAGGTTTGAGTTAGGCTTCAGGTTAGGTTAGGTTTGAAATTAGTTTGAGGGAGTAAGGTTAGGGCTACTGTTAGTTTTCTGTTCAGTGTTACGGTTGGAGTTAGCGTCAGGGTCAGGTTAGGGTTGGGGTTGAGCTTAAGGTGTCTGCCTTTTGTTAGAGTTAGGTGTATGGTTTGATTTAGGCTTCAGGTTAGGTTAGGTTTGAACTTAGTTTGAGGGAGTAAGTTTGGGGCGACTGTTAGTTTTCGGGTAATTGTTATGGTTGGAGTTAGCATCAGGGCCAGGTTAGGGTTGGGGTTGAGCTTAAGGTGTCCGCCTAGGGTTAGGGTTAGGTCTATGGTTTGAGTTAGGCTTCAGGTTAGGTTAGGTTTGAACTTAGTTTGAGGGAGTAAGTTTAGGGCTACTGTTAGTTTTCGGTTCAGTGTTACGGTTGGAGATAGCGTCAGGGTCAAGTTAGGGTTGGGGTTGAGCTTCAGGTGTCCGCCTAGGGTTAGGGTTAGGTCTATGGTTTGAGTTAGGCTTCAGGTTAGGTTAGGTTTGAAATTAGTTTGAGGGAGTCAGTTTAGGGCTAATGTTAGTTTTCGGTTCAGTGTTACGGTTGGTGTTAGCGTGAGGGTCAGGTTAGGGTTGGGGTTGGGCTTAAGGTGTCCGCCTAGGGTTAGGGTTAGGTGTATGGTTTGATTTAGGCTTCAGGTTAGGTTAGGTTTGAACTTAGTTTGAGGTAGTAAGTTTAGGGCTACTGTTTGTTTTCAGTTAAGTGTTTGGGTTGCAGTTAGCGTGAGGGTCATTTTAGGGTTGGGGTTGACTTTAAGGTGTCCGTCTAGGGTTGGGGTTAGGTGTATGGTTTGATTTAGGCTTCAGGTTAGGTGAGGTTTGAACTTACTTTGAGGGAGTAAGTTTAGGGCTACTGTTATTTTTCGGGTATCTGTAATGGTTGGAGTTACAGTCAGGGCCATTTTAGGGTTGGGGTTGAGCTTTAGGTGTCCGCCACGGGTTAGGGTTAGGTCTATGGTTTGAGTTAGGCTTCAGGTTAGGTTAGGTTTGAACTTAGTTTGAGGGAGTAAGTTTAGGGCGACTGTTAGTTTTCGGGTAATTGTTATGGTTGGAGTTAGCGTAAGGCCCAGGTTCGGGTTTTGTTTGAGCTTAAGGTGTCCACCTAGGGTTAGGGTTAGGTCTATGGTTTGAGTTAGGCTTCAGGTTAGGTTAGGTTTGAACTTAGTTTGAGGGAGTAAGTTTAGGGCTACTGTTAGTTTTCGGTTCAGTGTTACGGTTGGAGATAGCGTCAGGGTCAGGTTAGAGTTGGGGTTGAGCTTCAGGTGTCCGCCTAGGGTTAGGGTTAGGGGTATGGTTTGAGTTAGGCTTCAGGTTAGGTTAGGTTTGAAATTAGATTGAGGGAGTAAGTTTAGGGCTAATGTTAGTTTTCTGTTCAGTGTTATGGTTGGAGTTAGCGTGAGGGTCAGGTTAGGGTTGGGGTTGAGCTTAAGGTGTCCGCCTAGGGTTAGGGTTAGGTGTATGGTTTGATTTAGGCTTCAGGTTAGGTTAGGTTTGAACTTAGTTTGAGGGAGTAAGTTTAGGGCGACTGTTAGTTTTCGGGTATCTGTTATGGTTGGAGTTAGCGTCAGGGCCAGGTTAGGATTGGGGTTGAGCTTAAGGTGTCCGCCTAGGGTTAGGGTTAGGTCTGTGGTTTGAGATAGGCTTCAGGTTAGGTTAGGTTTGAACTTAGTTTGAGGGAGTAAGTTTAGGGCTACTGTTAGTTTTCGGTTCAGTGTTACGGTTGGAGATAGCGTCAGGGTCAGGTTAGGGTTGGGGTTGAGCTTCAGGTGTCCGCCTAGGGTTAGGGTTAGGTGTATGGTTTGATTTAGGCTTCAGGTTAGGTTAGGTTTGAACTTAGTTTGAGGGAGTAAGTTTAGGGCTACTGTTAGTTTTCGTTTAACTGTTACGGTTGGAGTAAGCGTCAGGGTCAGGTTAGGGTGGGGGTTAAGCATAAGTTGTCCGCATAGGGTTAGGGTTAGGTCTATGGTTTCATTTAGGCTTCAGGTTAGGTTAGGATTGAACTTAGTTTGAGGGAGTAAGTTTAGGGCTACTGTTAGTTTTCGGTTCAGTGTTACGTTTGGATTTAGCCTCAGGGTCAGGTTAGGGTTGGGGTTAAGCTTAAGGTGTCCGCCCTAGGGTTAGGGTTAGGTCTATTGTTTGAATTAGGCTTCAGGTTAGGTTAGGTTTGAACTTCGTTTGAGGGAGTAAGTTTAGGACTACTGTTAGTTTTCGGTACAGTGTTACGGTAGGAGATAGCGTCAGGGTCAGGTTAGGGTTGGGGTTGAGCTTAAGGTGTCCGCCTAGGGTTGGGGTTAGGTGTATGGTTTTGATTTAGGCTTCAGGTTAGATTAGGTTTGAACTTAGTTTGAGGGGGTATGTTTAGGGCTACTGTTAGTTTTCGGTTCAGTGTTACGGTTGGAGATAGCGTCACGGTTAGGTTAGGGTTCGGCTTGAACTTCAGGTGTCCGCCTAGGGTTAGGGTTAGGTCTAAGGTTTGAGTTAGGCTTCAGGTTAGGTTAGGTTTGAAATTAGTTTGAGGGAGTAAGGTTAGGGCTACTGTTAGTTTTCTGTTCAGTGTTACGGTTGGAGTTAGCGTCAGGGTCAGGTTAGGTTTGGGGTTGAGCTTAAGGTGTCCGCCTTTTGTTAGAGTTAGGTGTATGGTTTGATTTAGGCTTCAGGTTAGGTTAGGTTTGAACTTAGTTTGAGGGAGTAAGTTTAGGGCGACTGTTAGTTTTCGGGTAATTGTTATGGTTGGAGTTAGCATCAGGGCCAGGTTAGGGTTGGGGTTGAGCTTAAGGTGTCCGCCTAGGGTTAGGGTTAGGTCTATGGTTTGAGTTAGGCTTCAGGTTAGGTTAGGTTTGAACTTAGTTTGAGGGAGTAAGTTTAGGGCTACTGTTAGTTTTCGGTTCAGTGTTACGGTTGGAGATAGCGTCAGGGTCAGGTTAGGGTTGGGGTTGAGCTTCAGGTGTCCGCCTAGGGTTAGGGGTTAGGTCTATGGTTTGAGTTAGGCTTCAGGTTAGGTTAGGTTTGAACTTAGTTTGAGGTAGTAAGTTTAGGGCTACTGTTTGTTTTCGGTTCAGTGTTTGGGTTGCAGTTAGCGTGAGGGTCATTTTAGGGTTGGGGTTTGACCTTAAGGTGTCCGTCTAGGGTTAGGGTTAGGTGTATGGTTTGATTTAGGCTTCAGGTTAGGTTAGGTTTGAACTTAGTTTGAGGGAGGTAAGTTTAGGGCTACTGTTATTTTTCGGGTATCTGTAATGGTTGGAGTTACAGTCAGGGCCATTTTAGGGTTGGGTTGAGCTTTAGGTGTCCGCCACGGGTTAGGGTTAGGTCTATGGTTTGAGTTAGGCTTCAGGTTAGGTTAGGTTTGAACTTAGTTTGAGGGAGTAAGTTTAGGGCGACTGTTAGTTTTCGGGTAATTGTTATGGTTGGAGTTAGCGTAAGGGCCAGGTTCGGGTTGGGTTTGAGCTTAAGGTGTCCACCTAGGGTTTGGGTTAGGTCTATGGTTTGAGTTAGGCTTCAGGTTAGGTTAGGTTTGAACTTAGTTTGAGGGAGTAAGTTTAGGGCTACTGTTAGTTTTCAGTTCAGTGTTACGGTTGGAGATAGCGTCAGGGTCAGGTTAGAGTTGGGGTTGAGCTTCAGGTGTCCGCCTAGGGTTAGGGTTAGGGGTATGGTTTGAGTTAGGCTTCAGGTTAGGTTAGGTTTGAAATTAGTTTGAGGGAGTAAGTTTAGGGCTAATGTTAGTTTTCGGTTCAGTGTTATGGTTGGAGTTAGCGTGAGGGTCAGGTTAGGGTTGGGGTTGAGCTTAAGGTGTCCGCCTAGGGTTAGGGTTAGGTGTATGGTTTGATTTAGGCTTCAGGTTAGGTTAGGTTTGAACTTAGTTTGAGGGAGTAAGTTTAGGGCGACTGTTAGTTTTCGGGTATCTGTTATGGTTGGAGTTAGCGTCAGGGCCAGGTTAGGATTGGGGTTGAGCTTAAGGTGTCCGCCTAGGGTTAGGGTTAGGTCTATGGTTTGAGATAGGCTTCAGGTTAGGTTAGGTTTGAACTTAGTTTGAGGGAGTAAGTTTAGGGCTATTGTTAGTTTTCGGTTCAGTGTTACGGTTGGAGATAGCGTCAGGGTCAGGTTAGGGTTGGGGTTGAGCTTCAGGTGTCCGCCTAGGGTTAGGGTTAGGTCTATGGTTTGAGTTAGGCTTCAGGTTATGTTAGGTTTGAACTTAGTTTGAGAGAGTCAGTTTCGGGCTACTGTTAGTTTTCGGTTAACTGTTACGGTTGGAGTAAGCGTCAGGGTCAGGTTAGGTTTGGGATTGAGCTTCAGGTGTCCGCCTAGGGTTACGGTTAGGTGTATGGTTTGATTTAGGATTCAGGTTAGGTTAGGTTTGAACTTAGTTTGAGGGAGTAAGTTTAGGGCTACTGTTAGTTTTCGTTTAACTGTTACGGTTGGAGTAAGCGTCAGGGTCAGGTTAGGGTGGGGGTTAAGCATAAGTTGTCCGCATAGGGTTAGGGTTAGGTCTATGGTTTCATTTAGGCTTCAGGTTAGGTTAGGATTTAACTTAGTTTGAGGGAGTAAGTTTAGGGCTACTGTTAGTTTTTGGTTCAGTGCTACGTTTGGATTTAGCCTCAGGGTCAGTTTAGGGTTGGGGTTAAGCTTAAGGTGTCCGCCTAGGGTTAGGGTTAGGTCTATTGTTTGAATTAGGTCTTCAGGTTAGGTTAGGTTTGAACTTTGTTTGAGGGAGTAAGTTTAGGGCTACTGTTAGGTTTCGGTACAGTGTTACGGTAGGAGATAGCGTCAGGGTCAGGTTAGGGTTGGGGTTGAGCTTAAGGTGTCCGCCTAGGGTTGGGGTTAGGTGTATGGTTTGATTTAGGCTTCAGGTTAGGTTAGGTTTGAACTTAGTTTGAGGGGGTAAGTTTAGGGCTACTGTTAGTTTTCGGTTCAGTGTTATGGTTGGAGATAGCGTCAGGGTTAAGTTAGGGTTGGGCTTGAACTTCAGGTGTCCGCCTAGGGTTAGGGTTAGGTCTAAGGTTTGAGTTAGGCTTCAGGTTAGGTTAGGTTTGAAATTAGTTTGAGGGAGTAAGTTTAGGGCTACTGTTAGTTTTCTGTTCAGTGTTACGGTTGGAGTTAGCGTCAGGGTCAGGTTAGGGTTGGGGTTGAGCTTAAGGTGTCCGCCTTTTGTTAGAGTTAGGTGTATGGTTTGATTTAGGCTTCAGGTTAGGTTAGGTTTGAACTTAGTTTGAGGGAGTAAGTTTAGGGCGACTGTTAGTTTTCGGGTAATTGTTATGGTTGGAGTTAGCATCAGGGCCAGGTTAGGGTTGGGGTTGAGCTTAAGGTGTCCGCCTAGGGTTAGGGTTAGGTCTATGGTTTGAGTTAGGCTTCAGGTTAGGTTAGGTTTGAACTTAGTTTGAGGGAGTAAGTTTAGGGCTACTGTTAGTTTTTCGGTTCAGTGTTACGGTTGGAGATAGCGTCAGGGTCAGGTTAGGGTTGGGGTTGAGCTTCAGGTGTCCGCCTAGGGTTAGGGTTAGGTCTATGGTTTGAGTTAGGCTTCAGGTTAGGTTAGGTTTGAACTTAGTTTGAGGTAGTAAGTTTAGGGCTACTGTTTGTTTTCGGTTCAGTGTTTGGGTTGCAGTTAGCGTGAGGGTCATTTTAGGGTTGGGGTTGACCTTAAGGTGTCCCTCTAGGGTTAGGGTTAGGTGTATGGTTTGATTTAGGCTTCAGGTTAGGTTAGGTTTTGAACTTAGTTTGAGGGAGTAAGTTTAGGGCTACTGTTATTTTTCGGGTATCTGTAATGGTTGGAGTTACAGTCAGGGCCATTTTAGGGTTGGGGTTGAGCTTTAGGTGTCCGCCACGGGTTAGGGTTAGGTCTATGGTTTGAGTTAGGCTTCAGGTTAGCTTAGGTTTGAACTTAGTTTGAGGGAGTAAGTTTAGGGCGACTGTTAGTTTTCGGGTAATTGTTATGGTTGGAGTTAGCGTAAGGGCCAGGTTCGGGTTGGGTTTTGAGCTTAAGGTGTCCACCTAGGGTTAGGGTTAGGTCTATGGTTTGAGTTAGGCTTCAGGTTAGGTTAGGTTTGAACTTAGTTTGAGGGAGTAAGTTTAGGGCTACTGTTAGTTTTCGGTTCAGTGTTACGGTTGGAGATAGCGTCAGGGTCAGGTTAGAGTTGGGGTTGAGCTTCAGGTGTCCGCCTAGGGTTAGGGTTAGGGGTATGGTTTGAGTTAGGCTTCAGGTTAGGTTAGGTTTGAAATTAGTTTGAGGGAGTAAGTTTAGGGCTAATGTTAGTTTTCGGTTCAGTGTTATGGTTGGAGTTAGCGTGAGGGTCAGGTTAGGGTTGGGGTTGAGCTTAAGGTGTCCGCCTAGGGTTAGGGTTAGGTGTATGGTTTGATTTAGGCTTCAGGTTAGGTTAGGTTTGAACTTAGTTTGAGGGAGTAAGTTTAGGGCGACTGTTAGTTTTCGGGTATCTGTTATGGTTGGAGTTAGCGTCAGGGCCAGGTTAGGATTGGGGTTGAGCTTAAGGTGTCCGCCTAGGGTTAGGGTTAGGTCTATGGTTTGAGATAGGCTTCAGGTTAGGTTAGGTTTGAACTTAGTTTGAGGGAGTAAGTTTAGGGCTACTGTTAGTTTTCGGTTCAGTGTTACGGTTGGAGATAGCGTCAGGGTCAGGTTAGGGTTGGGGTTGAGCTTCAGGTGTCCGCCTAGGGTTAGGGTTAGGTCTATGGTTTGAGTTAGGCTTCAGGTTAGGTTAGGTTTGAACTTAGTTTGAGAGAGTCAGTTTCGGGCTACTGTTAGTTTTCGGTTAACTGTTACGGTTGGAGTAAGCGTCAGGGTCAGGTTAGGTTTGGGGTTGAGCTTCAGGTGTCCGCCTAGGGTTACGGTTAGGTGTATGGTTTGATTTAGGATTCAGGTTAGGTTAGGTTTGAACTTAGTTTGAGGGAGTAAGTTTAGGGCTACTGTTAGTTTTCGTTTAACTGTTACGGTTGGAGTAAGCGTCAGGGTCAGGTTAGGGTGGGGGTTAAGCATAAGTTGTCCGCATAGGGTTAGGGTTAGGTCTATGGTTTCATTTAGGCTTCAGGTTAGGTTAGGATTGAACTTAGTTTGAGGGAGTAAGTTTCGGGCTACTGTTAGTTTTTGGTTCAGTGTTACGTTTGGATTTAGCCTCAGGGTCAGGTTAGGGTTGGGGTTAAGCTTAAGGTGTCCGCCTAGGGTTAGGGTTAGGTCTATTGTTTGAATTAGGCTTCAGGTTAGGTTAGGTTTGAACTTTGTTTGAGGGAGTAAGTTTAGGGCTACTGTTAGGTTTCGGTACAGTGTTACGGTAGGAGATAGCGTCAGGGTCAGGTTAGGGTTGGGGTTGAGCTTAAGGTGTCCGCCTAGGGTTGGGGTTAGGTGTATGGTTTGATTTAGGCTTCAGGTTAGGTTAGGTTTGAACTTAGTTTGAGGGGGTAAGTTTAGGGCTACTGTTAGTTTTCGGTTCAGTGTTATGGTTGGAGATAGCGTCAGGGTTAGGTTAGGGTTGGGCTTGAACTTCAGGTGTCCTCCTAGGGTTAGGGTTAGGTCTAAGGTTTGAGTTAGGCTTCAGGTTAGGTTAGGTTTGAAATTAGTTTGAGGGAGTAAGTTTAGGGCTACTGTTAGTTTTCTGTTCAGTGTTACGGTTGAAGTTAGCGTCAGTGTCAGGTTAGGGTTGGGGTTGAGCTTAAGGTGTCCGCCTTTTGTTAGAGTTAGGTGTATGGTTTGATTTAGGCTTCAGGTTAGGTTAGGTTTGAACTTAGTTTGAGGGAGTAAGTTTAGGGCGACTGTTAGTTTTCGGGTAATTGTTATGGTTGGAGTTAGCGTCAGGGCCAGGTTAGGGTTGGGGTTGAGCTTAAGGTGTCCGCCTAGGGTTAGGGTTAGGTCTATGGTTTGATTTAGGCTTCAGGTTAGGTTAGGTTTGAACTTAGTTTGAGGGGGTAAGTTTAGGGCTACTGTTAGTTTTCGGTTCAGTGTTACGGTTGGAGATAGCGTAAGGGTCAGGTTAGGGTTGGGGTTGAGCTTCAGGTGTCCGCCTAGGGTTAGGGTTAGGTCTATGGTTTGAGTTAGGCTTCAGGTTAGGTTAGGTTTGAAATTAGTTTGAGGGAGTAAGTTTAGGGCTAATGTTAGTTTTCGGTTCAGTGTTACGGTTGGTGTTAGCGTGAGGGTCAGGTTAGGGTTGGGGTTGGGCTTAAGGTGTCCGCCTAGGGTTAGGGTTAGGTGTATGGTTTGATTTAGGCTTCAGGTTAGGTTAGGTTTGAACTTAGTTTGAGGTAGTAAGTTTAGGGCTACTCTTTGTTTTCGGTTCAGTGTTTGGGTTGCAGTTAGCGTGAGGGTCATTTTAGGTTGGGGTTGAGCTTAAGGTGTCCGTCTAGGGTTAGGGTTAGGTGTATGGTTTGATTTAGGCTTCAGGTTAGGTGAGGTTTGAACTTAGTTTGAGGGAGTAAGTTTAGGGCTACTCTTATTTTTCGGGTATCTGTAATGGTTGGAGTTAAAGTCAGGGCCATTTTAGGGTTTGTGGTTGAGCTTTAGGTGTCCGCCACGGGTTAGGGATAGGTCTATGGTTTGAGTTAGGCTTCAGGTTAGGTTAGGTTTGAACTAGTTTGAGGGAGTAAGTTTAGGGCGACTGTTAGTTTTCGGGTATCTGTTATGGTTGGAGTTAGCGTCAGGGCCAGGGTTAGGATTGGGGTTGAGCTTAAGGTGTCCGCCTAGGGTTAGGGTTAGGTCTATGGTTTGAGTTAGGCTTCAGGTTAGGTTAGGTTTGAACTTAGTTTGAGGGAGTAAGTTTAGGGCTACTTTTAGTTTTCGGTTCAGTGTTAAGGTTGGAGATAGCGTCAGGGTCAGGTTAGGGTTGGGGTTGAGCTTCAGGTGTCCGCCTAGGGTTAGGGTTAGGTCTATGGTTTGAGTTAGGCTTCAGGTTAGGTTAGGTTTGAACTTAGTTTGAGGGAGTCAGTTTAGGGCTACTGTTAGTTTTCGGTTAACTGTTACGGTTGGAGTAAGCGTCAGGGTCAGGTTAGGTTTGGGGTTGAGCTTCAGGTGTCCGCCTAGGGTTAGGGTTAGGTGTATGGTTTGATTTAGGATTCAGGTTAGGTTAGGTTTGAACTTAGTTTGAGGGAGTAAGTTTAGGGCTACTGTTAGTTTTCTTTTAACTGTTACGGTTGGAGTAAGCGTCAGGGTCAGGTTAGGGTGGGGGTTAAGCATAAGTTGTCCGCCTAGTGTTAGGGTTAGGTCTATGGTTTCATTTAGGCTTCAGATTAGGTTAGGATTGAACTTAGTTTGAGGGAGTAAGTTTAGGGCGACTGTTAGTTTTCGGGTAATTGTTATGGTTGGAGTTAGCGTCAGGGCCAGGTTAGGGTTGGGGTTGAGCTTAAGGTGTCCGCCTAGGGTTAGGGTTAGGTCTATGGTTTGAGTTAGGCTTCAGGTTAGGTTAGGTTTGAACTTAGTTTGAGGTAGTAAGTTTAGGGCTACTGTTTGTTTTCGGTTCAGTGTTTGGGTTGCAGTTAGCGTGAGGGTCATTTTAGGGTTGGGGTTGACCTTAAGGTGTCCCGTCTAGGGTTAGGGTTAGGTGTATGGTTTGATTTAGGCTTCAGGTTAGGTTAGGTTTGAACTTAGTTTGAGGGAGTAAGTTTAGGGCTACTGTTATTTTTCGGGTATCTGTAATGGTTGGAGTTACAGTCAGGGCCATTTTAGGGTTGGGGTTGAGCTTTAGGTGTCCGCCACGGGTTAGGGTTAGGTCTATGGTTTGAGTTAGGCTTCAGGTTAGGTTAGGTTTGAACTTAGTTTTGAGGGAGTAAGTTTAGGGCGACTGTTAGTTTTCGGGTAATTGTTATGGTTGGAGTTAGCATCAGGGCCAGGTTAGGGTTGGGGTTGAGCTTAAGGTGTCCGCCTAGGGTTAGGGTTAGGTCTATGGTTTGAGTTAGGCTTCAGGTTAGGTTAGGTTTGAACTTAGTTTGAGGGAGTAAGTTTAGGGCTACTGTTAGTTTTCGGTTCAGTGTTACGGTTGGAGATAGCGTCAGGGGTCAGGTTAGGGTTGGGGTTGAGCTTCAGGTGTCCGCCTAGGGTTAGGGTTAGGTCTATGGTTTGAGTTAGGCTTCAGGTTAGGTTAGGTTTGAACTTAGTTTGAGGTAGTAAGTTTAGGGCTACTGTTTGTTTTCGGTTCAGTGTTTTGGGTTGCAGTTAGCGTGAGGGTCATTTTAGGGTTGGGGTTGACCTTAAGGTGTCCGTCTAGGGTTAGGGTTAGGTGTATGGTTTGATTTAGGCTTCAGGTTAGGGTTAGGTTTGAACTTAGTTTGAGGGAGTAAGTTTAGGGCTACTGTTATTTTTCGGGTATCTGTAATGGTTGGAGTTACAGTCAGGGCCATTTTAGGGTTGGGGTTGAGCTTTAGGTGTCCGCCACGGGTTAGGGTTAGGTCTATGGTTTGAGTTAGGCTTCAGGTTAGCTTAGGTTTGAACTTAGTTTGAGGGAGTAAGTTTAGGGCGACTGTTAGTTTTCGGGTAATTGTTATGGTTGGAGTTAGCGTAAGGGCCAGGTTCGGGTTGGGTTTGAGCTTAAGGTGTCCACCTAGGGTTAGGGTTAGGTCTATGGTTTGAGTTAGGCTTCAGGTTAGGTTAGGTTTGAACTTAGTTTGAGGGAGTAAGTTTAGGGCTACTGTTAGTTTTCGGTTCAGTGTTACGGTTGGAGATAGCGTCAGGGTCAGGTTAGAGTTGGGGTTGAGCTTCAGGTGTCCCGCCTAGGGTTAGGGTTAGGGGTATGGTTTGAGTTAGGCTTCAGGTTAGGTTAGGTTTGAAATTAGTTTGAGGGAGTAAGTTTAGGGCTAATGTTAGTTTTCGGTTCAGTGTTATGGTTGGAGTTAGCGTGAGGGTCAGGTTAGGGTTGGGGTTGAGCTTAAGGTGTCCGCCTAGGGTTAGGGTTAGGTGTATGGTTTGATTTAGGCTTCAGGTTAGGTTAGGTTTGAACTTAGTTTGAGGGAGTAAGTTTAGGGCGACTGTTAGTTTTCGGGTATCTGTTATGGTTGGAGTTAGCGTCAGGGCCAGGTTAGGATTGGGGTTGAGCTTAAGGTGTCCGCCTAGGGTTAGGGTTAGGTCTATGGTTTGAGATAGGCTTCAGGTTAGGTTAGGTTTGAACTTAGTTTGAGGGAGTAAGTTTAGGGCTACTGTTAGTTTTCGGTTCAGTGTTACGGTTGGAGATAGCGTCAGGGTCAGGTTAGGGTTGGGGTTGAGCTTCAGGTGTCCGCCTAGGGTTAGGGTTAGGTCTATGGTTTGAGTTAGGCTTCAGGTTAGGTTAGGTTTGAACTTAGTTGAGAGAGTCAGTTTCGGGCTACTGTTAGTTTTCGGTTAACTGTTACGGTTGGAGTAAGCGTCAGGGTCAGGTTAGGTTTGGGGTTGAGCTTCAGGTGTCCGCCTAGGGTTACGGTTAGGTGTATGGTTTGATTTAGGATTCAGGTTAGGTTAGGTTTGAACTTAGTTTGAGGGAGTAAGTTTAGGGCTACTGTTAGTTTTCGTTTAACTGTTACGGTTGGAGTAAGCGTCAGGGTCAGGTTAGGGTGGGGGTTAAGCATAAGTTGTCCGCATAGGGTTAGGGTTAGGTCTATGGTTTCATTTAGGCTTCAGGTTAGGTTAGGATTGAACTTAGTTTGAGGGAGTAAGTTTCGGGCTACTGTTAGTTTTTGGTTCAGTGTTACGTTTGGATTTAGCCTCAGGGTCAGGTTAGGGTTGGGGTTAAGCTTAAGGTGTCCGCCTAGGGTTAGGGTTAGGTCTATTGTTTGAATTAGGCTTCAGGTTAGGTTAGGTTTGAACTTTGTTTGAGGGAGTAAGTTTAGGGCTACTGTTAGGTTTCGGTACAGTGTTACGGTAGGAGATAGCGTCAGGGTCAGGTTAGGGTTGGGGTTGAGCTTAAGGTGTCCGCCTAGGGTTGGGGTTAGGTGTATGGTTTGATTTAGGCTTCAGGTTAGGTTAGGTTTGAACTTAGTTTGAGGGGGTAAGTTTAGGGCTACTGTTAGTTTTCGGTTCAGTGTTATGGTTGGAGATAGCGTCAGGGTTAGGTTAGGGTTGGGCTTGAACTTCAGGTGTCCGCCTAGGGTTAGGGTTAGGTCTAAGGTTTGAGTTAGGCTTCAGGTTAGGTTAGGTTTGAAATTAGTTTGAGGGAGTAAGTTTAGGGCTACTGTTAGTTTTCTGTTCAGTGTTACGGTTGAAGTTAGCGTCAGTGTCAGGTTAGGGTTGGGGTTGAGCTTAAGGTGTCCGCCTTTTGTTAGAGTTAGGTGTATGGTTTGATTTAGGCTTCAGGTTAGGTTAGGTTTGAACTTAGTTTGAGGGAGTAAGTTTAGGGCGACTGTTAGTTTTTCGGGTAATTGTTATGGTTGGAGTTAGCGTCAGGGCCAGGTTAGGGTTGGGGTTGAGCTTAAGGTGTCCGCCTAGGGTTAGGGTTAGGTCTATGGTTTGAGTTAGGCTTCAGGTTAGGTTAGGTTTGAACTTAGTTTGAGGGAGTAAGTTTAGGGCTACTGTTAGTTTTCGGTTCAGTGTTACGGTTGGAGATAGCGTAAGGGTCAGGTTAGGGTTGGGGTTGAGCTTCAGGTGTCCGCCTAGGGTTAGGGTTAGGTCTATGGTTTGAGTTAGGCTTCAGGTTAGGTTAGGTTTGAAATTAGTTTGAGGGAGTAAGTTTAGGGCTAATGTTAGTTTTCGGTTCAGTGTTACGGTTGGTGTTAGCGTGAGGGTCAGGTTAGGGTTGGGGTTGGGCTTAAGGTGTCCGCCTAGGGTTAGGGTTAGGTGTATGGTTTGATTTAGGCTTCAGGTTAGGTTAGGTTTGAACTTAGTTTGAGGTAGTAAGTTTAGGGCTACTCTTTGTTTTCGGTTCAGTGTTTGGGTTGCAGTTAGCGTGAGGGTCATTTTAGGGTTGGGGTTGAGCTTAAGGTGTCCGTCTAGGGTTAGGGTTAGGTGTATGGTTTGATTTAGGCTTCAGGTTAGGTGAGGTTTGAACTTAGTTTGAGGGAGTAAGTTTAGGGCTACTCTTATTTTTCGGGTATCTGTAATGGTTGGAGTTAAAGTCAGGGCCATTTTAGGGTTGTGGTTGAGCTTTAGGTGTCCGCCACGGGTTAGGGATAGGTCTATGGTTTGAGTTAGGCTTCAGGTTAGGTTAGGTTTGAACTTAGTTTGAGGGAGTAAGTTTAGGGCGACTGTTAGTTTTCGGGTATCTGTTATGGTTGGAGTTAGCGTCAGGGCCAGGTTAGGATTGGGGTTGAGCTTAAGGTGTCCGCCTAGGGTTAGGGTTAGGTCTATGGTTTGAGTTAGGCTTCAGGTTAGGTTAGGTTTGAACTTAGTTTGAGGGAGTCAGTTTAGGGCTACTGTTAGTTTTCGGTTAACTGTTACGGTTGGAGTAAGCGTCAGGGTCAGGTTAGGTTTGGGGTTGAGCTTCAGGTGTCCGCCTAGGGTTAGGGTTAGGTGTATGGTTTGATTTAGGATTCAGGTTAGGTTAGGTTTGAACTTAGTTTGAGGGAGTAAGTTTAGGGCTACTGTTAGTTTTCTTTTAACTGTTACGGTTGGAGTAAGCGTCAGGGTCAGGTTAGGGTGGGGGTTAAGCATAAGTTGTCCGCCTAGTGTTAGGGTTAGGTCTATGGTTTCATTTAGGCTTCAGATTAGGTTAGGATTGAACTTAGTTTGAGGGAGTAAGTTTAGGGCGACTGTTAGTTTTCGGGTAATTGTTATGGTTGGAGTTAGCGTCAGGGCCAGGTTAGGGTTGGGGTTGAGCTTAAGGTGTCCGCCTAGGGTTAGGGTTAGGTCTATGGTTTGAGTTAGGCTTCAGGTTAGGTTAGGTTTGAACTTAGTTTGAGGTAGTAAGTTTAGGGCTACTGTTTGTTTTCGGTTCAGTGTTTGGGTTGCAGTTAGCGTGAGGGTCATTTTAGGGTTGGGGTTGACCTTAAGGTGTCCGTCTAGGGTTAGGGTTAGGTGTATGGTTTGATTTAGGCTTCAGGTTAGGTTAGGTTTGAACTTAGTTTGAGGGAGTAAGTTTAGGGCTACTGTTATTTTTCGGGTATCTGTAATGGTTGGAGTTACAGTCAGAGCCATTTTAGGGTTGGGGTTGAGCTTTAGGTGTCCGCCACGGGTTAGGGTTAGGTCTATGGTTTGAGTTAGGCTTCAGGTTAGGTTAGGTTTGAACTTAGTTTGAGGGAGTAAGTTTAGGGCGACTGTTAGTTTTCGGGTAATTGTTATGGTTGGAGTTAGCGTAAGGGCCAGGTTCGGGTTGGGTTTGAGCTTAAGGTGTCCACCTAGGGTTAGGGTTAGGTCTATGGTTTGAGTTAGGCTTCAGGTTAGGTTAGGTTTGAACTTAGTTTGAGGGAGTAAGTTTAGGGCTACTGTGAGTTTTCGGTTCAGTGTTACGGTTGGAGATAGCGTCAGGGTCAGGTTAGAGTTGGGGTTGAGCTTCAGGTGTCCGCCTAGGGTTAGGGTTAGGGGTATGGTTTGAGTTAGGCTTCAGGTTAGGTTAGGTTTGAAATTAGTTTGAGGGAGTAAGTTTAGGGCTAATGTTAGTTTTCGGTTCAGTGTTATGGTTGGAGTTAGCGTGAGGGTCAGGTTAGGGTTGGGGTTGAGCTTAAGGTGTCCGCCTAGGGTTAGGGTTAGGTGTATGGTTTGATTTAGGCTTCAGGTTAGGTTAGGTTTGAACTTAGTTTGAGGGAGTAAGTTTAGGGCGACTGTTAGTTTTCGGGTATCTGTTATGGTTGGAGTTAGCGTCAGGGCCAGGTTAGGATTGGGGTTGAGCTTAAGGTGTCCGCCTAGGGTTAGGGTTAGGTCTATGGTTTGAGATAGGCTTCAGGTTAGGTTAGGTTTGAACTTAGTTTGAGGGAGTAAGTTTAGGGCTATTGTTAGTTTTCGGTTCAGTGTTACGGTTGGAGATAGCGTCAGGGTCAGGTTAGGGTTGGGGTTGAGCTTCAGGTGTCCGCCTAGGGTTAGGGTTAGGTCTATGGTTTGAGTTAGGCTTCAGGTTATGTTAGGTTTGAACTTAGTTTGAGAGAGTCAGTTTCGGGCTACTGTTAGTTTTCGGTTAACTGTTACGGTTGGAGTAAGCGTCAGGGTCAGGTTAGGTTTGGGATTGAGCTTCAGGTGTCCGCCTAGGGTTACGGTTAGGTGTATGGTTTGATTTAGGATTCAGGTTAGGTTAGGTTTGAACTTAGTTTGAGGGAGTAAGTTTAGGGCTACTGTTAGTTTTCGTTTAACTGTTACGGTTGGAGTAAGCGTCAGGGTCAGGTTAGGGTGGGGGTTAAGCATAAGTTGTCCGCATAGGGTTAGGGTTAGGTCTATGGTTTCATTTAGGCTTCAGGTTAGGTTAGGATTTAACTTAGTTTGAGGGAGTAAGTTTAGGGCTACTGTTAGTTTTTGGTTCAGTGCTACGTTTGGATTTAGCCTCAGGGTCAGGTTAGGGTTGGGGTTAAGCTTAAGGTGTCCGCCTAGGGTTAGGGTTAGGTCTATTGTTTGAATTAGGCTTCAGGTTAGGTTAGGTTTGAACTTTGTTTGAGGGAGTAAGTTTAGGGCTACTGTTAGGTTTCGGTACAGTGTTACGGTAGGAGATAGCGTCAGGGTCAGGTTAGGGTTGGGGTTGAGCTTAAGGTGTCCGCCTAGGGTTGGGGTTAGGTGTATGGTTTGATTTAGGCTTCAGGTTAGGTTAGGTTTGAACTTAGTTTGAGGGGGTAAGTTTAGGGCTACTGTTAGTTTTCGGTTCAGTGTTATGGTTGGAGATAGCGTCAGGGTTAGGTTAGGGTTGGGCTTGAACTTCAGGTGTCCGCCTAGGGTTAGGGTTAGGTCTAAGGTTTGAGTTAGGCTTCAGGTTAGGTTAGGTTTGAAATTAGTTTGAGGGAGTAAGTTTAGGGCTACTGTTAGTTTTCTGTTCAGTGTTACGGTTGGAGTTAGCGTCAGGGGTCAGGTTAGGGTTGGGGTTGAGCTTAAGGTGTCCGCCTTTTGTTAGAGTTAGGTGTATGGTTTGATTTAGGCTTCAGGTTAGGTTAGGTTTGAACTTAGTTTGAGGGAGTAAGTTTAGGGGCGACTGTTAGTTTTCGGGTAATTGTTATGGTTGGAGTTAGCATCAGGGCCAGGTTAGGGTTGGGGTTGAGCTTAAGGTGTCCGCCTAGGGTTAGGGTTAGGTCTATGGTTTGAGTTAGGCTTCAGGTTAGGTTAGGTTTGAACTTAGTTTGAGGGAGTAAGTTTAGGGCTACTGTTAGTTTTCGGTTCAGTGTTACGGTTGGAGATAGCGTCAGGGTCAGGTTAGGGTTGGGGTTGAGCTTCAGGTGTCCGCCTAGGGTTAGGGTTAGGTCTATGGTTTGAGTTAGGCTTCAGGTTAGGTTAGGTTTGAACTTAGTTTGAGGTAGTAAGTTTAGGGCTACTGTTTGTTTTCGGTTCAGTGTTTGGGTTGCAGTTAGCGTGAGGGTCATTTTAGGGTTGGGGTTGACCTTAAGGTGTCCCTCTAGGGTTAGGGTTAGGTGTATGGTTTGATTTAGGCTTCAGGTTAGGTTAGGTTTGAACTTAGTTTGAGGGAGTAAGTTTAGGGCTACTGTTATTTTTCGGGGTATCTGTAATGGTTGGAGTTACAGTCAGGGCCATTTTAGGGTTGGGGTTGAGCTTTAGGTGTCCGCCACGGGTTAGGGTTAGGTCTATGGTTTGAGTTAGGCTTCAGGTTAGCTTAGGTTTGAACTTAGTTTGAGGGAGTAAGTTTAGGGCGACTGTTAGTTTTCGGGTAATTGTTATGGTTGGAGTTAGCGTAAGGGCCAGGTTCGGGTTGGGTTTGAGCTTAAGGTGTCCACCTAGGGTTAGGGTTAGGTCTATGGTTTGAGTTAGGCTTCAGGTTAGGTTAGGTTTGAACTTAGTTTGAGGGAGTAAGTTTAGGGCTACTGTTAGTTTTCGGTTCAGTGTTACGGTTGGAGATAGCGTCAGGGTCAGGTTAGAGTTGGGGTTGAGCTTCAGGTGTCCGCCTAGGGTTAGGGTTAGGGGTATGGTTTGAGTTAGGCTTCAGGTTAGGTTAGGTTTGAAATTAGTTTGAGGGAGTAAGTTTAGGGCTAATGTTAGTTTTCGGTTCAGTGTTATGGTTGGAGTTAGCGTGAGGGTCAGGTTAGGGTTGGGGTTGAGCTTAAGGTGTCCGCCTAGGGTTAGGGTTAGGTGTATGGTTTGATTTAGGCTTCAGGTTAGGTTAGGTTTGAACTTAGTTTGAGGGAGTAAGTTTAGGGCGACTGTTAGTTTTCGGGTATCTGTTATGGTTGGAGTTAGCGTCAGGGCCAGGTTAGGATTGGGGTTGAGCTTAAGGTGTCCGCCTAGGGTTAGGGTTAGGTCTATGGTTTGAGATAGGCTTCAGGTTAGGTTAGGTTTGAACTTAGTTTGAGGGAGTAAGTTTAGGGCTACTGTTAGTTTTCGGTTCAGTGTTACGGTTGGAGATAGCGTCAGGGTCAGGTTAGGGTTGGGGTTGAGCTTCAGGTGTCCGCCTAGGGTTAGGGTTAGGTCTATGGTTTGAGTTAGGCTTCAGGTTAGGTTAGGTTTGAACTTAGTTTGAGAGAGTCAGTTTCGGGCTACTGTTAGTTTTCGGTTAACTGTTACGGTTGGAGTAAGCGTCAGGGTCAGGTTAGGTTTGGGGTTGAGCTTCAGGTGTCCGCCTAGGGTTACGGTTAGGTGTATGGTTTGATTTAGGATTCAGGTTAGGTTAGGTTTGAACTTAGTTTGAGGGAGTAAGTTTAGGGCTACTGTTAGTTTTCGTTTAACTGTTACGGTTGGAGTAAGCGTCAGGGTCAGGTTAGGGTGGGGGTTAAGCATAAGTTGTCCGCATAGGGTTAGGGTTAGGTCTATGGTTTCATTTAGGCTTCAGGTTAGGTTAGGATTGAACTTAGTTTGAGGGAGTAAGTTTCGGGCTACTGTTAGTTTTTGGTTCAGTGTTACGTTTGGATTTAGCCTCAGGGTCAGGTTAGGGTTGGGGTTAAGCTTAAGGTGTCCGCCTAGGGTTAGGGTTAGGTCTATTGTTTGAATTAGGCTTCAGGTTAGGTTAGGTTTGAACTTTGTTTGAGGGAGTAAGTTTAGGGCTACTGTTAGGTTTCGGTACAGTGTTACGGTAGGAGATAGCGTCAGGGTCAGGTTAGGGTTGGGGTTGAGCTTAAGGTGTCCGCCTAGGGTTGGGGTTAGGTGTATGGTTTGATTTAGGCTTCAGGTTAGGTTAGGTTTGAACTTAGTTTGAGGGGGTAAGTTTAGGGCTACTGTTAGTTTTCGGTTCAGTGTTATGGTTGGAGATAGCGTCAGGGTTAGGTTAGGGTTGGGCTTGAACTTCAGGTGTCCTCCTAGGGTTAGGGTTAGGTCTAAGGTTTGAGTTAGGCTTCAGGTTAGGTTAGGTTTGAAATTAGTTTGAGGGAGTAAGTTTAGGGCTACTGTTAGTTTTCTGTTCAGTGTTACGGTTGAAGTTAGCGTCAGTGTCAGGTTAGGGTTGGGGTTGAGCTTAAGGTGTCCGCCTTTTGTTAGAGTTAGGTGTATGGTTTGATTTAGGCTTCAGGTTAGGTTAGGTTTGAACTTAGTTTGAGGGAGTAAGTTTAGGGCGACTGTTAGTTTTCGGGTAATTGTTATGGTTGGAGTTAGCGTCAGGGCCAGGTTAGGGTTGGGGTTGAGCTTAAGGTGTCCGCCTAGGGTTAGGGTTAGGTCTATGGTTTGATTTAGGCTTCAGGTTAGGTTAGGTTTGAACTTAGTTTGAGGGGGTAAGTTTAGGGCTACTGTTAGTTTTCGGTTCAGTGTTACGGTTGGAGATAGCGTAAGGGTCAGGTTAGGGTTGGGGTTGAGCTTCAGGTGTCCGCCTAGGGTTAGGGTTAGGTCTATGGTTTGAGTTAGGCTTCAGGTTAGGTTAGGTTTGAAATTAGTTTGAGGGAGTAAGTTTAGGGCTAATGTTAGTTTTCGGTTCAGTGTTACGGTTGGTGTTAGCGTGAGGGTCAGGTTAGGGTTGGGGTTGGGCTTAAGGTGTCCGCCTAGGGTTAGGGTTAGGTGTATGGTTTGATTTAGGCTTCAGGTTAGGTTAGGTTTGAACTTAGTTTGAGGTAGTAAGTTTAGGGCTACTCTTTGTTTTCGGTTCAGTGTTTGGGTTGCAGTTAGCGTGAGGGTCATTTTAGGGTTGGGGTTGAGCTTAAGGTGTCCGTCTAGGGTTAGGGTTAGGTGTATGGTTTGATTTAGGCTTCAGGTTAGGTGAGGTTTGAACTTAGTTTGAGGGAGTAAGTTTAGGGCTACTCTTATTTTTCGGGTATCTGTAATGGTTGGAGTTAAAGTCAGGGCCATTTTAGGGTTGTGGTTGAGCTTTAGGTGTCCGCCACGGGTTAGGGATAGGTCTATGGTTTGAGTTAGGCTTCAGGTTAGGTTAGGTTTGAACTTAGTTTGAGGGAGTAAGTTTAGGGCGACTGTTAGTTTTCGGGTATCTGTTATGGTTGGAGTTAGCGTCAGGGCCAGGTTAGGATTGGGGTTGAGCTTAAGGTGTCCGCCTAGGGTTAGGGTTAGGTCTATGGTTTGAGTTAGGCTTCAGGTTAGGTTAGGTTTGAACTTAGTTTGAGGGAGTAAGTTTAGGGCTACTTTTAGTTTTCGGTTCAGTGTTAAGGTTGGAGATAGCGTCAGGGTCAGGTTAGGGTTGGGGTTGAGCTTCAGGTGTCCGCCTAGGGTTAGGGTTAGGTCTATGGTTTGAGTTAGGCTTCAGGTTAGGTTAGGTTTGAACTTAGTTTGAGGGAGTCAGTTTAGGGCTACTGTTAGTTTTCGGTTAACTGTTACGGTTGGAGTAAGCGTCAGGGTCAGGTTAGGTTTGGGGTTGAGCTTCAGGTGTCCGCCTAGGGTTAGGGTTAGGTGTATGGTTTGATTTAGGATTCAGGTTAGGTTAGGTTTGAACTTAGTTTGAGGGAGTAAGTTTAGGGCTACTGTTAGTTTTCTTTTAACTGTTACGGTTGGAGTAAGCGTCAGGGTCAGGTTAGGGTGGGGGTTAAGCATAAGTTGTCCGCCTAGTGTTAGGGTTAGGTCTATGGTTTCATTTAGGCTTCAGATTAGGTTAGGATTGAACTTAGTTTGAGGGAGTAAGTTTAGGGCGACTGTTAGTTTTCGGGTAATTGTTATGGTTGGAGTTAGCGTCAGGGCCAGGTTAGGGTTGGGGTTGAGCTTAAGGTGTCCGCCTAGGGTTAGGGTTAGGTCTATGGTTTGAGTTAGGCTTCAGGTTAGGTTAGGTTTGAACTTAGTTTGAGGTAGTAAGTTTAGGGCTACTGTTTGTTTTCGGTTCAGTGTTTGGGTTGCAGTTAGCGTGAGGGTCATTTTAGGGTTGGGGTTGACCTTAAGGTGTCCGTCTAGGGTTAGGGTTAGGTGTATGGTTTGATTTAGGCTTCAGGTTAGGTTAGGTTTGAACTTAGTTTGAGGGAGTAAGTTTAGGGCTACTGTTATTTTTCGGGTATCTGTAATGGTTGGAGTTACAGTCAGAGCCATTTTAGGGTTGGGGTTGAGCTTTAGGTGTCCGCCACGGGTTAGGGTTAGGTCTATGGTTTGAGTTAGGCTTCAGGTTAGGTTAGGTTTGAACTTAGTTTGAGGGAGTAAGTTTAGGGCGACTGTTAGTTTTCGGGTAATTGTTATGGTTGGAGTTAGCGTAAGGGCCAGGTTCGGGTTGGGTTTGAGCTTAAGGTGTCCACCTAGGGTTAGGGTTAGGTCTATGGTTTGAGTTAGGCTTCAGGTTAGGTTAGGTTTGAACTTAGTTTGAGGGAGTAAGTTTAGGGCTACTGTGAGTTTTCGGTTCAGTGTTACGGTTGGAGATAGCGTCAGGGTCAGGTTAGAGTTGGGGTTGAGCTTCAGGTGTCCGCCTAGGGTTAGGGTTAGGGGTATGGTTTGAGTTAGGCTTCAGGTTAGGTTAGGTTTGAAATTAGTTTGAGGGAGTAAGTTTAGGGCTAATGTTAGTTTTCGGTTCAGTGTTATGGTTGGAGTTAGCGTGAGGGTCAGGTTAGGGTTGGGGTTGAGCTTAAGGTGTCCGCCTAGGGTTAGGGTTAGGTGTATGGTTTGATTTAGGCTTCAGGTTAGGTTAGGTTTGAACTTAGTTTGAGGGAGTAAGTTTAGGGCGACTGTTAGTTTTCGGGTATCTGTTATGGTTGGAGTTAGCGTCAGGGCCAGGTTAGGATTGGGGTTGAGCTTAAGGTGTCCGCCTAGGGTTAGGGTTAGGTCTATGGTTTGAGATAGGCTTCAGGTTAGGTTAGGTTTGAACTTAGTTTGAGGGAGTAAGTTTAGGGCTATTGTTAGTTTTCGGTTCAGTGTTACGGTTGGAGATAGCGTCAGGGTCAGGTTAGGGTTGGGGTTGAGCTTCAGGTGTCCGCCTAGGGTTAGGGTTAGGTCTATGGTTTGAGTTAGGCTTCAGGTTATGTTAGGTTTGAACTTAGTTTGAGAGAGTCAGTTTCGGGCTACTGTTAGTTTTCGGTTAACTGTTACGGTTGGAGTAAGCGTCAGGGTCAGGTTAGGTTTGGGATTGAGCTTCAGGTGTCCGCCTAGGGTTACGGTTAGGTGTATGGTTTGATTTAGGATTCAGGTTAGGTTAGGTTTGAACTTAGTTTGAGGGAGTAAGTTTAGGGCTACTGTTAGTTTTCGTTTAACTGTTACGGTTGGAGTAAGCGTCAGGGTCAGGTTAGGGTGGGGGTTAAGCATAAGTTGTCCGCATAGGGTTAGGGTTAGGTCTATGGTTTCATTTAGGCTTCAGGTTAGGTTAGGATTTAACTTAGTTTGAGGGAGTAAGTTTAGGGCTACTGTTAGTTTTTGGTTCAGTGCTACGTTTGGATTTAGCCTCAGGGTCAGGTTAGGGTTGGGGTTAAGCTTAAGGTGTCCGCCTAGGGTTAGGGTTAGGTCTATTGTTTGAATTAGGCTTCAGGTTAGGTTAGGTTTGAACTTTGTTTGAGGGAGTAAGTTTAGGGCTACTGTTAGGTTTCGGTACAGTGTTACGGTAGGAGATAGCGTCAGGGTCAGGTTAGGGTTGGGGTTGAGCTTAAGGTGTCCGCCTAGGGTTGGGGTTAGGTGTATGGTTTGATTTAGGCTTCAGGTTAGGTTAGGTTTGAACTTAGTTTGAGGGGGTAAGTTTAGGGCTACTGTTAGTTTTCGGTTCAGTGTTATGGTTGGAGATAGCGTCAGGGTTAGGTTAGGGTTGGGCTTGAACTTCAGGTGTCCGCCTAGGGTTAGGGTTAGGTCTAAGGTTTGAGTTAGGCTTCAGGTTAGGTTAGGTTTGAAATTAGTTTGAGGGAGTAAGTTTAGGGCTACTGTTAGTTTTCTGTTCAGTGTTACGGTTGGAGTTAGCGTCAGGGTCAGGTTAGGGTTGGGGTTGAGCTTAAGGTGTCCGCCTTTTGTTAGAGTTAGGTGTATGGTTTGATTTAGGCTTCAGGTTAGGTTAGGTTTGAACTTAGTTTGAGGGAGTAAGTTTAGGGCGACTGTTAGTTTTCGGGTAATTGTTATGGTTGGAGTTAGCATCAGGGCCAGGTTAGGGTTGGGGTTGAGCTTAAGGTGTCCGCCTAGGGTTAGGGTTAGGTCTATGGTTTGAGTTAGGCTTCAGGTTAGGTTAGGTTTGAACTTAGTTTGAGGGAGTAAGTTTAGGGCTACTGTTAGTTTTCGGTTCAGTGTTACGGTTGGAGATAGCGTCAGGGTCAGGTTAGGGTTGGGGTTGAGCTTCAGGTGTCCGCCTAGGGTTAGGGTTAGGTCTATGGTTTGAGTTAGGCTTCAGGTTAGGTTAGGTTTGAACTTAGTTTGAGGTAGTAAGTTTAGGGCTACTGTTTGTTTTCGGTTCAGTGTTTGGGTTGCAGTTAGCGTGAGGGTCATTTTAGGGTTGGGGTTGACCTTAAGGTGTCCGTCTAGGGTTAGGGTTAGGTGTATGGTTTGATTTAGGCTTCAGGTTAGGTTAGGTTTGAAATTAGTTTGAGGGAGTAAGTTTAGGGCTACTGTTATTTTTCGGGTATCTGTAATGGTTGGAGTTACAGTCAGGGCCATTTTAGGGTTGGGGTTGAGCTTTAGGTGTCCGCCACGGGTTAGGGTTAGGTCTATGGTTTGAGTTAGGCTTCAGGTTAGCTTAGGTTTGAACTTAGTTTGAGGGAGTAAGTTTAGGGCGACTGTTAGTTTTCGGGTAATTGTTATGGTTGGAGTTAGCGTAAGGGCCAGGTTCGGGTTGGGTTTGAGCTTAAGGTGTCCACCTAGGGTTAGGGTTAGGTCTATGGTTTGAGTTAGGCTTCAGGTTAGGTTAGGTTTGAACTTAGTTTGAGGGAGTAAGTTTAGGGCTACTGTTAGTTTTCGGTTCAGTGTTACGGTTGGAGATAGCGTCAGGGTCAGGTTAGAGTTGGGGTTGAGCTTCAGGTGTCCGCCTAGGGTTAGGGTTAGGGGTATGGTTTGAGTTAGGCTTCAGGTTAGGTTAGGTTTGAAATTAGTTTGAGGGAGTAAGTTTAGGGCTAATGTTAGTTTTCGGTTCAGTGTTATGGTTGGAGTTAGCGTGAGGGTCAGGTTAGGGTTGGGGTTGAGCTTAAGGTGTCCGCCTAGGGTTAGGGTTAGGTGTATGGTTTGATTTAGGCTTCAGGTTAGGTTAGGTTTGAACTTAGTTTGAGGGAGTAAGTTTAGGGCGACTGTTACTTTTCGGGTATCTGTTATGGTTGGAGTTAGCGTCAGGGCCAGGTTAGGATTGGGGTTGAGCTTAAGGTGTCCGCCTAGGGTTAGGGTTAGGTCTATGGTTTGAGATAGGCTTCAGGTTAGGTTAGGTTTGAACTTAGTTTGAGGGAGTAAGTTTAGGGCTACTGTTAGTTTTCGGTTCAGTGTTACGGTTGGAGATAGCGTCAGGGTCAGGTTAGGGTTGGGGTTGAGCTTCAGGTGTCCGCCTAGGGTTAGGGTTAGGTCTATGGTTTGAGTTAGGCTTCAGGTTAGGTTAGGTTTGAACTTAGTTTGAGAGAGTCAGTTTCGGGCTACTGTTAGTTTTCGGTTAACTGTTACGGTTGGAGTAAGCGTCAGGGTCAGGTTAGGTTTGGGGTTGAGCTTCAGGTGTCCGCCTAGGGTTACGGTTAGGTGTATGGTTTGATTTAGGATTCAGGTTAGGTTAGGTTTGAACTTAGTTTGAGGGAGTAAGTTTAGGGGCTACTGTTAGTTTTCGTTTAACTGTTACGGTTGGAGTAAGCGTCAGGGTCAGGTTAGGGTGGGGGTTAAGCATAAGTTGTCCGCATAGGGTTAGGGTTAGGTCTATGGTTTCATTTAGGCTTCAGGTTAGGTTAGGATTGAACTTAGTTTGAGGGAGTAAGTTTCGGGCTACTGTTAGTTTTTGGTTCAGTGTTACGTTTGGATTTAGCCTCAGGGTCAGGTTAGGGTTGGGGTTAAGCTTAAGGTGTCCGCCTAGGGTTAGGGTTAGGTCTATTGTTTGAATTAGGCTTCAGGTTAGGTTAGGTTTGAACTTTGTTTGAGGGGAGTAAGTTTAGGGCTACTGTTAGGTTTCGGTACAGTGTTACGGTAGGAGATAGCGTCAGGGTCAGGTTAGGGTTGGGGTTGAGCTTAAGGTGTCCGCCTAGGGTTGGGGTTAGGTGTATGGTTTGATTTAGGCTTCAGGTTAGGTTAGGTTTTGAACTTAGTTTGAGGGGGGTAAGTTTAGGGCTACTGTTAGTTTTCGGTTCAGTGTTATGGTTGGAGATAGCGTCAGGGTTAGGTTAGGGTTGGGCTTGAACTTCAGGTGTCCGCCTAGGGTTAGGGTTAGGTCTAAGGTTTGAGTTAGGCTTCAGGTTAGGTTAGGTTTGAAATTAGTTTGAGGGAGTAAGTTTAGGGCTACTGTTAGTTTTCTGTTCAGTGTTACGGTTGAAGTTAGCGTCAGTGTCAGGTTAGGGTTGGGGTTGAGCTTAAGGTGTCCGCCTTTTGTTAGAGTTAGGTGTATGGTTTGATTTAGGCTTCAGGTTAGGTTAGGTTTGAACTTAGTTTGAGGGAGTAAGTTTAGGGCGACTGTTAGTTTTCGGGTAATTGTTATGGTTGGAGTTAGCGTCAGGGCCAGGTTAGGGTTGGGGTTGAGCTTAAGGTGTCCGCCTAGGGTTAGGGTTAGGTCTATGGTTTGAGTTAGGCTTCAGGTTAGGTTAGGTTTGAACTTAGTTTGAGGGAGTAAGTTTAGGGCTACTGTTAGTTTTCGGTTCAGTGTTACGGTTGGAGATAGCGTAAGGGTCAGGTTAGGGTTGGGGTTGAGCTTCAGGTGTCCGCCTAGGGTTAGGGTTAGGTCTATGGTTTGAGTTAGGCTTCAGGTTAGGTTAGGTTTGAAATTAGTTTGAGGGAGTAAGTTTAGGGCTAATGTTAGTTTTCGGTTCAGTGTTACGGTTGGTGTTAGCGTGAGGGTCAGGTTAGGGTTGGGGTTGGGCTTAAGGTGTCCGCCTAGGGTTAGGGTTAGGTGTATGGTTTGATTTAGGCTTCAGGTTAGGTTAGGTTTGAACTTAGTTTGAGGTAGTAAGTTTAGGGCTACTCTTTGTTTTCGGTTCAGTGTTTGGGTTGCAGTTAGCGTGAGGGTCATTTTAGGGTTGGGGTTGAGCTTAAGGTGTCCGTCTAGGGTTAGGGTTAGGTGTATGGTTTGATTTAGGCTTCAGGTTAGGTGAGGTTTGAACTTAGTTTGAGGGAGTAAGTTTAGGGCTACTCTTATTTTTCGGGTATCTGTAATGGTTGGAGTTAAAGTCAGGGCCATTTTAGGGTTGTGGTTGAGCTTTAGGTGTCCGCCACGGGTTAGGGATAGGTCTATGGTTTGAGTTAGGCTTCAGGTTAGGTTAGGTTTGAACTTAGTTTGAGGGAGTAAGTTTAGGGCGACTGTTAGTTTTCGGGTATCTGTTATGGTTGGAGTTAGCGTCAGGGCCAGGTTAGGATTGGGGTTGAGCTTAAGGTGTCCGCCTAGGGTTAGGGTTAGGTCTATGGTTTGAGTTAGGCTTCAGGTTAGGTTAGGTTTGAACTTAGTTTGAGGGAGTCAGTTTAGGCTACTGTTAGTTTTCGGTTAACTGTTACGGTTGGAGTAAGCGTCAGGGTCAGGTTAGGTTTGGGGTTGAGCTTCAGGTGTCCGCCTAGGGTTAGGGTTAGGTGTATGGTTTGATTTAGGATTCAGGTTAGGTTAGGTTTGAACTTAGTTTGAGGGAGTAAGTTTAGGGCTACTGTTAGTTTTCTTTTAACTGTTACGGTTGGAGTAAGCGTCAGGGTCAGGTTAGGGTGGGGGTTAAGCATAAGTTGTCCGCCTAGTGTTAGGGTTAGGTCTATGGTTTCATTAGGCTTCAGATTAGGTTAGGATTGAACTTAGTTTGAGGGAGTAAGTTTAGGGCGACTGTTAGTTTTCGGGTAATTGTTATGGTTGGAGTTAGCGTCAGGGCCAGGTTAGGGTTGGGGTTGAGCTTAAGGTGTCCGCCTAGGGTTAGGGTTAGGTCTATGGTTTGAGTTAGGCTTCAGGTTAGGTTAGGTTTGAACTTAGTTTGAGGTAGTAAGTTTAGGGCTACTGTTTGTTTTCGGTTCAGTGTTTGGGTTGCAGTTAGCGTGAGGGTCATTTTAGGGTTGGGGGTTGACCTTAAGGTGTCCGTCTAGGGTTAGGGTTAGGTGTATGGTTTGATTTAGGCTTCAGGTTAGGTTAGGTTTGAACTTAGTTTGAGGGAGTAAGTTTAGGGCTACTGTTATTTTTCGGGTATCTGTAATGGTTGGAGTTACAGTCAGAGCCATTTTAGGGTTGGGGTTGAGCTTTAGGTGTCCGCCACGGGTTAGGGTTAGGTCTATGGTTTGAGTTAGGCTTCAGGTTAGGTTAGGTTTGAACTTAGTTTGAGGGAGTAAGTTTAGGGCGACTGTTAGTTTTCGGGTAATTGTTTATGGTTGGAGTTAGCGTAAGGGCCAGGTTCGGGTTGGGTTTGAGCTTAAGGTGTCCACCTAGGGTTAGGGTTAGGTCTATGGTTTGAGTTAGGCTTCAGGTTAGGTTAGGTTTGAACTTAGTTTGAGGGAGTAAGTTTAGGGCTACTGTGAGTTTTCGGTTCAGTGTTACGGTTGGAGATAGCGTCAGGGTCAGGTTAGAGTTGGGGTTGAGCTTCAGGTGTCCGCCTAGGGTTAGGGTTAGGGGTATGGTTTGAGTTAGGCTTCAGGTTAGGTTAGGTTTGAAATTAGTTTGAGGGAGTAAGTTTAGGGCTAATGTTAGTTTTCGGTTCAGTGTTATGGTTGGAGTTAGCGTGAGGGTCAGGTTAGGGTTGGGGTTGAGCTTAAGGTGTCCGCCTAGGGTTAGGGTTAGGTGTATGGTTTGATTTAGGCTTCAGGTTAGGTTAGGTTTGAACTTAGTTTGAGGGAGTAAGTTTAGGGGCGACTGTTAGTTTTCGGGTATCTGTTATGGTTGGAGTTAGCGTCAGGGCCAGGTTAGGATTGGGGTTGAGCTTAAGGTGTCCGCCTAGGGTTAGGGTTAGGTCTATGGTTTGAGATAGGCTTCAGGTTAGGTTAGGTTTGAACTTAGTTTGAGGGAGTAAGTTTAGGGCTATTGTTAGTTTCGGTTCAGTGTTACGGTTGGAGATACCGTCAGGGTCAGGTTAGGGTTGGGGTTGAGCTTCAGGTGTCCGCCTAGGGTTAGGGTTAGGTCTATGGTTTGAGTTAGGCTTCAGGTTATGTTAGGTTTGAACTTAGTTTGAGAGAGTCAGTTTCGGGCTACTGTTAGTTTTCGGTTAACTGTTACGGTTGGAGTAAGCGTCAGGGTCAGGTTAGGTTTGGGATTGAGCTTCAGGTGTCCGCCTAGGGTTACGGTTAGGTGTATGGTTTGATTTAGGATTCAGGTTAGGTTAGGTTTGAACTTAGTTTGAGGGAGTAAGTTTAGGGCTACTGTTAGTTTTCGTTTAACTGTTACGGTTGGAGTAAGCGTCAGGGTCAGGTTAGGGTGGGGGGTTAAGCATAAGTTGTCCGCATAGGGTTAGGGTTAGGTCTATGGTTTCATTTAGGCTTCAGGTTAGGTTAGGATTTAACTTAGTTTGAGGGAGTAAGTTTAGGGCTACTGTTAGTTTTTGGTTCAGTGCTACGTTTGGATTTAGCCTCAGGGTCAGGTTAGGGTTGGGGTTAAGCTTAAGGTGTCCGCCTAGGGTTAGGGTTAGGTCTATTGTTTGAATTAGGCTTCAGGTTAGGTTAGGTTTGAACTTTGTTTGAGGGAGTAAGTTTAGGGCTACTGTTAGGTTTCGGTACAGTGTTACGGTAGGAGATAGCGTCAGGGTCAGGTTAGGGTTGGGGTTGAGCTTAAGGTGTCCGCCTAGGGTTGGGGTTAGGTGTATGGTTTGATTTAGGCTTCAGGTTAGGTTAGGTTTGAACTTAGTTTGAGGGGGTAAGTTTAGGGCTACTGTTAGTTTTCGGTTCAGTGTTATGGTTGGAGATAGCGTCAGGGTTAGGTTAGGGTTGGGCTTGAACTTCAGGTGTCCGCCTAGGGTTAGGGTTAGGTCTAAGGTTTGAGTTAGGCTTCAGGTTAGGTTAGGTTTGAAATTAGTTTGAGGGAGTAAGTTTAGGGCTACTGTTAGTTTTCTGTTCAGTGTTACGGTTGGAGTTAGCGTCAGGGTCAGGTTAGGGTTGGGGTTGAGCTTAAGGTGTCCGCCTTTTGTTAGAGTTAGGTGTATGGTTTGATTTAGGCTTCAGGTTAGGTTAGGTTTGAACTTAGTTTGAGGGAGTAAGTTTAGGGCGACTGTTAGTTTTCGGGTAATTGTTATGGTTGGAGTTAGCATCAGGGCCAGGTTAGGGTTGGGGTTGAGCTTAAGGTGTCCGCCTAGGGTTAGGGTTAGGTCTATGGTTTGAGTTAGGCTTCAGGTTAGGTTAGGTTTGAACTTAGTTTGAGGGAGTAAGTTTAGGTCTACTGTTAGTTTTCGGTTCAGTGTTACGGTTGGAGATAGCGTCAGGGTCAGGTTAGGGTTGGGGTTGAGCTTCAGGTGTCCGCCTAGGGTTAGGGTTAGGTCTATGGTTTGAGTTAGGCTTCAGGTTAGGTTAGGTTTTGAACTTAGTTTGAGGTAGTAAGTTTAGGGCTACTGTTTGTTTTCGGTTCAGTGTTTGGGTTGCAGTTAGCGTGAGGGTCATTTTAGGGTTGGGGTTGACCTTAAGGTGTCCGTCTAGGGTTAGGGTTAGGTGTATGGTTTGATTTAGGCTTCAGGTTAGGTTAGGTTTGAACTTAGTTTGAGGGAGTAAGTTTAGGGCTACTGTTATTTTTCGGGTATCTGTAATGGTTGGAGTTACAGTCAGGGCCATTTTAGGGTTGGGGTTGAGCTTTAGGTGTCCGCCACGGGTTAGGGTTAGGTCTATGGTTTGAGTTAGGCTTCAGGTTAGCTTAGGTTTGAACTTAGTTTGAGGGAGTAAGTTTAGGGCGACTGTTAGTTTTCGGGTAATTGTTATGGTTGGAGTTAGCGTAAGGGCCAGGTTCGGGTTGGGTTTGAGCTTAAGGTGTCCACCTAGGGTTAGGGTTAGGTCTATGGTTTGAGTTAGGCTTCAGGTTAGGTTAGGTTTGAACTTAGTTTGAGGGAGTAAGTTTAGGGCTACTGTTAGTTTTCGGTTCAGTGTTACGGTTGGAGATAGCGTCAGGGTCAGGTTAGAGTTGGGGTTGAGCTTCAGGTGTCCGCCTAGGGTTAGGGTTAGGGGTATGGTTTGAGTTAGGCTTCAGGTTAGGTTAGGTTTGAAATTAGTTTGAGGGAGTAAGTTTAGGGCTAATGTTAGTTTTCGGTTCAGTGTTATGGTTGGAGTTAGCGTGAGGGTCAGGTTAGGGTTGGGGTTGAGCTTAAGGTGTCCGCCTAGGGTTAGGGTTAGGTGTATGGTTTGATTTAGGCTTCAGGTTAGGTTAGGTTTGAACTTAGTTTGAGGGAGTAAGTTTAGGGCGACTGTTAGTTTTCGGGTATCTGTTATGGTTGGAGTTAGCGTCAGGGCCAGGTTAGGATTGGGGTTGAGCTTAAGGTGTCCGCCTAGGGTTAGGGTTAGGTCTATGGTTTGAGATAGGCTTCAGGTTAGGTTAGGTTTGAACTTAGTTTGAGGGAGTAAGTTTAGGGCTACTGTTAGTTTTCGGTTCAGTGTTACGGTTGGAGATAGCGTCAGGGTCAGGTTAGGGTTGGGGTTGAGCTTCAGGTGTCCGCCTAGGGTTAGGGTTAGGTCTATGGTTTGAGTTAGGCTTCAGGTTAGGTTAGGTTTGAACTTAGTTTGAGAGAGTCAGTTTCGGGCTACTATTAGTTTTCGGTTAACTGTTACGGTTGGAGTAAGCGTCAGGGTCAGGTTAGGTTTGGGGTTGAGCTTCAGGTGTCCGCCTAGGGTTACGGTTAGGTGTATGGTTTGATTTAGGATTCAGGTTAGGTTAGGTTTGAACTTAGTTTGAGGGAGTAAGTTTAGGGCTACTGTTAGTTTTCGTTTAACTGTTACGGTTGGAGTAAGCGTCAGGGTCAGGTTAGGGTGGGGGTTAAGCATAAGTTGTCCGCATAGGGTTAGGGTTAGGTCTATGGTTTCATTTAGGCTTCAGGTTAGGTTAGGATTGAACTTAGTTTGAGGGAGTAAGTTTCGGGCTACTGTTAGTTTTTGGTTCAGTGTTACGTTTGGATTTAGCCTCAGGGTCAGGTTAGGGTTGGGGTTAAGCTTAAGGTGTCCGCCTAGGGTTAGGGTTAGGTCTATTGTTTGAATTAGGCTTCAGGTTAGGTTAGGTTTGAACTTTGTTTGAGGGAGTAAGTTTAGGGCTACTGTTAGGTTTCGGTACAGTGTTACGGTAGGAGATAGCGTCAGGGTCAGGTTAGGGTTGGGGTTGAGCTTAAGGTGTCCGCCTAGGGTTGGGGTTAGGTGTATGGTTTGATTTAGGCTTCAGGTTAGGTTAGGTTTGAACTTAGTTTGAGGGGGTAAGTTTAGGGCTACTGTTAGTTTTCGGTTCAGTGTTATGGTTGGAGATAGCGTCAGGGTTAGGTTAGGGTTGGGCTTGAACTTCAGGTGTCCGCCTAGGGTTAGGGTTAGGTCTAAGGTTTGAGTTAGGCTTCAGGTTAGGTTAGGTTTGAAATTAGTTTGAGGGAGTAAGTTTAGGGGCTACTGTTAGTTTTCTGTTCAGTGTTACGGTTGAAGTTAGCGTCAGTGTCAGGTTAGGGTTGGGGTTGAGCTTAAGGTGTCCGCCTTTTGTTAGAGTTAGGTGTATGGTTTGATTTAGGCTTCAGGTTAGGTTAGGTTTGAACTTAGTTTGAGGGAGTAAGTTTAGGGCGACTGTTAGTTTTCGGGTAATTGTTATGGTTGGAGTTAGCGTCAGGGCCAGGTTAGGGTTGGGGTTGAGCTTAAGGTGTCCGCCTAGGGTTAGGGTTAGGTCTATGGTTTGAGTTAGGCTTCAGGTTAGGTTAGGTTTGAACTTAGTTTGAGGGAGTAAGTTTAGGGCTACTGTTAGTTTTCGGTTCAGTGTTACGGTTGGAGATAGCGTAAGGGTCAGGTTAGGGTTGGGGTTGAGCTTCAGGTGTCCGCCTAGGGTTAGGGTTAGGTCTATGGTTTGAGTTAGGCTTCAGGTTAGGTTAGGTTTGAAATTAGTTTGAGGGAGTAAGTTTAGGGCTAATGTTAGTTTTCGGTTCAGTGTTACGGTTGGTGTTAGCGTGAGGGTCAGGTTAGGGTTGGGGTTGGGCTTAAGGTGTCCGCCTAGGGTTAGGGTTAGGTGTATGGTTTGATTTAGGCTTCAGGTTAGGTTAGGTTTTGAACTTAGTTTGAGGTAGTAAGTTTAGGGCTACTCTTTGTTTTCGGTTCAGTGTTTGGGTTGCAGTTAGCGTGAGGGTCATTTTAGGGTTGGGGTTGAGCTTAAGGTGTCCGTCTAGGGTTAGGGTTAGGTGTATGGTTTGATTTAGGCTTCAGGTTAGGTGAGGTTTGAACTTAGTTTGAGGGAGTAAGTTTAGGGCTACTCTTATTTTTCGGGTATCTGTAATGGTTGGAGTTAAAGTCAGGGCCATTTTAGGGTTGTGGTTGAGCTTTAGGTGTCCGCCACGGGTTAGGGTTAGGTCTATGGTTTGAGTTAGGCTTCAGGTTAGGTTAGGTTTGAACTTAGTTTGAGGGAGTAAGTTTAGGGCGACTGTTAGTTTTCGGGTATCTGTTATGGTTGGAGTTAGCGTCAGGGCCAGGTTAGGATTGGGGTTGAGCTTAAGGTGTCCGCCTAGGGTTAGGGTTAGGTCTATGGTTTGAGTTAGGCTTCAGGTTAGGTTAGGTTTGAACTTAGTTTGAGGGAGTAAGTTTAGGGCTACTTTTAGTTTTCGGTTCAGTGTTAAGGTTGGAGATAGCGTCAGGGTCAGGTTAGGGTTGGGGTTGAGCTTCAGGTGTCCGCCTAGGGTTAGGGTTAGGTCTATGGTTTGAGTTAGGCTTCAGGTTAGGTTAGGTTTGAACTTAGTTTGAGGGAGTCAGTTTAGGGCTACTGTTAGTTTTCGGTTAACTGTTACGGTTGGAGTAAGCGTCAGGGTCAGGTTAGGTTTGGGGTTGAGCTTCAGGTGTCCCGCCTAGGGTTAGGGTTAGGTGTATGGTTTGATTTAGGATTCAGGTTAGGTTAGGTTTGAACTTAGTTTGAGGGAGTAAGTTTAGGGCTACTGTTAGTTTTCTTTTAACTGTTACGGTTGGAGTAAGCGTCAGGGTCAGGTTAGGGTGGGGGTTAAGCATAAGTTGTCCGCCTAGTGTTAGGGTTAGGTCTATGGTTTCATTTAGGCTTCAGATTAGGTTAGGATTGAACTTAGTTTGAGGGAGTAAGTTTAGGGCGACTGTTAGTTTTCGGGTAATTGTTATGGTTGGAGTTAGCGTCAGGGCCAGGTTAGGGTTGGGGTTGAGCTTAAGGTGTCCGCCTAGGGTTAGGGTTAGGTCTATGGTTTGAGTTAGGCTTCAGGTTAGGTTAGGTTTGAACTTAGTTTGAGGTAGTAAGTTTAGGGCTACTGTTTGTTTTCGGTTCAGTGTTTGGGTTGCAGTTAGCGTGAGGGTCATTTTAGGGTTGGGGTTGACCTTAAGGTGTCCGTCTAGGGTTAGGGTTAGGTGTATGGTTTGATTTAGGCTTCAGGTTAGGTTAGGTTTGAACTTAGTTTGAGGGAGTAAGTTTAGGGCTACTGTTATTTTTCGGGTATCTGTAATGGTTGGAGTTACAGTCAGGGCCATTTTAGGGTTGGGGTTTGAGCTTTAGGTGTCCGCCACGGGTTAGGGTTAGGTCTATGGTTTGAGTTAGGCTTCAGGTTAGGTTAGGTTTGAACTTAGTTTGAGGGAGTAAGTTTAGGGCGACTGTTAGTTTTCGGGTAATTGTTATGGTTGGAGTTAGCATCAGGGCCAGGTTAGGGTTGGGGTTGAGCTTAAGGTGTCCGCCTAGGGTTAGGGTTAGGTCTATGGTTTTGAGTTAGGCTTCAGGTTAGGTTAGGTTTGAACTTAGTTTGAGGGAGTAAGTTTAGGGCTACTGTTAGTTTTCGGTTCAGTGTTACGGTTGGAGATAGCGTCAGGGTCAGGTTAGGGTTGGGGTTGAGCTTCAGGTGTCCGCCTAGGGTTAGGGTTAGGGTCTATGGTTTGAGTTAGGCTTCAGGTTAGGTTAGGTTTGAACTTAGTTTGAGGTAGTAAGTTTAGGGCTACTGTTTGTTTTCGGTTCAGTGTTTGGGTTGCAGTTAGCGTGAGGGTCATTTTAGGGTTGGGGTTGACCTTAAGGTGTCCGTCTAGGGTTAGGGTTAGGTGTATGGTTTGATTTAGGCTTCAGGTTAGGTTAGGTTTGAACTTAGTTTGAGGGAGTAAGTTTAGGGCTACTGTTATTTTTCGGGGTATCTGTAATGGTTGGAGTTACAGTCAGGGCCATTTTAGGGTTGGGGTTGAGCTTTAGGTGTCCGCCACGGGTTAGGGTTAGGTCTATGGTTTGAGTTAGGCTTCAGGTTAGCTTAGGTTTGAACTTAGTTTGAGGGAGTAAGTTTAGGGCGACTGTTAGTTTTCGGGTAATTGTTATGGTTGGAGTTAGCGTAAGGGCCAGGTTCGGGTTGGGTTTGAGCTTAAGGTGTCCACCTAGGGTTAGGGTTAGGTCTATGGTTTGAGTTAGGCTTCAGGTTAGGTTAGGTTTGAACTTAGTTTGAGGGAGTAAGTTTAGGGCTACTGTTAGTTTTCGGTTCAGTGTTACGGTTGGAGATAGCGTCAGGGTCAGGTTAGAGTTGGGGTTGAGCTTCAGGTGTCCGCCTAGGGTTAGGGTTAGGGGTATGGTTTGAGTTAGGCTTCAGGTTAGGTTAGGTTTGAAATTAGTTTGAGGGAGTAAGTTTAGGGCTAATGTTAGTTTTCGGTTCAGTGTTTATGGTTGGAGTTAGCGTGAGGGTCAGGTTAGGGTTGGGGGTTGAGCTTAAGGTGTCCGCCTAGGGTTAGGGTTAGGTGTATGGTTTGATTTAGGCTTCAGGTTAGGTTAGGTTTGAACTTAGTTTGAGGGAGTAAGTTTAGGGCGACTGTTAGTTTTCGGGTATCTGTTATGGTTGGAGTTAGCGTCAGGGCCAGGTTAGGATTGGGGTTGAGCTTAAGGTGTCCGCCTAGGGTTAGGGTTAGGTCTATGGTTTGAGATAGGCTTCAGGTTAGGTTAGGTTTGAACTTAGTTTGAGGGAGTAAGTTTAGGGCTACTGTTAGTTTTCGGTTCAGTGTTACGGTTGGAGGATAGCGTCAGGGTCAGGTTAGGGTTGGGGTTGAGCTTCAGGTGTCCGCCTAGGGTTAGGGTTAGGTCTATGGTTTGAGTTAGGCTTCAGGTTAGGTTAGGTTTGAACTTAGTTGAGAGGAGTCAGTTTCGGGCTACTGTTAGTTTTCGGTTAACTGTTACGGTTGGAGTAAGCGTCAGGGTCAGGTTAGGTTTGGGGTTGAGCTTCAGGTGTCCGCCTAGGGTTACGGTTAGGTGTATGGTTTGATTTAGGATTCAGGTTAGGTTAGGTTTGAACTTAGTTTGAGGGAGTAAGTTTAGGGGCTACTGTTAGTTTTCGTTTAACTGTTACGGTTGGAGTAAGCGTCAGGGTCAGGTTAGGGTGGGGGTTAAGCATAAGTTGTCCGCATAGGGTTAGGGTTAGGTCTATGGTTTCATTTAGGCTTCAGGTTAGGTTAGGATTGAACTTAGTTTGAGGGAGTAAGTTTCGGGCTACTGTTAGTTTTTGGTTCAGTGTTACGTTTGGATTTAGCCTCAGGGTCAGGTTAGGGTTGGGGTTAAGCTTAAGGTGTCCGCCTAGGGTTAGGGTTAGGTCTATTGTTTGAATTAGGCTTCAGGTTAGGTTAGGTTTGAACTTTGTTTGAGGGAGTAAGTTTAGGGCTACTGTTAGGTTTCGGTACAGTGTTACGGTAGGAGATAGCGTCAGGGTCAGGTTAGGGTTGGGGTTGAGCTTAAGGTGTCCGCCTAGGGGTTGGGGTTAGGTGTATGGTTTGATTTAGGCTTCAGGTTAGGTTAGGTTTTGAACTTAGTTTGAGGGGGTAAGTTTAGGGCTACTGTTAGTTTTCGGTTCAGTGTTATGGTTGGAGATAGCGTCAGGGTTAGGTTAGGGTTGGGCTTGAACTTCAGGTGTCCGCCTAGGGTTAGGGTTAGGTCTAAGGTTTGAGTTAGGCTTCAGGTTAGGTTAGGTTTGAAATTAGTTTGAGGGAGTAAGTTTAGGGCTACTGTTAGTTTTCTGTTCAGTGTTACGGTTTGAAGTTAGCGTCAGTGTCAGGTTAGGGTTGGGGTTGAGCTTAAGGTGTCCGCCTTTTGTTAGAGTTAGGTGTATGGTTTGATTTAGGCTTCAGGTTAGGTTAGGTTTGAACTTAGTTTGAGGGGAGTAAGTTTAGGGCGACTGTTAGTTTTCGGGTAATTGTTATGGTTGGAGTTAGCGTCAGGGCCAGGTTAGGGTTGGGGTTGAGCTTAAGGTGTCCGCCTAGGGTTAGGGTTAGGTCTATGGTTTGAGTTAGGCTTCAGGTTAGGTTAGGTTTGAACTTAGTTTGAGGGAGTAAGTTTAGGGCTACTGTTAGTTTTCGGTTCAGTGTTACGGTTGGAGATAGCGTAAGGGTCAGGTTAGGGTTGGGGTTGAGCTTCAGGTGTCCGCCTAGGGTTAGGGTTAGGTCTATGGTTTGAGTTAGGCTTCAGGTTAGGTTAGGTTTGAAATTAGTTTGAGGGAGTAAGTTTAGGGGCTAATGTTAGTTTTCGGTTCAGTGTTACGGTTGGTGTTAGCGTGAGGGTCAGGTTAGGGTTGGGGTTGGGCTTAAGGTGGTCCGCCTAGGGTTAGGGTTAGGTGTATGGTTTGATTTAGGCTTCAGGTTAGGTTAGGTTTGAACTTAGTTTGAGGTAGTAAGTTTAGGGCTACTCTTTGTTTTCGGTTCAGTGTTTGGGTTTGCAGTTAGCGTGAGGGTCATTTTAGGGTTGGGGTTGAGCTTAAGGTGTCCGTCTAGGGTTAGGGTTAGGTGTATGGTTTGATTTAGGCTTCAGGTTAGGTGAGGTTTGAACTTAGTTTGAGGGAGTAAGTTTAGGGCTACTCTTATTTTTCGGGTATCTGTAATGGTTGGAGTTAAAGTCAGGGCCATTTTAGGGTTGTGGTTGAGCTTTAGGTGTCCGCCACGGGTTAGGGATAGGTCTATGGTTTGAGTTAGGCTTCAGGTTAGGTTAGGTTTGAACTTAGTTTGAGGGAGTAAGTTTAGGGCGACTGTTAGTTTTCGGGTATCTGTTATGGTTGGAGTTAGCGTCAGGGCCAGGTTAGGATTGGGGTTGAGCTTAAGGTGTCCGCCTAGGGTTAGGGTTAGGTCTATGGTTTGAGTTAGGCTTCAGGTTAGGTTAGGTTTGAACTTAGTTTGAGGGAGTCAGTTTAGGGCTACTGTTAGTTTTCGGTTAACTGTTACGGTTGGAGTAAGCGTCAGGGTCAGGTTAGGTTTGGGGTTGAGCTTCAGGTGTCCGCCTAGGGTTAGGGTTAGGTGTATGGTTTGATTTAGGATTCAGGTTAGGTTAGGTTTGAACTTAGTTTGAGGGAGTAAGTTTAGGGCTACTGTTAGTTTTCTTTTAACTGTTACGGTTGGAGTAAGCGTCAGGGTCAGGTTAGGGTGGGGGTTAAGCATAAGTTGTCCGCCTAGTGTTAGGGTTAGGTCTATGGTTTCATTTAGGCTTCAGATTAGGTTAGGATTGAACTTAGTTTGAGGGAGTAAGTTTAGGGCGACTGTTAGTTTTCGGGTAATTGTTATGGTTGGAGTTAGCGTCAGGGCCAGGTTAGGGTTGGGGTTGAGCTTAAGGTGTCCGCCTAGGGTTAGGGTTAGGTCTATGGTTTGAGTTAGGCTTCAGGTTAGGTTAGGTTTGAACTTAGTTTGAGGTAGTAAGTTTAGGGCTACTGTTTGTTTTCGGTTCAGTGTTTGGGTTGCAGTTAGCGTGAGGGTCATTTTAGGGTTGGGGTTGACCTTAAGGTGTCCGTCTAGGGTTAGGGTTAGGTGTATGGTTTGATTTAGGCTTCAGGTTAGGTTAGGTTTGAACTTAGTTTGAGGGAGTAAGTTTAGGGCTACTGTTATTTTTCGGGTATCTGTAATGGTTGGAGTTACAGTCAGAGCCATTTTAGGGTTGGGGTTGAGCTTTAGGTGTCCGCCACGGGTTAGGGTTAGGTCTATGGTTTGAGTTAGGCTTCAGGTTAGGTTAGGTTTGAACTTAGTTTGAGGGAGTAAGTTTAGGGCGACTGTTAGTTTTCGGGTAATTGTTATGGTTGGAGTTAGCGTAAGGGCCAGGTTCGGGTTGGGTTTGAGCTTAAGGTGTCCACCTAGGGTTAGGGTTAGGTCTATGGTTTGAGTTAGGCTTCAGGTTAGGTTAGGTTTGAACTTAGTTTGAGGGAGTAAGTTTAGGGCTACTGTGAGTTTTCGGTTCAGTGTTACGGTTGGAGATAGCGTCAGGGTCAGGTTAGAGTTGGGGTTGAGCTTCAGGTGTCCGCCTAGGGTTAGGGTTAGGGGTATGGTTTGAGTTAGGCTTCAGGTTAGGTTAGGTTTGAAATTAGTTTGAGGGAGTAAGTTTAGGGCTAATGTTTAGTTTTCGGTTCAGTGTTATGGTTGGAGTTAGCGTGAGGGTCAGGTTAGGGTTGGGGTTGAGCTTAAGGTGTCCGCCTAGGGTTAGGGTTAGGTGTATGGTTTGATTTAGGCTTCAGGTTAGGTTAGGTTTGAACTTAGTTTGAGGGAGTAAGTTTAGGGCGACTGTTAGTTTTCGGGTATCTGTTATGGTTGGAGTTAGCGTCAGGGCCAGGTTAGGATTGGGGTTGAGCTTAAGGTGTCCGCCTAGGGTTAGGGTTAGGTCTATGGTTTGAGATAGGCTTCAGGTTAGGTTAGGTTTGAACTTAGTTTGAGGGAGTAAGTTTAGGGCTATTGTTAGTTTTCGGTTCAGTGTTACGGTTGGAGATAGCGTCAGGGTCAGGTTAGGGGTTGGGGTTGAGCTTCAGGTGTCCGCCTAGGGTTAGGGTTAGGTCTATGGTTTGAGTTAGGCTTCAGGTTATGTTAGGTTTGAACTTAGTTTGAGAGAGTCAGTTTCGGGCTACTGTTAGTTTTCGGTTAACTGTTACGGTTGGAGTAAGCGTCAGGGTCAGGTTAGGTTTGGGATTGAGCTTCAGGTGTCCGCCTAGGGTTACGGTTAGGTGTATGGTTTGATTTAGGATTCAGGTTAGGTTAGGTTTGAACTTAGTTTGAGGGAGTAAGTTTAGGGCTACTGTTAGTTTTCGTTTAACTGTTACGGTTGGAGTAAGCGTCAGGGTCAGGTTAGGGTGGGGGTTAAGCATAAGTTGTCCGCATAGGGTTAGGGTTAGGTCTATGGTTTCATTTAGGCTTCAGGTTAGGTTAGGATTTAACTTAGTTTGAGGGAGTAAGTTTAGGGCTACTGTTAGTTTTTGGTTCAGTGCTACGTTTGGATTTAGCCTCAGGGTCAGGTTAGGGTTGGGGTTAAGCTTAAGGTGTCCGCCTAGGGTTAGGGTTAGGTCTATTGTTTGAATTAGGCTTCAGGTTAGGTTAGGTTTGAACTTTGTTTGAGGGAGTAAGTTTAGGGCTACTGTTAGGTTTCGGTACAGTGTTACGGTAGGAGATAGCGTCAGGGTCAGGTTAGGGTTGGGGTTGAGCTTAAGGTGTCCGCCTAGGGTTGGGGTTAGGTGTATGGTTTGATTTAGGCTTCAGGTTAGGTTAGGTTTGAACTTAGTTTGAGGGGGTAAGTTTAGGGCTACTGTTAGTTTTCGGTTCAGTGTTATGGTTGGAGATAGCGTCAGGGTTAGGTTAGGGTTGGGCTTGAACTTCAGGTGTCCGCCTAGGGTTAGGGTTAGGTCTAAGGTTTGAGTTAGGCTTCAGGTTAGGTTAGGTTTGAAATTAGTTTGAGGGAGTAAGTTTAGGGCTACTGTTAGTTTTCTGTTCAGTGTTACGGTTGGAGTTAGCGTCAGGGTCAGGTTAGGGTTGGGGTTGAGCTTAAGGTGTCCGCCTTTTGTTAGAGTTAGGTGTATGGTTTGATTTAGGCTTCAGGTTAGGTTAGGTTTGAACTTAGTTTGAGGGAGTAAGTTTAGGGCGACTGTTAGTTTTCGGGTAATTGTTATGGTTGGAGTTAGCATCAGGGCCAGGTTAGGGTTGGGGTTGAGCTTAAGGTGTCCGCCTAGGGTTAGGGTTAGGTCTATGGTTTGAGTTAGGCTTCAGGTTAGGTTAGGTTTGAACTTAGTTTGAGGGAGTAAGTTTAGGTCTACTGTTAGTTTTCGGTTCAGTGTTACGGTTGGAGATAGCGTCAGGGTCAGGTTAGGGTTGGGGTTGAGCTTCAGGTGTCCGCCTAGGGTTAGGGTTAGGTCTATGGTTTGAGTTAGGCTTCAGGTTAGGTTAGGTTTGAACTTAGTTTGAGGTAGTAAGTTTAGGGCTACTGTTTGTTTTCGGTTCAGTGTTTGGGTTGCAGTTAGCGTGAGGGTCATTTTAGGGTTGGGGTTGACCTTAAGGTGTCCGTCTAGGGTTAGGGTTAGGTGTATGGTTTGATTTAGGCTTCAGGTTAGGTTAGGTTTGAACTTAGTTTGAGGGAGTAAGTTTAGGGCTACTGTTATTTTTCGGGTATCTGTAATGGTTGGAGTTACAGTCAGGGCCATTTTAGGGTTGGGGTTGAGCTTTAGGTGTCCGCCACGGGTTAGGGTTAGGTCTATGGTTTGAGTTAGGCTTCAGGTTAGCTTAGGTTTGAACTTAGTTTGAGGGAGTAAGTTTAGGGCGACTGTTAGTTTTCGGGTAATTGTTATGGTTGGAGTTAGCGTAAGGGCCAGGTTCGGGTTGGGTTTGAGCTTAAGGTGTCCACCTAGGGTTAGGGTTAGGTCTATGGTTTGAGTTAGGCTTCAGGTTAGGTTAGGTTTGAACTTAGTTTGAGGGAGTAAGTTTAGGGCTACTGTTAGTTTTCGGTTCAGTGTTACGGTTGGAGATAGCGTCAGGGTCAGGTTAGAGTTGGGGTTGAGCTTCAGGTGTCCGCCTAGGGTTAGGGTTAGGGGTATGGTTTGAGTTAGGCTTCAGGTTAGGTTAGGTTTGAAATTAGTTTGAGGGAGTAAGTTTAGGGCTAATGTTAGTTTTCGGTTCAGTGTTATGGTTGGAGTTAGCGTGAGGGTCAGGTTAGGGTTGGGGTTGAGCTTAAGGTGTCCGCCTAGGGTTAGGGTTAGGTGTATGGTTTGATTTAGGCTTCAGGTTAGGTTAGGTTTGAACTTAGTTTGAGGGAGTAAGTTTAGGGCGACTGTTAGTTTTCGGGTATCTGTTATGGTTGGAGTTAGCGTCAGGGCCAGGTTAGGATTGGGGTTGAGCTTAAGGTGTCCGCCTAGGGTTAGGGTTAGGTCTATGGTTTGAGATAGGCTTCAGGTTAGGTTAGGTTTGAACTTAGTTTGAGGGAGTAAGTTTAGGGCTACTGTTAGTTTTCGGTTCAGTGTTACGGTTGGAGATAGCGTCAGGGTCAGGTTAGGGTTGGGGTTGAGCTTCAGGTGTCCGCCTAGGGTTAGGGTTAGGTCTATGGTTTGAGTTAGGCTTCAGGTTAGGTTAGGTTTGAACTTAGTTTGAGAGAGTCAGTTTCGGGCTACTGTTAGTTTTCGGTTAACTGTTACGGTTGGAGTAAGCGTCAGGGTCAGGTTAGGTTTGGGGTTGAGCTTCAGGTGTCCGCCTAGGGTTACGGTTAGGTGTATGGTTTGATTTAGGATTCAGGTTAGGTTAGGTTTGAACTTAGTTTGAGGGAGTAAGTTTAGGGCTACTGTTAGTTTTCGTTTAACTGTTACGGTTGGAGTAAGCGTCAGGGTCAGGTTAGGGTGGGGGTTAAGCATAAGTTGTCCGCATAGGGTTAGGGTTAGGTCTATGGTTTCATTTAGGCTTCAGGTTAGGTTAGGATTGAACTTAGTTTGAGGGAGTAAGTTTCGGGCTACTGTTAGTTTTTGGTTCAGTGTTACGTTTGGATTTAGCCTCAGGGTCAGGTTAGGGTTGGGGTTAAGCTTAAGGTGTCCGCCTAGGGTTAGGGTTAGGTCTATTGTTTGAATTAGGCTTCAGGTTAGGTTAGGTTTGAACTTTGTTTGAGGGAGTAAGTTTAGGGCTACTGTTAGGTTTCGGTACAGTGTTACGGTAGGAGATAGCGTCAGGGTCAGGTTAGGGTTGGGGTTGAGCTTAAGGTGTCCGCCTAGGGTTGGGGTTAGGTGTATGGTTTGATTTAGGCTTCAGGTTAGGTTAGGTTTGAACTTAGTTTGAGGGGGTAAGTTTAGGGCTACTGTTAGTTTTCGGTTCAGTGTTATGGTTGGAGATAGCGTCAGGGTTAGGTTAGGGTTGGGCTTGAACTTCAGGTGTCCGCCTAGGGTTAGGGTTAGGTCTAAGGTTTGAGTTAGGCTTCAGGTTAGGTTAGGTTTGAAATTAGTTTGAGGGAGTAAGTTTAGGGCTACTGTTAGTTTTCTGTTCAGTGTTACGGTTGAAGTTAGCGTCAGTGTCAGGTTAGGGTTGGGGTTGAGCTTAAGGTGTCCGCCTTTTGTTAGAGTTAGGTGTATGGTTTGATTTAGGCTTCAGGTTAGGTTAGGTTTGAACTTAGTTTGAGGGAGTAAGTTTAGGGCGACTGTTAGTTTTCGGGTAATTGTTATGGTTGGAGTTAGCGTCAGGGCCAGGTTAGGGTTGGGGTTGAGCTTAAGGTGTCCGCCTAGGGTTAGGGTTAGGTCTATGGTTTGAGTTAGGCTTCAGGTTAGGTTAGGTTTGAACTTAGTTTGAGGGAGTAAGTTTAGGGCTACTGTTAGTTTTCGGTTCAGTGTTACGGTTGGAGATAGCGTAAGGGTCAGGTTAGGGTTGGGGTTGAGCTTCAGGTGTCCGCCTAGGGTTAGGGTTAGGTCTATGGTTTGAGTTAGGCTTCAGGTTAGGTTAGGTTTGAAATTAGTTTGAGGGAGTAAGTTTAGGGCTAATGTTAGTTTTCGGTTCAGTGTTACGGTTGGTGTTAGCGTGAGGGTCAGGTTAGGGTTGGGGTTGGGCTTAAGGTGTCCGCCTAGGGTTAGGGTTAGGTGTATGGTTTGATTTAGGCTTCAGGTTAGGTTAGGTTTGAACTTAGTTTGAGGTAGTAAGTTTAGGGCTACTCTTTGTTTTCGGTTCAGTGTTTGGGTTGCAGTTAGCGTGAGGGTCATTTTAGGGTTGGGGTTGAGCTTAAGGTGTCCGTCTAGGGTTAGGGTTAGGTGTATGGTTTGATTTAGGCTTCAGGTTAGGTGAGGTTTGAACTTAGTTTGAGGGAGTAAGTTTAGGGCTACTCTTATTTTTCGGGTATCTGTAATGGTTGGAGTTAAAGTCAGGGCCATTTTAGGGTTGTGGTTGAGCTTTAGGTGTCCGCCACGGGTTAGGGTTAGGTCTATGGTTTGAGTTAGGCTTCAGGTTAGGTTAGGTTTGAACTTAGTTTGAGGGAGTAAGTTTAGGGCGACTGTTAGTTTTCGGGTATCTGTTATGGTTGGAGTTAGCGTCAGGGCCAGGTTAGGATTGGGGTTTAGCTTAAGGTGTCCGCCTAGGGTTAGGGTTAGGTCTATGGTTTGAGTTAGGCTTCAGGTTAGGTTAGGTTTGAACTTAGTTTGAGGGAGTAAGTTTAGGGCTACTTTTAGTTTTCGGTTCAGTGTTAAGGTTGGAGATAGCGTCAGGGTCAGGTTAGGGTTGGGGTTGAGCTTCAGGTGTCCGCCTAGGGTTAGGGTTAGGTCTATGGTTTGAGTTAGGCTTCAGGTTAGGTTAGGTTTGAACTTAGTTTGAGGGAGTCAGTTTAGGGCTACTGTTAGTTTTCGGTTAACTGTTACGGTTGGAGTAAGCGTCAGGGTCAGGTTAGGTTTGGGGTTGAGCTTCAGGTGTCCGCCTAGGGTTAGGGTTAGGTGTATGGTTTGATTTAGGATTCAGGTTAGGTTAGGTTTGAACTTAGTTTGAGGGAGTAAGTTTAGGGCTACTGTTAGTTTTCTTTTAACTGTTACGGTTGGAGTAAGCGTCAGGGTCAGGTTAGGGTGGGGGTTAAGCATAAGTTGTCCGCCTAGTGTTAGGGTTAGGTCTATGGTTTCATTTAGGCTTCAGATTAGGTTAGGATTGAACTTAGTTTGAGGGAGTAAGTTTAGGGCGACTGTTAGTTTTCGGGTAATTGTTATGGTTGGAGTTAGCGTCAGGGCCAGGTTAGGGTTGGGGTTGAGCTTAAGGTGTCCGCCTAGGGTTAGGGTTAGGTCTATGGTTTGAGTTAGGCTTCAGGTTAGGTTAGGTTTGAACTTAGTTTGAGGTAGTAAGTTTAGGGCTACTGTTTGTTTTCCGTTCAGTGTTTGGGTTGCAGTTAGCGTGAGGGTCATTTTAGGGTTGGGGTTGAGCTTAAGGTGTCCGTCTAGGGTTAGGGTTAGGTGTATGGTTTGATTTAGGCTTCAGGTTAGGTTAGGTTTGAACTTAGTTTGAGGGAGTAAGTTTAGGGCTACTGTTATTTTTCGGGTATCTGTAATGGTTGGAGTTACAGTCAGGGCCATTTTAGGGTTGGGGTTGAGCTTTAGGTGTCCGCCACGGGTTAGGGTTAGGTCTATGGTTTGAGTTAGGCTTCAGGTTAGGTTAGGTTTGAACTTAGTTTGAGGGAGTAAGTTTAGGGCGACTGTTAGTTTTCGGGTAATTGTTATGGTTGGAGTTAGCTTAAGGGCCAGGTTCGGGTTGGGTTTGAGCTTAAGGTGTCCACCGAGGGTTAGGGTTAGGTCTATGGTTTGAGTTAGGCTTCAGGTTAGGTTAGGTTTGAACTTAGTTTGAGGGAGTAAGTTTAGGGCTACTGTGAGTTTTCGGTTCAGTGTTACGGTTGGAGATAGCGTCAGGGTCAGGTTAGAGTTGGGGTTGAGCTTCAGGTGTCCGCCTAGGGTTAGGGTTAGGGGTATGGTTTGAGTTAGGCTTCAGGTTAGGTTAGGTTTGAAATTAGTTTGAGGGAGTAAGTTTAGGGCTAATGTTAGTTTTCGGTTCAGTGTTATGGTTGGAGTTAGCGTGAGGGTCAGGTTAGGGTTGGGGTTGAGCTTAAGGTGTCCGCCTAGGGTTAGGGTTGGTGTATGGTTTGATTTAGGCTTCAGGTTAGGTTAGGTTTGAACTTAGTTTGAGGGAGTAAGTTTAGGGCGACTGTTAGTTTTCGGGTATCTGTTATGGTTGGAGTTAGCGTCAGGGCCAGGTTAGGATTGGGGTTGAGCTTAAGGTGTCCGCCTAGGGTTAGGGTTAGGTCTATGGTTTGAGATAGGCTTCAGGTTAGGTTAGGTTTGAACTTAGTTTGAGGGAGTAAGTTTAGGGCTACTGTTAGTTTTCGGTTCAGTGTTACGGTTGGAGATAGCGTCAAGGTCAGGTTAGGGTTGGGGTTGAGCTTCAGGGGTCCGCCTAGGGTTAGGGTTAGGTCTATGGTTTGAGTTAGGCTTCAGGTTAGGTTAGGTTTGAACTTAGTTTGAGAGAGTCAGTTTCGGGCTACTGTTAGTTTTCGGTTAACTGTTACGGTTGGAGTAAGCGTCAGGGTCAGGTTAGGTTTGGGGTTGAGCTTCAGGTGTCCGCGTAGGGTTACGGTTAGGTGTATGGTTTGATTTAGGATTCAGGTTAGGTTAGGTTTGAACTTAGTTTGAGGGAGTAAGTTTAGGGCTACTGTTAGTTTTCGTTTAACTGTTACGGTTGGAGTAAGCGTCAGGGTCAGGTTAGGGTGGGGGTTAAGCATAAGTTGTCCGCATAGGGTTAGGGTTAGGTCTATGGTTTCATTTAGGCTTCAGGTTAGGTTAGGATTGAACTTAGTTTGAGGGAGTAAGTTTCGGGCTACTGTTAGTTTTTGGTTCAGTGTTACGTTTGGATTTAGCCTCAGGGTCAGGTTAGGGTTGGGATTAAGCTTAAGGTGTCCGCCTAGGGTTAGGGTTAGGTCTATTGTTTGAATTAGGCTTCAGGTTAGGTTAGGTTTGAACTTTGTTTGAGGGAGTAAGTTTAGAGCTACTGTTAGGTTTCGGTACAGTGTTACGGTAGGAGATAGCGTCAGGGTCAGGTTAGGGTTGGGGTTGAGCTTAAGGTGTCCGCCTAGGGTTGGGGTTAGGTGTATGGTTTGATTTAGGCTTCAGGTTAGGTTAGGTTTGAACTTAGTTTGAGGGGGTAAGTTTAGGGCTACTGTTAGTTTTCGGTTCAGTGTTATGGTTGGAGATAGCGTCAGGGTTAGGTTAGGGTTGGGCTTGAACTTCAGGTGTCCGCCTAGGGTTAGGGTTAGGTCTAAGGTTTGAGTTAGGCTTCAGGTTAGGTTAGGTTTGAAATTAGTTTGAGGGAGTAAGTTTAGGGCTACTGTTAGTTTTCTGTTCAGTGTTACGGTTGGAGTTAGCGTCAGGGTCAGGTTAGGGTTGGGGTTGAGCTTAAGGTGTCCGCCTTTTGTTAGAGTTAGGTGTATGGTTTGATTTAGGCTTCAGGTTAGGTTAGGTTTGAACTTAGTTTGAGGGAGTAAGTTTAGGGCGACTGTTAGTTTTCGGGTAATTGTTATGGTTGGAGTTAGCGTCAGGGCCAGGTTAGGGTTGGGGTTGAGCTTAAGGTGTCCGCCTAGGGTTAGGGTTAGGTCTATGGTTTGAGTTAGGCTTCAGCTTAGGTTAGGTTTGAACTTAGTTTGAGGGAGTAAGTTTAGGGCTACTGTTAGTTTTCGGTTCAGTGTTACGGTTGGAGATAGCGTAAGGGTCAGGTTAGGGTTGGGGTTGAGCTTCAGGTGTCCGCCTAGGGTTAGGGTTAGGTCTATGGTTTGAGTTAGGCTTCAGGTTAGGTTAGGTTTGAAATTAGTTTGAGGGAGTAAGTTTAGGGCTAATGTTAGTTTTCGGTTCAGTGTTACGGTTGGTGTTAGCGTGAGGGTCAGGTTAGGGTTGGGGTTGGGCTTAAGGTGTCCGCCTAGGGTTAGGGTTAGGTGTATGGTTTGATTTAGGCTTCAGGTTAGGTTAGGTTAGAACTTAGTTTGAGGTAGTAAGTTTAGGGCTACTCTTTGTTTTCGGTTCAGTGTTTGGGTTGCAGTTAGCGTGAGGGTCATTTTAGGGTTGGGGTTGAGCTTAAGGTGTCCGTCTAGGGTTAGGGTTAGGTGTATGGTTTGATTTAGGCTTCAGGTTAGGTGAGTTTTGAACTTAGTTTGAGGGAGTAAGTTTAGGGCTACTCTTATTTTTCGGGTATCTGTAATGGTTGGAGTTAAAGTCAGGGCCATTTTAGGGTTGTGGTTGAGCTTTAGGTGTCCGCCACGGGTTAGGGTTAGGTCTATGGTTTGAGTTAGGCTTCAGGTTAGGTTAGGTTTGAACTTAGTTTGAGGGAGTAAGTTTAGGGCGACTGTTAGTTTTCGGGTATCTGTTATGGTTGGAGTTAGCGTCAGGGCCAGGTTAGGATTGGGGTTGAGCTTAAGGTGTCCGCCTAGGGTTAGGGTTAGGTCTATGGTTTGAGATAGGCTTCAGGTTAGGTTAGGTTTGAACTTAGTTTGAGGGAGTAAGTTTAGGGCTACTTTTAGTTTTCGGTTCAGTGTTAAGGTTGGAGATAGCGTCAGGGTCAGGTTAGGGTTGGGGTTGAGCTTCAGGTGTCCGCCTAGGGTTAGGGTTAGGTCTATGGTTTGAGTTAGGCTTCAGGTTAGGTTAGGTTTGAACTTTGTTTGAGGGAGTCAGTTTAGGGCTACTGTTAGTTTTCGGTTAACTGTTATGGTTGGAGTAAGCGTCAGGGTCAGGTTAGGATTGGGGTTGAGCTTCAGGTGTCCGCCTAGGGTTAGGGTTAGGTGTATGGTTTGATTTAGGCTTCAGGTTAGGTTAGGTTTGAACTTAGTTTGAGGGAGTAAGTTTAGGGCTACTGTTAGTATTCTTTTAACTGTTACGGTTGGAGTAAGCGTCAGGGTCAGGTTAGGGTGGGGGTTAAGCATAAGTTGTCCGCCTAGGGTTAGGGTTAGGTCTATGGTTTCATTTAGGCTTCAGATTAGGTTAGGATTGAACTTAGTTTGAGGGAGTAAGTTTAGGGCGACTGTTAGTTTTCGGGTAATTGTTATGGTTGGAGTTAGCGTGAGGGTCAGGTTAGGGTTGGGGTTGGGCTTAAGGTGTCCGCCTAGGGTTAGGGTTAGGTGTATGGTTTGATTTAGGCTTCAGGTTAGGTTAGGTTTGAACTTATTTGAGGTAGTAAGTTTAGGGCTACTCTTTGTTTTCGGTTCAGTGTTTGGGTTGCAGTTAGCGTGAGGGTCATTTTAGGGTTGGGGTTGAGCTTAAGGTGTCCGTCTAGGGTTAGGGTTAGGTGTATGGTTTGATTTAGGCTTCAGGTTAGGTGAGGTTTGAACTTAGTTTGAGGGAGTAAGTTTAGGGCTACTCTTATTTTTCGGGTATCTGTAATGGTTGGAGTTACAGTCAGGGCCATTTTAGGGTTGTGGTTGAGCTTTAGGTGTCCGCCACGGGTTAGGGTTAGGTCTATGGTTTGAGTTAGGCTTCAGGTTAGGTTAGGTTTGAACTTAGTTTGAGGGAGTAAGTTTAGGGCGACTGTTAGTTTTCGGGTATCTGTTATGGTTGGAGTTAGCGTCAGGGCCAGGTTAGGATTGGGGTTGAGCTTAAGGTGTCCGCCTAGGGTTAGGGTTAGGTCTATGGTTTGAGATAGGCTTCAGGTTAGGTTAGGTTTGAACTTAGTTTGAGGGAGTAAGTTTAGGGCTACTTTTAGTTTTCGGTTCAGTGTTAAGGTTGGAGATAGCGTCAGGGTCAGGTTAGGGTTGGGGTTGAGCTTCAGGTTTCCGCCTAGGGTTAGGGTTAGGTCTATGGTTTGAGTTAGGCTTCAGGTTAGGTTAGGTTTGAACTTAGTTTGAGGGAGTCAGTTTAGGGCTACTGTTAGTTTTCGGTTAACTGTTACGGTTGGAGTAAGCGTCAGGGTCAGGTTAGGTTTGGGGTTGAGCTTCAGGTGTCCGCCTAGGGTTAGGGTTAGGTGTATGGTTTGATTTAGGCTTCAGGTTAGGTCAGGTTTGAACTTAGTTTGAGGGAGTAAGTTTAGGGCTACTGTTAGTTTTCTTTTAACTGTTACGGTTGGAGTAAGCGTCAGGGTCAGGTTAGGGTGGGGGTTAAGCATAAGTTGTCCGCCTAGGGTTAGGGTTAGGTCTATGGTTTCATTTAGGCTTCAGATTAGGTTAGGATTGAACTTAGTTTGAGGGAGTAAGTTTAGGGCGACTGTTAGTTTTCGGGTAATTGTTATGGTTGGAGTTAGCGTCAGGGCCAGGTTAGGGTTGGGGTTGAGCTTAAGGTGTCCGCCTAGGGTTAGGGTTAGGTCTATGGTTTGAGTTAGGCTTCAGGTTAGGTTAGGTTTGAACATAGTTTGAGGGAGTAAGTTTAGGGCTACTGTTAGTTTTCGGTTCAGTGTTACGGTTGGAGATAGTGTCAGGGTCAGGTTAGGGTTGGGGTTGAGCTTCAGGTGTCCGCCTAGGGTTAGGGTTAGGTCTATGGTTTGAGTTAGGCTTCAGGTTAGGTTAGGTTTGAAATTAGTTTGAGGGAGTAAGTTTAGGGCTAATGTTAGTTTTCGGTTCAGTGTTACGGTTGGAGTTAGCGTGAGGGTCAGTTAGGGTTGGGGTTGAGCTTAAGGTGTCCGCCTAGGGATAGGGTTAGGAGTATGGTTTGAGTTATGCTTCCGGTTAGGTTAGGTTTGAAATCAGTTTGAGGGAGTAAGTTTAGGGCTAATGTTATTTCTCGGTTCAGTGTTATGGTTGGAGTTAGCGTGAGGGTCAGGTTAGGGTTGGGGTTGAGCTTAAGGTGTCCGCCTAGGGTTAGGGTTAGGTGTATGGTTTGATTTAGTCTTCAGGTTAGGTTAGGTTTGAACTTAGTTTGAGGGAGTAAGTTTAGGGCGACTGTTAGTTTTCGGGTAACTGTTATGGTGGGAGTTAGCGTCAGGGCCAGGTTAGGATTGGGGTTGAGCTTAAGGTGTCCGCCTAGGGTTAGGGTTAGGTCTATGGTTTGAGTTAGGCTTCAGGTTAGGTTAGGTTTGAACTTAGTTTGAGGGAGTAAGTTTAGGGCTACTGTTAGTTTTCGGTTAACTGTTACGGTTGGAGATAGCGTCAGGGTCAGGTTAGGGTTGGGGTTAAGCTTAAGGTGTCCGCCTAGGGTTAGGGTTAGGTCTATGGTTTGAGTTATGCTTCAGGTTAGGTTAGGTTTGAACTTAGTTTGAGGGAGTCAGTTTAGGGCTACTGTTAGTTTTCGGTTAACTGTTACGGTTGGAGTAAGCGTCAGCGTCAGGTTAGGATTGGGGTTGAGCTTAAGGTGTCCGCCTAGGGTTAGGGTTAGGTGTATGGTTTGATTTCGGCTTCAGGTTAGGTTAGGTTTGAACTCAGTTTGAGGGAGTAAGTTTAGGGCTACTGTTAGATTTCGTTTAACTGTTACGGTTGGAGAAAGCGTCAGGGACAGGTTAGGGTGGGGGTTAAGCATAAGGTGTCCGCCTAGGGTTAGGGTTAGGTCTATGGTTTCATTTAGGCTTCAGGTTAGGTTAGGATTCAACTTAGTTTGAGGGAGTAAGTTTAGGGCTACTGTTAGTTTTCGGTTCAGTGTTACGTTTGGATTTAGCCTCAGGGTCAGGTTAGGGTTGGGGTTAAGCTTAAGGTGTCCGCCTAGGGTTAGGGTTAGGTCTATTGTTTGAGTTAGGCTTCAGGTTAGGTTAGGTTTGAACTTAGTTTGAGGGAGTAAGTTTAGGGCTACTGTTTGTTTTCGGTTCAGTGTTTCGTTTGGAGTTAGCGTGAGGGTCATTTTAGGGTTGGGGTTGTGCTTAAGGTGTCCGTCTAGGGTTAGGGTTAGGTGTATGGTTTGATTTAGGCTTCAGGTTAGGTTAGGTTTGAACTTAGTTTGAGGGAGTAAGTTTAGGGCGACTGTTAGTTTTCGGGTAATTGTTATGGTTGGAGTTAGCGTCAGGGCCAGGTTAGGGTTGGGTTTGAGCTTAAGGTGTCCGCCTAGGGTTAGGGTTAGGTCTTTGGTTTGAGTTAGGCTTCAGGTTAGGTTAGGTTGGAACTTAGTTTGAGGGAGTAAGTTTAGGGCTACTGTTAGTTTTCGGTTCAGTGTTACGGTTGGAGATAGCGTCAGGGTCAGGTTAGGGTTCGGTTGAGCTTCAGGTGTCCGCCTAGGGTTAGGATTAGGTCTACGGTTTGAGTTAGGCTTCAGGTTAGGTTAGGTTTGAACTTAGTTTGAGGGAGTAAATTTAGGGTTACTGTTAGTTATGGGTTCAGTGTTACGGTTGGAGTTAGCGTGAGGGTCAGGTTAGGGTTGTGGTTGAACTTAAGGTGTCCGCCTAGGGTTAGGGTTAGGTGTATGGTTTGATTTAGGCTTCAGGTTAGGTTAGGTTTGAACTTAGTTTGAGGGAGTAAGTTTAGGGCTACTGTTAGTTTTCGGTTCAGTGTTATGGTTGGAGATAGCATCAGGGTCAGGTTAGGGTTGGGGTTGAGCTTCAGGTGTCCGCCTAGGGTTAGGGTTAGGTGTATGGTTTGAGTTAGGCTTCAGGTTAGGTTAGGTTTGAAATTAGTTTGAGGGAGTAAGTTTAGGGCTAATGTTAGTTTTCGGTTCAGTGTTATGGTTGGAGTTAGCGTGAGGATCAGGTTAGGGTTGGGGTTGAGCTTAAGGTGTCCGCCTAGGGTTAGGGTTAGGTGTATGGTTTGATTTAGGCTTCAGGTTAGGTTAGGTTTGAACTTAGTTTGAGGGAGTAAGTTTAGGGCAACTGTTAGTTTTCGGTTCAGTGTTACGGTTGGATATAGCGTCAGGGTCAGGTTAGGGTTGCGGTGGAGCTTAAGGTGTCCGCCTAGGGTTAGGGTTAGGTCTATGGTTTGAGTTAGGCTTCAGGTTAGGTTAGGTTTGAACTTAGTTTGAGGGAGTAAGTTTAGGGCTACTGTTAGTTTTCGGTTCAGTGTTACGGTTGGAGATAGCGTCAGGGTCAGTTTAGGGTTGGGCTTGAACTTCAGGTGTCCGCCTAGGGTTAGGGTTAGGTCTGTGGTTTGAGTTAGGCTTCAGGTTAGGTTAGGTTTGAACTTAGTTTGAGGGAGTAAGTTTAGGGCGACTGTTAGTTTTCGGGTAATTGTTATGGTTAGAGTTAGCGTCAGGGCCAGGTTAGGGTTGGGGTTGTGCTTAAGGTGTCCGCCTAGGGTTAGGGTTAGGTCTATGGTATGCGTTAGGCTTCAGGTTAGGTTAGGTTTGAACTTAGTTTGAGGGAGTAAGTTTAGGGCTCCTGTTAGTTTTCGGTTCAGTGTTACGGTTGGAGATAGCGTCAGGGTCAGGTTAGGGTTGGGGTTGAGCTTCAGGTGTCCGCCTATGGTTAGGGTTAGGTCTATGGTTTGAGTTAGGTTTCAGGTTAGGTTAGGTTTGAAATTAGTTTGAGGGAGTAAGTTTAGGGCTAATGTTAGTTTTCGGTTCAGTGTTACGGTTGGAGTTAGCATGAGGGTCAGGTTAGGGTTGGGGTTGAGCTTAAGGTCTCCGCCTAGGGTTAGGGTTAGGTGTATGGTTTGATTTAGGCTTCAGGTTAGGTTAGGTTTGAACTTAGTTTGAGGGAGTAAGTTTAGGGCTACTGTTAGTTTTCGGGTAACTGTTACGGTTGGAGTTAGCGTCAGGGCCAGGTTAGGGTTGGGGTTGAGCTTAAGGTGTCCGCCTAGGGTTAGGGTTAGGTCCATGGTTTGAGTTAGGCTTCAGGTTAGGTTAGGATTGAACTTAGTTTGAGGGAGTAAGTTTAGGGCTACTGTTAGTTTTCGGTTCAGTGATACGGTTGGAGATAGCGTCAGGGTCAGGTTAGGGTTGGGGTTGAGCTTCAGGTGTCCGCCTAGGGTTAGGGTTAGGTCTATAGTTTTAGTTAGGCTTCAGGTTAGGTTAGCTTTGAACTTAATTTGAGGGAGTCACTTTAGGGCTACTGTTTCTTTTCGGTTAACTGTTACGGTTGGAGTAAGCGTCAGGTTCAGGGTAGGTTTGGGGTTGAGCTAAAGGTGTCCGCCTAGGGTTAGGGTTTGGTGTATGGTTTCATTTAGGCTTCAGTTTAGGTTAGGTTTGAACTTAGTTTGAGGTAGTAAGTTTAGGGCTACTCTTTGTTTTCGGTTCAGTGTTTGGGTTGCATTTAGCGTGAGGGTCATTTTAGGGTTGGGGTTGAGCTTAAGGTGTCCGTCTAGGGTTAGGGTTAGGTGTATGGTTTGATTTAGGCTTCAGGTTAGGTTAGGTTTGAACTTAGTTTGAGGGAGTAAGTTTAGGGCTACTGTTATTTTTCGGGTATCTGTAATGGTTGGAGTTAGAGTCAGGGCCATTTTAGGGTTGGGGTTGAGCTTTAGGTGTCCGCCACGGGTTAGGTTTAGGTCTATGGTTTGAGTTAGGCTTCAGGTTAGGTTAGGTTTGAACTTAGTTTGGGGAGTAAGTTTAGGGCTACTGTTAGTTTTCGGTTCAGTGTTACGGTTGGAGATAGCGTCAGGGTCAGGTTAGGGTTGGGGTTGAGCTTCAGGTGTCCGCCTAGGGTTAGGGTTAGGTCTATGGTTTGAGTTAGGCTTCAGGTTAGGTTAGGTTTGAACTTAGTTTGAGGGAGTCAGTTTAGGGCTACTGTTAGTTTTCGGTTAACTGTTACGGTTGGAGTAAGCGTCCGTGTCAGGTTAGGATTGGGGTTGAGCTTAAGGTGTCCGCCTAGGGTTAGGGTTAGGTGTATGGTTTGATTTAGGCTTCAGGTTAGGTTAGGTTTGAACTTAGTTTGAGGGAGTAAGTTTAGGGCTACTGTTTGTTTTCGGTTCAGTGTTTCGGTTGGAGTTAGCGTGAGGGTCATTTTAGGGTTAGGGTTGAGTTTAAGGTGTCCGTCTAGGGTTAGGGTTAGGTGTATGGTTTGATTTAGGCTTCAGGTTAGGTTAGGTTTGATCTTAATTTGAGGGAGTAAGTTTAGGGCGACTGTTAGTTTTCGGGTAATTGTTATGGTTGGAGTTAGCGTCAGGACCATGTTAGGGTTGGGGTTGAGCTTAAGGTGTCCGCCTAGGGTTAGGGTTAGGTCTATGGTTTGAGTTAGGCTTCAGGTTAGGTTAGGTTTGAACTTAGTTTGAAGGAGTAAGTTTAGGGCTACTGTTAGTTTTCGGTTCAGTGTTACAGTTGGAGATAGCGTCAGGGTCAGGTTAGGGTTCGGTTGAGCTTCAGGTGTCCGCCTAGGGTTAGGATTAGGTCTATGGTTTGAGTTAGGCTTCAGGTTAGGTTAGGTTTGAATTTAGTTTGAGGGAGTAAATTTAGGGTTACTGTTAGTTATGGGTTCAGTGTTACGGTTGGAGTTAGCGTGAGGGTCAGGTTAGGGTTGGGGTTGAGCTTAAGGTTTCCGCCTAGGGTTAGGGTTAGGTGTATGGTTTGATTTAGGCTTCAGGTTAGGTTAGGTTTGAACTTAGTTTGAGGGAGTAAGTTTAGGGCTACTGTTAGTTTTCGGTTCAGTGTTATGGTTGGAGATAGCATGAGGGTCAGGTTAGGGTTGGGGTTGAGCTTAAGGTGTCCGCCTAGGGTTAGGGTTAGGAGTATGGTTTGATTTAGGCTTCAGGTTAGGTTAGGTTTGAACTTAGTTTAAGGGAGTAAGTTTAGGGCGACTGTTAGTTTTCTGGTAACTGTTATGGTTGGATTTAGCGTCAGGGCCAGGTTAGGGTTGGGGTTGAGGTTAAGGTGTCCGCCTAGGGTTAGGGTTAGGTCTATGGTTTGAGTTAGGCTTCAGGTTAGGTTAGGTTTGAACTTAGTTTGAGGGAGTAAGTTTAGGGCTCCTGTTAGTTTTCGGTTCAGTGTTACGGTTGGAGATAGCGTCAGGGTCAGGTTAGGGTTGGGGTTGAGCTTCAGGTGTCCGCCTAGGGTTAGGGTTAGGTCTATTGTTTGAGTTAGGCTTCAGGTTAGGTTAGGTTTGAAATTAGTTTGAGGGAGTAAGTTTAGGGCTAATGTTAGTTTTCGGTTCAGTGTTACGGTTGGAGTTAGCGTGAGGGTCAGGTTAGGGTTGGGGTTGAGCTTCAGGTGTCCGCCTAGGGTTAGGGTTAGGTGTATGGTTTGATTTAGGCTTCAGGTTAGGTTAGGTTTGAACTTAGTTTGAGGGAGTAAGTTTAGGGCTACTGTTAGTTTTCGGGTAACTGTTATGGTTGGAGTTAGCGTCAGGGCCAGGTTAGGGTTGGGGTTGAGCTTAAGGTGTCCGCCTAGGGTTAGGGTTAAGTCTATGGTTTGAGTTAGGCTTCAGGTTAGGTTAGGTTTGAAATTAGTTTGAGGGAGTAAGTTTAGGGCTAATGTTAGTTTTCGGTTCAGTGTTACGGTTGGAGTTAGCGTGAGGGTCAGGTTAGGGTTGGGGTTGAGCTTCAGGTGTCCGCCTAGGGTTAGGGTTAGGTGTATGGTTTGATTTAGGCTTCAGGTTAGGTTAGGTTTGAACTTAGTTTGAGGGAGTAAGTTTAGGGCTACTGTTAGTTTTCGGGTAACTCTTACGGTTGGAGTTAGCATCAGGGCCAGGTTAGGGTTGGGGTTGAGCTTCAGGTGTCCGCCTAGGGTTAGGGTTAGGTCTATAGTTTTAGTTAGGCTTCAGGTTAGGTTAGCTTTGAACTTAGTTTGAGGGAGTCAGTTTAGGGCTACTGTTTGTTTTCGGTTAACTGTTACGGTTGGAGTAAGCGTCAGGTTCAGGTTAGGTTTGGGGTTGAGCTTAAGGTGTCCGCCTAGGGTTAGGGTTAGGTGCATGGTTTGATTTAGGCTTCAGGTTAGGTTAGGATTGAACTTAGTTTGAGGGAGTATGTTTAGGGCTACTGTTAGTTTTCGGTTCAGTGTTACGGTTGGATTTAGCCTCAGAGTCAGGTTAGGGTTGGGGTTAAGCTTAAGGTGTCCGCCTAGGGTTAGGGTTAGGTCTATTGTTTGAGTTAGGCTTCAGGTTAGGTTAGGTTTGAACTTAGTTTGAGGGAGTAAGTTTAGGGCTACTGTTAGTTTTCGGTTCAGTGTTACGGTTGGAGTTAGCGTGAGGGTCAGGTTAGGGTTGGGGTTGGGCTTAAGGTGTCCGCCTAGGGTTAGGGTTAGGTGTATGGTTTGATTTAGGCTTCAGTTTAGGTTAGGTTTGAACTTAGTTTGAGGTAGTAAGTTTAGGGCTACTGTTTGTTTTCGGTTCAGTGTTTGGGTTGCATTTAGCGTGAGGGTCATTTTAGGGTTTGGGTTGAGCTTAAGGTGTCCGTCTCGGATTAGGGTTAGGTGTATGGTTTGATTTAGGCTTCAGGTTATGTTAGGTTTGAACTTAGTTTGAGGGAGTAAGTTTAGGGCTACTGTTATTTTTCGGGTATCTGTAATGGTTGGAGTTAGAGTCAGGGCCATTTTAGGGTAGGGGTTGAGCTTTAGGTGTCCGCCACGGGTTAGGGTTAGGTCTATGGTTTGAGTTAGGCTTCAGGTTAGGTTAGGTTTGAACTTAGTTTGAGGGAGTAAGTTTAGGGCTACTGTTAGTTTTCGGTTCAGTGTTACGGTTGGAGATAGCGTCAGGGTCAGGTTAGGGTTGGGGTTGAGCTTCAGGTGTCCGCCTAGGGTTAGGGTTAGGTGTATGGTTTGATTTAGGCTTCAGGTTAGGTTAGGTTTGAACTTAGTTTGAGGGAGTAAGTTTAGGGCTACTGTTAGTTTTCGTTTAACTGTTACGGTTGGAGTAAGCTTCAGGGACAGGTTAGGGTGGGGGTTAAGCATAAGGTGTCCGCCTAGGGTTAGGGTTAGGTCTATGGTTTCATTTATGCTTCAGGTTAGGTTAGGATTGAAATTAGTTTGAGGGAGTAAGTTTAGGGCTACTGTTAGTTTTCTGTTCAGTGTTACGTTTGGATTTAGCCTCAGGGTCAGGTTAGGGTTGGGGTTAAGCTTAAGGTGTCCCCCTAGGTTTAGGGTTAGGTCTATTTTTTGAGTTAGGCTTCAGGTTAGGTTAGGTTTGAACTTAGTTTGAGGGAGTAAGTTTAGGGCAACTGTTAGTTTTCGGTTCAGTGTTACGGTTGGAGTTAGCGTGAGGGTCAGGTTAGGGTTGGGGTTGGGCTTAAGGTGTCCGCCTAGGGTTAGGGTTAGGTGTATGGTTTGATTTAGGCTTCAGGATAGGTTAGGTTTGAACTTAGTTTGAGGGAGTAAGTTTAGGGCTACTGTTAGTTTTCGGGTAATTGTTATGGTTGGAGTTAGCGTCAGGGCCAGGTTAGGGTTGGGGTTGAGCTTAAGGTGTCCGCCTAGGGTTAGGGTTAGGTTTATGGTTTGATTTAGGCTTCAGGTTAGGTTAGGTTTGAACTTAGTTTGAGGGAGTAAGTTTAGGGCGACTGTTAGTTTTCTGGTAACTGTTATGGTTGGAGTTAGCGTCAGGGCCAGGTTAGGGTTGGGGTTGAGGTTAAGGTGTCCGCCTAGGGTTAGGGTTAGGTCTATGGTTTGAGTTAGGCTTCAGGTTAGGTTACGTTTGAACTTAGTTTGAGGGAGTAAGTTTAGGGCTACTGTTAGTTTTCGGTTCAGTGTTACGGTTGGATATAGCGTCAGGGTCAGGTTAGGGTTGGGATTGAGCTTCAGGTGTCCGCCTAGGGTTAGGGTTAGGTCTATGGTTTGAGTTAGGCTTCAGGTTAGGTTAGGTTTGAAATTAGTTTGAGGGAGTAAGTTTAGGGCTAATGTTAGTTTTCGGTTCAGTGTTAAGGTTTGAGTTAGCGTGAGGGTCAGGTTAGGGTTGGGGTTGAGCTTAAGGTGTCCGCCTAGGGTTAGGGTTAGGTGTATGGTTTGATTTAGGCTTCAGGTTAGGTTAGGTTTGAACTTAGTTTGAGGGAGTAAGTTTAGGGATACTGTTAGTTTTCGGGTAAGTGTTACGGTTGGAGTTAGCGTCAGGGCCAGGTTAGGGCTGGGGTTGAGCTTAAGGTGTCCGCCTAGGGTTAGGGTTAGGTCTATGGTTTGAGTTAGGCTTCAGGTTAGGTTAGGATTGAACTTAGTTTGAGGGAGTAAGTTTAGGGCTACTGTTAGTTTTCGGTTCAGTGATACGGTTGGAGATAGCGTCAGGGTCAGGTTAGGGTTGGGGTTGAGCTTCAGGTGTCCGCCTAGGGTTAGGGTTAGGTCTATGGTTTGAGTTAGGCTTCAGGTTAGGTTAGGTTTGAACTTAGATTGAGGGAGTCAGTTTAGGGCTACTGTTAGTTTTCGGTTAACTGTTACGGTTGGAGTAAGTGTCAGTGTCAGGTTAGGATAGGGGTTGAGCTTAAGGTGTCCGCCTAGGGTTAGGGTTAGGTGTATGGTTTGATTTAGGCTTCAGGTTAGGTTAGGATTGAACTTAGTTTGAGGGAGTAAGTTTAGGGCTACTGTTAGTTTTCGGGTAACTGTTACGGTTGGAGTTAGCGTCAGGGCCAGGTTAGGGTTGGGGTTGAGCTTAAGGTGTCCGCCTAGGGTTAGGGTTAAGTCTATGGTTTGAGTTAGGCTTCAGGTTAGGTTAGGTTTGAAATTAGTTTGAGGGAGAAAGTTTAGGGCTAATGTTAGTTTTCGGTTCAGTGTTACGGTTGGAGTTAGCGTGAGGGTCAGGTTAGGGTTGGGGTTGAGCTTCAGGTGTCCGCCTAGGGTTAGGGTTAGGTGTATGTTTTGATTTAGGCTTCAGGTTAGGTTAGGTTTGAACTTAGTTTGAGGGAGTAAGTTTAGGGCTACTGTTAGTTTTCGGGTAACTCTTACGGTTGGAGTTAGCGTCAGGGCCAGGTTAGGGTTGGGGTTGAGCTTCAGGTGTCCGCCTAGGGTTAGGGTTAGGTCTATAGTTTTAGTTAGGCTTCAGGTTAGGTTAGCTTTGAACTTAGTTTGAGGGAGTCAGTTTAGGGCTACTGTTTGTTTTCGGTTAACTGTTACGGTTGGAGTAAGCGTCAGGTTCAGGTTAGGTTTGGGGTTGAGCTTAAGGTGTCCGCCTAGGGTTAGGGTTAGGTGCATGGTTTGATTTAGGCTTCAGGTTAGGTTAGGATTGAACTTAGTTTGAGGGAGTATGTTTAGGGCTACTGTTAGTTTTCGGTTCAGTGTTACGGTTGGATTTAGCCTCAGAGTCAGGTTAGGGTTGGGGTTAAGCTTAAGGTGTCCGCCTAGGGTTAGGGTTAGGTCTATTGTTTGAGTTAGGCTTCAGGTTAGGTTAGGTTTGAACTTAGTTTGAGGGAGTAAGTTTAGGGCTACTGTTAGTTTTCGGTTCAGTGTTACGGTTGGAGTTAGCGTGAGGGTCAGGTTAGGGTTGGGGTTGGGCTTAAGGTGTCCGCCTAGGGTTAGGGTTAGGTGTATGGTTTGATTTAGGCTTCAGTTTAGGTTAGGTTTGAACTTAGTTTGAGGTAGTAAGTTTAGGGCTACTGTTTGTTTTCGGTTCAGTGTTTGGGTTGCATTTAGCGTGAGGGTCATTTTAGGGTTTGGGTTGAGCTTAAGGTGTCCGTCTCGGATTAGGGTTAGGTGTATGGTTTGATTTAGGCTTCAGGTTATGTTAGGTTTGAACTTAGTTTGAGGGAGTAAGTTTAGGGCTACTGTTATTTTTCGGGTATCTGTAATGGTTGGAGTTAGAGTCAGGGCCATTTTAGGGTTGGGGTTGAGCTTTAGGTGTCCGCCACGGGTTAGGGTTAGGTCTATGGTTTGAGTTAGGCTTCAGGTTAGGTTAGGTTTGAACTTAGTTTGAGGGAGTAAGTTTAGGGCTACTGTTAGTTTTCGGTTCAGTGTTACGGTTGGAGATAGCGTCAGGGTCAGGTTAGGGTTGGGGTTGAGCTTCAGGTGTCCGCCTAGGGTTAGGGTTAGGTGTATGGTTTGATTTAGGCTTCAGGTTAGGTTAGGTTTGAACTTAGTTTGAGGGAGTAAGTTTAGGGCTACTGTTAGTTTTCATTTAACTGTTACGGTTGGAGTAAGCTTCAGGGACAGGTTAGGGTGGGGGTTAAGCATAAGGTGTCCGCCTAGGGTTAGGGTTAGGTCTATGGTTTCATTTATGCTTCAGGTTAGGTTAGGATTGAAATTAGTTTGAGGGAGTAAGTTTAGGGCTACTGTTAGTTTTCTGTTCAGTGTTACGTTTGGATTTAGCCTCAGGGTCAGGTTAGGGTTGGGGTTAAGCTTAAGGTGTCCCCCTAGGTTTAGGGTTAGGTCTATTTTTTGAGTTAGGCTTCAGGTTAGGTTAGGTTTGAACTTAGTTTGAGGGAGTAAGTTTAGGGCAACTGTTAGTTTTCGGTTCAGTGTTACGGTTGGAGTTAGCGTGAGGGTCAGGTTAGGGTTGGGGTTGGGCTTAAGGTGTCCGCCTAGGGTTAGGGTTAGGTGTATGGTTTGATTTAGGCTTCAGGATAGGTTAGGTTTGAACTTAGTTTGAGGGAGTAAGTTTAGGGCTACTGTTAGTTTTCGGGTAATTGTTATGGTTGGAGTTAGCGTCAGGGCCAGGTTAGGGTTGGGGTTGAGCTTAAGGTGTCCGCCTAGGGTTAGGGTTAGGTTTATGGTTTGATTTAGGCTTCAGGTTAGGTTAGGTTTGAACTTAGTTTGAGGGAGTAAGTTTAGGGCGACTGTTAGTTTTCTGGTAACTGTTATGGTTGGAGTTAGCGTCAGGGCCAGGTTAGGGTTGGGGTTGAGGTTAAGGTGTCCGCCTAGGGTTAGGGTTAGGTCTATGGTTTGAGTTAGGCTTCAGGTTAGGTTACGTTTGAACTTAGTTTGAGGGAGTAAGTTTAGGGCTACTGTTAGTTTTCGGTTCAGTGTTACGGTTGGATATAGCGTCAGGGTCAGGTTAGGGTTGGGGTTGAGCTTCAGGTGTCCGCCTAGGGTTAGGGTTAGGTCTATGGTTTGAGTTAGGCTTCAGGTTAGGTTAGGTTTGAAATTAGTTTGAGGGAGTAAGTTTAGGGCTAATGTTAGTTTTCGGTTCAGTGTTAAGGTTTGAGTTAGCGTGAGGGTCAGGTTAGGGTTGGGGTTGAGCTTAAGGTGTCCGCCTAGGGTTAGGGTTAGGTGTATGGTTTGATTTAGGCTTCAGGTTAGGTTAGGTTTGAACTTAGTTTGAGGGAGTAAGTTTAGGGATACTGTTAGTTTTCGGGTAAGTGTTACGGTTGGAGTTAGCGTCAGGGCCAGGTTAGGGTTGGGGTTGAGCTTAAGGTGTCCGCCTAGGGTTAGGGTTAGGTCTATGGTTTGAGTTAGGCTTCAGGTTAGGTTAGGATTGAACTTAGTTTGAGGGAGTAAGTTTAGGGCTACTGTTAGTTTTCGGTTCAGTGATACGGTTGGAGATAGCGTCAGGGTCAGGTTAGGGTTGGGGTTGAGCTTCAGGTGTCCGCCTAGGGTTAGGGTTAGGTCTATGGTTTGAGTTAGGCTTCAGGTTAGGTTAGGTTTGAACTTAGATTGAGGGAGTCAGTTTAGGGCTACTGTTAGTTTTCGGTTAACTGTTACGGTTGGAGTAAGTGTCAGTGTCAGGTTAGGATAGGGGTTGAGCTTAAGGTGTCCGCCTAGGGTTAGGGTTAGGTGTATGGTTTGATTTAGGCTTCAGGTTAGGTTAGGTTTGAACTTAGTTTGAGGGAGTAAGTTTAGGGCTACTGTTTGTTTTCGGTTCAGTGTTTCGGTTGGAGTTAGCGTGAGGGTCATTTTAGGGTTGGGGTTGAGCTTAAGCTGTCCGCCTAGGGTTAGGGTTAGGTGTATGGTTTGATTTAGGCTTCAGGTTAGGTTAGGTTTGAACTTAGTTTGAGGGAGTAAGTGTAGGGCTAATGTTAGTTTTCGGTTCAGTGTTTGGGTTGCAGTTACCGTGAGGGTCATTTTAGGGTTGGGGTTGAGCTTAAGGTGTCCGCCTAGGGTTAGGGTTAGGTGTATGGTTTGATTTAGGCTTCAGGTTAGGTTAGGTTTGAACTTAGTTTGAGGGAGTAAGTTTAGGGCTACTGTTATTTTTCGGGTATCTGTAATGGTTGGAGTTACAGTCAGGGCCATTTTAGGGTTGGGGTTGAGCTTTAGGTGTCCGCCACGGGTTAGGGTTAGGTCTATGGTTTGAGTTAGGCTTCAGGTTAGGTTAGGTTTGAACTTAGTTTGAAGGAGTAAGTTTAGGGCTACTGTTAGTTTTCGGTTCAGTGTTACGGTTGGAGATAGCGTCAGGGTCAGGTTAGGGTTCGGTTGAGCTTCAGGTGTCCGCCTAGGGTTAGGATTAGGACTATGGTTTGAGTTAGGCTTCAGGTTAGGTTAGGTTTGAATTTAGTTTGAGGGAGTAAATTTAGGGTTACTGTTAGTTATGGGTTCAGTATTACGGTTGGAGTTAGCGTGAGGGTCAGGTTAGGGTTGGGGTTGAGCTTAAGGTGTCCGCCTAGGGTTAGGGTTAGGTGTATGGTTTGATTTAGGCTTCAGGTTAGGTTAGGTTTGAACTTAGTTTGAGGGAGTAAGTTTAGGGCTACTGTTAGTTTTCGGTTCAGTGTTATGGTTGGAGTGGGCGTCAGGTTCAGGTTAGGGTTGGGCTTGAGCTTCAGGTGTCCGCCTAGGGTTAGGGTTAGGTCTATGGTTTGAGTTAGGCTTCAGGTTAGGTCAGTTTTGAAATTAGTTTGAGGCAGTAAGTTTAGGGCTAATGTTAGTTTTCGGTTCAGTGTTATGGTTGGAGATAGCATGAGGGTCAGGTTAGGGTTTGGGGTTGAGCTTAAGGTGTCCGCCTAGGGTTAGGGTTAGGTGTATGGTTTGATTTAGGCTTCAGGTTAGGTTAGGTTTGAACTTAGTTTAAGGGAGTAAGTTTAGGGCGACTGTTAGTTTTCTGGTAACTGTTATGGTTGGAGTTAGCCTCAGGGCCAGGTTAGGGTTGGGGTTGAGCTTAAGGTGTGCGCCTAGGGTTAGTGTTAGGTCTATGGTTTGAGATAGGCTTCAGGTTAGGTTAGGTTTGAACTTAGTTTGAGGGAGTAAGTTTAGGGCTACTGTTAGTTTTCGGTTCAGTGTTACGGTTGGATATAGCGTCAGGGTCAGGTTAGGGTTGGGGTTGAGCTTCAGGTGTCCGCCTAGGGTTAGGGTTAGGTCTATGGTTTGAGTTATGCTTCAGGTTATGTTAGGTTTGAAATTAGTTTGAGGGAGTAAGTTTAGGGCTAATGTTAGTTTTCGGTTCAGTGTTACGGTTGGAGTTAGCGTGAGGGTCAGGTTAGGGTTGGGGTTGAGCTTCAGGTGTCCGCCTAGGGTTAGGGTTAGGTGTATGGTTTGATTTAGGCTTCAGGTTAGGTTAGGTTTGAACTTAGTTTGAGGGAGTAAGTTTAGGGCTACTGTTAGTTTTCGGGTAACTGTTACGGTTGGAGTTAGCGTCAGGGCCAGGTTAGGGTTGGGGTTGAGCTTAAGGTGTCCGCCTAGGGTTAGGGTTAAGTCTATGGTTTGAGTTAGGCTTCAGGTTAGGTTAGGATTGAACTTAGTTTGAGGGAGTAAGTTTAGGGCTACTGTTAGTTTTCGGTTCAGTGATACGGTTGGAGATAGCGTCAGGGTCAGGTTAGGGTTGGGGTTGAGCTTCAGGTGTCCGCCTAGGGTTAGGGTTAGGTCTATAGTTTTAGTTAGGCTTCAGGTTAGGTTAGCTTTGAACTTAGTTTGAGGGAGTCAGTTTAGGGCTACTGTTTGTTTTCGGTTAACTGTTACGGTTGGAGTAAGCGTCAGGTTCAGGTTAGGTTTGGGGTTGAGCTTAAGGTGTCCGCCTAGGGTTAGGGTTAGGTGCATGGTTTGATTTAGGCTTCAGGTTAGGTTAGGATTGAACTTAGTTTGAGGGAGTATGTTTAGGGCTACTGTTAGTTTTCGGATCAGTGTTACGGTTGGATTTAGCCTCAGAGTCAGGTTAGGGTTGGGGTTAAGCTTAAGGTGTCCGCCTAGGGTTAGGGTTAGGTCTATTGTTTGAGTTAGGCTTCAGGTTAGGTTAGGTTTGAACTTAGTTTGAGGGAGTAAGTTTAGGGCTACTGTTAGTTTTCCGTTCAGTGTTACGGTTGGAGTTAGCGTGAGGGTCAGGTTAGGGTTGGGGTTGGGCTTAAGGTGTCCGCCTAGGGTTAGGGTTAGGTGTATGGTTTGATTTAGGCTTCAGTTTAGGTTAGGTTTGAACTTAGTTTGAGGTAGTAAGTTTAGGGCTACTCTTTGTTTTCGGTTCAGTGTTTGGGTTGCATTTAGCGTGAGGGTCATTTTAGGGTTTGGGTTGAGCTTAAGGTGTCCGTCTCGGGTTAGGGTTAGGTGTATGGTTTGATTTAGGCTTCAGGTTAGGTTAGGTTTGAACTTAGTTTGAGGGAGTAAGTTTAGGGCTACTCTTATTTTTCGGGTATCTGTAATGGTTGGAGTTAGAGTCAGGGCCATTTTAGGGTTGGGGTTGAGCTTTAGGTGTCCGCCACGGGTTAGGGTTAGGTCTATGGTTTGAGTTAGGCTTCAGGTTAGGTTAGGTTTGAACTTAGTTTGAGGGAGTAAGTTTAGGGCTACTGTTAGTTTTCGGTTCAGTGTTACGGTTGGAGATAGCGTCAGGGTCAGGTTAGGGTTGGGGTTGAGCTTCAGGTGTCCGCCTAGGGTTAGGCTTAGGTGTATGGTTTATTTTAGGCTTCAGGTTAGGTTAGGTTTGAACTTAGTTTGAGGGAGTAAATTTAGGGCTACTGTTAGTTTTCGTTTAACTGTTACGGTTGGAGTAAGCTTCAGGGACAGGTTAGGGTGGGGGTTAAGCATAAGGTGTCCGCCTAGGGTTAGGGTTAGGTCTATGGTTTCATTTATGCTTCAGGTTAGGTTAGGATTGAAATTAGTTTGAGGGAGTAAGTTTAGGGCTACTGTTAGTTTTCTGTTCAGTGTTACATTTGGATTTAGCCTCAGGGTCAGGTTAGGGTTGGGGTTAAGCTTAAGGTGTCCCCCTAGGGTTAGGGTTAGGTCTATTGTTTGAGTTAGGCTTCAGGTTAGGTTAGGTTTGAACTTAGTTTGAGGGAGTAAGTTTAGGGCAACTGTTAGTTTTCGGTTCAGTGTTACGGTTGGAGTTAGCGTGAGGGTCAGGTTAGGGTTGGGGTTGGGCTCAAGGTGTCCGCCTAGGGTTAGGGTTAGGTGTATGGTTTGATTTAGGCTTCAGGATAGGTTAGGTTTGAACTTAGTTTGAGGGAGTAAGTTTAGGGCTACTGTTAGTTTTCGGGTAATTGTTATGGTTGGAGTTAGCGACAGGGCCAGGTTAGGGTTGGGGTTGAGCTTAAGGTGTCCGCCTAGGGTTAGGGTTAGGTTTATGGTTTGATTTAGGCTTCAGGTTAGGTTATGTTTGAACTTAGTTTGAGGGAGTAAGTTTAGGGCTACTGTTAGTTTTCGGTTCAGTGTTACGGTTGGATATAGTGTCAGGGTCAGGTTAGGGTTGGGGTTGAGCTTCAGGTGTCCGCCTAGGGTTAGGGTTAGGTCTATGGTTTGAGTTAGGCTTCAGGTTAGGTTAGGTTTGAAATTAGTTTGAGGGAGTAAGTTTAGGACTAATGTTAGTTTTCGGTTCAGTGTTACGGTTGGAGTTAGCGTGAGGGTCAGGTTAGGGTTGGGGTTGAGCTTAAGGTGTCCGCCTAGAGTTAGGGTTAGGTGTATGGTTTGATTTAGGCTTCAGGTTAGGTTAGGTTTGAACTTAGTTTGAGGGAGTAAGTTTAGGGCTACTGTTAGTTTTCGGGTAACTGTTACGGTTGGAGTTAGCGTCAGGGCCAGGTTAGGGTTGGGGTTGAGCTTAAGGTGTCCGCCTAGGGTTAGGGTTAGGTCCATGGTTTGAGTTAGGCTTCAGGTTAGGTTAGGATTGAACTTAGCTTGAGGGATTAAGTTTAGGGCTACTGTTAGTTTTCGGTTCAGTGATACGGTTGGAGATAGCGTCAGGGTCAGGTTAGGGTTGGGGTTGAGCTTCAGGTGTCCGCGTAGGGTTAGGGTTAGGTCTATAGTTTTTGTTAGGCTTCAGGTTAGGTTAGCTTTGAACTTAATTTGAGGGAGTCACTTTAGGGCTACTGTTTCTTTTCGGTTAACTGTTACGGTTGGAGTAAGCGTAAGGTTCAGGTTAGGTTTGGGGTTGAGCTTAAGGTGTCCGCCTAGGGTTAGGGTTTGGTGTATGGTTTCATTTAGGCTTCAGTTTAGGTTAGGTTTGAACTTAGTTTGAGGTAGTAAGTTTAGGGCTACTCTTTGTTTTCGGTTCAGTGTTTGGGTTGCATTTAGCGTGAGGGTCATTTTAGGGTTGGGGTTGAGCTTAAGGTGTCCGTCTAGGGTTAGGGTTAGGTGTATGGTTTGATTTAGGCTTCAGGTTAGGTTAGGTTTGAACTTAGTTTGAGGGAGTAAGTTTAGGGCTACTGTTATTTTTCGGGTATCTGTAATGGTTGGAGTTACAGTCAGGGCCATTTTAGGGTTGGGGTTGAGCTTTAGGTGTCCGCCACGGGTTAGGGTTAGGTCTATGGTTTGAGTTAGGCTTCAGGTTAGGTTAGGTTTGAACTTAGTTTGAGGGAGTAAGTTTAGGGCTACTGTTAGTTTTCGGTTCAGTGTTACGGTTGGAGATAGCGTCAGGGTCAGGTTAGGGTTGGGGTGGAGCTTCAGGTGTCCGCCTAGGGTTAGGGTTAGGTCTATGGTTTGAGTTAGGCTTCAGGTTAGGTTAGGTTTGAACTTAGTTTGAGGGAGTCAGTTTAGGGCTACTGTTAGTTTTCGGTTAACTGTTACGGTTGGAGTAAGCGTCAGTGTCAGTTTAGGATTCGGGTTGAGCTTAAGGTGTCGGCCTAGGGTTAGGGTTAGGTGTATGGTTTGATTTAGGCTTCAGGTTAGGTTAGGTTTGAACTTAGTTTGAGGGAGTAAGTTTAGGGCTACTGTTTGTTTTCGGTTCAGTGTTTCGGTTGGAGTTAGCGTGAGGGTCATTTTAGGGTTAGGGTTGCGTTTAAGGTGTCCGTCTAGGGTTAGGGTTAGGTGTATGGTTTGATTTAGGCTTCAGGTTAGGTTAGGTTTGATCTTAGTTTGAGGGAGTAAGTTTAGGGCGACTGTTAGTTTTCGGGTAATTGTTATGGTTGGAGCTAGCGTCAGGGCCAGGTTAGGGTTGGGGTTGAGCTTAAGGTGTCCGCCTAGGGTTAGGGTTAGGTCTATGGTTTGAGTTAGGCTTCAGGTTAGGTTAGGTTTGAACTTAGTTTGAAGGAGTAAGTTTAGGGCTACTGTTAGTTTTCGGTTCAGTGTTACGGTTGGAGATAGCGTCAGGGTCAGGTTAGGGTTCGGTTGAGCTTCAGGTGTCCGCCTTGGGTTAGGATTAGGTCTATGGTTTGAGTTAGGCTTCAGGTTAGGTTAGGTTTGAATTTAGTTTGAGGGAGTAAATTTAGGGTTACTGTTAGTTATGGGTTCAGTGTTACGGTTGGAGTTAGCGTGAGGGTCAGGTTAGGGTTGGGGTTGAGCTTAAGGTGTCCGTCTAGGGTTAGGGTTAGGTGTATGGTTTGATATAGGCTTCAGGTTAGGTTAGGTTTGAACTTAGTTTGAGGGAGTAAGTTTAGGGCGACTGTTACTTTTCTGGTAACTGTTATGGTTGGAGTTAGCATCAGGGCCAGGTTAGGGTTGGGGTTGAGCTTAAGGTGTCCGCCTAGGGTTAGGGTTAGGTCTATGGTTTGAGTTAGGCTTCAGGTTAGGTTAGGTTTGAACTTAGTTTGAGGGAGTAAGTTTAGGGCTACTGTTAGTTTTCGGTTCAGTGTTACGGTTGGATATAGCGTGAGGGTCAGGTTAGGGTTGGGGTTGAGCTTCAGGTGTCCGCCTGGGGTTAGGGTTAGGTCTATGGTTTGAGTTAGGCTTCAGGTTAGGTTAGGTTTGAAATTAGTTTGAGGGAGTAAGTTTAGGGCTAATGTTAGTTTTCGGTTCAGTGTTACGGTTGGAGTTAGCGTGAGGGTCAAGTTAGGGTTGAGGTTGTGCTTAAGGTTTCCGCCTAGGGTTAGGGTTAGGTGTATGGTTTGATTTAGGCTTCAGGTTAGGTTAGGTTTGAACTTAGTTTGAGGTAGTAAGTTTAGGGCTACTGTTTGTTTTCGGTTCAGTGTTTGGGTTGCAGTTAGCGTGAGGGTCATTTTAGGGTTGGGGTTGAGCTTAAGGTGTCCGTCTAGGGTTAGGGTTAGGTGTATGGTTTGATTTAGGCTTCAGGTTAGGTTAGGTTTGAACTTAGTTTGAGGGAGTAAGTTTAGGGCTGCTGTTATTTTTCGGGTATCTGTAATGGTTGGAGTTACAGTCAGGGCCATTTTAGGGTTGGGGTTGAGCTTTAGGTGTCCGCCACGGGTTAGGGTTAGGTCTATGGTTTTAGTTAGGCTTCAGGTTAGGTTAGGTTTGAACTTAGTTTGAAGGAGTAAGTTTAGGGCTACTGTTAGTTTTCGGTTCAGTGTTACGTTTGGAGATAGCGTCAGGGTCAGGTTAGGGTTGGGCTTGAGCTTTAGGTGTCCGCCTAGGGTTAGGGTTAGGTCTATGGTTTGATTTAGGCTTTAGGTTAGGTTAGGGTTGAACTTAGTTGGAGGGAGTAAGTTTAGGGCTACTGTTAGTTTTCGATTCAGTGTTACGTTTGGAGATAGCGTCAGGGTCAGGTTAGGGTTGGGGTTGAGCTTCAGGTGTCCGCCTAGGGATAGGGTTAGGAGTATGATTTGAGTTAGGCTTCAGGTTAGGTTAGGTTTGAAATTAGTTTGAGGGAGTAAGTTTAGGGCTATTGTTAGTTTTCGGTTCAGTGTTATGGTTGGAGTTAGCGTGAGGGTCAGGTTAGGGTTGGGGTTGAGCTTAAGGTGTCCGCCTAGGGTTAGGGTTAGGTGTATGGTTTGATTTAGGCTTCAGGTTAGGTTAGGTTTGAACTTAGTTTGAGGGAGTAAGTTTAGGGCTACTGTTATTTTTCGGGTATCTGTAATGGTTGGAGTTACAGTCAGGGCCATTTTAGGGTTGGGGTTGAGCTTTAGGTGTCCGCCACGGGTTAGGGTTAGGTCTATGGTTTGAGTTAGGCTTCAGGTTAGGTTAGGTTTGAACTTAGTTTGAGGGAGTAAGTTTAGGGCTACTGTTAGTTTTCGTTTAACTGTTACGATTGGAGTAAGCGTCAGGGTCAGGTTAGGGTGGGGGTTAAGCATCAGGTGTCCGCCTAGGGTTAGGGTTAGGTCTATGGTTTCATTTAGGCTTCAGGTTAGGTTAGGATTGAACTTAGTTTGAGAGAGTAAGTTTAGGGCTACTGTTAGTTTTTGGTTCAGTGTTACGTTTGGATTTAGCCTCAGGGTCAGGTTAGGGTTGGGGATAAGCTTAAGGTGTCCGACTAGGGTTAGGGTTAGGTCTATTGTTTGAGTTAGGCTTCAGGTTAGGTTAGGTTTGAAATTAGTTTGAGGGAGTAAGTTTAGGGCTAATGTTAGTTTTCGGTTCAGTGTTATGGTTGGAGTTAGCGTGAGGGTCAGGTTAGGGTTGGGGTTGAGCTTAAGGTGTCCGCCTAGGGTTAGGGTTAGGTGTATGGTTTGATTTAGGCTTCAGGTTAGGTTAGGTTTGAACTTAGTTTGAGGGAGTAAGTTTAGGGCTACTGTTATTTTTCGGGTATCTGTAATGGTTGGAGTTAGAGTCAGGGCCATTTTAGGGTTGGGGTTGAGCTTTAGGTGTCCGCCACGGGTTAGGGTTAGGTCTATGGTTTGAGTTAGGCTTCAGGTTAGGTTAGGTTTGAACTTAGTTTGAAGGAGTAAGTTTAGGGCTACTGTTAGTTTTCGGTTCAGTGTTACGGTTGGAGATAACGTCAGGGTCAGGTTAGGGTTCGGTTGAGCTTCAGGTGTCCGCCTAGGGTTAGGATTAGGTCTATGGTTTGAGTTAGGCTTCAGGTTAGGTTAGGTTTGAATTTAGTTTGAGGGAGTAAATTTAGGGTTACTGTTAGTTATGGGTTCAGTGTTACGGTTGGAGTTAGCGTGAGGGTCAGGTTAGGGTTGGGGTTGAGCTTAAGGTGTCCGCCTAGGGTTAGGGTTAGGTGTATGGTTTGATTTAGGCTTCAGGTTAGGTTAGGTTTGAACTTAGTTTGAGGGAGTAAGTTTAGGGCTACTGTTAGTTTTCGGTTCAGTGTTATGGTTGGAGTGGGCGTCAGGGTCAGGTTAGGGTTGGGGTTGAGCTTCAGGTGTCCGCCTAGGGTTAGGGTTAGGTCTATGGTTTGAGTTAGGCTTCAGGTTAGGTTAGTTTTGAAATTAGTTTGAGGGAGTAAGTTTAGGGCTAATGTTAGTTTTCGGTTCAGTGTTATGGTTGGAGATAGCATGAGGGTCAGGTTAGGGTTGGGGTTGAGCTTAAGGTGTCCGCCTAGGGTTAGGGTTAGGTGTATGGTTTGATTTAGGCTTCAGGTTAGGTTAGGTTTGAACTTAGTTTAAGGGAGTAAGTTTACGGCGACTGTTAGTTTTCTGGTAACTGTTATGGTTGGATTTAGCCTCAGGGCCAGGTTAGGGTTGGGGTTGAGCTTAAGGTGTGCGCCTAGGGTTAGGGTTAGGTCTATGGTTTGAGATAGGCTTCAGGTTAGGTTAGGTTTGAACTTAGTTTGAGGGAGTAAGTTTAGGGCTACTGTTAGTTTTCGGTTCAGTGTTACGGTTGGATATAGCGTCAGGGTCAGGTTAGGGTTGGGGTTGAGCTTCAGGTGTCCGCCTAGGTTTAGGGTTAGGTCTATGGTTTGAGTTATGCTTCAGGTTAGGTTAGGTTTGAAATTAGTTTGAGGGAGTAAGTTTAGGGCTAATGTTAGTTTTCGGTTCAGTGTTACGGTTGGAGTTAGCGTGAGGGTCAGGTTAGGGTTGGGGTTGAGCTTAAGGTGTCCGCCTAGGGTTAGGGTTAGGTGTATGGTTTGATTTAGGCTTCAGGTTAGGTTAGGTTTGAACTTAGTTTGAGGGAGTAAGTTTAGGGCTACTGTTAGTTTTCGGGTAACTGTTATGGTTGGAGTTAGCGTCAGGGCCAGGTTAGGGTTGGGGTTGAGCTTAAGGTGTCCGCCTAGGGTTAGGGTTAGGTCTATGGTTTGAGTTAGGCTTCAGGTTAGGTTAGGATTGAACTTAGTTTGAGGGAGTAAGTTTAGGGCTACTGTTAGATTTCGGTTCAGTGATACGGTTGGAGATAGCGTCAGGGTCAGGTTAGGGTTGGGGTTGAGCTTCAGGTGTCCGCCTAGGGTTAGGGTTAGGTCTATAGTTTTAGTTAGGGTTCAGGTTAGGTTAGCTTTGAACTTAGTTTGAGGGAGTCAGTTTAGGGCTACTGTTTGTTTTCGGTTAACTGTTACGGTTGGAGTAAGCGTCAGGTTCAGGTTAGGTTTCGGGTTGAGCTTAAGGTGTCCGCCTAGGGTTAGTGTTAGGTGTATGGTTTGATTTAGGCTTCAGGTTAGGTTAGGTTTGAACTTAGTTTGAGGGAGTAAGTTTAGGGCGACTGTTAGTTTTCTGGTAACTGTTATGGTTGGAGTTAGCGTCAGGGCCAGGTTAGGGTTGGGGTTGAGCTTAAGGTGTCCGCCTAGGGTTAGGGTTAGGTCTATGCTTTGAGTTAGGCTTCAGGTTAGGTTAGGTTTGAACTTATTTTGAGGGAGTAAGTTTAGGGCTACTGTTAGTTTTTCGGTTCAGTGTTACGGTTGGATATAGCATGAGGGTCAGGTTAGGGTTGGTGTTGAGCTTCAGGTGTCCGCCTGGGGTTAGGGTTAGGTCTATGGTTTGAGTTAGGCTTCAGGTTAGGTTAGGTTTGAACTTAGTTTGAGGGAGTAAGTTTAGGGCTACTGTTAGTTTTCGTTTAACTGTTACGATTGGAGTAAGCGTCAGGGTCAGGTTAGGGTGGGGGTTAAGCATCAGGTGTCCGCCTAGGTTTAGGGTTAGGTCTATGGTTTCATTTAGGCTTCAGGTTAGGTTAGGATTGAACTTAGTTTGAGAGAGTAAGTTTAGGGCTACTGTTAGTTTTCGGTTCAGTGTTACGTTTGGATTTAGCCTCAGGGTCAGGTTAGGGTTGGGGTTAAGCTTAAGGTGTCCGACTAGGGTTAGGGTTAGGTCTATTGTTTGAGTTAGGCTTCAGGTTAGGTTAGGTTTGAACTTAGTTTGAGGGAGTAAGTTTAGGGCTACTGTTTGTTTTCGGTTCAGTGTTTCGGTTGGAGTTAGCGTGAGGGTCATTTTAGGGTTGGGGTTGAGCTTAAGGTGTCCGTCTAGGGTTAGGGTTAGGTGTATGGTTTGATTTAGGCTTCAGGTTAGGTTAGGTTTGAACTTACTTTGAGGGAGTAAGTTTAGGGCTACTGTTATTTTTCGGGTATCTGTAATGGTTGGAGTTACAGTCAGGGCCATTTTAGGGTTGGGGTTGAGCTTTAGGTGTCCGCCACGGGTTAGGGTTAGGTCTATGGTTTGAGTTAGGCTTCAGGTTAGGTTAGGTTTGAACTTAGTTTGAGGGAGTAAGTTTAGGGCTACTGTTAGTTTTCGTTTAACTGTTACGATTGGAGTAAGCGTCAGGGTCAGGTTAGGGTGGGGGTTAAGCATCAAGTGTCCGCCTAGGGTTAGGGTTAGGTCTATGGTTTCATTTAGGCTTCAGGTTAGGTTAGGATTGAACTTAGTTTGAGAGAGTAAGTTTAGGGCTACTGTTAGTTTTCGGTTCAGTGTTACGTTTGGATTTAGCCTCAGGGTCAGGTTAGGGTTGGGGTTAAGCTTAAGGTGTCCGACTAGGGTTAGGGTTAGGTCTATTGTTTGAGTTAGGCTTCAGGTTAGGTTAGGTTTGAACTTAGTTTGAGGGAGTAAGTTTAGGGCTACTGTTTGTTTTCGGTTCAGTGTTTCGGTTGGAGTTAGCGTGAGGGTCATTTTAGGGTTGGGGTTGAGCTTAAGGTGTCCGTCTAGGGTTAGGGTTAGGTGTATGGTTTGATTTAGGCTTCAGGTTAGGTTAGGTTTGAACTTAGTTTGAGGGAGTAAGTTTAGGGCGACTGTTAGTTTTCGGGTAATTGTTATGGTTGGAGTTAGCGTCAGGGCCAGGTTAGGGATGGGGTTGAGTTTAAGGTGTCCGCCTGGGGTTAGGGTTAGGTCTATGGTTTGAGTTAGGCTTCAGGTTAGGTTAGGTTTGAACTTAGTTTGAGGGAGTAAGTTTAGGGCTACTGTTAGTTTTCGATTCAGTGTTACGTTTGGAGATAGCGTCAGGGTCAGGTTAGGGTTGGGGTTGAGCTTCAGGTGTCCGCCTAGGGATAGGGTTAGGTGTATGGTTTGATTTAGGCTTCAGGTTAGGTTAGGTTTGAACTTAGTTTTAGGGAGTAAGTTTAGGGCGACTGTTAGTTTTCTGGTAACTGTTATGGTTGGAGTTAGCGTCAGGGCCAGGTTAGGTTTGGGGTTGAGCTTAAGGTGTCCGCCTACGGTTAGGGTTAGGTCTATGGTTTGAGTTAGGCTTCAGGTTAGGTTAGGTTTGAACTTAGTTTGAGGGAGTAAGTTTAGGGCTACTGTTAGTTTTCGGTTCAGTGTTACGGTTGGATATAGCGTCAGGGTCAGGTTAGGGTTGGGGTTAAGCTTCAGGTGTCAGCCTAGGGTTAGGGTTAGGTCTATGGTTTGAGTTAGGCTTCAGGTTAGGTTAGGTTTGAAATTAGTTTGAGGGAGTAAGTTTAGGGCGACTGTTAGTTTTCGGGTAATTGTTATGGTTGGAGTTAGCGTCAGGGCCAGGTTAGGGATGGGGTTGAGTTTAAGGTGTCCGCCTGGGGTTAGGGTTAGGTCTATGGTTTGAGTTAGGCTTCAGGTTAGGTTAGGTTTGAACTTAGTTTGAGGGAGTAAGTTTAGGGCTACTGTTAGTTTTCGATTCAGTGTTACGTTTGGAGATAGCGTCAGGATCAGGTTAGGGTTGGGGTTGAGCTTCAGGTGTCCGCCTAGGGATAGGGTTAGGTGTATGGTTTGATTTAGGCTTCAGGTTAGGTTAGGTTTGAACTTAGTTTTAGGGAGTAAGTTTAGGGCGACTGTTAGTTTTCTGGTAACTGTTATGGTTGGAGTTAGCGTCAGGGCCAGGTTAGGTTTGGGGTTGAGCTTAAGGTGTCCGCCTAGGGTTAGGGTTAGGTGTATGGTTTGATTTAGGCTTCAGGTTAGGTTAGGTTTGAACTTAGTTTGAGGGAGTAAGTTTAGGGCTACTGTTAGTTTTCGGGTAACTGTTACGGTTGGAGTTAGCGTCAGGGCCAGGTTAGGGTTGGGGTTGAGCTTCAGGTGTCCGCCTAGGGTTAGGGTTAGGTCTATGGTTTGAGTTAGGGTTCAGGTTAGGTTAGGATTGAACTTAGTTTGAGGGAGTAAGTTTAGGGCTACTGTTAGTTTTCGGTTCAATGATATGGTTGGAGATAGCGTCAGGGTCACGTTAGGGTTGGGGTTGAGCTTCAGGTGTCCGCCTAGGGTTAGGGTTAGGTCTATAGTTTTAGTTAGGCTTCAGGTTAGGTTAGCGTTGAACTTAGTTTGAGGGAGTCAGTTTAGGGCTACTGTTTGTTTTCGGTTAACCGTTACGGTTGGAGTAAGCGTCAGGTTCAGGTTAGGTTTGGGGTTGAGCTTAAGGTGTCCGCCTAGGGTTAGGGTTAGGTGTATGGTTTGATTTAGGCTTCAGGTTAGGTTAGGTTTGAACTTAGTTTGAGGGAGTAAGTTTAGGGCGACTGTTAGTTTTCTGGTAACTGTTATGGTTGGAGTTAGCGTCAGGGCCAGGTTAGGGTTGGGGTTGAGCTTAAGGTGTCCGCCTAGGGTTAGGGTTAGGTCTATGGTTTGAGTTAGGCTTCAGGTTAGGTTAGGTTTGAACTTAGTTTGAGGGAGTAAATTTAGGGCTACTGTTAGTTTTCGGTTCAGTGTTACGGTTGGATATAGCGTCAGGGTCAGGTTAGGGTTGGGGTTGAGCTTCAGGTGTCCGCCTGGGGTTAGGGTTAGGTCTATGGTTTGAGTTAGGCTTCAGGTTAGGTTAGGTTTGAAATTAGTTTGAGGGAGTAAGTTTAGGGCTAATGTTAGTTTTCGGTTCAGTGTTACGGTTGGAGTTAGCATGAGGGTCAGGTTAGGGTTGAGGTTGGGCTTAAGGTTTCCGCCTAGGGTTAGGGTTAGGTGTATGGTTTGATTTAGGCTTCAGGTTAGGTTAGGTTTGAACTTAGTTTGAGGTAGTAAGTTTAGGGCTACTGTTTGTTTTCGGTTCAGTGTTTGGGTTGCAGTTAGCGTGAGGGTCATTTTAGGGTTGGGGTTGAGCTTAAGGTGTCCGTCTAGGGTTAGGGTTAGGTGTATGGTTTGATTTAGGCTTCAGGTTAGGTTAGGTTTGAACTTAGTTTGAGGGAGTAAGTTTAGGGCTACTGTTATTTTTCGGGTATCTGTAATGGTTGGAGTTACAGTCAGGGCCATTTTAGGGTTGGGGTTGAGCTTTAGGTGTCCGCCACGGGTTAGGGTTAGGTCTATGGTTTGAGTTAGGCTTCAGGTTAGGTTAGGTTTGAACTTAGTTTGAGGGAGTAAGTTTAGGGCTACTGTTAGTTTTCGGTTCAGTGTTACGTTTGGAGATAGCGTCAGGGTCAGGTTAGGGTTGGGGTTGAGCTTTAGGTGTCCGCCTAGGGTTAGGGTTAGGTCTGTGGTTTGATTTAGGCTTCAGGTTAGGTTAGGTTTGAACTTAGTTTGAGGGAGTAAGTTTAGGGCTACTGTTAGTTTTCGATTCAGTGTTACGTTTGGAGATAGCGTCAGGGTCAGGTTAGGGTTGGGGTTGAGCTTCAGGTGTCCGCCTAGGGATAGGGTTAGGAGTATGGTTTGAGTTAGGCTTAAGGTTAGGTTAGGTTTGAAATTAGTTTGAGGGAGTAAGTTTAGGGCTAATGTTAGTTTTCGGTTCAGTGTTATGGTTGGAGTTAGCGTGAGGGTCAGGTTAGGGTTGGGGTTGAGCTTAAGGTGTCCGCCTAGGGTTAGGGTTAGGTGTATGGTTTGATTTAGGCTTCAGGTTAGGTTAGGTTTGAACTTAGTTTGAGGGAGTAAGTTTAGGGCTACTGTTATTTTTCGGGTATCTGTAATGGTTGGAGTTAGAGTCAGGGCCATTTTAGGGTTGGGGTTGAGCTTTAGGTGTCCGCCACGGGTTAGGGTTAGGTCTATGGTTTGAGTTAGGCTTCAGGTTAGGTTAGGTTTGAACTTAGTTTGAAGGAGTAAGTTTAGGGCTACTGTTAGTTTTCGGTTCAGTGTTACGGTTGGAGATAACGTCAGGGTCAGGTTAGGGTTCGGTTGAGCTTCAGGTGTCCGCCTAGGGTTAGGATTAGGTCTATGGTTTGAGTTAGGCTTCAGGTTAGGTTAGGTTTGAATTTAGTTTGAGGGAGTAAATTTAGGGTTACTGTTAGTTATGGGTTCAGTGTTACGGTTGGAGTTAGCGTGAGGGTCAGGTTAGGGTTGGGGTTGAGCTTAAGGTGTCCGCCTAGGGTTAGGGTTAGGTGTATGGTTTGATTTAGGCTTCAGGTTAGGTTAGGTTTGAACTTAGTTTGAGGGAGTAAGTTTAGGGCTACTGTTAGTTTTCGGTTCAGTGTTATGGTTGGAGTGGGCGTCAGGGTCAGGTTAGGGTTGGGGTTGAGCTTCAGGTGTCCGCCTAGGGTTAGGGTTAGGTCTATGGTTTGAGTTAGGCTTCAGGTTAGGTTAGTTTTGAAATTAGTTTGAGGGAGTAAGTTTAGGGCTAATGTTAGTTTTCGGTTCAGTGTTATGGTTGGAGATAGCATGAGGGTCAGGTTAGGGTTGGGGTTGAGCTTAAGGTGTCCGCCTAGGGTTAGGGTTAGGTGTATGGTTTGATTTAGGCTTCAGGTTAGGTTAGGTTTGAACTTAGTTTAAGGGAGTAAGTTTACGGCGACTGTTAGTTTTCTGGTAACTGTTATGGTTGGATTTAGCCTCAGGGCCAGGTTAGGGTTGGGGTTGAGCTTAAGGTGTGCGCCTAGGGTTAGGGTTAGGTCTATGTTTTGAGATAGGCTTCAGGTTAGGTTAGGTTTGAACTTAGTTTGAGGGAGTAAGTTTAGGGCTACTGTTAGTTTTCGGTTCAGTGTTACGGTTGGATATAGCGTCAGGGTCAGGTTAGGGTTGGGGTTGAGCTTCAGGTGTCCGCCTAGGGTTAGGGTTAGGTCTATGGTTTGAGTTATGCTTCAGGTTAGGTTAGGTTTGAAATTAGTTTGAGGGAGTAAGTTTAGGGCTACTGTTAGTTTTCGGGTAACTGTTATGGTTGGAGTTAGCGTCAGGGCCAGGTTAGGGTTGGGGTTGAGCTTAAGGTGTCCGCCTAGGGTTAGGGTTAGGTCTATGGTTTGAGTTAGGCTTCAGGTTAGGTTAGGATTGAACTTAGTTTGAGGGAGTAAGTTTAGGGCTACTGTTAGATTTCGGTTCAGTGATACGGTTGGAGATAGCGTCAGGGTCAGGTTAGGGTTGGGGTTGAGCTTCAGGTGTCCGCCTAGGGTTAGGGTTAGGTCTATAGTTTTAGTTAGGGTTCAGGTTAGGTTAGCTTTGAACTTAGTTTGAGGGAGTCAGTTTAGGGCTACTGTTTGTTTTCGGTTAACTGTTACGGTTGGAGTAAGCGTCAGGTTCAGGTTAGGTTTCGGGTTGAGCTTAAGGTGTCCGCCTAGGGTTAGGGTTAGGTGTATGGTTTGATTTAGGCTTCAGGTTAGGTTAGGTTTGAACTTAGTTTGAGGGAGTAAGTTTAGGGCGACTGTTAGTTTTCTGGTAACTGTTATGGTTGGAGTTAGCGTCAGGGCCAGGTTAGGGTTGGGGTTGAGCTTAAGGTGTCCGCCTAGGGTTAGGGTTAGGTCTATGCTTTGAGTTAGGCTTCAGGTTAGGTTAGGTTTGAACTTAGTTTGAGGGAGTAAGTTTAGGGCTACTGTTAGTTTTCGGTTCAGTGTTACGGTTGGATATAGCATGAGGGTCAGGTTAGGGTTGGTGTTGAGCTTCAGGTGTCCGCCTGGGGTTAGGGTTAGGTCTATGGTTTGAGTTAGGCTTCAGGTTAGGTTAGGTTTGAAATTAGTTTGAGGGAGTAAGTTTAGGGCTAATGTTAGTTTTCGGTTCAGTGTTACGGTTGGAGTTAGCGTGAGGGTCAGGTTAGGGTTGAGGTTGGGCTTAAGGTTTCCACCTAGGGTTAGGGTTAGGTGTATGGTTTGATTTAGGCTTCAGGTTAGGTTAGGTTTGAACTTAGTTTGAGGTAGTAAGTTTAGGGCTACTGTTTGTTTTCGGTTCAGTGTTTGGGTTGCAGTTAGCGTGAGGGTCATTTTAGGGTTGGGGTTGAGCTTAAGGTGTCCGTCTAGAGTTAGGGTTAGGTGTATGGTTTGATTTAGGCTTCAGGTTAGGTTAGGTTTGAACTTAGTTTGAGGGAGTAAGTTTAGGGCTGCTGTTATTTTTCGAGTATCTGTAATGGTTGGAGTTACAGTCAGGGCCATTTTACGGTTGGGGTTGAGCTTTAGGTGTCCGCCAAGGGTTAGGGTTAGGTCTATGGTTTTAGTTAGGCTTCAGGTTAGGTTAGGTTTGAACTTAGTTTGAGGGAGTAAGTTTAGGGCTACTGTTAGTTTTCGGTTCAGTGTTACGTTTGGAGATAGCGTCAGGGTCAGGTTAGGTTTGGGGTTGAGCTTAAGGTGTCCGCCTAGGGTTAGGGTTAGGTGTATGGTTTGATTTAGGCTTCAGGTTAGGTTAGGTTTGAACTTAGTTTGAGGGAGTAAGTTTAGGGCTACTGTTAGTTTTCGGGTAACTGTTACGGTTGGAGTTAGCGTCAGGGCCAGGTTAGGGTTGGGGTTGAGCTTCAGGTGTCCGCCTAGGGTTAGGGTTAGGTCTATGGTTTGAGTTAGGCTTCAGGTTAGGTTAGGATTGAACTTAGTTTGAGGGAGTAAGTTTAGGGCTACTGTTAGTTTTCGGTTCAATGATATGGTTGGAGATAGCGTCAGGGTCACGTTAGGGTTGGGGTTGAGCTTCAGGTGTCCGCCTAGGGTTAGGGTTAGGTCTATAGTTTTAGTTAGGCTTCAGGTTAGGTTAGCTTTGAACTTAGTTTGAGGGAGTCAGTTTAGGGCTACTGTTTGTTTTCGGTTAACCGTTACGGTTGGAGTAAGCGTCAGGTTCAGGTTAGGTTTGGGGTTGAGCTTAAGGTGTCCGCCTAGGGTTAGGGTTAGGTGTATGGTTTGATTTAGGCTTCAGGTTAGGTTAGGTTTGAACTTAGTTTGAGGGAGTAAGTTTAGGGCGACTGTTAGTTTTCTGGTAACTGTTATGGTTGGAGTTAGCGTCAGGGCCAGGTTAGGGTTGGGGTTGAGCTTAAGGTGTCCGCCTAGGGTTAGGGTTAGGTCTATGGTTTGAGTTAGGCTTCAGGTTAGGTTAGGTTTGAACTTAGTTTGAGGGAGTAAATTTAGGGCTACTGTTAGTTTTCGGTTCAGTGTTACGGTTGGATATAGCGTCAGGGTCAGGTTAGGGTTGGGGTTGAGCTTCAGGTGTCCGCCTGGGGTTAGGGTTAGGTCTATGGTTTGAGTTAGGCTTCAGGTTAGGTTAGGTTTGAAATTAGTTTGAGGGAGTAAGTTTAGGGCTAATGTTAGTTTTCGGTTCAGTGTTACGGTTGGAGTTAGCATGAGGGTCAGGTTAGGGTTGAGGTTGGGCTTAAGGTTTCCGCCTAGGGTTAGGGTTAGGTGTATGGTTTGATTTAGGCTTCAGGTTAGGTTAGGTTTGAACTTAGTTTGAGGTAGTAAGTTTAGGGCTACTGTTTGTTTTCGGTTCAGTGTTTGGGTTGCAGTTAGCGTGAGGGTCATTTTAGGGTTGGGGTTGAGCTTAAGGTGTCCGTCTAGGGTTAGGGTTAGGTGTATGGTTTGATTTAGGCTTCAGGTTAGGTTAGGTTTGAACTTAGTTTGAGGGAGTAAGTTTAGGGCTACTGTTATTTTTCGGGTATCTGTAATGGTTGGAGTTACAGTCAGGGCCATTTTAGGGTTGGGGTTGAGCTTTAGGTGTCCGCCACGGGTTAGGGTTAGGTCTATGGTTTGAGTTAGGCTTCAGGTTAGGTTAGGTTTGAACTTAGTTTGAGGGAGTAAGTTTAGGGCTACTGTTAGTTTTCGGTTCAGTGTTACGTTTGGAGATAGCGTCAGGGTCAGGTTAGGGTTGGGGTTGAGCTTTAGGTGTCCGCCTAGGGTTAGGGTTAGGTCTGTGGTTTGATTTAGGCTTCAGGTTAGGTTAGGTTTGAACTTAGTTTGAGGGAGTAAGTTTAGGGCTACTGTTAGTTTTCGATTCAGTGTTACGTTTGGAGATAGCGTCAGGGTCAGGTTAGGGTTGGGGTTGAGCTTCAGGTGTCCGCCTAGGGATAGGGTTAGGAGTATGGTTTGAGTTAGGCTTAAGGTTAGGTTAGGTTTGAAATTAGTTTGAGGGAGTAAGTTTAGGGCTAATGTTAGTTTTCGGTTCAGTGTTATGGTTGGAGTTAGCGTGAGGGTCAGGTTAGGGTTGGGGTTGAGCTTAAGGTGTCCGCCTAGGGTTAGGGTTAGGTGTATGGTTTGATTTAGGCTTCAGGTTAGGTTAGGTTTGAACTTAGTTTGAGGGAGTAAGTTTAGGGCTACTGTTATTTTTCGGGTATCTGTAATGGTTGGAGTTAGAGTCAGGGCCATTTTAGGGTTGGGGTTGAGCTTTAGGTGTCCGCCACGGGTTAGGGTTAGGTCTATGGTTTGAGTTAGGCTTCAGGTTAGGTTAGGTTTGAACTTAGTTTGAAGGAGTAAGTTTAGGGCTACTGTTAGTTTTCGGTTCAGTGTTACGGTTGGAGATAACGTCAGGGTCAGGTTAGGGTTCGGTTGAGCTTCAGGTGTCCGCCTAGGGTTAGGATTAGGTCTATGGTTTGAGTTAGGCTTCAGGTTAGGTTAGGTTTGAATTTAGTTTGAGGGAGTAAATTTAGGGTTACTGTTAGTTATGGGTTCAGTGTTACGGTTGGAGTTAGCGTGAGGGTCAGGTTAGGGTTGGGGTTGAGCTTAAGGTGTCCGCCTAGGGTTAGGGTTAGGTGTATGGTTTGATTTAGGCTTCAGGTTAGGTTAGGTTTGAACTTAGTTTGAGGGAGTAAGTTTAGGGCTACTGTTAGTTTTCGGTTCAGTGTTATGGTTGGAGTGGGCGTCAGGGTCAGGTTAGGGTTGGGGTTGAGCTTCAGGTGTCCGCCTAGGGTTAGGGTTAGGTCTATGGTTTGAGTTAGGCTTCAGGTTAGGTTAGTTTTGAAATTAGTTTGAGGGAGTAAGTTTAGGGCTAATGTTAGTTTTCGGTTCAGTGTTATGGTTGGAGATAGCATGAGGGTCAGGTTAGGGTTGGGGTTGAGCTTAAGGTGTCCGCCTAGGGTTAGGGTTAGGTGTATGGTTTGATTTAGGCTTCAGGTTAGGTTAGGTTTGAACTTAGTTTAAGGGAGTAAGTTTACGGCGACTGTTAGTTTTCTGGTAACTGTTATGGTTGGATTTAGCCTCAGGGCCAGGTTAGGGTTGGGGTTGAGCTTAAGGTGTGCGCCTAGGGTTAGGGTTAGGTCTATGTTTTGAGATAGGCTTCAGGTTAGGTTAGGTTTGAACTTAGTTTGAGGGAGTAAGTTTAGGGCTACTGTTAGTTTTCGGTTCAGTGTTACGGTTGGATATAGCGTCAGGGTCAGGTTAGGGTTGGGGTTGAGCTTCAGGTGTCCGCCTAGGGTTAGGGTTAGGTCTATGGTTTGAGTTATGCTTCAGGTTAGGTTAGGTTTGAAATTAGTTTGAGGGAGTAAGTTTAGGGCTACTGTTAGTTTTCGGGTAACTGTTATGGTTGGAGTTAGCGTCAGGGCCAGGTTAGGGTTGGGGTTGAGCTTAAGGTGTCCGCCTAGGGTTAGGGTTAGGTCTATGGTTTGAGTTAGGCTTCAGGTTAGGTTAGGATTGAACTTAGTTTGAGGGAGTAAGTTTAGGGCTACTGTTAGATTTCGGTTCAGTGATACGGTTGGAGATAGCGTCAGGGTCAGGTTAGGGTTGGGGTTGAGCTTCAGGTGTCCGCCTAGGGTTAGGGTTAGGTCTATAGTTTTAGTTAGGGTTCAGGTTAGGTTAGCTTTGAACTTAGTTTGAGGGAGTCAGTTTAGGGCTACTGTTTGTTTTCGGTTAACTGTTACGGTTGGAGTAAGCGTCAGGTTCAGGTTAGGTTTCGGGTTGAGCTTAAGGTGTCCGCCTAGGGTTAGGGTTAGGTGTATGGTTTGATTTAGGCTTCAGGTTAGGTTAGGTTTGAACTTAGTTTGAGGGAGTAAGTTTAGGGCGACTGTTAGTTTTCTGGTAACTGTTATGGTTGGAGTTAGCGTCAGGGCCAGGTTAGGGTTGGGGTTGAGCTTAAGGTGTCCGCCTAGGGTTAGGGTTAGGTCTATGCTTTGAGTTAGGCTTCAGGTTAGGTTAGGTTTGAACTTAGTTTGAGGGAGTAAGTTTAGGGCTACTGTTAGTTTTCGGTTCAGTGTTACGGTTGGATATAGCATGAGGGTCAGGTTAGGGTTGGGGTTGAGCTTCAGGTGTCCGCCTGGGGTTAGGGTTAGGTCTATGGTTTGAGTTAGGCTTCAGGTTAGGTTAGGTTTGAAATTAGTTTGAGGGAGTAAGTTTAGGGCTAATGTTAGTTTTCGGTTTAGTGTTAAGGTTGGAGTTAGCGTGAGGGTCAGGTTAGGGTTGGGGTTGAGCTTAAGGTGTCCGCCTAGGGTTAGGGTTAGGTTTATGGTTTGATTTAGGCTTCAGGTTAGGTTAGGTTTGAACTTAGTTTGAGGGAGTAAGTTTAGGGCTACTGTTAGTTTTCGGGTAACTGTTACGGTTGGAGTTAGCGTCAGGGCCAGGTTAGGGTTATGGTTGAGCTTAAGGTGTCCGCCTAGGGTTAGGGTTAGGTCTATGGTTTGAGTTAGGCTTCACGTTAGGTTAGGATTGAACTTAGTTTGAGGGAGTAAGTTTAGGGCTAATGTTAGTTTTCGGTTCAGTGATACGGTTGGAGATAGCGTCAGGGTCAGGTTAGGGTAGGGGTTGAGCTTCAGGTGTCCGCCTAGGGTTAGGGTTAGGTCTATAGTTTTAGTTAGGCTTCAGGTTAGGTTAGCTTTGAACTTAGTTTGAGGTAGTCAGTTTAGGGCTACTGTTTGTTTTCAGTTAATTGTTACGGTTGGAGTAAGCGTCAGGTTCAGGTTAGGTTTGGGGTTGAGCTTAAGGTGTCCGCCTAGGGTTAGGGTTAGGTGTATGGTTTGAGTTAGGCTTCAGGTTAGGTTAGGATTGAACTTAGTTTGAGGGAGTAAGTTTAGGGCTACTGTTAGTTTTCGGTTCAGTGTTATGGTTGGATTTATCCTCAGGGTCAGGTTAGGGTTGGGGTTAAGCTTAAGGTGTCCGCCTAGGGTTAGGGTTAGGTCTATTGTTTGAGTTTGGCTTCAGGTTAGGTTAGGTTTGAACTTAGTTTGAGGGAGTAAGTTTAGGACTACTGTTAGTTTTCGGTTCAGTGTTACGGTTTAGTTAGCGTGAGGGTCAGGTTAGGGTTGGGGTTGGGCTTAAGGTGTCCGCATAGGGTTAGGGTTAGGTGTATGGTTTGATTTAGGCTTCAGGTTAGGTTAGGTTTGAACTCAGTTTGAGGTATTATGTTTAGGGGTACTGTTTGTTTTCGGTTCAGTGTTTGGGTTGCAGTTAGCGTGAGGGTCATTTTAGGTTTGGGGTTGAGCTTAAGATGTCCGTCTAGGGTTAGGGTTAGGTGTATGGTTTGTTTTAGGCTTCAGGTTAGGTTAGGTTTGAACTTAGTTTGAAGGAGTAATTTTAGGGCTACTGTTATTTTTCGGGTATCTGTAATGGTTGGAGTTACAGTCAGGGCCATTTTAGGGTTGGGGTTGAGCTTTAGGTGTCCGCCACGGGTTAGGGTTAGGTCTATGGTTTGAGTTAGGCTTCAGGTTAGGTTAGGTTTGAACTTAGTTTGAGGGAGTAAGTTTAGGGCTACTGTTAGTTTTCGTTTAACTGTTACGATTGGAGTAAGCGTCAGGGTCAGGTTAGGGTGGGGGTTAAGCATCAGGTGTCCGCCTAGGGTTAGGGTTAGGTCTATGGTTTCATTTAGGCTTCAGGTTAGGTTAGGATTGAACTTAGTTTGAGAGAGTAAGTTTAGGGCTACTGTTAGTTTTCGGTTCAGTGTTACGTTTGGATTTAGCCTCAGGGTCAGGTTAGGGTTGGGGATAAGCTTAAGGTGTCCGACTAGGGTTAGGGTTAGGTCTATTGTTTGAGTTAGGCTTCAGGTTAGGTTAGGTTTGAAATTAGTTTGAGGGAGTAAGTTTAGGGCTACTGTTATTTTTCGGTTCAGTGTTACGGTTGGAGTTAGCGTGAGGGTCAGGTTAGGGTTGGGGTTGGGCTTAAGGTGTCCGCCTAGGGTTAGGGTTAGGTGTATGGTTTGATTTAGGCTTCAGGTTAGGTTAGGTTTGAACTTAGTTTGAGGGAGTAAGTTTAGGGCTACTGTTTGTTTTCGGTTCAGTGTTTCGGTTGGAGTTAGCGTGAGGGTCATTTTAGGGTTGGGGTTGAGCTTAAGGTGTCCGTCTAGGGTTAGGGTTAGGTGTATGGTTTGATTTAGGCTTCAGGTTAGGTTAGGTTTGAACTTAGTTTGAGGGAGTAAGTTTAGGGCGACTGTTAGTTTTCGGGTAATTGTTATGGTTGGAGTTAGCGTCTGGGCCAGGTTAGGGTTGGGGTTGAGCTTAAGGTGTCCGCCTAGGGTTAGGGTTAGGTCTATGGTTTGAGTTAGGCTTCAGGTTAGGTTAGGTTTGAACTTAGTTTGAAGGAGTAAGTTTAGGGCTACTGTTAGTTTTCGGTTCAGTGTTACGGTTGGAGATAGCGTCAGGGTCAGGTTAGGGTTCGGTTGAGCTTCAGGTGTCCGCCTAGGGTTAGGATTAGGTCTATGGTTTGAGTTAGGCTTCAGGTTAGGTTAGGATTGAATTTAGTTTGAGGGAGTAAATTTAGGGTTAATGTTAGTTATGGGTTCAGTGTTACGGCTGGAGTTAGCGTGAGGGTCAGGTTAGGGTTGGGGTTGAGCTTAAGGTGTCCGCCTAGGGTTAGGGTTAGGTGTATGGTTTGATTTAGGCTTCAGGTTAGGTTAGGTTTGAACTTAGTTTGAGGGAGTAAGTTTAGGGCTATTGTTAGTTTTCGGTTCAGTGTTATGGTTGGAGTGGGCGTCAGGGTCAGGTTAGGGTTGGGGTTGAGCTTCAGGTGTCCGCCTAGGGTTAGGGTTAGGTCTATGGTTTGAGTTAGGCTTCAGGTTAGGTTAGTTTTGAAATTAGTTTGAGGGAGTAAGTTTAGGGCTAATGTTAGTTTTCGGTTCAGTGTTATGGTTGGAGATAGCATGAGGGTCAGGTTAGGGTTGGGGTTGAGCTTAAGGTGTCCGCCTAGGGTTAGGGTTAGGTGTATGGTTTGATTTAGGCTTCAGGTTAGGTTAGGTTTGAACTTAGTTTAAGGGAGTAAGTTTACGGCGACTGTTAGTTTTCTGGTAACTGTTATGGTTGGATTTAGCCTCAGGGCCAGGTTAGGGTTGGGGTTGAGCTTAAGGTGTGCGCCTAGGGTTAGGGTTAGGTCTATGGTTTGAGATAGGCTTCAGGTTAGGTTAGGTTTTAACTTAGTTTGAGGGAGTAAGTTTAGGGCTACTGTTAGTTTTCGGTTCAGTGTTACGTTTGGATATAGCGTCAGGGTCAGGTTATGGTTGGGGTTGAGCTTCAGGTGTCCGCCTAGGGTTAGGGTTAGGTCTATGGTTTGAGTTATGCTTCAGGTTAGGTTAGGTTTGAAATTAGTTTGAGGGAGTAAGTTTAGGGCTAATGTTAGTTTTCGGTTCAGTGTTACGGTTGGAGTTAGCGTGAGGGTCAGGTTAGGGTTGGGGTTGAGCTTCAGGTGTCCGCCTAGGGTTAGGGTTAGGTGTATGGTTTGATTTAGGCTTCAGGTTAGGTTAGGTTTGAACTTAGTTTGAGGGAGTAAGTTTAGGGCTACTGTTAGTTTTCGGGTAAGTGTTATGGTTGGAGTTAGCGTCAAGGCCAGGTTAGGGTTGGGGTTGAGCTTAAGGTGTCCGCCTAGGGTTAGGGTTAGGTCTCTGGTTTGAGTTAGGCTTCAGGTTAGGTTAGGATTGAACTTAGTTTGAGGGAGTAAGTTTAGGGCTACTGTTAGTTTTCGGTTCAGTGATACGGTTGGAGATAGCGTCAGGGTCAGGTTAGGGTTGGGGTTGAGCTTCAGGTGTCCGCCTAGGGTTAGGGTTAGGTCTATAGTTTTAGTTAGGGTTCAGGTTAGGTTAGCTTTGAACTTAGTTTGAGGGAGTCAGTTTAGGGCTACTGTTTGTTTTCGGTTAACTGTTACGGTTGGAGTAAGCGTCAGGTTCAGGTTAGGTTTGGGGTTGAGCTTAATGTGTCCGCCTAGGGTTAGGTTTAGCTGTATGGTTTGATTTAGGCTTCAGGTTAGGTTAGGTTTGAACTTAGTTTGAGGGAGTAAGTTTAGGGCGACTGTTAGTTTTCTGGTAACTGTTATGGTTGGAGTTAGCGTCAGGGCCAGGTTAGGGTTCGGGTTGAGCTTAAGGTGTCCGCCTAGGGTTAGGGTTAGGTCTATGGTTTGAGTTAGGCTTCAGGTTAGGTTAGGTTTGAACTTAGTTTGAGGGAGTAAGTTTAGGGCTACTGTTAGTTTTCGGTTCAGTGTTACGGTTGGATATAGCATGAGGGTCAGGTTAGGGTTGGTGTTGAGCTTCAGGTGTCCGCCTGGGGTTAGGGTTAGGTCTATGGTTTGAGTTAGGCTTCAGGTTAGGTTAGGTTTGAAATTAGTTTGAGGGAGTAAGTTTAGGGCTAATGTTAGTTTTCGGTTCAGTGTTACGGTTGGAGTTAGCGTGAGGGTCAGGTTAGCGTTGAGTTGGGCTTAAGGTTTCCACCTAGGGTTAGGGTTAGGTGTATGGTTTGATTTAGGCTTCAGGTTAGGTTAGGTTTGAACTTAGTTTGAGGTAGTAAGTTTAGGGCTACTGTTTGTTTTCGGTTCAGTGTTTGGGTTGCAGTTAGCGTGAGGGTCATTTTAGGGTTGGGGTTGAGCTTAAGGTGTCCGTCTAGGGTTAGGGTTAGGTGTATGGTTTGATTTAGGCTTCAGGTTAGGTTAGGTTTGAACTTAGTTTGAGGGAGTAAGTTTAGGGCTGCTGTTATTTTTCGGGTATCTGTAATGGTTGGAGTTACAGTCAGGGCCATTTTAGGGTTGGGGTTGAGCTTTAGGTGTCCGCCAAGGGTTAGGGTTAGGTCTATGGTTTTAGTTAGGCTTCAGGTTAGGTTAGGTTTGAACTTAGTTTGAGGGAGTAAGTTTAGGGCTACTGTTAGTTTTCGGTTCAGTGTTACGTTTGGAGATAGCGTCAGGGTCAGGTTAGGGTTGGGCTTGAGCTTTAGGTGTCCGCCTAGGGTTAGGGTTAGGTCTATTGTTTGATTTAGGCTTCAGGTTAGGTTAGGGTTGAACTTAGTTTGAGGGAGTAAGTTTAGGGCTACTGTTAGTTTTCGGGTAACTGTTACGGTTGGAGTTAGCGTCAGGGCCAGGTTAGGGTTGGGGTTGAGCTTAAAGTGTCCGCCTAGGGTTAGGGTTAGGTCTATGGTTTGAGTTAGGCTTCACGTTAGTTTAGGATTGAACTTAGTTTGAGGGAGTAAGTTTAGGGCTACTGTTAGTTTTCGGTTCAGTGATACGGTTGGAGATAGCGTCAGGGTCACGTTAGGGTTGGGGTTGAGCTTCAGGTGTCCGCCTAGGGTTAGGGTTAGGTCTATAGTTTTAGTTAGGCTTCAGGTTAGGTTAGCTTTGAACTTAGTTTGAGGGAGTCAGTTTAGGGCTACTGTTTGTTTTCGGTTAACTGTTACGGTTGGAGTAAGCGTCAGGTTCAGGTTAGGTTTGGGGTTGAGCTTAAGGTTTCCGCCTAGGGTTAGGGTTGGGTGTATGGTTTGAGTTAGGCTTCAGGTTAGGTTAGGATTGAACTTAGTTTGAGGTAGTAAGTTTAGGGCTACTGTTAGTTTTCGGTTCAGTGTTACGATTGGATTTAGCCTCAGGGTCAGGTTAGGGTTGGGGTTAAGCTTAAGGTGTCCGCCTAGGGTTAGGGTTAGGTCTATTGTTTGAGTTAGCCTTCAGGTTAGGTTAGGTTTGAACTTAGTTTGAGGGAGTAAGTTTAGGACTACTGTTAGTTTTCGGTTCAGTGTTACGGTTGGAGTTAGCGTGAGGGTCAGGTTAGGGTTGGGGTTGGGCTTAAGGTGTCCGCCTAGGGTTAGGGTTAGGTGTATGGTTTGATTTAGGTTTCAGGTTAGGTTAGGTTTGAACTCAGTTTGAGGTATTAAGTTTAGGGCTACTGTTTTTTTTCGGTTCAGTGTTTGGGTTGCAGTTAGCGTGAGGGTCATTTTAGGGTTGGGGTTGAGCTTAAGGTGTCCGTCTAGGGTTAGGGTTAGGTGTATGGTTTGATTTAGGCTTCAGGTTAGGTTAGGTTTGACCTTAGTTTGAGGGAGTAAGTTTAGGGCTACTGTTATTTTTCGGGTATCTGTAATGGTTGGAGTTACAGTCAGGGCCATTTTAGGGTTGGGGTTGAGCTTTAGGTGTCCGCCACGGGTTAGGGTTAGGTCTATGGTTTGAGTTAGGCTTCAGGTTAGGTTAGGTTTGAACTTAGTTTGAGGGAGTAAGTTTAGGGCTACTGTTAGTTTTCGGTTCAGTGTTACGGTTGGAGATAGCGTCAGGGTCAGGTTAGGGTTCGGTTGAGCTTCAGGTGTCCGCCTAGGGTTAGGATTAGGTCTATGGTTTGAGTTAGGCTTCAGGTTAGGTTAGGTTTGAATTTAGTTTGAGGGAGTAAATTTAGGGTTACTGTTAGTTATGGGTTCAGTGTTACGGTTGGAGTTAGCGTGAGGGTTAGGTTAGGGTTGGGGTTGAGCTTAAGGTGTCCGCCTAGGGTTAGGGTTAGGTGTATGGTTTGATTTAGGCTTCAGGTTAGGTTAGGTTTGAACTTAGTTTGAGGGAGTAAGTTTAGGGCTACTGTTAGTTTTCGGTTCAGTGTTATGGTTGGAGATAGCGTCAGGGTCAGGTTAGGGTTGGGGTTGAGCTTCAGGTGTCCGCCTAGGGTTAGGGTTAGGTCTATGGTTTGAGTTAGGCTTCAGGTTAGGTTAGGTTTGAAATTAGTTTGAGGGAGTAAGTTTAGGGCTAATGTTAGTTTTCGGTTCAGTGTTACGGTTGGAGTTAGCGTGAGGGTCAGGTTAGGGTTGGGGTTGAGCTTAAGGTGTCCGCCTAGGGTTAGGGTTAGGTCTATGGTTTGAGTTAGGCTTCAGGTTAGGTTAGGTTTGAACTTAGTTTGAGGGAGTAAGTTTAGGGCTACTGTTAGTTTTAGGTTCAGTGTTACGGTTGGAGATAGCGTCAGGGTCAGGTTAGGGTTGGGGTTGAGCTTCAGGTGTCCGCCTAGGGTTAGGGATAGGTCTATGGTTTGTGTTAGGCTTCAGGTTAGGTTAGGTTTGAACTTAGTTTGAGGGAGTAAGTTTAGGGCTACTGTTAGTTTTCGGTTCAGTGTTACGGTTGGATATAGCGTCACGGTCAGGTTAGGGTTGGGGTTGAGCTTCAGGTGTCCGCCTAGGGTTAGGGTTAGGTCTATGGTTTGAGTTAGGCTTCAGGTTAGGTTAGGTTTGAAATTAGTTTGAGGGAGTAAGTTTAGGGCTAATGTTAGTTTTCGGTTTAGTGTTAAGGTTGGAGTTAGCGTGAGGGTCAGGTTAGGGTTGGGGTTGAGCTTAAGGTGTCCGCCTAGGGTTAGGGTTAGGTTTATGGTTTGATTTAGGCTTCAGGTTAGGTTAGGTTTGAACTTAGTTTGAGGGAGTAAGTTTAGGGCTACTGTTAGTTTTCGGGTAACTGTTACAGTTGGAGTTAGCGTCAGGGCCAGGTTAGGGTTGGGGTTGAGCTTAAGGTGTCCGCCTAGGGTTAGGGTTAGGTCTATGGTTTGAGTTAGGCTTCACGTTAGGTTAGGATTGAACTTAGTTTGAGGGAGTAAGTTTAGGGCTACTGTTAGTTTTCGGTTCAGTGATACGGTTGGAGATAGCGTCAGGGTCAGGTTAGGGTTGGGGTTGAGCTTCAGGTGTCCGCCTAGGGTTAGGGTTAGGTCTATAGTTTTAGTTAGGCTTCAGGTTAGGTTAGCTTTGAACTTAGTTTGAGGTAGTCAGTTTAGGGCTACTGTTTGTTTTCGGTTAATTGTTACGGTTGGAGCAAGCGTCAGGTTCAGGTTAGGTTTGGGGTTGAGCTTAAGGTGTCCGCCTAGGGTTAGGGTTAGGTGTATGGTTTGAGTTAGGCTTCAGGTTAGGTTAGGATTGAACTTAGTTTGAGGGAGTAAGTTTAGGGCTACTGTTAGTTTTCGGTTCAGTGTTACGGTTGGATTTAGCCTCAGGGTCAGGTTAGGGTTGGGGTTAAGCTTATAGTGTCCGCCTAGGGTTAGGGTTAGGTCTATCGTTTGAGTTTGGCTTCAGGTTAGGTTAGGTTTGAACTTAGTTTGAGGGAGTAAGTTTAGGACTACTGTTAGTTTTCGGTTCAGTGTTACGGTTGGAGTTAGCGTGAGGGTCAGGTTAGGGTTGGGGTTGGGCTTAAGGTGTACGCATAGGGTTAGGGTTAGGTGTATGGTTTGATTTAGGCTTCAGGTTAGGTTAGGTTTGAACTCAGTTTGAGGTATTATGTTTAGGGGTACTGTTTGTTTTCGGTTCAGTGTTTGGGTTGCAGTTAGCGTGAGGGTCATTTTAGGTTTGGGGTTGAGCTTAAGATGTACGTCTAGGGTTAGGGTTAGGTGTATGGTTTGTTTTAGGCTTCAGGTTAGGTTAGGTTTGAACTTAGTTTGAGGGAGTAAGTTTAGGGCTACTGTTATTTTTCGGGTATCTGTAATGGTTGGAGTTACAGTCAGGGCCATTTTAGGGTTGGGGTTGAGCTTTAGGTGTCCGCCACGGGTTAGGGTTAGGTCTATGGTTTGAGTTAGGCTTCAGGTTAGGTTAGGTTTGAACTTAGTTTGAGGGAGTAAGTTTAGGGCTACTGTTAGTTTTCGTTTAACTGTTACAATTGGAGTAAGCGTCAGGGTCAGGTTAGGGTGGGGGTTAAGCATCAGGTGTCCGCCTAGGGTTAGGGTTAGGTCTATGGTTTCATTTAGGCTTCAGGTTAGGTTAGGATTGAACTTAGTTTGAGAGAGTAAGTTTAGGGCTACTGCTAGTTTTCGGTTCAGTGTTACGTTTGGATTTAGCCTCAGGGTCAGGTTAGGGTTGGGGATAAGCTTAAGGTGTCCGACTAGGGTTAGGGTTAGGTCTATTGTTTGAGTTAGGCTTCAGGTTAGGTTAGGTTTGAAATTAGTTTGAGGGAGTAAGTTTAGGGCTACTGTTAGTTTTCGGTTCAGTGTTACGGTTGGAGTTAGCGTGAGGGTCAGGTTAGGGTTGGGGTTGGGCTTAAGGTGTCCGCCTAGGGTTAGGGTTAGGTGTATGGTTTGATTTAGGCTTCAGGTTAGGTTAGGTTTGAACTTAGTTTGAGGGAGTAAGTTTAGGGCTACTGTTTGTTTTCGGTTCAGTGTTTCGGTTGGAGTTAGCGTGAGGGTCATTTTAGGGTTGGGGTTGAGCTTCAGGTGTCCGCCTAGGGTTAGGGTTAGGTCTATGGTTTGAGTTAGACTTCAGGTTAGGTTAGGTTTGAAATTAGTTTGAGGGAGTAAGTTTAGGGCTAATGTTAGTTTTCGGTTCAGTGTTATGGTTGGAGATAGCATGAGGGTCAGGTTAGGGTTGGGGTTGAGCTTAAGGTGTCCGCCTAGGGTTAGGGTTAGGTGTATGGTTTGATTTAGGCTTCAGGTTAGGTTAGGTTTGAACTTAGTTTAAGGGAGTAAGTTTAGGGCGACTGTTAGTTTTCTGGTAACTGTTATGGTTGGAGTTAGCGTCAGGGCCAGGTTAGGGTTGGGGTTGAGCTTAAGGTGTCCGCCTAGGGTTAGGGTTAGGTCTATGGTTTGAGTTAGGCTTCAGGTTAGGTTAGGTTTGAACTTAGTTTGAGGGAGTAAGTTTAGGGCTACTGTTAGTTTTCGGTTCACTGTTACGGTTGGATATAGCATCAGGGTCAGGTTAGGGTTGGGGTTGAGCTTCAGGTGTCCGCCTAGGGTTAGGGTTAGGTCTATGGTTTGAGTTAGGCTTCAGGTTAGGTTAGGTTTGAAATTAGTTTGAGGGAGTAAGTTTAGGGCTAATGTTAGTTTTCGGTTCAGTGTTACGGTTGGAGTTAGCGTGAGGGTCAGGTTAGGGTTGGGGTTGAGCTTAAGGTGTCCGCCTAGGGTTAGGGTTAGGTGTATGGTTTGATTTAGGCTTCAGGTTAGGTTAGGTTTGAACTTAGTTTGAGGGAGTAATTTTAGGGCTACTGTTAGTTTTCGGGTAACTGTTACGGTTGGAGTTAGCGTCAGGGCCAGGTTAGGGTTGGGGTTGAGCTTAAGGTGTCCGCCTAGGTTTAGGGTTAGGTCTATGGTTTGAGTTAGGCTTCAGGTTAGGTTAGGATTGAACTTAGTTTGAGGGAGTAAGTTTAGGGCTACTGTTAGTTTTCGGTTCAGTGATACGGTTGGAGATAGCGTCAGGGTCAGGTTAGGGTTGGGGTTGAGCTTCAGGTGTCCGCCTAGGGTTAGGGTTAGGTCTATAGTTTTTGTTAGGCTTCAGGTTAGGTTAGCTTTGAACTTAGTTTGAGGGAGTCAGTTTAGGGCTACTTTTTTTTTCGGTTAACTGTTACGGTTGGAGTAAGCGTCAGGTTCAGGTTAGGTTTGGGGTTGAGCTTAAGGTGTCCGCCTAGGGTTAGGGTTAGGTGTATGGTTTGATTTAGGCTTCAGGTTAGGTTAGGTTTGAACTTAGTTTGAGGGAGTAAGTTTGGGGCGACTGTTAGTTTTCTGGTAACTGTTATTGTTGGAGTTAGCGTCAGGGCCAGGTTAGGGTTGGGGTTGAGCTTAAGGTGTCCGTCTAGGGTTAGGGTTAGGTCTATGGTTTGAGTTAGGCTTCAGGTTAGGTTAGGTTTGAACTTAGTTTGAGGGAGTAAGTTTAGGGCTACTGTTAGTTTTCGGTTCAGTGTTACGGTTGGATATAGCGTCAGGGTCAGGTTAGGGTTGGGGTTGAGCTTCAGGTGTCCGCCTGGGGTTAGGGTTAGGTCTATGGTTTGAGTCAGGCTTCAGGTTAGTTTAGGTTTGAAATTAGTTTGAGGGAGTAAGTTTAGGGCTAATGTTAGTTTTCGGTTCAGTGTTACGGTTGGAGTTAGCGTGAGGGTCAGGTTAGGGTTGGGGTTCGGCTTAAGGTTTCCGCCTAGGGTTAGGGTTAGGTGTATGGTTTGATTTAGGCTTCAGGTTAGGTTAGGTTTGAACTTAGTTTGAGGGAGTAAGTTTAGGGCTACTGTTATTTTTCGGGTATCTGTAATGGTTGGAGTTACAGTCAGGGCCATTTTAGGGTTGGGGTTGAGCTTTAGGTGTCCGCCACGGGTTAGGGTTATGTCTATGGTTTGAGTTAGGCTTCAGGTTAGGTTAGGTTTGAACTTAGTTTGAGGGAGTAAGTTTAGGGCTACTGTTAGTTTTCGGATCAGTGTTATGGTTGGAGTTAGCGTGAGGGTCAGGTTAGGGTTGGGGTTGAGCTTAAGGTGTCCGCCTAGGGTTAGGGTTAGGTGTATGGTTTGATTTAGGCTTCAGGTTAGGTTAGGTTTGAACTTAGTTTGAGGGAGTAAGTTTAGGGCGACTGTTAGTTTTCGGGTAACTGTTATGGTTGGAGTTAGCGTCAGGGCCAGGTTAGGATTGGGGTTGAGATTAAGGTGTCCGCCTAGGGTTAGGGTTAGGTCTATGGTTTGAGTTAGGCTTCAGGTTAGGTTAGGTTTGAACTTAGTTTGAGGGAGTAAGTTTAGGGCTACTGTTAGTTTTCGGTTCAGTGTTACGGTTGGAGATGGCGTCAGGGTCAGGTTAGGGTTGGGGTTGAGCTTCAGGTGTCCGCCTAGGGTTAGGGTTAGGTCTATGGTTTGAGTTAGGCTTCAGGTTAGGTTAGGTTTGAACTTAGTTTGAGGGAGTAAGTTTAGGGCTACTGTTAGTTTTCGATTCAGTGTTACGGTTGGATATAGCGTCAGGGTCAGGTTAGGGTTGGGGTTGAGCTTCAGGTGTCCGCCTAGGGATAGGGTTAGGAGTATGGTTTGAGTTAGGCTTCAGGTTAGGTTAGGTTTGAAATTAGTTTGAGGGAGTAAGTTTAGGGCTAATGTTAGTTTTCGGTTCAGTGTTATGGTTGGAGTTAGCGTGAGGGTCAGGTTAGGGTTGGGGTTGAGCTTAAGGTGTCCGCCTAGGGTTAGGGTTAGGTGTATGGTTTGATTTAGGCTTCAGGTTAGGTTAGGTTTGAACTTAGTTTGAGGGAGTAAGTTTAGGGCGACTGTTAGTTTTCGGGTAACTGTTATGGTTGGAGTTAGCGTCAGGGCCAGGTTAGGATTGGGGTTGAGCTTAAGGTGTCCGCCTAGGGTTAGGGTTAGGTCTATGGTTTGAGTTAGGCTTCAGGTTAGGTTAGGTTTGAACTTAGTTTGAGGGAGTAAGTTTAGGGCTACTGTTTGTTTTCGGTTCAGTGTTTCGGTTGGAGTTAGCGTGAGGGTCATTTTAGGGTTGGGGTTGAGCTTCAGGTGTCCGCCTAGGGTTAGGGTTAGGTCTATGGTTTGAGTTAGGCTTCAGGTTAGGTTAGGTTTGAACTTAGTTTGAGGGAGTAAGTTTAGGGCTACTGTTAGTTTTCGGTTCAGTGTTACGGTTGGATATAGCGTCAGGGTCAGGTTAGGGTTGGGGTTGAGCTTCAGGTGTCCGCCTAGGGTTAGGGTTAGGTCTATGGTTTGAGTTAGGCTTCAGGTTAGGTTAGGTTTGAAATTAGTTTGAGGGAGTAAGTTTAGGGCTAATGTTAGTTTTCGGTTTAGTGTTAAGGTTGGAGTTAGCGTGAGGGTCAGGTTAGGGATGGGGATGAGCTTAAGGTGTCCGCCTAGGGTTAGGGTTAGGTGTATGGTTTGATTTAGGCTTCAGGTTAGGTTAGGTTTGAACTTAGTTAGAGGGAGTAAGTTTAGGGCTACTGTTAGTTTTCGGGTAACTGTTACGGTTGGAGTTAGCGTCAGGGCCAGGTTAGGGTTGGGGTTGAGCTTAAGGTGTCCGCCTAGGGTTAGGGTTAGGTCTAAGTTTTGAGTTAGGCTTCAGGTTAGGTTAGGATTGAACTTAGTTTGAGGGAGTAAGTTTAGGGCTACTGTTAGTTTTCGGTTCAGTGATACGGTTGGAGATAGCGTCAGGGTCAGGTTAGGGTTGGGGTTGAGCTTCAGGTGTCCGCCTAGGGTTAGGGTTAGGTCTATAGTTTTAGTTAGGCTTCAGGTTAGGTTAGCTTTGAACTTAGTTTGAGGGAGTCAGTTTAGGGCTACTGTTTGTTTTCGGTTAACTGTTACGGTTGGAGTAAGCGTCAGGTTCAGGTTAGGTTTGGGGTTGAGCATAAGGTGTCCGCCTAGGGTTAGGGTTAGGTGTATGGTTTGAGTTAGGCTTCAGGTTAGCTTAGGATTGAACTTAGTTTGAGGGAGTAAGTTTAGGGCTACTGTTAGTTTTCGGTTCAGTGTTAAGGTTGGATTTAGCCTCAGGGTCAGGTTAGGGTTGGGGTTAAGCTTAAGGTGTCCGCCTAGGGTTAGGGTTAGGTCTATTGTTTGAGTTAGGCTTCAGGTTAGGTTAGGTTTGAACTTAGTTTGAGGGAGTAAGTTTAGGACTACTGTTAGTTTTCGGTTCAGTGTTACGGTTGGAGTTAGCGTGAGGGTCAGGTTAGGGTTGGGGTTGGGCTTAAGGTGTCCGCCTAGGGTTAGGGTTAGGTGTATGGTTTGATTTAGGTTTCAGGTTAGGTTAGGTTTGAACTCAGTTTGAGGTATTAAGTTTAGGGCTACTGTTTGTTTTCGGTTCAGTGTTTGGGTTGCAGTTAGCGTGAGGGTCATTTTAGGGTTGGGGTTGAGCTTAAGGTGTCCGTCTAGGGTTAGGGTTAGGTGTATGGTTTGATTTAGGCTTCAGGTTAGGTTAGGTTTGAACTTAGTTTGAGGGAGTAAGTTTAGGGCTACTGTTATTTTTCGGGTATCTGTAATGGTTGGAGTTACAGTCAGGGCCATTTTAGGGTGGGGGTTGAGCTTTAGGTGTCCGCCACGGGTTAGGTTTAGGTCTATGGTTTGAGTTAGGCTTCAGGTTAGGTTAGGTTTGAACTTAGTTTGAGGGAGTAAGTTTAGGGCTATTGTTAGTTTTCGTTTAACTGTTACGATTGGAGTAAGTGTCAGGGTCAGGTTAGGGTGGGGGTTAAGCATCAGGTGTCCGCCTAGGGTTAGGGTTAGGTCTATGGTTTCATTTAGGCTTCAGGTAAGGTTAGGATTGAACTTAGTTTGAGAGAGTAAGTTTAGCGCTACTGTTAGTTTTCGGTTCAGTGTTACGTTTGGATTGAGCCTCAGGGTCAGGTTAGGGTTTGGGTTAAGCTTAAGGTGTCCGCCTAGGGTTAGGGTTAGGTCTATTGTTTGAGTTAGGCTTCAGGTTAGGTTAGGTTTGAACTTAGTTTGAGGGAGTAAGTTTAGGGCTACTGTTAGTTTTAGGTTCAGTGTTACGGTTGGTGTTAGCGTGAGGGTCAGGTTAGGGTTGGGGTTGGGCTTAAGGTGTCCGCCTAGGGTTAGGGTTAGGTGTATGGTTTGATTTAGGCTTCAGGTTAGGGTAGGTTTGAACTTAGTTTGAGGGAGTAAGTTTAGGGCTACTGTTTGTTTTCGGTTCAGTGTTTCGGTTGGAGTTAGCGTGAGGGTCATTTTAGGGTTGGGGTTGAGCTTAAGGTGTCCGTCTAGGGTTAGGGTTAGGTGTATGGTGTGATTTAGGCTTCAGGTTAGGTTAGGTTTGAACTTAGTTTGAGGGAGTAAGTTTAGGGCGACTGTTAGTTTTCGGGTAATTGTTATGGTTGGAGTTAGCGTCAGGGCCATGTTAGGGTTGGGGTTGAGCTTAAGGTGTCCGCCTAGGGTTACGGTTAGGTCTATGGTTTGAGTTAGGCTTCAGGTTAGGTTAGGTTTGAACTTAGTTTGAGGGGGTACGTTTAGGGCTACTGTTAGTTTTCGGTTCAGTGTTACGGTTGGAGATAGCGTCAGGGTTAGGTTAGGGTTGGGCTTGAACTTCAGGTGTCCGCCTAGGGTTAGGGTTAGGTCTAAGGTTTGAGTTAGGCTTCAGGTTAGGTTAGGTTTGAAATTAGTTTGAGGGAGTAAGTTTAGGGCTACTGTTAGTTTTCTGTTCAGTGTTACGGTTGGAGTTAGCGTCAGGGTCAGGTTAGGGTTGGGGTTGAGCTTAAGGTGTCCGCCTAGGGTTAGAGTTAGGTGTATGGTTTGATTTAGACTTCAGGTTAGGTTAGGTTTGAACTTAGTTTGAGGGAGTAAGTTTAGGGCGACTGTTAGTTTTCGGGTAATTGTTATGGTTGGAGTTAGAGTCAGGGCTAGGTTAGGGTTGCGGTTGAGCTTAAGGTGTCCGCCTAGGTTTAGGGTTAGGTCTATGGTTTGAGTTAGGCTTCAGGTTAGGTTAGGTTTGAACTTAGTTTGAGGGAGTGAGTTTAGGGCTACTGTTAGTTTTCGGTTCAGTGTTACGGTTGGAGGTAGCGTCAGGGTCAGGTTAGGTTTCGGTTGAGCTTCAGGTGTCCGCCTAGGGTTAGGATTAGGTCTATGGTTTGAGTTAGGCTTCAGGTTAGGTTAGGTTTGAACTTAGTTGGAGGGAGTAAATTTAGGGTTATTGTTAGTTATGGGTTCAGTGTTACGGTTGCAGTTAGCGTGAGGGTCAGGTTAGGGTTGGGGTTGAGCTTAAGGTGTCCGCCTAGGGTTAGGGTTAGGTGTATGGTTTGATTTAGGCTTCAGGTTAGGTTAGGTTTGAACTTACTTTGAGGGAGTAAGTTTAGGGCTACTGTTAGTTTTCGGTTCAGTGATACGGTTGGAGATAGCGTCAGGGTCAGGTTAGGGTTGGGATTGTGCTTCAGGTGTCCGCCTAGGGTTAGGGTTAGGTCTTTGGATTGAGTTAGGCTTCAGGTTAGGTTACGCTTGAAATTAGTTTGAGGCAGTAAGTTTAGGGCTAATGTTCGTTTTCGGTTCACTGTTACGGTGGGTGTTAGCGTCAGGGTCAGGTTAGGGTTGGGGTTGAGCTTAAGGTGTCCGCCTAGGGTTACAGTTAGGTGTATGGTTTGATTTAGGCTTCAGGTTAGTTTAGGTTTGAACTTAGTTTGAGGAAGTAAGTTTAGGGCTACTGTTATTTTTCGGTTCAGTGTTACGGTTGGAGATAGCGTCAGGGTCAGGTTAGAGTTGGGGTTGAGCTTCAGGTGTCCGCCTAGGGTTAGGGTTAGGAGTATGGTTTGAGTTAGGCTTCAGGTTAGGTTAGGTTTGAAATTAGTTTGAGGGAGTAAGTTTAGGGCTAATGTTAGTTTTCGTTTCAGTGTTATGGTTGGAGTTAGCGTGAGGGTCAGGTTAGGGTTGGGGTTGAGCTTAAGGTGTCCGCCTAGGGTTAGGGTTAGGTGTATGGTTTGATTTAGGCTTCAGGTTAGGTTAGGTTTGAACTCAGTTTGAGGTATTAAGTTTAGGGCTACTGTTTGTTTTCGGTTCAGTGTTTGGGTTGCAGTTAGCGTGAGGGTCATTTTAGGGTTGGGGTTGAGCTTAAGGTGTCCGTCTAGGGTTAGGGTTAGGTGTATGGTTTGATTTAGGCTTCAGGTTAGGTTAGGTTTGAACTTAGTTTGAGGGAGTAAGTTTAGGGCTACTGTTATTTTTCGGGTATCTGTAATGGTTGGAGTTACTGTCAGGGCCATTTTAGGGTTGGGGTTGAGCTTTAGGTGTCTGCCACGGGTTAGGGTTAGGTCTATGGTTTGAGTTAGGCTTCAGGTTAGGTTAGGTTTGAACTTAGCTTGAGGGAGTAAGTTTAGAGCTACTGTTAGTTTTCGTTTAACTGTTACGATTGGAGTAAGCGTCAGGGTCAGGTTAGGGTGGGGGTTAAGCATCAGGTGTCCGCCTAGGGTTAGGGTTAGGTCTATGGTTTCATTTAGGCTTCAGGTTAGGTTAGGATTGAACTTAGTTTGAGAGAGTAAGTTTAGGGCTACTGTTAGTTTTCGGTTCAGTGTTACGTTTGGATTTAGCCTCAGGGTCAGGTTAGGGTTGGGGTTAAGCTTAAGGTGTCCGACTAGGGTTAGGGTTAGGTCTATTGTTTGAGTTAGGCTTCAGGTTAGGTTAGGTTTGAACTTAGTTTGAGGGAGTAAGTTTAGGGCTACTGTTAGTTTTCGGTTCAGTGTTACGGTTGGAGTTAGCGTGAGGGTCAGGTTAGGGTTGGGGTTGGGCTTAAGGTGTCCGCCTAGGGTTAGGGTTAGGTGTATGGTTTGATTTAGGCTTCAGGTTAGGTTAGGTTTGAACTTAGTTTGAGGGAGTAAGTTTAGGGCTACTGTTTGTTTTCGGTTCAGTGTTTCGGTTGGAGTTAGCGTGAGGGTCATTTTAGGGTTGGGGTTGAGCTTAAGGTGTCCGTCTAGGGTTAGGGTTAGGTGTATGGTTTGATTTAGGCTTCAGGTTAGGTTAGGTTTGAACTTAGTTTGAGGGAGTAAGTTTAGGGCGACTGTTAGTTTTCGGGTAATTGTTATGGATGGAGTTAGCGTCAGGGCTAGGTTAGGGTTGGGGTTGAGCTTAAGTTGTCCGCCTAGGGTTAGGGTTAGGTCTATGGTTTGAGTTAGGCTTCAGGTTAGGTTAGGTTTGAACTTATTTTGAAGGAGTAAGTTTAGGGCTACTGTTAGTTTTCGGTTCAGTGTTACGGTTGGAGATAGCGTCAGGGTCAGGTTAGGGTTGGGGTTGAGCTTCAGGTGTCCGCCTAGGGTTAGGATTAGGTCTATGGTTTGAGTTAGGCTTCAGGTTAGGTTAGGTTTGAATTTAGTTTGAGGGAGTAAATTTAGGGTTACTGTTAGTTATGGGTTCAGTGTTACGGTTGGAGTTAGCGTGAGGGTCAGGTTAGGGTTGGGGTTGAGCTTAAGGTGTCCGCCTAGGGTTAGGGTTAGGTGTATGGTTTGATTTAGGCTTCAGGTTAGGTTAGGTTTGAACTTAGTTTGAGGGAGTAAGTTTAGGGCTACTGTTAGTTTTCGGTTCAGTGTTATGGTTGGAGATAGCGTCAGGGTCTGGTTAGGGTTGGGGTTGAGCTTCAGGTGTCCGCCTAGGGTTAGGGTTAGGTCTATGGTTTGAGTTAGGCTTCAGGTTAGGTTAGGTTTGAAATTAGTTTGAGGGAGTAAGTTTAGGGCTAATGTTAGTTTTCGGTTCAGTGTTATGGTTGGAGATAGCATGAGGGTCAGGTTAGGGTTGGGGTTGAGCTTAAGGTGTCCGCCTAGGGTTAGGGTTAGGTGTATGGTTTGATTTAGGCTTCAGGTTAGGTTAGGTTTGAACTTAGTTTAAGGGAGTAAGTTTAGGGCGACTGTTAGTTTTCTGGTAACTGTTATGGTTGGAGTTAGCGTCAGGGCCAGGTTAGGTTTGGGGTTGAGCTTAAGGTGTCCGCCTAGGGTTAGGGTTAGGTCTATGGTTTGAGTTAGGCTTCAGGTTAGGTAAGGTTTGAACTTAGTTTGAGGGAGTAAGTATAGGGCTACTGTTAGTTTTCGGTTCAGTGTTACGGTTGGATGTAGCGTCAGGGTCAGGTTAGGGTTGGGGTTGAGCTTCAGGTGTCAGCCTAGGGTTAGGGTTAGGTCTATGGTTTGAGTTAGGCTTCAGGTTAGGTTAGGTTTGAAATTAGTTTGAGGGAGTAAGTTTAGGGCTAATGTTAGTTTTCGGTTCAGTGTTACGGTTGGAGTTAGCGTGAGGGTCAGGTTAGGGTTGGGGTTGAGCTTAAGGTGTCCGCCTAGGGTTAGGGTTAGGTGTATGGTTTGATTTAGGCTTCAGGTTAGTTTAGGTTTGAACTTAGTTTGAGGGAGTAAGTTTAGGGCTACTGTTAGTTTTCGGGTAACTGTTACGGTTGGAGTTAGCGTCAGGGCCAGGTTAGGGTTGGGGTTGAGCTTAAGGTGTCCGCCTAGGGTTAGGGTTAGGTCTATGGTTTGAGTTAGGCTTAAGGTTAGGTTAGGATTGAACTTAGTTTGAGGGAGTAAGTTTAGGGCTACTGTTAGTTTTCGGTTCAGTGATACGGTTGGAGATAGCGTAGGGTCAGGTTAGGGTTGGGGTTGAGCTTCAGGTGTCCGCCTAGGGTTAGGGTTAGGTCTATAGTTTTAGTTAGGCTTCAGGTTAGGTTAGCTTTGAACTTAGTTTGAGGGAGTCAGTTTAGGGCTACTGTTTGTTTTCGGTTAACCGTTACGGTTGGAGTAAGCGTCAGGTTCAGGTTAGGATTGGGGTTGAGCTTAAGGTGTCCGCCTAGGGTTAGGGTTAGGTGTATGGTTTGATTTAGGCTTCAGGTTAGGTTAGGTTTGAACTTAGTTTGAGGGAGTAAGTTTAGGGCGACTGTTAGTTTTCTGGTAACTGTTATGGTTGGAGTTAGCGTCAGGGCCAGGTTAGGGTTGGGGTTGAGCTTAAGGTGTCCGCCTAGGGTTAGGGTTAGGTCTATGGTTTGAGTTAGGCTTCAGGTTAGGTTAGGTTTGAACTTAGTATGAGGGAGTAAGTTTAGGGCTACTGTTAGTTTTCGGTTCAGTGTTACGGTTGGATATAGCGTCAGGGTCAGGTTAGGGTTGGGGTTGAGCTTCAGGTGTCCGCCTGGGGTTAGGGTTAGGTCTATGGTTTGAGTTAGGCTTCAGGTTAGGTTAGGTTTGGAATTAGTTTGAGGGAGTAAGTTTAGGGCTAATGTTAGTTTTCGGTTCAGTGTTACGGTTGGAGTTAGCGTGAGGGTCAGGTTAGGGTTGGGGTTGGGCTTAAGGTTTCCGCCTAGGGTTAGGGTTAGGTGTATGGTTTGATTTAGGCTTCAGGTTAGGTTAGGTTTGAACTTAGTTTGAGGGAGTAAGTTTAGGGCTACTGTTATTTTTCGGGTATCTGTAATGGTTGGAGTTACAGTCAGGGCCATTTTAGGGTTGGGGTTGAGCTTTAGGTGTCCGCCACGGGTTAGGGTTAGGTCTATGGTTTGAGTTAGGCTTCAGGTTAGGTTAGGTTTGAACTTAGTTTGAGGGAGTAAGTTTAGGGCTACTGTTAGTTTTCGGTTCAGTGTTACGTTTGGAGATAGCGTCAGGGTCAGGTTAGGGTTGGGGTTGAGCTTTAGGTGTCCGCCTAGGGTTAGGGTTAGGTTTATGGTTTGATTTAGGCTTCAGGTTAGGTTAGGTTTGAACTTAGTTTGAGGGAGTAAGTTTAGGGCTACTGTTAGTTTTCGATTCAGTGTTACGTTTGGATATAGCGTCAGGGTCAGGTTAGGGTTGGGGTTGAGCTTCAGGTGTCCGCCTAGGGATAGGGTTAGGAGTATGGTTTGAGTTAGGCTTCAGGTTAGGTTAGGTTTGAACTCAGTTTGAGAGAGTAAGTTTAGGGCGACTGTTAGTTTTCGGGTAATTGTTATGGTTGGAGTTAGCGTCAGGGCCAGGTTAAGGTTGGGGTTGAGCTTAAGGTGTCCGCCTAGGGTTAGGGTTAGGTGTATGGTTTGATTTAGGCTTCAGGTTAGGTTAGGTTTGAACTTAGTTTGAGGGAGTAAGTTTAGGGCGACTGTTAGTTTTCGGTTCAGTGTTACGGTTGGAGATAGCGTCAGGGTCAGGTTAGGGTTCGGTTGAGCTTCAGGTGTCCGCCTTGGGTTAGGATTAGGTCTATGGTTTGAGTTAGGCTTCAGGTTAGGTTAGGTTTGAATTTAGTTTGAGGGAGTAAATTTAGGGTTACTGTTAGTTATGGGTTCAGTGTTACGGTTGGAGATAGCGTCCGGGTCAGGATAGGGTTGGGGTTAAGCTTAAGGTGTCCGCCTAGGGTTAGGGTTAGGTCTATTGTTTGAGTTAGGCTTCAGGTTAGGTTAGGTTTGAACTTAGTTTGAGGGAGTAAGTTTAGGACTACTGTTAGTTTTCGGTTCAGTGTTACGGTTGTAGTTAGCGTGAGGGTCAGGTTAGGGTTGGGGTTGGGCTTAAGGTGTCCGCCTAGGGTTAGGGTTAGGTGTATGGTTTGATTTAGGTTTCAGGTTAGGTTAGGTTTGAACTCAGTTTGAGGTATTAAGTTTAGGGCTACTGTTTGTTTTCGGTTCAGTGTTTGGGTTGCAGTTAGCGTGAGGGTCATTTTAGGGTTGGGGTTGAGCTTAAGGTGTCCGTCTAGGGTTAGGGTTAGGTGTATGGTTTGATTTAGGCTTCAGGTTAGGTTAGGTTTGAACTTAGTTTGAGGGAGTAAGTTTAGGGCTACTGTTTATTTTCGGGTAACTGTTACGGTTGGAGTTAGCGCCTGGTCCAGGTTAGGGTTGGCGTTGAGCTAATGGTGTCCGCCTAGGGTTAGGGTTAGTTGTATGTTTTGATTTAGACTTCAGGTTAGGTTAGGTTTGAAATTAGTTTGAGGGAGTCAGTTTAGGGCTACTGTTAGTTTTCGGTTCACTGTTACGGTGGGAGTTAGCGTCAGGGTCAGGTTAGGGTTGGGGTTGAGCTTAAGGTGTCCGCCTAGGGTTACAGTTAGGTGTATGGTTTGATTTAGGCTTCAGGTTAGGTTAGGTTTGAACTCAGTTTGAGAGAGTAAGTTTAGGGCGACTGTTAGTTTTCGGGTAATTGTTATGGTTGGAGTTAGCGTCAGTGCCAGGTTAAGGTTGGGGTTGAGCTTAAGGTGTCCGCCTAGGGTTAGGGTTAGGTGTATGGTTTGATTTAGGCTTCAGGTTAGGTTAGGTTTGAACTTAGTTTGAGGGAGTAAGTTTAGGGCGACTGTTAGTTTTCGGGTAACTGTTATGGTTGGAGTTAGCGTCAGGGCCAGGTTAGGGTTGGGGTTTAGCTTCAGGTGTCCGCCTAGGGTTAGGGTTAGGTCTATGGTTTGAGTTAGGCTTCAGGTTAGGTTAGGTTTGAACTTAGATTGAGGGAGTAAGTTTAGGGCTACTGTTAGGTTTCGGTTCAGTGTTACGGTTGGAGATAGCGTCAGGGTCAGGTTAGGTTGGGGTTGAGCTTCAGGTGTCCGCCTAGGGATAGGTTTAGGTCTATGGTTTGAGTTAGGCTTCAGGTTAGGTTAGGTTTGAACTTAGTTTGAGGGAGTAAGTTTAGGGCTAATGTTAGTTTTCGATTCACTGTTACGGTGGGAGTTAGTGTCAGGGTCAGGTTAGGGTTGTTGTTGAGCTTAAGGTGTCCGCCTTGGGTTACAGTTAGGTGTATGGTTTGATTTAGGCTTCAGGTTAGGTTAGGTTTGAACTTAGTTTGAGAGAGTAAGTTTAGGGCGACTGTTAGTTTTCGGGTAATTGTTATGGTTGGAGTTAGCGTCAGGGCCAGGTTAAGGTTGGGGTTGAGCTTAAGGTGTCCGCCTAGGGTTAGGGTTAGGTGTATGGTTTGATTTAGGCTTCAGGTTAGGTTAGGTTTGAACTTAGTTTGAGGGAGTAAGTTTAGGGCTACTGTTAGTTTTCGGTTCAGTGTTACGGTTGGATTTAGCCTCAGGGTCAGGTTAGGGTTGGGGTTAAGTTTAAGGTATCCGACTAAGGTTAGGGTTAGGTCTATTGTTTGAGTTAGGCTTCAGGTTAGGTTAGGTTTGAACTTAGTTTGAGGGAGTAAGTTTAGGGCTACTGTTACTTTTCGGTTCAGTGTTACGGTTGGAGTTAGCGTGAGGGTCAGGTTAGGGTTGGGGTTGGGCTTAAGGTGTCCTCCTAGGGTTAGGGTTAGGTGTATGGTTTGATTTAGGCTTCAGGTTACGTTAGGTTTGAACTTAGTTTGAGGGAGTAAGTTTAGGGCTCCTGTTAGTTTTCGGTTCAGTGTTTGGGTGGCAGTTAGCGTGAGGGTCATTTTAGGGTTGGGGTTGAGCTTAAGGTGTCCGTCTAGGGTTAGGGTTAGGTCTATGGTTTGATTTAGGCTTCACGTTAGGTTAGGTTTGAACTTAGTTTGAGGGAATAAGTTTAGGGCTACTGTTATTTTTCGGGTATCTGTAATGGTTGGAGTTACAGTCAGGGCCATTTTAGGGTTGGGGTTGAGCTTTAGGTGTCCGCCAAGGGTTAGGGTTAGGTCTATGGTTTGAGTTAGGCTTCAGGTAAGGTTAGGTTTGAACTTAGTTTGAGGGAGTAAGTTTAGGGCTACTGTTAGTTTTCGGTTCAGTGTTACGTTTGGAGATAGCGTCCGGGTCAGGTTAGGGTTGGGGTTGAGCTTCAGGTGTCAGCCTAGGGTTAGGGTTAGGTCTATGGTTTGAGTTAGGCTTCAGGTTAAGTTAGGTTTGAACTTAGATTGAGGGAGTAAGTTTAGGGCTACTGTTAGTTTTCGGTTCAGTGTTACGGTTGGAGATAGCGTCCGGGTCAGGTTAGGGTTGGGGTTGAGCTTCAGGTGTCAGCCTAGGGTTAGGGTTAGGTCTATGGTTTGAGTTAGGCTTCAGGTTAGGTTAGGTTTGAACTTAGTTTGAGGAAGTAAGTTTAGGGCTACTGTTAGTTTTCGGTTCAGTGTTACGGTTGGAAATAGCATCAGGGTCAGGTTAGGGTTGGGATTGTGCTTCAGGTGTCCGCCTAGGGTTAGGGTTAGGTCTTTGGATTGAGTTAGGCTTCAGATTAGGTTAGGCTTGAAATTAGTTTGAGGGAGTAAGTTTAGGGCTAATGTTAGTTTTCGGTTCACTGTTACGGTGGGAGTTAGCGTCAGGGTCAGGTTAGGGTTGGGGTTGAGCTTAAGGTGTCCGCCTAGGGTTACAGTTAGGTGTATGGTTTGATTTAGGCTTCAGGTTAGGTTAGGTTTGAACTTAGTTTGAGAGAGTAATTTTAGGGCGACTGTTAGTTTTCGGGTAATTGTTATGGTTGGAGTTAGCGTCAGGGCCAGGTTAAGGTTGGGGTTGAGCTTAAGGTGTCCGCCTAGGGTTAGGGTTAGGTGTATGGTTTGATTTGGGATTCAGGTTAGTTTAGGTTTGAACTTAGTTTGAGGGAGTTAGTTTAGGGCGACTGTTAGTTTTCGGGTAACTGTTATGGTTGGAGTTAGCGTCAGGGCCATTTTAGGGTTGGGGTTGAGATTAAGGTGTCCGCCAAGGGTTAGGGTTAGGTCTATGGTTTGAGTTAGGCTTCAGGTTAGGTTAGGTTTGAACTTCGTTTGAGGGAGTAAGTTTAGGGCTACTGTTAGTTTTCGGTTCAGTGTTAGGGTTGGAGTTAGTGTGAGGGTCATTTTAGGGTTGGGGTTGAGCTTAAGGTGTCCGCCTAGGGTTGGGGTTAGGTGTATGGTTTGATTTAGGCTTCAGGTTAGGTTAGGTTTGAACTTAGTTTGAGGGAGTAAGTTTAGGGCTACTGTTATTTTTAGGGTATCTGTAATGGTTCGAGTTACAGTTAGGGCCATTTTAGGGTTGGGGTTGAGCTTTAGGTGTCCGCCAAGGGTTATGGTTAGGTGTATGGTTTGAGTTAGGCTTCAGGTAAGGTTAGGTTTGAACTTAGTTTGAGGGAGTAAGTTTAGGGCTACTGTTAGTTTTCGGTTCAGTGTTACGTTTGGAGATAGCGTCCGGGTCAGGTTAGGGTTGGGGTTGAACTTCAGGTGTCAGCCTAGGGTTAGGGTTAAGTCTATGGTTTGAGTTAGGCTTCAGGTTAGGTTAGGTTTGAACTTAGTTTGAGGGAGTAAGTTTAGGGCTACTGTTAGTTTTCGGTTCAGTGTTACGGTTGGAGATAGCGTCCGGGTCAGGTTAGGGTTGGGGTTGAGCTTCAGGTGTCAGCCTAGGGTTAGGGTTAGGTCTATGGTTTGAGTAAGGCTTCAGGTTAGGTTAGGTTTGAACTTAGTTTGAGGGAGTAAGTTTAAGGCTACTCTTAGTTTTCGGTTCAGTGTTACGGTTGGAGATAGCGTCAGGGTCAGGTTAGGGTTGGGATTGTGCTTCAGGTGTCCGCCTAGGGTTAGGGTTAGGTCTTTGGATTGGGTTAGGCTTCAGATTAGGTTAGGCTTGAAATTAGTTTGAGGGAGTAAGTTTAGGGCTAATGTTAGCTTTCGGTTCACTGTTACGGTGGGAGTTAGCGTCAGGGTCAGGTTAGGGTTGGGGTTGAGCTTAAGGTGTCCGCCTAGGGTTACAGTTAGGTGTATGGTTTGATTTAGGCTTCAGGTTAGGTTAGGTTTGAACTTAGTTTGAGGGAGTAAGTTTAGGGCGACTGTTAGTTTTCGGGTAACTGTTATGGTTGGAGTTAGCGTCAGGGCCAGGTTAGGGTTGGGGTTGAGCTTAAGTTGTCCTTCTTTGGTTAGGGTTAGGTCTATGGTTTGAGTTAGGCTTCAGGTTAGGTTAGGTTTGAACTCAGTTTGAGGGAGTAAGTTTAGGGCTGCTGTTAGTTTTCGGGTAATTGTTATGGTTGGAGTTAGCGTCAGTGTCAGGTTAGGGTTGGGCTTGAGCTTCAGGTGTCCGCCTAGGGTTAGTGTTAGGTCTATGGTTTGAGTTAGGCTTCAGGTTAGGTTAAGTTTGAACTTAGTTTGAGGGAGTAAGTTTAGGGCTACTGTTAGTTTTCGGTTCCGTGTTACGGTTGGAGATAGCGTCAGGGTCAGGTTAGGTTGGGGTTGAGCTTCAGGTGTCCGCCTAGGGTTAGGTTTAGGTCTATGGTTTGAGTTAGGCTTCAGGTTAGGTTAGGTTTGAACTTAGTTTGAGGGAGTAAGTTTAGGGCTACCGTTAGTTTTCGGTTCAGTGTTACGGTTGGATTTAGCGTGAGGGTCAGGTTAGGGTTGGGGTTGAGCTTTAGGTTTCCGCCTAGGGTTAGGGTTAGGTGTATGGTTTGATTTAGGCTTCAGCTTAGGTTAGGTTTGAACTTAGTTTGAGTGAGTAAGTTTAGGGCTACTGTTAGTTTTCGGTTCAGTGTTACGGTTGGAGTTAGCGTGAGGGTCAGGTTAGGGTTGGGGTTGAGCTTAAGGTGTCCGCCTAGGGTTAGGGTTAGGTGTATGGTTTGATTTACGCTTCAGGTTAGTTTAGGTTTGAACTTAGTTTGAGGGAGTAAGTTTAGGGCTACTGTTTATTTTCGGGTAACTGTTACGGTTGGAGTTAGCGTCAGGTCCAGGTTAGGGTTGGCGTTGAGCTAATGGTGTCCGCCTAGGGTTAGGGTTAGTTGTATGTTTTGATTTAGACTTCAGGTTAGGTTAGGTTTGAAATTAGTTTGAGGGAGTCAGTTTAGGGCTACTGTTAGTTTTCGGTTAACTGTTACGGTTGGAGTAAGCGTCAGGGTCAGGTTAGGTTTGGGGTTGAGCTTAAGGTGTCCGCCTAGGGTTAGGGTTAGGTGTATGGTTTGATTTAGGCTTCAGGTTAGGTTAGGATTGAACTTAGTTTGAGGGAGTAAGTTTAGGGCTACTGTTAGTTTTCGGTTCAGTGTTACGGTTGGATTTAGCCTCAGGGTCACTTTAGGGTTGGGGTTAAGCTTAAGGTGTCCGCCTAGGGTTAGGGTTAGGTCTATTGTTTGAGTTAGGCTTCAGGTTAGGTTAGGTTTGAACTTAGTTTGAGGGAGTAAGTTTAGGGCTACTGTTACTTTTCGGTTCAGTGTTACGGTTGGAGTTAGCGTGAGGGTCAGGTTAGGGTTGGGGTTGGGCTTAAGGTGTCCGCCTAGGGTTAGGGTTAGGTGTATGGTTTGATTTAGGCTTCAGGTTCCGTTAGGTTTGAACTTAGTTTGAGGGAGTAAGTTTAGGGCTACTGTTTGTTTTCGGTTCAGTGTTTGGGTGGCAGTTAGCGTGAGGGTCATTTTTGGGTTGGGGTTGAGCTTAAGGTGTCCGTCTAGGGTTAGGGTTAGGTGTATGGTTTGATTTAGGCTTCACGTTAGGTTAGGTTTGAACTTAGTTTGAGGGAGTAAGTTTAGGGCTACTGTTATTTTTCGGGTATCTGTAATGGTTGGAATTAGAGTCAGGGCCATTTTAGGGTTGGGGTTGAGCTTTAGGTGTCCGCCAAGGGTTAGGGTTAGGTCTATGGTTTGAGTTAGGCTTCAGGTAAGGTTAGGTTTGAACTTAGTTTGAGGGAGTAAGTTTAGGGCTACTGTTAGTTTTCGGTTCAGTGTTACGTTTGGAGATAGCGTCCGGGTCAGGTTAGGGTTGGGGTTGAGCTTCAGGTGTCAGCCTAGGGTTAGGGTTAGGTCTATGGTTTGATTTAGGCTTCAGGTTAGGTTAGGTTTGAACTTAGTTTGAGGGAGTAAGTTTAGGGCTACTGTTAGTTTTCGGTTCAGTGTTACGGTTGGAGATAGCGTCAGGGTCAGGTTAGGGTTGGGATTATGCTTCAGGTGTCCGCCTAGGGTTAGGGTTAGGTCTTTGGATTGAGTTAGGCTTCAGATTAGGTTAGGCTTGAAATTAGTTTGAGGGAGTAAGTTTAGGGCTAATGTTAGTTTTCGGTTCACTGTTACGGTGGGAGTTAGCGTCAGGTCCAGGTTAGGGTTGGCGTTGAGCTAATAGTGTCCGCCTAGGGTTAGGGTTAGGTGTATGGTTTGATTTAGGCTTCACGTTAGGTTAGGTTTGAACTTAGTTTGAGGGAGTAAGTTTAGGGCTACTGTTATTTTTCGGGTATCTGTAATGCTTGGAGTTAGAATCAGGGCCATTTTAGGGTTGGGGTTGAGCTTTAGGTGTCCGCCAAGGGTTAGGGTTAGGTCTATGGTTTGAGTTAGGCTTCAGGTAAGGTTAGGTTTGAACTTAGTTTGAGGGAGTAAGTTTAGGGCTACTGTTAGTTTTCGGTTCAGTGTTACGTTTGGAGATAGCGTCCGGGTCAGGTTAGGGTTGGGGTTGAGCTTCAGGTGTCAGCCTAGGGTTAGGGTTAGGTCTATGGTTTGAGTTAGGCTTCAGGTTAGGTTAGGTTTGAACTTAGTTTGAGGGAGTAAGTTTAGTGCTACTGTTAGTTTTCGGTTCAGTGTTACGGTTGGAGATAGCGTCAGGGTCAGGTTAGGGTTCGGATTATGCTTCAGGTGTCCGCCTAGGGTTAGGGTTAGGTCTTTGGATTGAGTTAGGCTTCAGATTAGGTTAGGCTTGAAATTAGTTTGAGGGAGTAAGTTTAGGGCTAATGTTAGTTTTCGGTTCACTGTTACGGTGGGAGTTAGCGTCAGGGTCAGGTTAGGGTTGGGGTTGAGCTTAAGGTGTCCGCCTAGGGTTACAGTTAGGTGTATGGTTTGATTTAGGCTTCAGGTTAGGTTAGGTTTGAACTTAGTTTGAGAGAGTAAGTTTAGGGCGACTGTTAGTTTTCGGGTAATTGTTATGGTTGGAGTTAGCGTCAGGGCCAGGTTAAGGTTGGGGTTGAGCTTAAGGTGTCCGCCTAGGGTTAGGGTTAGGTGTATGGTTTGATTTAGACTTCAGGTTAGGTTAGGTTTGAACTTAGTTTGAGGGAGTAAGTTTAGGGCGACTGTTAGTTTTCGGGTAACTGTTATGGTTGGATTTAGCGTCAGGGCCAGGTTAGGTTTGGGGTTGAGCTTAAGGTGTCCGCCTAGGGTTAGGGTTAGGTCTATGGTTTGAGTTAGGCTTCAGGTTAGGTTAGGTTTGAACTTAGTTTGAGGGAGTAAGTTTAGGGTTACTGTTAGTTTTCGGGTAACTGTTATGGTTGGAGTTAGCGTCAGGGCCATTTTAGGGTTGGGGTTGAGCTTAAGGTGTATGCCAAGGGTTAGGGTTAGGTCTATGGTTTGAGTTAGGCTTCAGGTTAGGTTAGGTTTGAACTTCGTTTGAGGGAGTAAGTTTAGGGCTACTGTTAGTTTTCGGTTCAGTGTTAGGGTTGGAGTTAGCGTGAGGGTCAGGTTAGGGTTGGGGTTGAGCTTAAGGTGTCCGCCTAGGGTTAGGGTTAGGTCTATGGTTTGATTTAGGCTTCAGGTTAGGTTAGGTTTGAACTTAGTTTGAGGGAGTCAGTTTAGGGCTACTGTTAGTTTTCGGTTAACTGTTACGGTTGGAGTAAGCGTCAAGGTCAGCTTAGGTTTGGGGTTGAGCTTAAGGTGTCCGCCTAGGGTTAGGGTTAGGTGTATGGTTTGATTTAGTCTTCAGGTTAGGTTAGGATTGAACTTAGTTTGAGGGAGTAAGTTTAGGGCTACTGTTAGTTTTGGTTTCAGTGTTACGGTTGTATTTAGCCTCAGGGTCAGGTTAGGGTTGGGGTTAAGCTTAAGGTGTCCGCCTAGGGTTAGGGTTAGGTCTATTGTTTGAGTTAGGCTTCAGGTTAGGTTAGGTTTGAACTTAGGTTGAGGGAGTAAGTTTAGGGCTACTGTTAGTTTTCGGTTCAGTGTTACGGTTGGAGTTAGCGTGAGCGTCAGGTTAGGGTTGGGGTTGGGCTTAAGGTGTCCGCCTAGGGTTAGGGTTAGGTGTATGGTTTGATTTAGGCTTCAGGTTACGTTAGGTTTGAACTTAGTTTGAGGTAGTAAGTTTAGGGCTACTGTTTGTTTTCGGTTCAGTGTTTGGGTTGCAGTTAGCGTGAGGGTCATTTTAGGGTTGGGGTTGAGCTTAAGGTGTCCGTCTAGGGTTAGGGTTAGGTGTATGGTTTGATTTAGGCTTCACGTTAGGTTAGGTTTGAACATAGTTTGAGGGAGTAAGTTTAGGGCTACTGTTATTTTTCGGGTATCTGTAATGGTTGGAGTTACAGTCAGGGCCATTTTAGGGTTGGGGTTGAGCTTTAGGTGTCCGCCAAGGGTTAGGGTTAGGTCTATGGTTTGAGTTAGGCTTCAGGTAAGGTTAGGTTTGAACTTAGTTTGAGGGAGTATGTTTAGGGCTACTGTTAGTTTTCGGTTCAGTGTTACGTTTGGAGATAGCGTCCGGGTCAGGTTAGGGTTGGGGTTGAGCTTCAGGTGTAAGCCTAGGGTTAGGGTTAGGTCTATGGTTTGAGTTAGGCTTCAGGTTAGGTTAGGTTTGAACTTAGTTTGAGGGAGTAAGTTTAGGGCTACTGTTAATTTTCAGTTCAGTGTTACGGTTGGAGATATCGTCCGGGTCAGGTTAGGGTTGGGGTTGAGCTTCAGGTGTCAGCCTAGGTTTAGGGTTAGGTCAATGGTTTGAGTTAGGCTTCAGGTTAGGTTAGGTTTGAACTTAGTTTTAGGGAGTAAGTTTAGGGCTACTGTTAGTTTTCGGTACAGTGTTACGGTTGGAGATAGCGTCAGGGTCAGGTTAGGGTTGGGATTGTGCTTCAGGTGTCCGCCTAGGGTTAGGGTTAGGTCTTTGGATTGAGTTAGGCTTCAGATTAGGTTAGGCTTGAAATTAGTATGAGGGAGTAAGTTTCGGGCTAATGTTAGTTTTCGGTTCACTGTTACGGTGGGAGTTAGCGTCAGGGTCAGGTTAGGGTTGGGGTTGAGCTTAAGGTGTCCGCCTAGGGTTACAGTTAGGTGTATGGTTTGATTTAGGCTTCAGGTTAGGTTAGGTTTGAACTTAGTTTGAGAGAGTAAGTTTAGGGCGACTGTTAGTTTTCGGGTAATTGTTATGGTTGGAGTTAGCGTCAGGGCCAGGTTAAGGTTGGGGTTGAGCTTAAGGTGTCCGCCTAGGGATAGGGTTAGGTGTATGGTTTGATTTAGGCTTCAGGTTAGGTTAGGTTTGAACTTAGTTTGAGGGAGTAAGTTTAGGGCTACTGTTAGTTTTCGGTTCAGTGTTACGGTTGGAGATAGCGTCAGGGTCAGGTTAGGGTTGGGGCTGTGCTTCAGGTGTCCGCCTAGGGTTAGGGTTAGGTCTATGGTTGAGTTAGGCTTCAGGTTAGGTAAGGCTTGAAATTAGTTTGAGTGAGTAAGTTTAGGGCTAATGTTAGTTTTCGATTCACTGTTCCGGTTTTAGTTAGCGTGAGGGTCAGGTTAGGGTTGGGGTTGAGCTTAAGGTGTCCGCCTAGGGTTAGGGTTAGGTGTATGGTTTGATTTAGGCTTCAGGTTAGGTTAGGTTTGAACTTAGTTTGAGGGAGTAAGTTTAGGACTACCGTTAGTTTTCGGTTCAGTGTTACGGTTGGATTTAGCGTGAGGGTCAGGTTAGGGTTGGGGTTGAGCTTAAGGTTTCCGCCTAGGGTTAGGGTTAGGTTTATGGTTTGATTTAGGCTTCAGCTTAGGTTAGGTTTGAACTTAGTTTGAGTGAGTAAGTTTAGGGCTACTGTTAGTTTTCGGGTAACTGTTATGGTTGGAGTTAGCGTCAGGGCCATTTTAGTGTTGGGGTTGAGCTTAAGGTGTCCGCCAAGGGTTAGGGTTAGGTCTATGGTTTGGTTAGGCTTCAGGTTAGCTTAGGTTTGAACTTAGTTTGAGGGAGTAAGTTTAGGGCTACTGTTAGTTTTCGGTTCAGTGTTACGGTTGGAGTTAGCGTGAGGGTCAGGTTAGGGTTGGGGTTGAGCTTAAGGTGTCCGCCTAGGGTTAGGGTTAGGTGTATGGTTTGATTCAGGCTTCAGGTTAGGTTAGGTTTGAACTTAGTTTGAGGGAGTAAGTTTAGGGCTACTGTTTGTTTTCGGGTAACTGTTACGGTTGGAGTTAGCGTCAGGTCCAGGTTAGGGTTGGCGTTGAGCTAATGGTGTCCTCCTAGGGTTAGGGTTAGGTGTATGTTTTGATTTAGGCTTCAGGTTAGGTTAGGTTTGAAGTTAGTTTGAGGGAGTAAGTTTAGGGCTAATGTTAGTTTTCGGTTCAGTGTTACGGTTGGAGATAGCGTCAGGGTCAGTTTAGGGTTGGGCTTGAACTTCAGGTGTCCGCCTAGGTTTAGGGTTAGGTCTATGGTTTGAATTAGGCTTCAGGTTAGGTTAGGTTTGAAATTAGTTTGAGGGAGTAATTTTAGGGCTAATGTTAGTTTTCTGTTCAGTGTTACGGTTGGAGTTAGCGTCAGGGTCAGGTTAGGGTTGGGGTTGAGCTTAAGATGTCCGCCTAGGATTAGATTTAGGTGTATGGTTTGATTTAGGCTTCAGGTTAGGTTAGGTTTGAACTTAGTTTGAGTGACTATGTTTAGGGATACTGTTAGTTTTCGGGTAACTGTTATGGTTGGATTTAGCGTCAGGGCCATTTTAGGGTTGGGGTTGAGCTTAAAGTGTCCGCCAAGGGTTAGGGTTAGGTCTATGGTTTGAGTTAGGCTTCAGGTTAGGTTAGGTTTGAACTTAGTTTGAGGGAATAAGTTTAGGGCTACTGTTAGTTTTCGGTTCAGTGTTACGGTTGGAGATAGCGTCAGGGTCAGGTTAGGGTTGGGGCTGTGCTTCAGGTGTCCGCCTAGGGTTATGGTTAGGTCTATGGTTTGAGTTAGGCTTCAGGTTAGGTAAGGCTTGAAATTAGTTTGAGTGAGTAAGTTTAGGGCTAATGTTAGTTTTCGGTTCACTGTTCCAGTTGGAGTTAGCGTGAGGGTCAGGTTAGGGTTGGGGTTGAGCTTAAGGTGTCCGCCTAGGGTTAGGGTTAGGTGTATGGTTTGATTTAGGCTTCAGGTTAGGTTAGGTTTGAACTTAGTTTGAGGGAGTAAGTTTAGGGCAACTGTTAGTTTTCGGGTAACTGTTATGGTTGGAGTTAGCGTCAGGGCCAGGTTAGGGTTGGGGTTGAGCTTAAGGTGTCCGCCTAGGGTTAGGGTTAGGTCTATGATTTCAGTTAGGCTTCAGGGTAGGTTAGGTTTGAACTTAGTTTGAGGGAGTAAGTTTAGGGCTACTGTTAGTTTTCGGTTCCGTGGTACGGTTGGAGATAGCGTCAGGGTCAGGTTAAGGGTGGGGTTGAGCTTCAGGTGTCCGCCTAGGGTTAGGGTTAGGTCTATGGTTTGAGTTAGGCTTCAGGTTAGGTTAGGTTTGAAGTTAGTTTGAGGGAGTAAGTTTAGGGCTAATGCTAGTTTTCGGTTCAGTGTTAGGGTTGGATTTAGCGTGAGGGTCAGGTTAGGGTTGGGGTTGAGCTTAAGGTGTCCGCCTAGGGTTAGGGCTAGGTGTATGGTTTGATTTAGGCTTCAGGTTAGGTTAGGTTTGAACTTAGTTTGAGGGAGTAAGTTTAAGGCTACTGTTTGTTTTCGGGTAACTGTTACGGTTGCAGTTAGCGTCAGGTCCAGGTTAGGGTTGGCATTGAGCTAATGGTGTCCACCTAGGATTAGGGTTAGGTGTATGTTTTCATTTAGGCTTCAGGTTAGGTTAGGTTTGAAGTTAGTTTGAGAGAGTAAGTTTAGGGCTACTGTTAGTTTTCGGTTAACTGTTACGGTTGGAGTAAGTGTCAGGGTCAGATTAGGGTGGGGGTTAAGCATAAGTTGTCCGCCTAGGGTTAGGGTTAGGTCTATGGTTTGAGGTAGGCTTCAGGTTAGGTTAGGTTTGAAATTTGTTTGAGGGAGTAAGTTTAGGGCTACTGTTAGTTTTCGGTTCAGTGTTACGGTTGGATTTAGCGTGAGGGTCAGGTTAGGTTTGGGGTTGTGAGCTTAAGGTGTCCGCCTAGGATTAGAGTTAGGTTTATGGTTTGATTTAGGCTTCAGGTTAGGTTGGGTTTGAACTTAGTTTGAGTGAGTATGTTTAGGGATACTGTTAGTTTTCGGGTAACTGTTACGGTTGGAGTTAGTGTCAGGTCCAGGTTAGGGTTGGCGTTGAGCTAATGGTGTCCGCCTAGGGTTAGGGTTAGGTGTATGTTTTGATTTAGGCTTCAGGTTAGGTTAGGTTTGAAGTTAGTTTGAGGGAGTAAGTTTAGGGCTAATGTTAGTTTTCGGTTCAGTGTTACGGTTGGAGATAGCGTCTGGGTCAGGTTAGGGTTGGGCTTGAACTTCAGGTGTCCGCCTAGGGTTAGGGTTAGGTCTATGGTTTGAGTTAGGCTTCAGGTTAGATTAGGTTTGAAATTAGTTTGAGGGAGTAAGTTTAGGGCTAATGTTAGTTTTCTGTTCAGTGTTACGGTTGGAGTTAGCGTCAGGGTCAGATTATGGTTGGGGTTGAGCTAAAGGTGTCCGCCTAGGATTAGATTTAGGTGTATGGTTTGATTTAGGCTTCAGGTTAGGTTTGGTTTGAACTTAGTTTGAGTGAGTATGTTTAGAGATACTGTTAGTTTTCGGGTAACTGTTATGGTTGGAGTTAGCGTCAGGGCCATTTTAGGGTTGGGGTTGTGCTTAAGGTGTCCGCCAAGGGTTAGGGTTAGGTCTATGGTTTGAGTTAGGCTTCAGGTTAGGTTAGGTTTGAACTTAGTTTGAGGGAGTAAGTTTAGGGCTACTGTTAGTTTTCGGTTCAGTGTTATGGTTGGAGATAGCGTCAGGGTCAGGTTAGGGTTGGGGTTGAGCTTAAGGTGTCCGCCTAGGGTTAGGGTTAGGTCTATGGTTTGAGTTAGGCTTCAGGTTAGGTTAGGTTTGAACTTAGTTTGAGGGAGTAAGTTTAGCGTTACTGTTAGTTATCGGTTCAGTGTTACGGTTGGAGTTAGCGTGAGGGTCAGGTTAGGTTGGGGTTGAGCTCAGGTGTCCGCCTAGGGTTAGGGTTAGGTGTATAGTTTAATTTAGGCTTCAGGTTAGGTTAGGTTTGAACTTAGTTTGAGGGAGTAAGTTTAGGGCTACTGTTTGTTTTCGGGTAACTGTTACGGTTGGAGTTAGCGTCAGGTCCAGGTTAGGTTTGGCGTTGAGCTAATGGTGTCCGCCTAGGGTTAGGGTTAGGTGTATGTTTTGATTTAGGTTTCAGGTTAGGTTAGGTTTGAAGTTAGTTTGAGGGAGTAAGTTTAGGGCTAATGTTAGTTTTCGGTTCAGTGTTTCGGTTGGAGATAGCGTCAGGGTCAGGTTAGGGTTGGGCTTGAACTTCAGGTGTCCGCCTAGGGTTAGGGTTAGGTCTATGGTTTGAGTTAGGCTTCAGGTTAGGTTACGTTTGAAATAAGTTTGAGGGAGTAAGTTTAGGGCTAATGTTATTTTTCGGTTCAGTGTTATGGTTGGAGTTAGCGTGAGGGTCAGGTTAGGGTTGGGGTTGAGCTTAAGGTGTCCGCCTAGGGTTAGGGTTAGGTGTATGGTTTGATTTAGTCTTCAGGTTAGGTTAGGTTTGAACATAGTTTGAGGGAGTAAGTTTAGGGCGACTGTTAGTTTTCGGGTAACTGTTATCGTTGGAGTTAGCGTCAGGGCTAGGGTAGGGTTGGGGTTGAGCTTAAGGTATCCGCCTAGGGTTAGGGTTAGGTGTATGGTTTGATTTAGGCTTCAGGTTATGTTAGGTTTGAACTTAGTTTGAGTGAGTAAGTTTAGGGCTACTGTTACTTTTCGGGTAACTGTTATGGTTGGAGTTAGCGTCAGGGCCATTTTAGGGTTGGGGTTGAGCTTAAGGTGTCCGCCAAGGGTTAGGGTTAGGTCTATGGTTTGAGTTTGGCTTCAGGTTAGGTTAGGTTTGAACTTAGTTTGAGGGAGTAAGTTTAGGGCGACTGTTAGTTTTCGGTTCAGTGTTACGGTTGGAGATAGCGTCAGGGTCAGGTTAGGGTTGGGGTTGAGCTTCAGGTGTCCGCCTAGGGTTAGGTTTAGGTCTATGGTTTGAAATAGGCTTCAGGTTAGGTTAGGTTTGAACTTAGTTTGAGGGAGTCGGTTTAGGCCTACTGTTAGTTTTCGGTTAACTTTTACGGTTGGAGTAAGCGTCAGTGTCAGGTTAGGTTTGGGGTTGACCTTAAGGTGTCCGCCTAGGGTTAGGGTTAGGTATATGGTTTGATTTACGCTTCAGGTTAGGTTAGGTTTGAAATTAGTTTGAGGGAGTAAGTTTAGGGCTACTGTTTGTTTTCGGGTAACTGTTACTGTTGGAGTTAGCGTCGGGTCCAGGTTAGGGTTGGCGTTGAGCTAATGGTGTCCGCCTAGGGTTAGGGTTAGGTGTATGTTTTGATTTAGGCTTCAGGTTAGGTTAGGTTTGAAGTTAGTTTGAGGGAGTAAGTTTAGGGCTACTGTTAGTTTTCGGTTAACTGTTACAGTTGGAGTAAGCATGAGGTTCAGGTTAGGGTAGTGGTTGATCTTAAGGTGTCCGCCTAGGGTTAGGGTTAGGTGTATGATTTGATTAAGGCTTCAGGTTAGGTTAGGTTTGAACTTAGTTTGAGGGAGTAAGTTTAGGGCTACTGTTAGTTTTCGGGTAACTGTTATGGTTGGAGTTAGCATCAGGGCCAGGTTAGGGTTGGGGTGGAAATTAAGGTGTCCGCCTAGGGTTAGTGTTAGGTCTATGGTTTGAGTTAGGCTTCAGGTTAGGTTAGGTTTGAACTTAGTTTGAGGGAGTGAGTTTAGGTCTACTGTTAGTTTTCGGTTCAGTGTTACCGTTGGAGATAGCGTCAGGGTCAGGTTAGGGTTGGGGTTGAGCTTCAGGTGTCCGCCTAGGGTTAGGGTTAGGTGTATGGTTTGATTTAGTCTTCAGGTTAGGTTAGGTTTGATTTTAGTTTGAGGGATTAAGTTTAGGGCGACTGTTAGTTTTCGGGTAACTGTTATGGTTGGAGTTAGCGTCAGGGCCAGGTTAGGGTTGGGGTTGAGCTTAAGGTGTCCGCCTAGGGTTAGGGTTAGGTCTATGTTTTGAGTTAGGCTTCAGGTTAGGTTAGGTTTGAACTTAGTTTGAGGGGTTAAGTTTAGGGCTACTGTTAGTTTTCGGTTCCGTGTTACGGTTGGAGATATCGTCAGGGTCAGGTTAGGGTTGGGGTTGAGCTTCAGGTGTCCGCCTAGGGTTAGGGTTAGGTCTATGGTTTGAGTTAGGCTTCAGGTTAGGTTAGGTTTGAAATTTGTTTGAGGGAGTAAGTTTAGGGCTACTGTTAGTTTTCGGTTCAGTGTTACGGTTGGATTTAGCGTGAGGGTCAGGTTAGGGTTGGGGTTGAGCTTAAGGTGTCCGCCTAGGGTTAGGGTTAGGTGTATGGTTTGATTTTGGCTTCAGGTTAGGTTAGGTTTGAACTTAGTTTGAGGGAGTAAGTTTAGGGCTATTGTTTGTTTTCGGGTAACTGTTACGGTTGGAGTTAGCGTCAGATCCAGGTTAGGGTTGGCATTGAGCTAATGGTGTCCGCCTAGGGTTAGGGTTAGGTCTATGTTTTGATTTATGCTTCAGGTTAGGTTAGGTTTGAAGTTAGTTTGAGGGAGTAAGTTTAGGGCTACTTTTAGTTTTCGGTTAACTGTTACAGTTGGAGTAAGCGTGAGGGTCAGGTTAGGGTAGCGGTTGAGCTCAAGGTGTCCGCCTAGGGTTAGAGTTAGGTGTATGATTTGATTAAGGCTTCAGATTAGGTTAGGTTTGAACTTAGTTTGAGGGAGTAAGTTTAGGGCTACTGTTAGTTTTCGGGTAACTGTTATGGTTGGAGTTAGCGTCAGGGCCAGGTTAGGGTTGGGGTTGAGCTTAAGGTGTCCGCCTAGGGTTAGGGTTAGGTCTATGGTTTCATTTATGCTTCAGGTTAGGTTAGGATTGAACTTAGTTTGAGGGAGTAAGTTTAGGGCTACTGTTAGTTTTCGGTTCAGTGTTACCTTTGGAGATAGCGTCAGGGTCAGGTTAGGGTTGGGGTTGAGCTTCAGGTGTCCGCCTAGGGTTAGGGTTAGGTGTATGGTTTGATTTAGGCTTCAGGTTAGGTTAGTTTTGAACTTAGTTTGAGGGAGTAAATTTAGGGCTACTGTTAGTTTTCGGTTCAGCGTTACGGTTGGAGATAGCGTCAGGGTCAGGTTAGGGTTGGGGTTGTGCTTCAGGTGTCCGCCTAGGGTTACGGTTAGGTCTATGGTTTGAGTTAGGCTTCAGGTTAGGTTAGGCTTGAAATTAGTTTGAGGGAGTAAGTTTAGGGCTATTGTTAGTTTTCGGTTCACTGTTACGGTTGGAGTTAGCGTGAGGGTCAGGTTAGGGTTGGGGTTAAGCTTAAGGTGTTCGCCTAGGGTTAGGGTTAGGTCTATGTTTTGAGTTAGGCTTCAGGTTAGGTTAGGTTTGAACTTAGTTTGAGGGAGTAAGTTTAGGGCTACAGTTAGTTTTCGGTTCAGTGTTACGGTTGGAGATAGCGTCAGGTCCATGTTAGGGTTGGCATTGAGCTAATGGTATCCACCTAGGATTAGGGTTAGGTGTATGTTTTGATTTAGGCTTCAGGTTAGGTTAGGTTTGAAGTTAGTTTGAGAGAGTAAGTTTAGGGCTACTGTTAGTTTTCGGTTAACTGTTACAGTTGGAGTAAGCGTGAGGGTCAGGTTAGGGTAGGGGTTTAGCTTAAGGTATCCGCCTAGGGTTAGGGTTAGGTGTATGATTTGATTAAGGCTTCAGTTTAGGTTAGGTTTGAACTTAGTTTGAGGGAGTAAGTTTAGGGCTACTGTTAGTTTTCGGGTAACTGTTATGGTTGGAGTTAGCGTCAGGGCCAGGTTAGTGTTGGGGTTGAGCTTAAGGTGTCCGCCTAGGGTTAGGGTTAGGTCTATGGTTTGAGTTAGGCTTCAGGTTAGGTTAGGTTTGAACTTAGTTTGAGGGAGTAAGTTTAGGGCTACTGTTAGTTTTCGGTTCAGTGTTACGGTTAGAGATAGCGTCAGGGTCATGTTAGGGTTGGGGTTGAGCTTAAGGTGTCCGCCTAGGGTTAGGTTTAGGTGTATGGTTTGATTTAGGCTTAAGGTTAGGTTAGGTTTGAACTTAGTTTGAGGGAGTAAGTTTAGGGCTACTGTTAGTTTTCGGTTCAGTGTTACGGTTGGAGATAGCGTCAGGGTCAGGTTAGGGTTGGGGTTGTGCTTCAGGTGTCTGCCTAGGGTTCGGGTTAGGTCTATGGTTTGAGTTAGGCTTCAGGTTAGGTTAGGCTTGAACTTAGTTTGAGGGAGTAAGTTTAGGGCTAATGTTAGTTTTCGGTTCACTGTTAAGGTTGGCGTTAGCGTGAGGGTCAGGTTAGGGTAGGGGTTGAGATTAAGGTGTCCGCCTAGGGTTAGGGTTAGGTGTATGGTTTGATTTAGGCTTCAGGTTAGGTTAGGTTTGAGCTTAGTTTGAGTGAATACGTTTAGGGCTACTGTTAGTTTTCGGGTAACTGTTATGGTTGGAGTTAGCGTCAGGGCCATTTTAGGGTTGGGGTTGAGATTAAGGTGTCCGCCAAGGGTTAGGGTTAGGTCTATGGTTTGAGTTAGGCTTCAGGTTAGGTTAGGTTTGAACTTAGTTTGAGGGAGTAAGTTTAGGGCTACTGTTAGTTTTCGGTTCAGTGTTACGGTTGGAGATAGCGTCAGGGTCAGGTTAGGGTTGGGGTTGAGCTTCAGGTGTCCGCCTAGGGTTAGGGTTAGGTCTATGGTTTGAGTTAGGCTTCAGGATAGGTTAGGTTTGAACTTAGTTTGAGGGAGTAAGTTTAGGGCTACTGTTAGTTTTCGTTAACTGTTACGGTTGGAGTAAGCGTTAGGGTCAGGTTAGGTTTGGGGTTGAGCTTAAGGTGTCCGCCTAGGGTTAGGGTTAGGTGTATGGTTTGATTTAGGCTTCAGGTTAGGTTAGGTTTGAACTTAGTTTGAGGGAGTAAGTTTAGGGCTACTGTTTGTTTTCGGGTAACTGTTACTGTTGGAGTTAGCGTCAGGTCCAGGTTAGGGTTGGCGTTGAGCTAATGGTGTCCGCCTAGGGTTAGGGTTAGGTGTATGTTTTGATTTAGGCTTCAGGTTAGGTTAGGTTTGAAGTTAGTTTGAGGGAGTAAGTCTAGGGCTACTGTTAGTTTTCGGTTAATTGTTACAGTTGGAGTAAGCATGAGGGTCAGGTTAGGGTAGGGGTTGAATTTAAGGTGTCTGCCTAGGGTTAGGGTTAGGTGTATGATTTGATTAAGGCTTCAGGTAGGTTAGGTTTGAACTTAGTTTGAGGGAGTAAGTTTAGGGCTACTGATAGTTTTCGGGTAACTGTTATGGTTGGAGTTAGCATCAGGGCCAGGTTAGGGTTGGGGTTGAGCTTAAGGTGTCCGCCTAGGGTTAGGGTTAGGTCTATGGTTTCTTTTAGGCTTCAGGTTAGGTTAGGATTGATCTTAGTTTGAGGGAGTAAGTTTAGGGCTACTGTTAGTTTTCGGTTCAGTGTTACCGTTGGAGATAGCGTCAGGGTCAGCTTACGTTTGGGGTTGAGCTTCAGGTGTCCGCCTGGGGTTAGGGTTAGGTCTATGTTTTGAGTTAGGCTTCAGGTTAGGTTAGGTTTGAACTTAGTTTGAGGGAGTAAGTTTAGGGCTACTGTTAGTTTTCGGTTCCGTGTTACGGTTGGAGATAGCGTCAGGGTCAGGTTAGGGTTGGGGTTGAGCTTCAGGTGTCCGCCTAGGGTTAGGGTTAGGTCTATGGTTTGAGTTAGGCTTCAGGTTAGGTTAGGTTTGAACTTAGTTTGAGGGAGTAAGTTTAGGGCTACTGTTTGTTTTCGGGTAACTGTTACGGTTGGAATTAGCGTCAGGTACATGTTAGGGTTGGCATTGAGCTAATGGTGTCCGCCTAGGGTTAGGGTTAGGTGTATGTTTTGATTTAGGCTTCAGGTTAGGTTAGGTTTGAAGTTAGTTTGAGGGAGTAAGTTTAGGGCTACTGTTAGTTTTCGGTTAACTGTTACAGTTGGAGTAAGCGTGAGGGTCAGGTTAGGGTAGGGGTTGAGCTCAAGGTGTCCGCCTAGGGTTAGGGTTAGGTGTATGATTTGATTAAGGCTTCAGGTTAGGTTATGTTTGAACTTAGTTTGAGGGAGTAAGTTTAGGGCTACTGTTAGTTTTCGGGTAACTGTTATGGTTGGAGTTAGCGTCAGGTCCAGGTTAGGGTTGGGGTTGAGCTTAAGGTGTCCGCCTAGGGTTAGGGTTAGGTCTATGTTTTGATTTAGGCTTCAGGTTAGGTTAGGTTTGAACTTAGTTTGAGGGAGTAAGTTTAGGGCTAATGTTAGTTTTCGGTTCAGTGTTACGGTTGGAGATAGCGCCAGGGTCAGGTTAGGTTTGGGCTTGAATTTCAGGTGTCCGCCTAGGGTTAGGGTTAGGTCTATGGTTTGAGTTAGGCTTCAGGTTAGGTTAGGTTTGAACTTAGTTTGATTGAGTAAGTTTAGTGTTACTGTTAGTTATCGGTTCAGTGTTACGGTTGGAGTTAGCGTGAGGGTCAGGTCAGGGTTGGGGTTGACCTTAAGGTGTCCGCCTAGGGTTAGGGTTAGGTGTATGGTTTGATTTAGGCTTCAGGTTAGGTTAGGTTTGAACTTAGTTTGAGGGAGTAAGTTTAGGGCTACTGTTAGTATTTTTTTTTTCTTTTTTTTTTTTGGAGAGTTTTTTTTGCTATAGGGCGCGTGCGCTCGCCAGACAGACAGAGAGAGACAGAGAGATAGAAAGCGAGAAATCACCCCCAAGGGGGGATGGCCACGACGCAATCCCTTCTCCTCCATTCTCCTCTCGGGATCTTGGGCACGCACGCAAACGCGCCTGGCGTGAGTTTAAGCCGCCGGGTCCGGGACTCGAACCGCGGTCGACTACGTGGGAGTCCAGCGACATAGCCATTATGCTAACTGCTGGTCCCAGGGCTACTGTTAGTTTTCGGTTCAGTGTTACGGTTGGAGATAGCGTCAGGGTCAGGTTAGGGTTGGGGTTGAGCTTCAGGTATCCGCCTAGGGTTAGGGTTATGTCTATGGTTTGAGTTAGGCTTCAGGTTAGGTTAGGTTTGAACTTAGTTTGAGGGAGTAAGTTTAGGGCTACTGTTAGTTTTCGGTTCAGTGTTACGGTTGGAGGTAGCGTCAGGGCTAGGTTAGGGTTGGGGTTGAGCTTAAGGTATCCGCCTAGGTTTAGGGTTAGGTGTATGGTTTGATTTAGGCTTCAGGTTAGGTTAGGTTTGAACTTAGTTTGAGGGAGTAAGTTTCGGGCTACTGTATGTTTTTGGTTCAGTGTTTCGGTTGCAGTTAGCATGAGGGTCATTTTAGGGTTGGGGTTGAGCTTAAGGTGTCCGTCTAGGGTTAGGGTTAGGTGTATGGTTTGATTTAGGCTTCAGGTTAGGTTAGGTTTGAACTTAGTTTGAGGGAGTAAGTTTAGGGCTACTGTTAATTTTCGGGTATCTGTTATGGTTGGAGTTAGAGTCAGGGCCATTTTAGGGTTGGGGTTGAGCTTAAGGTGTCCGCCAAGGGTTAGGGTTAGGTCTATGGTTTGAGTTTGGCTTCAGGTTAGGTTAGGTTATAACTTAGTTTGAGGGAGTAAGTTTAGGGCTACTGTTAGTTTTCGGTTCAGTGTTACGTTTGGAGATAGCGTCAGGGTCAGGTTAGGGTTGGGGTTGAGCTTCAGGTGTCCGCCTAGGGTTAGGGTTAGGTCTATGGTTTGAGTTAGGCTTCAGGTTAGGTTTGGTTTGAACTTAGTTGGAGGGAGTAAGTTTAGGGCTACTGTTAGTTTTCGGTTCAATGTTACGGTTGGAGATAGCGTCAGGGTCAGGTTAGGGTTGGGGTTGAGCTTCAGGTGTCCGCCTAGGGTTAGGTTTAGGTCTATGGTTTGAGTTAGGCTTCAGGTTAGGTTAGGTTTGAACTTAGTTTGAGGGAGTAAGTTTAGGGCTACTGTTAGTTTTCGGTTCAGTGTTACGGTTGGAGATACCGTCAGGGTCAGGTTAGGGTTGGGGTTGTGCTTCAGGTGTCCGCCTAGGGTTAGGGTTAGGTCTATGGTTTGAGTTAGGCTTCAGGTTAGGTAAGGCTTGAAATTAGTTTGAGTGAGTAAATTTAGGTCTAATGTTAGTTTTCGGTTCACTGTTCCGGTGGGAGTTAGCGTGAGGGTCAGGTTAGGTTTGGGGTTGAGCTTAAGGTTTCCGCCTAGGGTTAGGGTTAAGTCTATTGTTTGAGTTAGTCTTCAGGTTAGGTTAGGTTTGCACTTATTTTGAGGGAGTAAGTTTAGGGATACTGTTAGTTTTCGGTTCAGTGTTACGGTTGGAGTTAGCGTGAGGGTCAGGTTAGGGTTGGGGTTGAGCTTAAGGTGTCCGCCTAGGGTTAGGGTTAGGTGTATGGTTTGATTTATGCTTCAGTTTAGGTTAGGTTTGAACTTAGTTTGAGGGAGTAAGTTTAGGGCTACTGTTTGTTTTCGGGTAATTGTTACGGTTGGAGTTAGCGTCAGGTCCAGGTTAGGGTTGACGTTGAGCTAATGGTGTCCGCCTAGGGTTAGGGTTAGGTGTATATTTTGATTTAGGCTTCAGGTTAGGTTAGGTTTGAAGTTAGTTTGAGGGAGTAAGTCTAGGGCTACTGTTAGTTTTCGGTTAATTGTTACAGTTGGAGTAAGCATGAGGGTCAGGTTAGGGTAGGGGTTGAACTTAAGGTGTCCGCCTAGGGTTAGGGTTAGGTGTATGATTTGATTAAGGCTTCAGGTAGGTTAGGTTTGAACTTAGTTTGAGGGAGTAAGTTTAGGGCTACTGTTAGTTTTCGGGTAACTGTTATGGTTGGAGTTAGCGTCAGGGCCAGGTTAGGGTTGGGGTTGAGCTTAAGGTGTTCACCTAGGGTAAGGGTTAAGTCTATGGTTTCTTTTAGGCTTCAGGTTAGGTTAGGATTGATCTTAGTTTGAGGGAGTAAGTTTAGGGCTACTGTTAGTTTTCGGTTCAGTGTTACCGTTGGAGATAGTGTCAGGGTCAGCTTTGGGTTGGGGTTGAGCTTCAGGTGTCCGCCTAGGGTTAGGGTTAGGTGTATGGTTTGAGTAAGGCTTCAGGTTAGGTTAGGTTTGAACTTAGTTTGAGGGAGTAAGTTTAGGTCTACTGTTAGTTTTCTGTTCAGTGTTACGGTTGGAGATAGCGTCAGGGTCAGCTTAGGGTTGGGGATGAGCTTCAGGTGTCCGCCTAGGGTTAGGGTTAGGTGTATGGTTTGAGTTAGGCTTCAGGTTAGGTTAGGTTTGAACTTAGTTTGAGGGAGTAAGTTTAGGGCTACTGTTAGTTTTCGGTTAACTGTTACAGTTGGAGTAAGCATGAGGGTCAGGTTAGGGTAGGGGTTGAGCTCAAGGTGTCCACCTAGGGTTAGGTTTAGGTGTATGATTCGATTAAGGCTTCAGGTTAGGTTAGGTTTGAACTTAGTTTGAGGGAGTAAGTTTAGTGCTACTGTTAGTTTTCGGGTAACTGTTATGGTTGGAGTTAGCGTCAGGTCCAGGTTAGGGTTGGGGTTGAGCTTAAGGTGTCCTCCTAGGGTTAGGGTTAGGTCTATGTTTTGATTTAGGCTTCAGGTTAGGTTAGGTTTGAACTTAGTTTGAGGGAGTAAGTTTAGGGCTAATGTTAGTTTTCGGTTCAGTGTTTCGGTTGGAGATAGCGTCAGGGTCAGGTTAGGGTTGGGCTTGAACTTCAGGTGTCCGCCTAGGGTTAGGGTTAGGTCTATGGTTTGAGTTAGGCTTCAGGTTAGGTTACGTTTGAAATAAGTTTGAGGGAGTAAGTTTAGGGCTAATGTTAGTTTTCGGTTCAGTGTTACGGTTGGAGATAGCGTCAGGGTCAGGTTAGGTTTGGGCTTGAATTTCAGGTGTCCGCCTAGGGTTAGGGTTAGGTCTATGGTTTGAGTTAGGCTTCAGGTTAGGTTAGGTTTGAACTTAGTTTGATGGAGTAAGTTTAGGGTTACTGTTAGTTTTCGGTTCAGTGTTACGGTTGGAGTTAGCGTGAGGGTCAGGTCAGGGTTGGGGTTGACCTTAAGGTGTCCGCCTAGGGTTAGGGTTAGGTGTATGGTTTGATTTAGGCTTCAGGTTAGGTTAGGTTTGAACTTAGTTTGAGGGAGTAAGTTTAGGGCTACAGTTAGTATTTTTTTTTCTTTTTTTTTTTTGGAGAGGTTTTTTTGCTATAGGGCGCGTGCGCTCGCCAGACAGACAGAGAGAGACAGAGAGATAGAAAGCGAGAAATCACCCCCCAGGTGGGATGGCCACGCCGCAATCCCTTCTCCTCCATTCTCCTCTCGGGATCTTGGGCACGCACGCAAACGCGCCCGGCGTGAGTTTAAGCCGCCGGGTCCGGGACTCGAACCGTGGTCGACTACGCGGGAGTCCAACGACATAGCCATTACGCTAACTGCTGGTCCCAGGGCTACTGTTAGTTTTCGGTTCAGTGTTACGGTTGGAGATAGCGTCAGGGTCAGGTTAGGGTTGGGGTTGAGCTTCAGGTGTCCGCCTAGGGTTAGGGTTATGTCTATGGTTTGAGTTAGGCTTCAGGTTAGGTTACGTTTGAAATTAGTTTGAGGGAGTAAGTTTAGGGCGACTGTTAGTTTTCGGGTAACTGTTATGGTTGGAGTTAGCGTCAGAGCTAGGTTAGGGTTGGGGTTGAGCTTAAGGTATCCGCCTAGGTTTAGGGTTAGGTGTATGGTTTGATTTAGGCTTCAGGTTAGGTTAGGTTTGAACTTAATTTGAGGGAGTAAGTTTAGGGCTACTGTTAGTTTTCGTTTAACTGTTACGGTTGGAGTAAGCGTCAGGGTCAGGTTAGGGTGGGGGTTAAGCATAAGGTGTCCGCCTAAGGTTAGGTTTAGGTCTATGGTTTCATTTAGGCTTCAGGTTACGTTAGGATTGAACTTAGATTGAGGGAGTAAGTTTAGGGCTACTGTTAGTTTTCGGTTCAGTGTTACGGTTGGAGTTAGCGTGAGGGTCAGGTTAGGGTTGGGGTTGGGCTTAAGGTGTCCGCCTAGGCTTAGGGTTAGGTGTATGGTTTGATTTAGGCTTCAGGTTAGGTTAGGTTTGAACTTAGTTTGAGGGAGTAAGTTTAGGGCTACTGTATGTTTTTGGTTCAGTGTTTCGGTTGCAGTTAGCATGAGGGTCAATTTAGGGTTGGGGTTGAGCTTAAGGTGTCCGTCTAGGGTTAGGGTTAGCTGTATGGTTTGATTTAGGCTTAGGTTAGGTTAGGTTTGAACTTAGTTTGAGGGAGTAAGTTTAGGGCTACTGTTATTTTTCGGGTATCTGTTATGGTTGGAGTTAGAGTCAGGGCCATTTTAGGGTTGGGGTTGAGCTTAAGGTGTCCGCCAAGGGTTAGGGTTAGGTCTACGGTTTGAGTTCGGCTTCAGGTTAGGTTAGGTTATAACTTAGTTTGAGGGAGTAAGTTTAGGGCTACTGTTAGTTTTCGGTTCAGTGTTACGTTTGGAGATAGCGTCAGGGTCAGGTTAGGGTTGGGGTTGAGCTTCAGGTGTCCGTCTAGGGTTAGGGTTAGGTCTATGGTTTGAGTTAGGCTTCAGGTTAGGTTAGGTATGAAATTAGTTGGAGGGAGTAAGTTTAGGGCTACTGTTAGTTTTCGGTTCAGTGTTACGGTTGGAGATAGCGTCAGGGTCAGGTTAGTGTTGGGGTTGTGCTTCAGGTGTCCGCCTAGGGTTAGGGTTAGGTCTATGGTTTTAGTTAGGCTTCAGGTTAGGTAAGGCTTGAAATTAGTTTGAGTGAGTAAGTTTAGGGCTAATATTAGTTTTCGGTTCACTGTTCCGGTTGGAGTTAGCGTGAGGGTCAAGTTAGGTTTGGGGTTGAGCTTAAGGTTTCCGCCTAGGGTTAGGGTTAGGTGTATGGTTTGATTTAGGCTTCAGGTTAGGTTAGGTTTGAACTGAGTTTGAGGGAGTAAGTTTAGGGCAACTGTTAGTTTTCGGGTAACTGTTATGGTTGGAGTTAGCGTCAGGGCCAGGTTAGGGTTGGGGTTGAGCTTAAGGTGTCCGCCTAGGGTTAGGGTTAGGTCTATGTTTTGAGTTAGGCTTCAGGGTAGGTTAGGTTTGAACTTAGTTTGAGGGAGTAAGTTTAGGGCTACTGTTAGTTTTCGGTTCCATGTTACGGTTGGAGATAGCATCAGGGTCAGGATAAGGGTGGGGTTGAGCTTCAGGTTTCCGCCTAGGGTTAGGGTTAGTTCTATGGTTTGAGTTAGGCTTCAGGTTAGGTTAGGTTTGAACTTAGTTTGAGGGAGTCAGTTTAGGGCTACTGTTAGTTTTCGGTTAACTGTTACGGTTGGAGTAAGCGTCAGGGTCAGGTTAGGTTTGGGGTTGAGCTTAAGGTGTCCGCCTAGGGTTAGGGTTAGGTGTATGGTTTGATTTACGCTTCAGGTTAGGTTAGGTTTGAAATTAGTTTGAGGGAGTAAGTTTAGGGCTACTGATTGTTTTCGGGTAAGTGTTACGGTTGGAGTTAGCGTCAGGTCCAGGTTAGGGTTGGCGTTGAGCTAATGGTGTCCGCCTAGGGTTAGGGTTAGGTGTATGTTTTGATTTAGGCATCAGGTTAGGTTAGGTTTGAAGTTAGTTTGAGGGAGTAAGTTTAGGGCTACTGTTAGTTTTCGGTTAACTGTTACAGTTGGAGTAAGCATGAGGGTCAGGTTAGGGTAGGGGTTGAGCTTAAGGTGTCCGCCTAGGGTTAGGGTTAGGTGTATGATTTGATTAAGGCTTCAGGTTAGGTTAGGTTTGAACTTAGTTTGAGGGAGTAAGTTTAGGGCTACTGTTAGTTTTCGGGTAACTGTTATGGTTGGAGTTAGCATCAGGGCCAGGTTAGGGTTGGGGTTGAGCTTAAGGTGTCCGCCTAGGGTTAGTGTTAGGTCTATGGTTTCATTTAGGCTTCAGGTTAGGTTAGGATTGAACTTAGTTTGAGGGAGTCAGTTTAGGGGTACTGTTAGTTCTCGGTTCATTGTTACCGTTGGAGATAGCGTCAGGGTCAGGTTAGGGTTGGGGTTGAGCTTCAGGTGTCCGCCTAGGGTTAGGGTTAGGTCTATGGTTTGAGTTAGGCTTCAGGATAGGTTAGGTTTGAACTTATTTTGAGGGAGTAAGTTTATGTCTACTGTTAGTTTTCGGTTCAGTGTTTCGGTTGGAGATAGCGTCAGGGTCAGGTTAGGGTTGGGGTTGTACTTCAGGTGTCCGCCTAGGGTTAGGGTTAGGTGTATGGTTTGATTTAGTCTTCAGGTTAGGTTAGGTTTGATCTTAGTTTGAGGGAGTAAGTTTAGGGCGACTGTTAGATTTCGGGTAACTGTTATGGTTGGAGTTAGCGTCAGGGCCACGTTAGGGTTGGGGTTGAGCTTAAGGTGTCCGCCTAGGGTTAGAGTTAGGTCTATGTTTTGAGGTAGGCTTCAGGTTAGGTTAGGTTTGAACTTAGTTTGAGGGAGTAAGTTTAGGGCTACTGTTAGTTTTCGGTTCCGTGTTACGGTTGGAGATATCGTCAGGGTCAGGTTAGGATTGGGGTTGAGCTTCAGGTGTCCGCCTAGGGTTAGGGTTAGGTCTATGGTTTGAGTTAGCCTTCAGGTTAGGTTAGGTTTGAAATTAGTTTGAGGGAGTTACTTTAGGGCTACTGTTAGTTTTCGGTTCAGTGTTACGGTAGGATTTAGCGTGAGGGTCAGGTTAGGGTTGGGGTTGAGCTTAAGGTGTCCGCCTAGGGTTAGGGTTAGGTGTATGGTTTGATTTAGGCTTCAGGTTAGGTTAGGTTTGAACTTAGTTTGAGGGAGTAAGTTTAGGGCTACTGTTTGTTTTCGGGTAACTGTTACGGTTGGAGTTAGCGTCAGGTCCAGGTTAGGGTTGGCATTGAGCTAATGGTGTCCGCCTAGGGTTAGGGTTAGGTCTATGTTTTGATTTATGCTTCAGGTTAGGTTAGGTTTGAAGTTAGTTTGAGGGAGTTAGTTTAGGGTTACTTTTAGTTTTCGGTTAACTGTTACTGTTGGAGTAAGCGTGAGTGTCAGGTTAGGGTAGGGGTTGAGCTCAAGGTGTCCGCCTAGGGTTAGAGTTAGGTGTATGATTTGATTAATACTTCATGTTAGGTTAGGGTTGAACTTAGTTTGAGGGAGTAAGTTTAGGGCTACTGTTAGTTTTCGGGTAACTGTTATAGTTGAAGTTAGCGTCAGGGCCAGGTTAGGGTTGGGGTTGAGCTTAAGGTGTCCGCCTAGGGTTAGGGTTAGGTCTATGCTTTCATTTATGCTTCAGGTTAGGTTAGGATTGAACTTAGTTTGAGGGAGTAAGTTTAGGGCTACTGTTAGTTTTCGGTTCAGTGTTACCGTTGGAGATAGCGTCAGGGTCAGGTTAGGGTTGGGGTTGAGCTTCAGGTGTCCGCCTAGGGTTAGGGTTAGGTCTATGGTTTGAGTTAGGCTTCAGGTTAGGTTAGGTTTGAACTTAGTTTGAGGGAGTAAGTTTAGGGCTACTGTTAGTTTTCGGTTCAGTGTTACGGTTGGAGATAGCGTCAGGATCATGTTAGGGTTGGGGTTGAGCTTAAGGTGTCCACCTAGGGTTAGGTTTAGGTGTATGGTTTGATTTAGGCTTAAGGTTAGGTTAGGTTTGAACTTAGTTTGAGGGAGTAAGTTTAGGGCTACTGTTGGTTTTCGGGTAACTGTTATGGTTGGAGTTAGCGTCATGGCCAGGTTAGGGTTGGGGTTGAGCTTAAGGTGTTCGCCTAGGGTTAGGGTTAGGTCTATGTTTTGAGTTAGGCTTCAGGTTAGGTTTGGTTTGAACTTAGTTTGAGGGAGTAAGTTTAGGGCTACTGTTAGTTTTCGGTTCTGTGTTACGGTTGGAGATAGCGTCAGGGTCAGGTTAGGGTTGGGGTTGAGCTTCAGGTGTCCGCCTAGGGTTAGGGTTAGGTCTATGGTTTGAGTTGGGATTCAGGTTAGGTTAGGTTTGAAATTAGTTTGAGTGAGTAAGTTTAGGGCTACTGTTAGTTTTCGGTTCAGTGTTACGATTGGATTTAGCGTGAGGGTCAGGTTAGGGTTGGGGTTGAGCTTAAGGTGTCCGCCTTGGGTTAGGGTTATGTGTATGGTTTGATTTAGGCTTCAGGTTAGTTTAGGTTTGAACTTAGTTTGAGGGAGTAAGTTTAGGGCTACTGTTAGTTTTCGGTTAATTGTTACGGTTGGAGATAGCGTCAGGGTCAGGTTAGGGTTGGGGTTGAGCTTCAGGTGTTCGCCTAGGGTTAGGGTTAAGTCTATGGTTTGAGTTAGGCTTCAGGTTAGGTTAGGTTTGAACTTAGTTTGAGGGAGTAAGTTTAGGGCTAATGTTAGTTTTCTGTTCAGTGTTATGGTTGGAGTTAGTGTGAGGGTCTGGTTAGGTTTGGGGTTGAGCTTAAGGTGTCTGCCTAGTGTTAGGGTTAGGTGTATTTTTTGATTTAGTCTTCAGGTTAGGTTAGGTTTGAACTTAGTTTGAGGGAGTAAGTTTAGGTCTACTGTTAGTTTTCGGTTCAGTGTTAAGTTTGGAGATAGCGTCAGGGTCAGGTTAGGGTTGGGGTTGTGCTTCAGGTGTCCGCCTAGGTTTAGGGTTAGGTCTATGGTTTGAGGTAGGCTTCAGGTTAGGTTAGGCTTGAAATTAGTTTGAGGGAGTAAGTTTAGGGCTAATGTTAGTTTTCGGTTCACAGTTACGGTTGGAGTTAGCGTGAGCGTCAGGTTAGTGTTGTGGTTGAGCTTGAGGTGTCCGCCTAGGGTTAGGGTTAGGTGTATGGTTTGATTTAGGCTTCAGGTTAAGTTAGGTTTGAACTTAGTTTGAGGGAGTAAGTTTAGGGCGACTGTTAGTTTTCGGGTAACTGTTATGGTTGGAGTTAGCGTCAGGGCCAGGTTAGGGTTGGGGTTGAGCTTAAGGTGTCCGCCTAGGGTTAGGGTTTGGTCTATGTTTTGAGTTAGGCTTCAGGTTAGGTTAGGCTTGAAATTAGTTTGAGGGAGTAAGTTTAGGGCTACTGTTAGTTTTCGGTTAACTGTTACGGTTGGAGTAAGCGTCAGGGTCAGATTAGGGTGGGGGTTAAGCATAAGTTGTCCGCCTAGGGTTAGGGTTAGGTCTATGGTTTCATTTAGGCTTCAGGTTAGGTTAGGATTGAACTTAGTTTGAGGGAGAAAGTTTAGGGCTACTGTTAGTTTTCGGTTCAGTTTTACGGTTGGATTTAGCCTCAGGGTCAGGTTAGGGTTGGGGTTAAGCTTAAGGTGTCCGCCTAGGGTTAGGGTTAGGTGTATGGTTTGAGTTAGGCTTCAGGTTAGGTTAGGTTTGAACTTAGTTTGAGGGAGTAAGTTTAGGGCTACTGTTTGTTTTCGGGTAACTGTTACGGTTGGAGTTAGCGTCAGGTCCAGGTTAGGGGTGGCATTGAGCTAATGGTGTCCGCCTAGGGTTAGGGTTAGGTGTATGTTTTGATTTAGGCTTCAGGTTAGGTTAGGTTTGAAGTTAGTTTGAGGGAGTAAGTTTAGGGCTACTGTTAGTTTTCGGTTAACTGTTACAGTTGGAGTAAGCCTGAGGGTCAGGTTAGGGTAGGGGTTGAGCTCAAGGTGTCCGCCTAGGGTTAGAGTTAGGTGTATGATTTGATTAAGGCTTCAGGTTAGGTTAGGTTTGAACTTAGTTTGAGAGAGTAAGTTTAGGGCTACTGTTAGTTTTCGGGTAACTGTTATGGTTGGAGTTAGCGTCAGGTCCAGGTTAGGGTTGGGGTTGAGCTTAAGGTGTCCGCCAAGGGTTAGGGTTAGGTCTATGGTTTGAGTTAGGCTTCAGGGTAGGTTAGGTTTGAACTTAGTTTGAGGGAGTATGTTTAGGGCTACTGTTAGTTTTCGGTCCAGTGTTACGGTTGGATTTAGCGTGAGGGTCAGGTTAGGGTTGGGGTTGAGCTTTAGGTTTCCGCCTAGGGTTAGGGTTAGGTGTATGGTTTGATTTAGGCTTCAGGTTAGGTTATGTTTGAACTTAGTTTGAGGGAGTAAGTTTAGGGCTACTGTTACTTTTCGGGTAACTGTTATGGTTGGAGTTAGCGTCAGGGCCATTTTAGGGTTGGGGTTGACCTTAAGGTGTCCGCCAAGGGTTAGGTTTAGGTCTATGGTTTGAGTTAGGCTTCAGGTTAGGTTAGGTTTGAACTTAGATTGAGGGAGTAAGTTTAGGGCTACTGTTAGTTTTCGGTTCAGTGTTACTGTTGGAAATAGCGTCAGGTTCAGGTTAGGGTTGGGGTTGAGCTTCAGGTGTCCGCATAGGGTTAGGGTTAGGTGTATGGTTTGATTTACGCTTCAGGTTAGAGTAGGTTTGAAATTAGTTTGAGGGAGTAAGTTTAGGGCTACTGTTTGTTTTCGGGTAACTGTTACGGTTGGAGTTAGCGTCAGGTCCAGGTTAGGGTTGGCGTTGAGCTAATGGTGTCCGCCTAGGGTTAGGGTTAGGTGTATGTTTTGATTTAGGCTTCAGGTTAGGTTAGGTTTGAAGTTAGTTTGAGGGAGTAAGTTTAGGTCTACTGTTAGTTTTCGGTTAACTGTTACAGTTGGAGTAAGCATGAGGGTCAGGTTAGGGTAGGGGTTGAGCTTAAGGTGTCCGCCTAGGGTTAGGGTTAGGTGTATGATTTGATTAAGGCTTCAGGTTAGGTTAGGTTTGAACTTAGTTTGAGGGAGTCAGTTTAGGGCTACTGTTATTTTTCGGTTAACTGTTACGGTTGGAGTAAGCGTCAGGTTCAGGTTAGGTTTGGGGTTGAGCTTAAGGTGTCCGCCTAGGGTTAGGGTTAGGTGTATGGTTTGATAGAGGCTTCATGTTAGGTTAGGTTTGAACTTAGTTAGAGGGAGTGAGTTTAGGGCTTCTGTTAGTTTTCGTTTAACTGTTACGGTTGGAGTAAGCGTCAGGGTAAGGTTATGGTGGGGGTTAAAGATAAGGTGTCTGCCTAGGGTTAGGGTTAGGTCTATGGTTTCATTTAGGCTTCAGGTTAGGTTAGGATTGAACTTAGTTTGAGGGAGTAAGTTTAGGGCTACTGTTAGTTTTCGGTTCAGTGTTACGGTTGGATTTAGACTCAGGGTCAGGTTAGGTTTGGGGTTAAGCTTAAGGTGTCCGCCTAGGGTTAGTGTTAGGTCTACTGTTTGAGTTAGGTTTCAGGTTAGGTTAGGTTTGAACTTATTTTGAGGGAGTAAGTTTAGGGCTACTGTTTGTTTTCGGGTAACTGTTACGGTTGGAATTAGCGTCAGGTACATGTTAGGGTTGGCATTGAGCTAATGGTGTCCGCCTAGGGTTAGGGTTATTTGTATATTTTGATTTAGGCTTCAGGTTAGGTTAGGTTTGAAGTTAGTTTGAGGGAGTAAGTTTAGGGCTACTGTTAGTTTTCGGTTAACTGTTACAGTTGGAGTAAGCGTGAGGGTCAGGTTAGGGTAGGGGTTGAACTCAAGGTGTCCGTCTAGGGTTAGGGTTAGGTTTATGATTTGATTAAGGCTTCAGGTTAGGTTAGGTTTGAACTTAGTTTGAGGGAGTAAGTTTAGGGCTACTGTTAGTTTTCGGGTAACTGTTATGGTTGGAGTTAGCGTCAGGTCCTGGTTAGGGTTGGGGTTGAGCTTAAGGTGTCCGCTTAGGGTTAGGGTTAGGTCTATGTTTTGATTTAGGCTTCAGGTTAGGTTAGGTTTGAACTTAGTTTGAGGGAGTAAGTTTAGGGCTACTGTAAGTTTTCGGTTCAGTGTTACGGTTGGAGATAGCGTCAGGGTCAGGTTAGGTTTGGGCTTGAATTTAAGGTGTCCGCCTAGGGTTAGGGTTAGGTCTATGGTTTGAGTTAGGCTTCAGGTTAGGTTAGGTTTGAAATTATTTTGAGGGAGTATGTTTAGGGCTAATGTTAGTTTTCTGTTCAGTGTTACGGTTGGAGTTAGCGACAGGGTCAGGTTAGGGTTGGGGTTGAGCTTAACGTGTCCGCCTAGGGTTAGGGTTAGGTCTATGGTTTGAGTTAGGCTTCAGGTTAGGTTAGGTTTGAACTTAGTTTGAGGGAGTAAGTTTAGGGCTACTGTTATTTTCGGTTAAATGTTATGGTTGGAGTAAGCGTCAGGGTCAGGTTAGGTTTGGGGTTGAACTTAAGGTGTCCGCCTAGGGTTATGGTTAGGTGTATGGTTTGATTTAGGCTTCAGGTTAGGTTAGGTTTGAACTTAGTTTGAGGGAGTAAGTTTAGGGCTACTGTTTGTTTTCAGGTAACTGTTACGGTTGGAGTTAGCGTCAGGTCCAGGTTAGGGTTGGCATTGAGCTAATGGTGTCCGCCTAGGGATAGGGTTAGGTGTATGTTTTGATTTAGGCTTCAGGTTAGGTTAGGTTTGAACTTAGTTTGAGGGAGTAAGTTTAGGGCTACTGTTAGTTTTCGGTTTACTGTTACAGTTGCAGTGAGCGTGAGGGTCTGGGTAGTGTAGGGGTTGAGCTCAAGTTGTCCGCCTAGGGTTAGGGTTAGGTGTATGATTTGATTAAGGCTTCAGGATAGGTTAGGTTTGAACTTAGTTTGAGGGAGTAAGTTTAGGGCTACTGTTAGTTTTCGGGTAACTGTTATGGTTGGAGTTAGCGTCAGGGCCAGGTGAGGGTTGGGGTCGAGCTTAAGGTGTCCGCCTAGGGTTAGGGTTAGGTCTATGGTTTGAGTTAGGCTTCAGGTTAGGTTAGGTTTGAACTTAGTTTGAGGGAGTAAGTTTAGGGCTACTGTTAGTTTTCGGTTCAGTGTTACGGTTGGAGATAGCGTCAGGGTCTGGTTAGTGTTGGGCTTGAACTTCAGTTGTCCGCCTAGGGTTAGGGTTAGGTCTATGGTTAGAGTTAGGCTTCAGGTTAGGTTAGGTTTGAAATTAGTTTGAGGGAGTAAGTTTAGGGCTAATGTTAGTTTTCTGTTCAGTGTTACGGTTGGAGTTAGCGTCAGGGTCAGGTTAGGGTTGGGGTTGAGCTTAAGGTGTCCGCCTAGGATTAGAGTTAGGTGTATGGTTTGATTTAGGCTTCAGGTTAGGTTAGGTTTGAACTTAGTTTGAGTGAGTATGTTTAGGGATAATGTTAGTTTTCGGGTAACTGTTATGGTTGGAGTTAGCGTCAGGGCCATTTTAGGGTTGGGGTTGAGCTTAAGTGTCGGCCAAGGGTTAGGGTTAGGTCTATGGTTTGAGTTAGGCTTCAGGTTAGGTTAGGTTTGAACTTAGTTTGCGGGAATAAGTTTAGGGGTACTGTTAGTTTTCGGTTCAGTTTTACGGTTGGAGATAGCGTCAGGGTCAGGTTAGGGTTTGGGTTGAGCTTCAGGTGTCCGCCTAGGGTTAGGGTTAGGTCTATGGTTTGAGTTAGGCTTCAGGTTAGGTTACGTTTGAACTTAGTTTGAGGGAGAAAAGTTTAGGGTTACTGTTAGTTTTCGTTTAACTGTTTCGGTTGGAGTAAGCGTCAGGGTCAGGATAGGGTGGGGGTTAAGCATAAGGTGTCCGCCTAGGGTTAGGTTTAGGTCTATGGTTTCATTTATGCTTCAGGATAGGTTAGGATTGAACTTAGTTTGAGGGAGTAAGTTTAGGGTTACTGTTAGTTATCGGTTCAGTGTTACGGTTGGAGTTAACGTGAGGGTCAGGTTAGTGTTGGGGTTGAGCTTCAGGGGTCCGCCTAGGGTTAGGGTTAGGTCTATGGTTTGAGTTAGGCTTCAGGTTAGGTTAGGTTTGAACTTAGTTTGAGGGATTAAGTTTAGGGTTACTGTTAGTTATCGGTTCAGTGTTACGGTTGGAGTTATCGTGAGGGTCAGGTTAGTGTTGGGGTTGACCTTAAGGTGTCCACCTAGGGTTAGGGTTAGGTGTATGGTTTGATTTAGGCTTCAGGTTAGGTTAGGTTTGAACTTAGTTTGAGGGAATAAGTTTAGGGCTACTGTTAGTTTTCAGTTCAGTGTTACGGTTGGAGATAGCGTCAGGGTCAGGTTAGGGTTGGGGTTGAGTTTCAGGTGTCCGCCTAGGTTTAGGGTTAGGTCTATGGTTTGAGTGAGGCTTCAGGTTAGGTTAGGTTTGAAATTAGTTTGAGGGAGTAAGTTTAGGGCTAATGTTAGTTTTCGGTGCAGTGTTATGGTTGGAGTTAGCGTGAGTGTCAGGTTAGGGTTGGGGTTGAGCTTAAGGTGTCCGCCTAGTGTTAGGTTTAGGTGTATGGTTTGATTTAGGCTTCAGGTTAGGTTAGGTTTGAACTTAGTTTGAGGGAGTAAGTTTAGGGCGACTGTTAGTTTTCGGGTAACTGTTATGGTTGGAGTTAGCATCAGGGCCAGGTTAGGGATGGGGTTGAGCTTAAGGTGTCCGCCTAGGGTTAGGGTTAGGTCTATGGTTTGAGTTAGGCTTCAGGTTAGGTTAGGTTTGAACTTAGTTTGAGGGAGTAAGTTTAGGGCTACTGTTATTTTTCGGGTAACTGTTATGGTTGGAGTTAGCGTCAGGGCCATTTTAGGGTTTGGGTTGAGCTTAAGGTGTCCGCCAAGGGTTAGGGTTAGGTCTATGGTTTGAGTTAGGCTTCAGGTTAGGTTAGGTTTGAACTTAGTTTGAGGGTGTAAGGTTAGGGCTACTGTTAGTTTTTGGTTCAGTGTTACGTTTGGAGATAGCGTCAGGGTCAGGTTAGGGTTGGGGTTGAGCTTCAGGTGTCCGCCTAGGTTTAGGGTTAGGTCTATGGTTTGAGTTACGCTTCAGGTTAGGTTAGGGTTGAACTTAGTTTGAGGGAGTAAGTTTAGGGCTACTGTTATTTTTCGCGTATCTGTTATGGTTGGAGTTAGAGTCAGGGCCATTTTAGGGTTGGGGTTGAGCTTAAGGTGTCCGCCAAGTGTTAGGGTTAGGTCTATGGTTTGAGTTCGGCTTCAGGTTAGGTTAGGTTTGAACTTAGTTTGAGGGAGTAAGTTTAGGGCTACTGTTAGTTTTCGGTTCAGTGTTACGTTTGGAGATAGCGTCAGGATCAGGTTAGGGTTGGGGTTGAGCTTCAGATGTCCGCCTAGGATTAGGGTTAGGTCTATGGTTTGAGTTAGGCTTCAGGTTAGGTTAGGTTTGAACTTAGTTTGAGGGAGTACGTTTAGGGCGACTGTTAGTTTTCGGGTAATTTTTATGGTTGGAGTTAGCATCAGGGCCAGGTTAGGGTTGGGGTTGAGCTTAAGGTGTCCGCCTAGGGTTAGGGTTAGGTCTATGGTTTGACTTAGGCTTCAGGTTAGGTTAGGTTTCAACTTAGTTTGAGGGAGTAAGTTTAGGGCTACTGTTAGTTTTCGGTTCAGTGTTACGGTTGGAGATAGCGTCAGGGTCTGGTTAGGGTTGGGGTTGAGCTTCAGGTGTCCGCCTAGGGTTAGGGTTAGGTCTATGGTTTGAGTTAGGCTTCAGGTTAGGTTAGGTTTGAAATTAGTTTGAGGGAGTAAGTTTAGGGCTAATGTTAGTTTTCGGTTCAGTGTTACGGTTGGAGTTAGCGTCAGGGTCAGGTTAGGGTTGGGGTTGAGCTTAAGGTGTCCACCTAGGGTTAGGGTTAGGTGTATGGTTTGATTTAGGCTTCAGGTTAGGTTAGGTTTGAACTTAGTTTGAGGGAGTAAGTTTAGGGCGACTGTTAGTTTTCGGGTAACTGTTATGGTTGGAGTAAGTGTCAGGGTCAGGTTAGGGTGGGGGTTAAGCATAATGTGTCCGCCTAGGATTAGGGTTAGGTCTATGGTTTCATTTAGGCTTCAGGTTAGGTTAGGATTGAACTTAGTTTGAGGGAGTAAGTTTAGGGCTACTGTTAGTTTTCGGTTCAGTGTTACGGTTGGATATAGCCTCAGGGTCAGGTTAGGGTTGGGGTTAAGATTAAGGTGTCCGCCTAGGGTTAGGGTTAGGTCTATTGTTTGAGTTAGGCTTCAGGTTAGGTTAGGTTTGAACTTAATTTGAGGGAGTAAGTTTAGGGCTACTGTTATTTTTCAGTTCAGTGTTACGGTTGGAGTTAGCGTGAGGGTCAGGTTAGGGTTGGGGTTGGGCTTAAGGTGTCCGCCTAGGGTTAGGGTTAGGTGTATGGTTTGATTTAGGCTTCAGGTTAGGTTATGATTGAACTTAGTTTGAGGGCGTAAGTTTAGGGCTACTGTTAGTTTTCGGTTAACTGTTACAGTTGGAGTAAGCATCAGGGTCAGGGTAGGGTGGGGTTTAAGCATAAGGTGTCCGCCTAGGGTTAGGGTTAGGTCTATGATTTGATTTAGGCTTCAGGTTAGGTTAGGTTTGAACTTAGTTTGAGGGAGTCAGTTTAGGGCTACTGTTAGTTTTCGGTTCAGTGTTACGGTTGGATTTAGCCTCAGGGTCAGGTTAGGCTTGGGGTTAAGCTTAAGGTGTCCGCCTAGAGTTAGGGTAGGTCTATTGTTTGAGTTAGGCTTCAGGGTAGGTTAGGTTTGAACTTAGTTTGAGGGAGTAAGTTTAGGGCTACTGTTAGTTTTTGGTTCAGTGTTACGTTTGGAGTTAGCGTGAGGGTCCGGTTAGGGTTGGGGTTGAGCTTAAGGTGTCCGCCTAGGGTTAGAGTTAGGTCTGTGGTTTGAGTTAGGCTTCAGGTTAGGTTAGGTTTGAACTTAGTTTGAGGGAGTAAGTTTAGGGCTACTGTTAGTTTTCGGTTAACTGTTACAGTTGGAGTAAGCGTTAGGGTCAGGTTAGGTTGGGGGTTAAGCATAAGTTGTTCGCCTAGGGTTAGGGTTAGGTCTATGATTTGATTTAGGCTTCAGGTTAGGTTAGGTTTGAACTTAGTTTGAGGGAGTCAGTTTAGGGCTACTGTTCGTTTTCGGTTAACTGTTACGGTTGGAGTAAGCGTCAGGGTCTGGTTAGGTTTGTCGTAGAGCTTAAGGTGTCCGCCTAGGGTTAGGGTTAGGTGTATGGTTTGATTTAGGCTTCAGGTTAGGTTAGGTTTGAACTCAGTTTTAGGGAGTAAGTTTAGGCTACTGTTAGTTTTTGATTCAGTGTTACATTTGGAGTTAGCGTGAGTGTCCGGTTAGGTTTGGGGTAGAGCTTAAATTGTCCGCCTAGGGTTAGGGTTAGGTGTATGGTTTGATTTAGGCTTCAGGTTAGGTTAGGTTTGAACTTAGTTTGAGGGAGTAAGTTTAGGGCTACTGTTAGTTTTCAGGAAACTGTTACGGTTGGAGTTAGCGTCAGGACCAGGTTAGGGTTGGGGTTGAGATTAAGGTGTCCGCCTAGGGTTAGGGTTAGGTGTATGGATTCATTTAGGCTTAAGGTTAGGTTAGGTTTGAAGTTAGTTTGATGGAGTAAGTTTAGGGCTACTGTTAGTTTTCGGTTAACTGTTACAGTTGGAGTAAGCGTCAAGGTCAGGTTAGGGTGGGGGTTAAGCATAAGGTGTCCGCCTAGGGTTAGGGTTAGGTCTAAGATTTGATTTAGGCTTCAGGTTAGGTTAGGTTTGAACTTAGTTTGAAGGAGTCAGTTTAGGGCTACTGTTAGTTTTCGGTTAACTGTTACGGTTGGAGTAAGCGTCAGGGTCAGGTTAGGTTTGGGGTAGAGCTTAAGGTGTCCGCCTAGGGTTAGGGTTAGGTGTATGGTTTGATTTAGGCTTCAGGTTAGGTTAGGATTGAACTTAGTTTGAGGGAGTAAGTTTAGGGCTACTGTTAGTTTTTGATTCAGTGTTACATTTGGAGTTAGCATTAGTGTCCGGTTAGGGTTGGGGTTGAGCTTAAGGTGTCCGCCTAGGGTTAGGGTTAGGTCTGTGGTTTGAGATAGGCTTCAGGTTAGGTTAGGTTTGAACTTAGTTTGAGGGAGTAAGTTTAGGGCTATTGTTAGTTTTCCGTTCAGTGTTACGGTTGGAGTAAGAGTCAGGGTCAGGTTAGGGTTGTGGTTGAGCTTCAGGTGTCCGCCTAGGGTTAGGGTTAGGTCTATGTTTTGAGTTAGGCTTCAGGTTAGGTTAGGTTTGAACTTAGTTTGAGGGAGTAAGTTTAGGGCTACTGTTAGTTTTCGGTTCAGTGTTACGGTTGGAGTTAGGGTGAGGGTCAGGTTAGGGTTGGAGTTGAGCTTAAGGTGTCCGCCTAGGGTTAGGGTTAGGTGTATGGTTTGATTTAGGCTTCAGGTTAGGTTAGGTTTGAACTTAGTTTGAGGGAGTAAGTTTAGGGCTACTGTTAGTTTTCGGGAAACTGTTACGGTTGGAGTTAGCGTCAGGGCCAGGTTAGGGTTGGGGTTGAGATTAAGGTGTCCTCCTAGGGTTAGGGTTAGGTGTATGGTTTCATTTAGGCTTAAGGTTAGGTTAGGTTTGAAGTTAGTTTGATGGAGTAAGTTTAGGGCTACTGTTAGTTTTCGGTTAACTGTTACAGTTGGAGTAAGCGTCAAGGTCAGGTTAGGGTGGGGCTTAAGCATAAGGTGTCCGCCTAGGGTTAGGGTTAGGTCTAAGATTTGATTTAGGCTTCAGGTTAGGTTAGGATTGAACTTAATTTGAGGGAGTAAGTTTAGGGCTACTGTTAGTTTTCGGTTCAGTGTTACAGTTGGATTTAGCCTCATGGTCAGGATAGGGTTGGGGTTAAGCTTAAGGTGTCCGTCTAGGGTTAGGGTTAGGTTTATCGTTTGATTTAGGCTTCAGGTTAGTTTAGGTTTGAACTTAGTTTGAGGGAGTAAGTTTAGGGCTACTGTTAGTTTTCGGGTAACTGTTACGGTTGGAGTTAGCGTCAGGGCCAGGTTATGGTTGGGGTTGAGCTTAAGGTGTCCGCTTAGAGTTACGGTTAGGTGTATGGTTTGATTTAGGCTTCAGGTTAGGTTATGTTTGAACTTAGTTTGAGGGAGTAAGTTTAGGGCGACTGTTAGTTTTCGGTTAACTGTTACGGTTGGAGTAAGCGTCAGGGTCAGGTTAGGTTTGGGGTTGAGCTTAAGGTGTCCGCCTAGGGTTAGGGTTATATCTATGGTTTGATTTAGGCTTCAGGTTACGTTAGGTTTGAAGTTAGTTTGAGGGAGTAAGTTTAGGGCTACTGTTAGTTTTCGGTTAACTGTTACAGTTGGAGTAAGCGTCAGGGTCAGGGTAGGGTTGGGTTTAAGCATAAGGTGTCCGCCTAGGGTTAGGGTTAGGTCTATGATTTGATTTAGGCTTCAGGTTAGGTTAGGTTTGAACTTAGTTTGAGGGAGTCAGTTTAGGGTTACTGTTAGTTTTCGGTTAACTGTTACGGTAGGAGTAAGCGTCAGGGTCAGGTTAGGTTTGTGGTAGAGCTTAAGGTGTCCGCCTAGGGTTAGGGTTAGATGTATGGTTTGATTTAGGCTTCAGGTTAGGTTAGGTTTGAACTTAGTTTGAGGGAGTAAGTTTAGGGCTACTGTTAGTTTTCGGTTAACTGTTGCAGTTGGAGTAAGCGTCAGGGTCAGTTTAGGGTGGAGCTTAAGCATAAGGTGTCCGCCTAGGGTTAGGGTTAGGTGTATGGTTTGATTTAGGCTTCAGGTTAGGTTAGGTTTGAACTTAGTTTGAGGGAGTAAGTTTAGGGCTACTGTTAGTTTTCGGGAAACTGTTGCGGTTGGAGTTAGCGTCAGGGCCAGGTTAGGGTTGGAGTTGAGATTAAGGTGTCCGCTTAGGGTTAGGGTTAGGTGTATGGTTTCATTTAGGCTTAAGGTTAGGTTAGGTTTGAAGTTAGTTTGATGGAGTAAGTTTAGGGCTACTGTTAGTTTTCGGTTAACTGTTACGGTTGGAGTAAGCGTCAGGGTCAGGTTAGGGTGGGGGTTAAGCATAAGGTGTCCACCTAGGGTAAGGGTTAGGTCTATGGTTTCATTTAGGCTTCAGGTTAGGTTAGGTTTGAAGTTAGTTTGAGGGAGTAAGTTTAGGGCTACTGTTAGTTTTCGGGTAACTGTTGCGGTTGGAGTTAGCGTGAGGGTCAGGTTAGGGTTGGGGTTGAGCTTAAGGTGTCCGCCTAGGGTTAGGGTTAGGTCTAGTGTTTGAGTTAGGCTTCAGGTTAGGTTAGGTTTGAACTTAGTTTGTGGGAATAAGTTTAGGGCTATTGTTAGTTTTTGGTTCAGTGTTACGTTTGGAGTTAGCGTGAGGGTCCGGTTAGGGTTGGGGATGAGCCTAAGGTGTCCGCCTAGGGTGAGGGTTAGGTCTGTGGTTTGAGTTAGGCATCAAGATAGGTTAGGTTTGAACTTAGTTTGAGGGAGTAAGTTTAGGGATACTGTTAGTTTTCGGTTCAGTGTTACGGTTGGAGATAGCGTCAGGGTCAGGTTAGGGTTGTGCTTGAGCTTCAGGTGTCCGCCTAGGGTTAGGGTTAGGTCTATGGTTTGAATTAGGCTTCAGGTTAGGTTACGTTTGAACTAAGTTAGAGGGAGTAAGTTTAGGGCTACTGTTGGTTTTCGGTTCAGTGTTACGGTTGGAGTTAGCGTGAGGGTCACGTTAGGGTTGGGGTTGAGCTTAAGGCGTCCTCCTAGGGTTAGGGTTAGGTGTATGGTTAGATTTATGCTTCAGGTTAGGTTAGGTTTGAACTTAGTTTGAGGGAGTAAGTTTAGGGCTACTGTTAGTTTTCGGGTAACTGTTACGGTTGGAGTTAGCGTCAGGGTCAGGTTATGGTTAGGGTTGAGCTTAAGGTGTCCGCCTAGGGTTAGGGTTAGGTCTAAGATTTGATTTAGGCTTCAGGTTAGTTTAGGTTTGAACTTAGTTTGAGGGAGTTAGTTTAGGGCTACTGTTAGTTTTCGGTTAACTGTTATGGTTGGTGTAAGTGTCAGGGTCATGTTAGGTTTGGGGTTGAGCTTAAGGTATCCGCCTATGGTTATGGTTAGGTGTTTGGTTTGATTTAGGCTTCAGGTTAGGTTAGGTTTGAACTTAGTTTGAGGGAGTAAGTTTTGGGCTACTGTTAATTTTCGGTTCAGTGTTACGGTTGGAGATAGCGTCAGGGTCAGGTTGGGGTTGGGGTAGAGCTTCAGGTGTCCGCCTAGGGTTAGGGTTAGGTCTATGGTTTGAGTTAGGCTTCAGGTTAGACTAGGTTTGAAGTTAGTTTGAGGGTGTAAGTTCAGGGCTATTGTTAGTTTTCGGTTAACTGTTACGGTTGGAGTAAGCGTCAGGGTCACGTTAGGGTGGGGGTTAAGCATAAGTTGTCTGCCTAGGGTTAGGGTTAGGTCTATGATTTGATTTAGGCTTCAGGTTAGGTTCGGTTTGAACTTAGTTTGAGGGAGTAAGTTTAGGGCTACTGTTAGTTTTCGGGAAACTGTTACGGTTGGAGTTATCGTCAGGGCCAGGTTAGGTTTGGGGTTGAGATTAAGGTGTCCGCCTAGGGTTAGGGTTAGTTGTATGGTTTCATTTAGGCTTAAGGTTAGGTTAGGTTTGAAGTTAGTTTGATGGAGTAAGTTCATGGCTACTGTTAGTTTTCGGTTAACTGTTACATTTGGAGTAAGCGTCAAGGTCAGGTTACGGTAGGGGTTAAGCATAAGGTGTCCGCCTAGGGTTAGGGTTAGGTCTAAGATTTGATTTAGGCTTCAGGTTAGGTTAAGTTTGAACTTAGTATGAGGGAGTAAGTTTAGGGCTACTGTTAGTTTTCGGTTCAGTGTTACGGTTGGAGTTAGCGCGAGGGTCAGGTTAGGGTTGGGGTTGAAATTAAGGTGTCCGCCTACGGTTAGGGTTAGGTCTGTGGTTTGAGTTAGGCTTCAGGTTAGGTTAGGTTTGAACTTAGTTTGAGGGAGTAAGTTTAGGGCTACTGTTAGTATTCGGTTCAGTGTTACAGTTGGAGTTAGCGGGAGGGTCAGGTTAGGGTTGGGGTTGAGCTTAAGGTGTCCGTCTCTGGTTAGGGTTAGGTTTATGGTTTGATTTAGGCTTCACGTTAGTTTAGGTTTGAACTTAGTTTGAGGGAGTAAGTTTAGGGCTACTGTTAGTTTTCGGGTAACTGTTACGGTTGGAGTTAGCGTCAGGGCCAGGTTATGGTTGGGGTTGAGCTTAAGGTGTCCGCCTAGAGTTACGGTTAGGTGTATGGTTTGATTTAGGCTTCAGGTTAGGTTATTTTTGAACTTAGTTTGAGGGCGTAAGTTTAGGGCTACTGTTAGTTTTCGGTTAACTGTTACGGTTGGAGTAAGCGTCAGGGTCAGGTTATGGTTGGGGTTGAGCTTCAGGTGTCCGCCTAGGGTTAGGGTTAGGTTTATGGTTTGATTTAGGCTTCAGGTTAGTTTAGGTTTGAACTTAGTTTGAGGGAGTAAGTTTAGGGCTACTGTTAGTTTTCGGGTAACTGTTACGGTTGGAGTTAGCGTCAGGGCCAACTTATGGTTGGGGTTGAGCTTAAGGTGTCCGCTTAGAGTTACGGTTAGGTGTATGGTTTGATTTAGGCTTCAGGTTAGGTTATGGTTGAACTTAGTTTGAGGGCATAAGTTTAGGGCTACTGTTAGTTTTCGGTTAACTGTTACGGTTGGAGTAAGCGTCAGGGTCAGGTTAGGTTTGGGGTTGAGCTTAAGGTGTCCGCCTAGGGTTAGGTTTATGTGTATGGTTTGATTTAGGCTTCAGGTTAGGTTAGGTTTGAAGTTAGTTTGAGGGAGTAAGTTTAGAGCTACTGTTAGTTTTCGGTTAACTGTTACAGTTGGAGTAAGCGTCAGGGTCAGGGTAGGGTGGGGTTTAAGCATAAGGTTTCCGCCTAGGGTTAGGGTTAGGTCTATGATTTGATTTAGGCTTCAGGTTAGGTTAGGTTTGAACTTAGTTTGAGGGAGTCAGTTTAGGGCTACTGTTAGTTTTCGGTTCAGTGTTACGGTTGGATTTAGCCTAAGGGTCAGGTTAGGGTTGGGGTTAAGCTTAAGGTGTCCGCCTAGGGTTAGGGTTAGGTCTATTGTTTGAGTTAGGCTTCAGGGTAGGTTAGGTTTGAACTTAGTTTGAGGGAGTAAGTTTAGGGCTACTGTTAGTTTTTGGTTCAGTGTTACGGTTGGAGTTTGCGTGAGGGTCCGGTTAGGGTTGGGGTTGGGCTTAAGGTGTCCGCCTAGGGTTAGAGTTAGGTCTGTGGTTTGAGTTAGGCATCAAGTTAGGTTATGTTTGAACTTAGTTTGAGGGAGTAAGATTAGGGCTACTGTTAGTTTTTGGTTCAGTGTTACGGTTGGAGATAGCGTCAGGGTCAGGTTAGGGTTGGGGTTGAGCTTCAGGTTTCCGCCTAGGGTTAGGGTTAGGTTTATGGTTTGAGTTAGGCATCAGGTTAGATTAGGTTTGAAGTTAGTTTGAGGGTGTAAGTTCAGGGCTACTCTTATTTTTCGGTTAACTGTTACAGTTGGAGTAAGCGTCAGGGTCAGGTTAGGGTGGGGGTTAAGCATAAGTTGTCCGCCTAGGGTTAGGGTTAGGTCTATGATTTGATTTAGGCTTCAGGTTAGGTTAGGTTTGAACTTAGTTTGAGGGAGTCAGTTTAGGGCTACTGTTAGCTTTCGGTTAACTGTTACGGTTGGAGTAAGCGTCAGGGTCAGGTTAGGTTTGGGGTAGAGCTTAAGGTGTCCGCCTAGGGTTAGGGTTAGGTGTATGGTTTGATTTAGGCTTCAGGTTAGGTTAGGTTTGAACTTAGTTTTAGGGAGTAAGTTTAGGGCTACTGTTAGTTTTTGATTCAGTGTTACATTTGGAGTTAGCGTGAGTGTCCGGTTAGGGTTGGGGTTGAGCTTAAGGTGTCCGCCTAGCGTTAGGGCTAGGTGTATGGTTTGATTTAGGCTTCAGGTTAGGTTAGGTTTGAGCTTAGTTTGAGGGAGTAAGTTTAGGGCTACTGTTAGTTTTCGGTTCATTGTTTCGGTTGGAGATAGCGTCAGGGTCAGGTTAGGGTTGTGGTTGAGCTTCAGATGTCCGCCTAGGGTTAGGGTTAGGTCTATGGTTTGAGTTAGGCTTCAGGTTAGGTTAGGTTTGAACTTAGTTTGAGGGAGTAAGTTTAGGGCTACTGTTAGTTTTCGGTTCAGTGTTACGGTTGGAGTTAGGGTGAGGGTCAGGTTAGGGTTGGGGTTGAGCTTAAGGTGTCCGCCTAGGGTTAGGATTAGGTGTATGGTTTGATTTTGGCTTCTGGTTAGGTTACGTTTGAACTTAGTTTGAGGGATTAAGTTTAGGGCTACTGTTAGTTTTCGGGTAACTTTTACGGTTGGAGTTAGCGTCAGGGTCAGGTTAGGGTTGGGGTTGAGCTTAAGGTGTCCGCCTAGGGTTAGGGTTAGGTCTAAGATTTGATTTAGGCTTCAGGTTAGGTTAGGTTTGAAGTTAGTTTGAGGGAGTCAGTTTAGGGATACTGTTAGTTTTCGGTTAACTGTTACGGTTGGTGTAAGTGTCAGGGTCAGGTTAGATTTGGGGTTGAGCTTAAGGTATCCGCCTAAGGTTAGCGTTAGGTGTATGGTTTGATTTAGGCTTCAGGTTAGGATAGGTTTGAACTTAGTTTGAGGGAGTAAGTTTAGGGGTACTGTTAGTTTTCGGGAAACTGTTGCGGTTGGAGTTAGCGTCAGGGCCAGTTTAGGGTTGGAGTTGAGATTAAGGTGTCCGCTTAGGGTTAGGGTTAGGTGTATGGTTTCATTTAGGCTTAAGGTTAGGTTAGGTTTGAAGTTAGTTTGATGGAGTAAGTTTAGGGCTACTGTTAGTTTTCGGTTAACTGTTACGGTTGGAGTAAGCGTCAGGGTCAGGTTAGGGTGGGGGTTAAGCATAAGGTGTCCGCCTAGGGTAAGGGTTAGGTCTATGGTTTCATTTAGGCTTCAGGTTAGGTTAGGTTTGAACTTAGTTTGAGGGAGTAAGTTTAGGGCTACTGTTAGTTTTCGGGTAACTGTTGCGGTTGGAGTTAGCGTGAGGGTCAGGTTAGGGTTGGGGTTGAGCTTAAGGTGTCCGCTTAGGGTTAGGGTTAGGTCTAGTGTTTGAGTTAGGCTTCAGGTTAGGTTAGGTTTGAACTTAGTTTGAGGGAGTAAGTTTAGGGCTATTGTTAGTTTTTGGTTCAGTGTTACGTTTGGAGTTAGCGTGAGGGTCCGGTTAGGTTTGGGGTTGAGCCTAAGGTGTCCGCCTAGGGTGAGGGTTAGGTCTGTGGTTTGAGTTAGGCATCAAGATAGGTTAGGTTTGAACTTAGTTTGACTGAGTAAGTTTAGGGCTACTGTTAGTTTTCGGTTAACTGTTATGGTTGGTGTAAGTGTCAGGGTCATGTTAGGTTTGGGGTTGAGCTTAAGGTATCCGCCTATGGTTATGGTTAGGTGTTTGGTTTGATTTAGGCTTCAGGTTAGGTTAGGTTTGAACTTAGTTTGAGGGAGTAAGTTTTGGGCTACTGTTAATTTTCGGTTCAGTGTTACGGTTGGAGATAGGGTCAGGGTCAGGTTGGGGTTGGGGTAGAGCTTCAGGTGTCCGCCTAGGGTTAGGGTTAGGTCTATGGTTTGAGTTAGGCTTCAGGTTAGACTAGGTTTGAAGTTAGTTTGAGGGTGTAAGTTCAGGGCTATTGTTAGTTTTCGGTTAACTGTTACGGTTGGAGTAAGCGTCAGGGTCACGTTAGGGTGGGGGTTAAGCATAAGTTGTCTGCCTAGGGTTAGGGTTAGGTCTATGATTTGATTTAGGCTTCAGGTTAGGTTCGGTTTGAACTTAGTTTGAGGGAGTAAGTTTAGGGCTACTGTTAGTTTTCGGGAAACTGTTACGGTTGGAGTTATCGTCAGGGCCAGGTTAGGTTTGGGGTTGAGATTAAGGTGTCCGCCTAGGGTTAGGGTTAGTTGTATGGTTTCATTTAGGCTTAAGGTTAGGTTAGGTTTGAAGTTAGTTTGATGGAGTAAGTTCATGGCTACTGTTAGTTTTCGGTTAACTGTTACAGTTGGAGTAAGCGTCAAGGTCAGGTTACGGTAGGGGTTAAGCATAAGGTGTCCGCCTAGGGTTAGGGTTAGGTCTAAGATTTGATTTAGGCTTCAGGTTAGGTTAAGTTTGAACTTAGTATGAGGGAGTAAGTTTAGGGCTACTGTTAGTTTTCGGTTCAGTGTTACGGTTGGAGTTAGCGCGAGGGTCAGGTTAGGGTTGGGGTTGAAATTAAGGTGTCCGCCTACGGTTAGAGTTAGGTCTGTGGTTTGTTAGGCTTCAGGTTAGGTTAGGTTTGAACTTAGTTTGAGGGAGTAAGTTTAGGGCTACTGTTAGTTTTCGGTTCAGTGTTATGGTTGGAGATAGCGTCAGGGTCAGGTTATGGTTGGGGTTGAGCTTCAGGTGTCCGCCTAGGGTTAGGGTTAGGTCTATGGTTTGAGTTAGGGTTCAGGTTAGGTTAGGTTTGAACTTAGTTTGAGGGAGTAAGTTTAGGGCTACTGTTAGTATTCGGTTCAGTGTTACAGTTGGAGTTAGCGGGAGGGTCAGGTTAGGGTTGGGGTTGAGCTTAAGGTGTCCGTCTCTGGTTAGGGTTAGGTTTATGGTTTGATTTAGGCTTCACGTTAGTTTAGGTTTGAACTTAGTTTGAGGGAGTAAGTTTAGGGCTACTGTTAGTTTTCGGGTAACTGTTACGGTTGGAGTTAGCGTCAGGGCCAGGTTATGGTTGGGGTTGAGCTTAAGGTGTCCGCCTAGAGTTACGGTTAGGTGTATGGTTTGATTTAGGCTTCAGGTTAGGTTATTTTTGAACTTAGTTTGAGAGCGTAAGTTTAGGGCTACTGTTAGTTTTCGGTTAACTGTTACGGTTGGAGTAAGCGTCAGGGTCAGGTTATGGTTGGGGTTGAGCTTCAGGTGTCCGCCTAGGGTTAGGGTTAGGTTTATGGTTTGATTTAGGCTTCAGGTTAGTTTAGGTTTGAACTTAGTTTGAGGGAGTAAGTTTAGGGCTACTGTTAGTTTTCGGGTAACTGTTACGGTTGGAGTTAGCGTCAGGGCCAACTTATGGTTGGGGTTGAGCTTAAGGTGTCCGCTTAGAGTTACGGTTAGGTGTATGGTTTGATTTAGGCTTCAGGTTAGGTTATGGTTGAACTTAGTTTGAGGGCATAAGTTTAGGGCTACTGTTAGTTTTCGGTTAACTGTTACGGTTGGAGTAAGCGTCAGGGTCAGGTTTGGTTTGGGGTTGAGCTTAAGGTGTCCGCCTAGGGTTAGGTTTATGTGTATGGTTTGATTTAGGCTTCAGGTTAGGTTAGGTTTGAAGTTAGTTTGAGGGAGTAAGTTTAGGGCTACTGTTAGTTTTCGGTTAACTGTTACAGTTGGAGTAAGCGTCAGGGTCAGGGTAGGGTGGGGTTTAAGCATAAGGTGTCCGCCTAGGGTTAGGGTTAGGTCTATGATTTGATTTAGGCTTCAGGTTAGGTTAGGTTTGAACTTAGTTTGAGGGAGTCAGTTTAGGGCTACTGTTAGTTTTCGGTTCAGTGTTACGGTTGGATTTAGCCTCAGGGTCAGGTTAGGGTTGGGGTTAAGCTTAAGGTGTCCGCCTAGGGTTAGGGTTAGGTCTATTGTTTGAGTTAGGCTTCAGGGTAGGTTAGGTTTGAACTTAGTTTGAGGGAGTAAGTTTAGGGCTACTGTTAGTTTTTGGTTCAGTGTTACGGTTGGAGTTTGCGTGAGGGTCCGGTTAGGGTTGGGGTTGGGCTTAAGTTGTCCGCCTAGGGTTAGAGTTAGGTCTGTGGTTTGAGTTAGGCATCAAGTTAGGTTATGTTTGAACTTAGTTTGAGGGAGTAAGATTAGGGCTACTGTTAGTTTTTGGTTCAGTGTTACGGTTGGAGATAGCGTCAGGGTCAGGTTAGGGTTGGGGTTGAGCTTCAGGTTTCCGCCTAGGGTTAGGGTTAGGTTTATGGTTTGAGTTAGGCATCAGGTTAGATTAGGTTTGAAGTTAGTTTGAGGGTGTAAGTTCAGGGCTACTCTTATTTTTCGGTTAACTGTTACAGTTGGAGTAAGCGTCAGGGTCAGGTTAGGGTGGGGGTTAAGCATAAGTTGTCCGCCTAGGGTTAGGGTTAGGTCTATGATTTGATTTAGGCTTCAGGTTAGGTTAGGTTTGAACTTAGTTTGAGGGAGTCAGTTTAGGGCTACTGTTAGCTTTCGGTTAACTGTTACGGTTGGAGTAAGCGTCAGGGTCAGGTTAGGTTTGGGGTAGAGCTTAAGGTGTCCGCCTAGGGTTAGGGTTAGGTGTATGGTTTGATTTAGGCTTCAGGTTAGGTTAGGTTTGAACTTAGTTTTAGGGAGTAAGTTTAGGGCTACTGTTAGTTTTTGATTCAGTGTTACATTTGGAGTTAGCGTGAGTGTCCGGTTAGGGTTGGGGTTGAGCTTAAGGTGTCCGCCTAGCGTTAGGGCTAGGTGTATGGTTTGATTTAGGCTTCAGGTTAGGTTAGGTTTGAGCTTAGTTTGAGGGAGTAAGTTTAGGGCTACTGTTAGTTTTGGGTTCATTGTTACGGTTGGAGATAGCGTCAGGGTCAGGTTAGGGTTGTGGTTGAGCTTCAGATGTCCGCCTAGGGTTAGGGTTAGGTCTATGGTTTGAGTTAGGCTTCAGGTTAGGTTAGTTTTGAACTTAGTTTGAGGGAGTAAGTTTAGGGCTACTGTTAGTTTTCGGTTCAGTGTTACGGTTGGAGTTAGGGTGAGGGTCAGGTTAGGGTTGGGGTTGAGCTTAAGGTGTCCGCCTAGGGTTAGGGTTAGGTGTATGCTTTGATTTTGGCTTCTGGTTAGGTTACGTTTGAACTTAGTTTGAGGGATTAAGTTTAGGGCTACTGTTAGTTTTCGGGTAACTTTTACGGTTGGAGTCAGCATCAGGGTCAGGTTAGGGTTGGGGTTGAGCTTAAGGTGTCCGCCTAGGGTTAGGGTTAGGTCTAAGATTTGATTTAGGCTTCAGGTTAGGTTAGGTTTGAAGTTAGTTTGAGGGAGTCAGTTTAGGGATACTGTTAGTTTTCGGTTAACTGTTACGGTTGGTGTAAGTGTCAGGGTCAGGTTAGATTTGGGGTTGAGCTTAAGGTATCCGCCTAAGGTTAGCGTTAGGTGTATGGTTTGATTTAGGCTTCAGGTTAGGATAGGTTTGAACTTAGTTTGAGGGAGTAAGTTTAGGGGTACTGTTAGTTTTCGGGAAACTGTTGCGGTTGGAGTTAGCGTCAGGGCCAGTTTAGGGTTGGAGTTGAGATTAAGGTGTCCGCTTAGGGTTAGGGTTAGGTGTATGGTTTCATTTAGGCTTAAGGTTAGGTTAGGTTTGAAGTTAGTTTGATGGAGTAAGTTTAGGGCTACTGTTAGTTTTCGGTTAACTGTTACGGTTGGAGTAAGCGTCAGGGTCAGGTTAGGGTGGGGGTTAAGCATAAGGTGTCCGCTTAGGGTAAGGGTTAGGTCTATGGTTTCATTTAGGCTTCAGGTTAGGTTAGGTTTGAACTTAGTTTGAGGGAGTAAGTTTAGGGCTACTGTTAGTTTTCGGGTAACTGTTGCGGTTGGAGTTAGCGTGAGGGTCAGGTTAGGGTTGGGGTTGAGCTTAAGGTGTCCGCTTAGGGTTAGGGTTAGGTCTAGTGTTTGAGTTAGGCTTCAGGTTAGGTTAGGTTTGAACTTAGTTTGAGGGAGTAAGTTTAGGGCTATTGTTAGTTTTTGGTTCAGTGTTACGTTTGGAGTTAGCGTGAGGGTCCAGTTAGGTTTGGGGTTGAGCCTAAGGTGTCCGCCTAGGGTGAGGGTTAGGTCTGTGTTTTGAGTTAGGCATCAAGATAGGTTAGGTTTGAACTTAGTTTGAGGGAGTAAGTTTAGGGATACTGTTAGTTTTCGTTTCAGTGTTACGGTTGGAGATAGCGTCATGGTCAGGTTAGGGTTGTGCTTGAGCTTCAGGTGTCCGCCTAGGGTTAGGGTTAGGTCTATGGTTTGAGTTAGGCTTCAGGTTAGGTTAGGTTTGAACTTAGTTAGGGGGAGTAAGTTTAGGGCTACTGTTGGTTTTCGGTTCAGTGTTACGGTTGGAGTTAGCGTGAGGGTCACGTTAGGGTTGGGGTTGAGCTTAAGGCGTCCTCCTAGGGTTAGGGTTAGGTGTATGGTTAGATTTAGGCTTCAGGTTAGGTTAGGTTTGAACTTAGTTTGAGGGAGTAAGTTTAGGGCTACTGTTAGTTTTCGGGTAAACTGTTACGGTTGGAGTTAGCGTCAGGGTCAGGTTATGGTTAGGGTTGAGCTTAAGGTGTCCGCCTAGGGTTAGGGTTAGGTCTAAGATTTGATTTAGGCTTCAGGTTAGTTTAGGTTTGAACTTAGTTTGAGGGAGTTAGTTTAGGGCTACTGTTAGTTTTCGGTTAACTGTTATGGTTGGTGTAAGTGTCAGGGTCAGGTTAGGTTTGGGGTTGAGCTTAAGGTATCCGCCTATGGTTATGGTTAGGTGTTTGGTTTGATTTAGGCTTCAGGTTAGGTTAGGTTTGAACTTAGTTTGTGGGAGTCAGTTTAGGGCTACTGTTAGTTTTCGGTTAGCTGTTACGGTTGGTGTAAGTGTCAGGGTCAGGTTAGGTTTGGGGTTGAGCTTAAGGTATCCGCCTAGGGTTAGGGTTATGTGTATGGTTTGATTTAGGCTTCAGGTTAGGATAGGTTTGAACTTAGTTTGAGGGAGTAAGTTTTGGGCTACTGTTAATTTTCGGTTCAGTGTTACGGTTGGAGATAGCGTCAGGGTCAGGTTGGGGTTGGGGTAGAGCTTCAGGTGTCCGCCTAGGGTTAGGGTTAGGTCTATGGTTTGAGTTAGGCTTCAGGTTAGACTAGGTTTGAAGTTAGTTTGAGGGTGTACGTTCAGGGCCATTGTTAGTTTTCGGTTAACTGTTACGGTTGGAGTAAGCGTCAGGGTCACGTTAGGGTGGGGGTTAAGCATAAGTTGTCTGCCTAGGGTTAGGGTTAGGTCTATGATTTGATGTAGGCTTCAGGTTAGGTTAGGTTTGAACTTAGTTTGAGGGAGTAAGTTTAGGGCTACTGTTAGTTTTCGGTTCAGTGTTATGGTTGGAGATAGCGTCACGGTCAGGTTATGGTTGGGGTTGAGCTTCAGGTGTCCGCCTAGGGTTAGGGTTAGGTCTATGGTTTGAGTTAGGCTTCAGGTTAGGTTAGGTTTGAACTTAGTTTGAGGGAGTAAGTTTAGGGCTACTGTTAGTATTCGGTTCAGTGTTACAGTTGGAGTTAGCGTGAGGGTCAGGTTAGGGTTGGGGTTGAGCTTCAGGTGTCCGCCTAGGGTTAGGGTTAGGTTTGTGGTTTGAGTTAGGCTTCAGGTTAGGTTAGGTTTGAACTTAGTTTGAGGGAGTAAGTTTAGGGCTACTGTTAGTTTTTGGTTCAGTGTTACGGTTGAAGATAGCATCAGGGTCAGGTTAGGGTTGGGGTTGAGCTTCAGGTGTCTGCCTAGAGTTAGGGTTAGGTCTATGGTTTGAGTTAGGCTTCAGGTTAGATTAGGTTTGAAGTTAGTTTGAGGGTGTAAGTTCAGGGCTACTGTTAGTTTTCGGTGAACTGTTACAGTTGGAGTAAGCGTTAGGGTCAGGTTAGGGTGGGGGTTAAGCATAAGTTGTTCGCCTAGGGTTAGGGTTAGGTCTATGATTTGATTTAGGCTGCAGGTTAGGTTAGGTTTGAACTTAGTTTGAGGGAGTCAGTTTAGGGCTACTGTTCGTTTTCGGTTAACTGTTACGGTAGGAGTAAGCGCCAGTGTCAGGTTAGGTTTGTCGTAGAGCTTAAGGTGTCCGCCTAGGGTTAGGGTTAGGTGTATGGTTTGATTTAGGCTTCAGGTTAGGTTAGGTTTGAACTCAGTTTTAGGGATTAAGTTTAGGGCTACTGTTAGTTTTTGATTCAGTGTTACATTTGGAGTTAGCGTGAGTGTCCGGTTAGGGTTGGGGTTGAGCTTAAGGTGTCCGCCTAGGGTTAGGGTTAGGTGTATGGTTTGATATAGGCTTCAGGTTAGGTTAGGTTTGAACTTAGTTTGAGGGAGTAAGTTTAGGGCTACTGTTAGTTTTCGGGAAACTGTTACGGTTGGAGTTAGCGTCAGGGCCAGGTTAGGGTTGGGGTTGAGATTAAGGTGTCCGCCTAGGGTTAGGGTTAGGTGTATGGATTCATTTAGGCTTAAGGTTAGGTTAGGTTTGAAGTTAGTTTGATGGAGTAAGTTTAGGGCTACTGTTAGTTTTCGGTTAACTGTTACAGTTGGAGTAAGCGTCAAGGTCAGGTTAGGGTGGGGGTTAAGCATAAGGTGTCCGCCTAGGGTTAGGGTTAGGTCTAAGATTTGATATAGGCTTCAGGTTAGGTTAGGTTTGAACTCAGTTTGAGGGAGTCAGTTTAGGGCTACTGTTAGTTTTCGGTTAACTGTTACGGTTGGAGTAAGCGTCAGGGTCAGGTTAGGTTTGGGGTAGAGCTTAAGGTGTCCGCCTAGGGTTAGGGTTAGGTGTATGGTTTGATTTAGGCTTCAGGTTAGGTTAGGTTTGAACTTAGTTTGAGGGAGTAAGTTTAGGGCTACTGTTAGTTTTCGTTTAACTGTTACTGTTGGAGTAAGCGTCAGGGTCAGGTTAGGGTGGGGGTTAAGCATAAGGTGTCCGCCTAGGGTTAGGGTTAGGTCTATGGTTTCATTTAGGATTCAGGTTAGGTTAGGAATGAACTTAGTTTGAGGGAGTAAGTTTAGGGCTACTGTTAGTTTTCGGTTCAGTGTTACGGTTGGATTTAGCCTCAGGGTCAGGTTAGGGTTGGGGTTAAGCTTAAGGTATCCGCCTAGGGTTAGGGTTAGGTCTATTGTTTGAGTTAGGCTTCAGGTTAGATTAGGTTTGAACTTATTTGAGGGAGTCAGTTTAGGGCTACTGTTAGTTTTCGTTTAACTGTTACGGTTGGAGTAAGCGTCAGGGTCAGGTCAGGTTTGGGGTTGAGCTTAAGGTATCCGCCTAGGGTTAGGGTTAGGTGTATGGTTTGATTTAGGCTTCAGGTTAGGAGAGGTTTGAACTTAGTTTGAGGGAGTAAGTTTAGGGCTACTGTTAATTTTCGGTTCAGTGTTACGGTTGGAGATAGTGTCAGGGTCAGGTTAGCGTTGGGGTTGAGCCTCAGGTGTCCGCCTAGGGTTAGGGTTAGGTCTATGATTTGATTTAGGCTTCAGGTTAGGTTAGGTTTGAACTTAGTTTGAGGGAGTCAGTTTAGGGCTACTGTTAGTTTTCGGTTCAGTGTTACGGTTGGATTTAGCCTCAGGGTCAGGTTAGGGTTGGGGTTAAGCTTAAGGTGTCCGCCTAGGGTTAGGGTTAGGTCTATTGTTTGAGTTAGGCTTCAGGGTAGGTTAGGTTTGAACTTAGTTTGAGGGAGTAAGTTTAGGGCTACTGTTAGTTTTTGGTTCAGTGTTACGGTTGGAGTTTGCGTGAGGGTCCGGTTAGGGTTGGGGTTGGGCTTAAGTTGTCCGCCTAGGGTTAGAGTTAGGTCTGTGGTTTGAGTTAGGCATCAAGTTAGGTTATGTTTGAACTTAGTTTGAGGGAGTAAGATTAGGGCTACTGTTAGTTTTTGGTTCAGTGTTACGGTTGGAGATAGCGTCAGGGTCAGGTTAGGGTTGGGGTTGAGCTTCAGGTTTCCGCCTAGGGTTAGGGTTAGGTTTATGGTTTGAGTTAGGCATCAGGTTAGATTAGGTTTGAAGTTAGTTTGAGGGTGTAAGTTCAGGGCTACTCTTATTTTTCGGTTAACTGTTACAGTTGGAGTAAGCGTCAGGGTCAGGTTAGGGTGGGGGTTAAGCATAAGTTGTCCGCCTAGGGTTAGGGTTAGGTCTATGATTTGATTTAGGCTTCAGGTTAGGTTAGGTTTGAACTTAGTTTGAGGGAGTCAGTTTAGGGCTACTGTTAGCTTTCGGTTAACTGTTACGGTTGGAGTAAGCGTCAGGGTCAGGTTAGGTTTGGGGTAGAGCTTAAGGTGTCCGCCTAGGGTTAGGGTTAGGTGTATGGTTTGATTTAGGCTTCAGGTTAGGTTAGGTTTGAACTTAGTTTTAGGGAGTAAGTTTAGGGCTACTGTTAGTTTTTGATTCAGTGTTACATTTGGAGTTAGCGTGAGTGTCCGGTTAGGGTTGGGGTTGAGCTTAAGGTGTCCGCCTAGCGTTAGGGCTAGGTGTATGGTTTGATTTAGGCTTCAGGTTAGGTTAGGTTTGAGCTTAGTTTGAGGGAGTAAGTTTAGGGCTACTGTTAGTTTTGGGTTCATTGTTACGGTTGGAGATAGCGTCAGGGTCAGGTTAGGGTTGTGGTTGAGCTTCAGATGTCCGCCTAGGGTTAGGGTTAGGTCTATGGTTTGAGTTAGGCTTCAGGTTAGGTTAGTTTTGAACTTAGTTTGAGGGAGTAAGTTTAGGGCTACTGTTAGTTTTCGGTTCAGTGTTACGGTTGGAGTTAGGGTGAGGGTCAGGTTAGGGTTGGGGTTGAGCTTAAGGTGTCCGCCTAGGGTTAGGGTTAGGTGTATGCTTTGATTTTGGCTTCTGGTTAGGTTACGTTTGAACTTAGTTTGAGGGATTAAGTTTAGGGCTACTGTTAGTTTTCGGGTAACTTTTACGGTTGGAGTCAGCATCAGGGTCAGGTTAGGGTTGGGGTTGAGCTTAAGGTGTCCGCCTAGGGTTAGGGTTAGGTCTAAGATTTGATTTAGGCTTCAGGTTAGGTTAGGTTTGAAGTTAGTTTGAGGGAGTCAGTTTAGGGATACTGTTAGTTTTCGGTTAACTGTTACGGTTGGTGTAAGTGTCAGGGTCAGGTTAGATTTGGGGTTGAGCTTAAGGTATCCGCCTAAGGTTAGCGTTAGGTGTATGGTTTGATTTAGGCTTCAGGTTAGGATAGGTTTGAACTTAGTTTGAGGGAGTAAGTTTAGGGGTACTGTTAGTTTTCGGGAAACTGTTGCGGTTGGAGTTAGCGTCAGGGCCAGTTTAGGGTTGGAGTTGAGATTAAGGTGTCCGCTTAGGGTTAGGGTTAGGTGTATGGTTTCATTTAGGCTTAAGGTTAGGTTAGGTTTGAAGTTAGTTTGATGGAGTAAGTTTAGGGCTACTGTTAGTTTTCGGTTAACTGTTACGGTTGGAGTAAGCGTCAGGGTCAGGTTAGGGTGGGGGTTAAGCATAAGGTGTCCGCTTAGGGTAAGGGTTAGGTCTATGGTTTCATTTAGGCTTCAGGTTAGGTTAGGTTTGAACTTAGTTTGAGGGAGTAAGTTTAGGGCTACTGTTAGTTTTCGGGTAACTGTTGCGGTTGGAGTTAGCGTGAGGGTCAGGTTAGGGTTGGGGTTGAGCTTAAGGTGTCCGCTTAGGGTTAGGGTTAGGTCTAGTGTTTGAGTTAGGCTTCAGGTTAGGTTAGGTTTGAACTTAGTTTGAGGGAGTAAGTTTAGGGCTATTGTTAGTTTTTGGTTCAGTGTTACGTTTGGAGTTAGCGTGAGGGTCCAGTTAGGTTTGGGGTTGAGCCTAAGGTGTCCGCCTAGGGTGAGGGTTAGGTCTGTGTTTTGAGTTAGGCATCAAGATAGGTTAGGTTTGAACTTAGTTTGAGGGAGTAAGTTTAGGGATACTGTTAGTTTTCGTTTCAGTGTTACGGTTGGAGATAGCGTCATGGTCAGGTTAGGGTTGTGCTTGAGCTTCAGGTGTCCGCCTAGGGTTAGGGTTAGGTCTATGGTTTGAGTTAGGCTTCAGGTTAGGTTAGGTTTGAACTTAGTTAGGGGGAGTAAGTTTAGGGCTACTGTTGGTTTTCGGTTCAGTGTTACGGTTGGAGTTAGCGTGAGGGTCACGTTAGGGTTGGGGTTGAGCTTAAGGCGTCCTCCTAGGGTTAGGGTTAGGTGTATGGTTAGATTTAGGCTTCAGGTTAGGTTAGGTTTGAACTTAGTTTGAGGGAGTAAGTTTAGGGCTACTGTTAGTTTTCGGGTAACTGTTACGGTTGGAGTTAGCGTCAGGGTCAGGTTATGGTTAGGGTTGAGCTTAAGGTGTCCGCCTAGGGTTAGGGTTAGGTCTAAGATTTGATTTAGGCTTCAGGTTAGTTTAGGTTTGAACTTAGTTTGAGGGAGTTAGTTTAGGGCTACTGTTAGTTTTCGGTTAACTGTTATGGTTGGTGTAAGTGTCAGGGTCAGGTTAGGTTTGGGGTTGAGCTTAAGGTATCCGCCTATGGTTATGGTTAGGTGTTTGGTTTGATTTAGGCTTCAGGTTAGGTTAGGTTTGAACTTAGTTTGTGGGAGTCAGTTTAGGGCTACTGTTAGTTTTCGGTTAGCTGTTACGGTTGGTGTAAGTGTCAGGGTCAGGTTAGGTTTGGGGTTGAGCTTAAGGTATCCGCCTAGGGTTAGGGTTATGTGTATGGTTTGATTTAGGCTTCAGGTTAGGATAGGTTTGAACTTAGTTTGAGGGAGTAAGTTTTGGGCTACTGTTAATTTTCGGTTCAGTGTTACGGTTGGAGATAGCGTCAGGGTCAGGTTGGGGTTGGGGTAGAGCTTCAGGTGTCCGCCTAGGGTTAGGGTTAGGTCTATGGTTTGAGTTAGGCTTCAGGTTAGACTAGGTTTGAAGTTAGTTTGAGGGTGTACGTTCAGGGCCATTGTTAGTTTTCGGTTAACTGTTACGGTTGGAGTAAGCGTCAGGGTCACGTTAGGGTGGGGGTTAAGCATAAGTTGTCTGCCTAGGGTTAGGGTTAGGTCTATGATTTGATGTAGGCTTCAGGTTAGGTTAGGTTTGAACTTAGTTTGAGGGAGTAAGTTTAGGGCTACTGTTAGTTTTCGGTTCAGTGTTATGGTTGGAGATAGCGTCACGGTCAGGTTATGGTTGGGGTTGAGCTTCAGGTGTCCGCCTAGGGTTAGGGTTAGGTCTATGGTTTGAGTTAGGCTTCAGGTTAGGTTAGGTTTGAACTTAGTTTGAGGGAGTAAGTTTAGGGCTACTGTTAGTATTCGGTTCAGTGTTACAGTTGGAGTTAGCGTGAGGGTCAGGTTAGGGTTGGGGTTGAGCTTCAGGTGTCCGCCTAGGGTTAGGGTTAGGTTTGTGGTTTGAGTTAGGCTTCAGGTTAGGTTAGGTTTGAACTTAGTTTGAGGGAGTAAGTTTAGGGCTACTGTTAGTTTTTGGTTCAGTGTTACGGTTGAAGATAGCATCAGGGTCAGGTTAGGGTTGGGGTTGAGCTTCAGGTGTCTGCCTAGAGTTAGGGTTAGGTCTATGGTTTGAGTTAGGCTTCAGGTTAGATTAGGTTTGAAGTTAGTTTGAGGGTGTAAGTTCAGGGCTACTGTTAGTTTTCGGTGAACTGTTACAGTTGGAGTAAGCGTTAGGGTCAGGTTAGGGTGGGGGTTAAGCATAAGTTGTTCGCCTAGGGTTAGGGTTAGGTCTATGATTTGATTTAGGCTGCAGGTTAGGTTAGGTTTGAACTTAGTTTGAGGGAGTCAGTTTAGGGCTACTGTTCGTTTTCGGTTAACTGTTACGGTAGGAGTAAGCGCCAGTGTCAGGTTAGGTTTGTCGTAGAGCTTAAGGTGTCCGCCTAGGGTTAGGGTTAGGTGTATGGTTTGATTTAGGCTTCAGGTTAGGTTAGGTTTGAACTCAGTTTTAGGGATTAAGTTTAGGGCTACTGTTAGTTTTTGATTCAGTGTTACATTTGGAGTTAGCGTGAGTGTCCGGTTAGGGTTGGGGTTGAGCTTAAGGTGTCCGCCTAGGGTTAGGGTTAGGTGTATGGTTTGATATAGGCTTCAGGTTAGGTTAGGTTTGAACTTAGTTTGAGGGAGTAAGTTTAGGGCTACTGTTAGTTTTCGGGAAACTGTTACGGTTGGAGTTAGCGTCAGGGCCAGGTTAGGGTTGGGGTTGAGATTAAGGTGTCCGCCTAGGGTTAGGGTTAGGTGTATGGATTCATTTAGGCTTAAGGTTAGGTTAGGTTTGAAGTTAGTTTGATGGAGTAAGTTTAGGGCTACTGTTAGTTTTCGGTTAACTGTTACAGTTGGAGTAAGCGTCAAGGTCAGGTTAGGGTGGGGGTTAAGCATAAGGTGTCCGCCTAGGGTTAGGGTTAGGTCTAAGATTTGATATAGGCTTCAGGTTAGGTTAGGTTTGAACTCAGTTTGAGGGAGTCAGTTTAGGGCTACTGTTAGTTTTCGGTTAACTGTTACGGTTGGAGTAAGCGTCAGGGTCAGGTTAGGTTTGGGGTAGAGCTTAAGGTGTCCGCCTAGGGTTAGGGTTAGGTGTATGGTTTGATTTAGGCTTCAGGTTAGGTTAGGTTTGAACTTAGTTTGAGGGAGTAAGTTTAGGGCTACTGTTAGTTTTCGTTTAACTGTTACTGTTGGAGTAAGCGTCAGGGTCAGGTTAGGGTGGGGGTTAAGCATAAGGTGTCCGCCTAGGGTTAGGGTTAGGTCTATGGTTTCATTTAGGATTCAGGTTAGGTTAGGAATGAACTTAGTTTGAGGGAGTAAGTTTAGGGCTACTGTTAGTTTTCGGTTCAGTGTTACGGTTGGATTTAGCCTCAGGGTCAGGTTAGGGTTGGGGTTAAGCTTAAGGTATCCGCCTAGGGTTAGGGTTAGGTCTATTGTTTGAGTTAGGCTTCAGGTTAGATTAGGTTTGAACTTATTTGAGGGAGTCAGTTTAGGGCTACTGTTAGTTTTCGTTTAACTGTTACGGTTGGAGTAAGCGTCAGGGTCAGGTCAGGTTTGGGGTTGAGCTTAAGGTATCCGCCTAGGGTTAGGGTTAGGTGTATGGTTTGATTTAGGCTTCAGGTTAGGAGAGGTTTGAACTTAGTTTGAGGGAGTAAGTTTAGGGCTACTGTTAATTTTCGGTTCAGTGTTACGGTTGGAGATAGTGTCAGGGTCAGGTTAGCGTTGGGGTTGAGCCTCAGGTGTCCGCCTAGGGTTAGGGTTAGGTCTATGGTTTGAGTTAGGCTTCAGGTTAGATTTGGTTTGAAGTTAGTTTGAGGGTGTACGTTCAGGGCTATTGTTAGTTTTCGGTTAACTGTTACAGTTGGAGTAAGCGTCAGGGTCAGGTTAGGGTGGGGGTTAAGCATAAGTTGTCTGCCTATGGTTTGGGTTAGGTCTATGACTTGATTTAGGCTTCAGGTTAGGTTAGGTTAGAACTTAGTTTGAGGGAGTCAGTTTAGGGCTACTGTTAGTTTTCGGTTAACTGTTACGGTTGGAGTAAGCGTCAGGGTCAGGTTAGGTTTGGGGTAGAGCTTAAGGTGTCTGCCTTGGGTTAGGGTTAGGTGTATGGTTTGATTTAGGCTTCAGGTTAGGTTAGGTTTGTACTTAGTTTGAGGGAGTAAGTTTAGGGCTACTGTTAGTTTTTGATTCAGTGCTACATTTGGAGTTAGCGTTAGTGTCCGGTTAGGGTTGGGGTTGAGCTTAAGGTGTCCGACTAGGGTTAGGATTAGGTCTGTGTTTTGAGATAGGCTTCAGGTTAGGTTAGGTTTGAACTTAGTTTGAGGGAGTAAGTTTAGGGCTACTGTTAGTTTTCGGTTCAGTGTTACGGTTGGAGATATCGTCAGGGTCAGGTTAGGGTTGTGGTTGAGCTTCCGGTGTCCGTCTATGGTTAGGGTTAGGTCTATGGTTTGTGTTAGGCTTCAGGTTAGGTTAGGTTTGAACTTAGTTTGAGGGAGTAAGTTTAGGGCTACTGTTAGTTTTCGGTTCAGTGTTACGGTTGGAGTTAGGGTGAGGGTCAGGTTAGGGTTGGGGTTGAGCTTAAGGTGTCCGCCTAGGGTTAGGGTTAGGTGTATGGTTTGATTTAGGCTTCAAGTTAGGTTCGGTTTGAACTCAGTTTGAGGGAGTAAGTTTAGGGCTACTGTTAGTTTTCGGGAAACTGTTACGGTTGGAGTTAGCGTCAGGGCCAGGTTAGGGTTGGGGTTGAGCTTCAGGTGTCCGCCTAGGGTTAGGGTTAGGTGTATGGTTTCATTTAGGCTTAACGTTAGGTTAGGTTTGAAGTTAGTTTGATGGAGTAAGTTTAGGGCTACTGTTAGTTTTCGGTTAACTGTTACAGTTGGAGTAAGCGTCAGGGTCAGGTTAGGGTGGGGTTAAGCATAAGGTGTCCGCCTAGCGTTAGGGTTAGGTCTAAGATTTGATTTAGGCTTCAGGTTAGGTTAGGTTTGAACTTAGTTTGAGGGAGTCAGTTTAGGGCTACTGTTAGTTTTCGGTTAACTGTTACATTTGGTGTAAGTGTCAGGGTCAGGTTAGGTTTGGGGTTGAGCTTAAGGTATCCGCCTAGGGTTAGGGTTAGGTGTATGGTTTGATTTAGGCTTCAGGTTAGGATAGGTTTGAACTTAGTTTGAGGGAGTAAGTTTAGGGCTACTGTTAGTTTTCGTTTAACTGTTACTGTTGGAGTAAGCGTCAGGGTCAGGTTAGGGTGGGTGTTAACCATAACGTGTCCGCCTAGGGTTAGGGTTAGGTGTATGGTTTCATTTAGGCTTCAGGTTAGGTTACGATTGAACTTAGTTTGAGGGAGTAAGTTTAGGGCTACTGTTAGTTTTCGGTTCAGTGTTACGGTTGGAGTTAGCGTGAGGGTCAGGTTAGGGTTGGGGTTGAGCTTATGGTGTCCGCCTAAGGATAGGGTTAGGTTTGTGGTTTGAGTTAGGCTTCAGGTTAGGTTAGGTTTGATCTTAGTTTGAGGGAGTAAGTTTAGGGCTACTGTTAGTTTTCGGTTCAGTGTTATGGTTGGAGATAGCGTCAGGGTCAGGTTAGGGTTGGGGTTGAGCTTCAGGTGTCCGCCTAGGGTTAGGGTTAGGTGTATGGTTTGATTTAGGCTTCAGGTTAGGTTAGGTTTGAACTTAGTTTGACGGAGTTAGTTTAGGGCTACTTTTAATTTTCTGTTCAGTATTATGGTTGGAGTTAGCATCAGGGTCAGGTTAGGGTTGGGGTTAGCTTGAGGTGTCCGCCTAGGGTTAGGGTTAGGTCTATGGTTTGAGTTAGGCTTCAGGTTAGGTTATGTTTGAACTTAGTTTGAGGGAGTAAGTTTAGGGCTACTGTTAGTTTTCGGTTCAGTTTTACGGATGGAGTTAGCGTGAGGGTCAGGTTAGGGTTGGGGTTGAGCTTAAGGTGTCCGCCTATGGTTAGGGTTAGGTGTATGGTTTGATTTAGGCTTCAGGTTAGGTTAGGTTTGAACTTAGTTTGAGGGATTAAGTTTAGGGCTACTGTTAGTTTTCGTTTAACTGTTACGGTTGGAGTAAGCGTCAGGGTCAGGTTAGGGTGGGGGTTAAGCATAAGGTGTCCGCCTAGGGTTAGGGTTAGGTCTATGGTTTCATTTAGGCTTCAGGTTAGGTTAGGATTGAACTTAGTTTGAGGGAGTAAGTTTAGGGCTACTGTTAGTTTTCGGTTCAGTGTTACGGTTGGAGTTAGCGTGAGGGTCAGGTTAGGGTTGGGGTTGAGCTAAGGTGTCCGCATAGGGTTAGGGTTAGGTCTGTGGTTTGAGTTAGGCTTCAGGTTAGATTAGGTTTAAACTTAGTTTGAGGGAGTAAGTTTGGGGCTACTCTTAGTTTTCGGGTAACTGTTACTGTTGGAGTTAGTGTCAGGGCCAGGTTAGGGTTGGGGTTGAGCTTAAGGTGTCCGCCTAGGGTTAGGGTTAGGTCTATGGTTTCATTTAGGCTTCAGGTAACGTTAGGATTGAACTTAGTTTGAGGGAGTAAGTTTAGGGCTACTGGTAGTTTTCGGTTCAGTGTTATGGTTGGAGATAGCGTCAGGGTCAGGTTATGTTTGGGGTTGAGCTTCAGGTGACCGCCTAGGGTTAGGGTTAGTTCTGTGGTTTGAGTTAGGCTTCAGGTTAGGTTAGGTTTGAACTTAGTTTGAGGGAGTAAGTTTAGGGCAACTGTTAGTTTTCGGTTCAGTGTTACGGTTGGAGTTAGCGTCAGGTTAAGGTTAGGGTTGGGGATGAGCTTAAGGTGTCCGCCTAGGGTTAGGGTTAGGTCTGTGGTTTGAGTTAGGCTTCAAGTTAGGTTAGGTTTGAACTTAGTTTGAGGGAGTAAGTTTAGGGCTACTGTTAGTTTTCGGTTCAGTGTTACGGTTGCAGTTAGCGTGAGGGTCAGGTTAGGGTTGGGGTTGAGCTTAAGGTGTCCGCCTTGGGTTAGGGTAAGTTGTATGGTTTGATTTAGGCTTCAGGTTAGGTTAGGTTTGAACTTAGTTTGAGGGAGTAAGTTTAGGGCTACTGTTAGTCTTCGTTTAACTGTTATGGTTGGAGTAAGCGTCAGGGTCAGGTTAGGGTGGGGGTTAAGCATAAGGTGTCCGTCTAGGGTTAGGTTTAGGTCTATGGTTTCATTTAGGCTTCAGGTTAGGTTAGGTTTGAAGTTAGCTTGAGGGAGTAAGTTTAGGGCTACTGTTAGTTTTCGGTTAACTGTTACAGTTGGAGTAAGCGTCAGGGTCAGGGTAGGGTGGGGTTTAAGCATAAGGTGTCCGCCTAGGGTTAGGGTTAGGTCTATGATTTGATTTAGGCTTCAGGTTAGGTTAGGTTTGAAGTTAGTTTGAGGGAGTAAGTTTAGGGCTACTGTTAGTTTTCGGTTCAGTGTTACGGTTGGAGTTAGCGTGAGGGTCAGGTAAGGGTTGGGGTTGAGCTTAAGGTGTCCGCCTAGGGTTAGGGTTAGGTTTGTGGTTTGAGTTAGGCTTCAGGTTAGGTTAGGTTTGAACTTAGTTTGAGGGAGTAAGTTTAGGGCTACTGTTAGTTTTTGGTTCAGTGTTACGGTTGGAGATAGCATCAGGGTCAGGTTAGGGTTGGGGTTGAGCTTCAGGTGTCCGCCTAGGGTTAGGGTTAGGTTTATGGTTTCAGTTAGGCTTCAGGTTAGATTAGGTTTGAAGTTAGTTTGAGGGTGTAAGTTCAGGGCTACTGTTAGTTTTCAGTTAAATGTTACAGTTGGAGTAAGCGTTAGGGTCAGGTTAGGGTGGGCGTTAAGCATAAGTTGTTCGCCTAGGGTTAGGGTTAAGTGTATGGTTTGATTTAGGCTTCAGGTTAGGTTCGGTTTGAACTCAGTTTGAGGGAGTTAGTTTAGGGCTACTGTTAGTTTTCGGTTCAGTGTTACGGTTGGATTTAGCCTCAGGGTCAGGTTAGGGTTGGGGTTAAGCTTAAGGTGTTCGCCTAGGGTTAGGGTTAGGTCTATTGTTTGAGTTAGGCTTCAAGTTAGGTTAGGTTTGAACTTAGTTTGAGGGAGTAAGTTTAGGCCTATTGCATTTTTCGGTTTAGTGTTACGGTTGAATTTAGCCTCAGGTTCAGGTTAGGGTTTGGGTAAAGCTTAAGGTGTCCGCCTAGGTTTAGGGTTAGGTCTGTGATTTGAGTTAGGCTTCAGGTTAGGTTAGGTTTGAACTTAGTTTTAGGGAGTATGTTTAGGGCTACTGTTAGTTTTCGGTTCAGTGATACGGTTGGAGTTAGCATGAGTGTCAGGTTAGGGTTAGGTTTGAGCTTCAGTTGTCCGCCCAGGGTTAGGGTTAGGCGTATGGTTTGATTTAGGCTTCAGGTTAGGTTACGTTTGAATTTAGTTTGAGGGAGTAAGTTTAGGGGTACTGTTAGTTTTCGGGTAACTATTACGATTGGAGTTAGCGTCAGGGCCAGGTTATGGTTGGGGATTAGCTTAAGGTGTCCGCCTAGGGTTACGGATAGTTGTAAGGTTTGATTTAGGCTTCAGGTTAGGTTATGTTTGAACTTAGTTAGAGGGAGTAAGTTTAGGGCTACTGATAGTTTTCGGTTAACTATTACGGTTGGTGTAAGTGTCAGGGTCAGGTTAGGTTTGGGGTTGAGCTTAAGGTATCCGCCTAGGGTTAGGGTTAGGTGTATGGTTTGATTTAGGCTTCAGGTTATGATAGGTTTGAACTTAGTTTGAGGGAGTAAGTTTAGGGCTACTTTTAATTTTCGGTTCAGAGTTACGGTTGGAGATAGCGTCAGGGTCAGGTTAGGGTTGTGGTTGAGCTTCAGGTGTCCTCCTTGGGTTAGGGTTGGGTCTATGGTTTGTGTTAGTCTTCAGGTTAGGTTAGGTTTGAACTTAGTTTGAGGGAGTAAGTTTAGGGCTACTGTTAGTTTTCGGTTCAGTGTTACGGTTGGAGTTAGGGTGAGGGTCAGGTTAGGGTTGGGGTTGAGCTTAAGGTGTCCGCCTAGGGTTAGGGTTAGGTGTATGGTTTGAGTTAGGCTTCAGGTTAGGTTAGGTTTGAACTTAGTTTGAGGGAGTAAGTTAAGGGCTACTGTTAGTTTTTGGTTCAATGTTACGGTTGGAGATAGAGTCATCGTCAGGTTGGGGTTGGGGATGAGCTTCAGGTGTCCGCCTAGGGTTAGGGTTAGGTCTATGGTTTGAGTTAGGCTTCAGGTTAGATTAGGTTTGAAGTTAGTTTGAGGGTGTAAGTTCAGGGCTACTGTTAGTTTTCGGTTAACTGTTACAGTTGGAGTAAGCGTTAGGGTCAGGTTAGGGTGGGGGTTAAGCATAAGTTGTTCGCCTAGGGTTAGGGTTAGGTCTATGATTTGATTTAGGCTTCAGGTTAGGTTAGGTTTGAACTTAGTTTGAGGGAGTCAGTTTAGGGCTACTGTTCGTTTTCGGTTAACTGTTACGGTTGGAGTAAGCGTCAGGGTCAGGTTAGGATTGTCGTAGAGCTTAAGGTGTCCGCCTAGGGTTAGGGTTAGGAGTATGGTTTGATTTAGGCTTCAGGTTAGGTTAGGCTTGAACTCAGTTTTAGGGACTAAGTTTAGGGCTACTGTTAGTTTTTGATTCAGTGTTACATTTGGAGTTAGCGTGAGTGTCCGGTTAGGGTTGGGGTTGAGCTTAAGGTGTCCGCCTAGGGTTACGGTTAGGTCTGTGGTTTGAGAGAGGCTTCAGGTTAGGTTAGGTTTGAACTTAGTTTGAGGGAGTAAGTTTAGGGCTACTGTTAGTTTTCGGTTCAGTCCTACGGTTGGAGATAGCGTCAGGGTCAGGTTAGGGTTGTGGTTGAGCTTCAGGTGTCCGCCTAGGGTTAGGGTTAGGTCTATGGTTTGAGTTAGGCTTCAGGTTAGGTTAGGTTTGACCTTAGTTTGAGGGAGTAAGTTTAGGGCTACTGTTGTTTTCGGTTCAGTGTTACGGTTGGAGTTAGGGTGAGGGTCAGGTTAGGGTTGGGGTTGAGCTTAAGGTGTCCGCCTAGGGTTAGGGTTAGGTGTATGGTTTGATTTAGGCTTCAGGTTAGGTTAGGTTTGAACTTAGTTTGAGGGAGTAAGTTTAGGGCTACTGTTAGTTTTCGGGAAACTGTTACGGTTGGAGTTAGCGTCAGGGCCAGGTTAGGGTTGGGGTTGAGATTAAGGTTTCCGCCTAGGGTTAGGGTTAGGTGTATGGTTTCATTTAGGCTTAAGGTTAGGTTAGGTATGAAGTTAGTTTGATGGAGTAAGTTTAGGGCTACTGTTAGTTTTCGGTTAACTCTTACAGTTGGAGTAATCGTCAGGGTCAGGTTAGGGTGGAGGTTAAGCATAAGGTGTCCGCCTAGGGTTAGGGTTAGGTCTAAGATTTGATTTAGGCTTCAGGTTAGGTTAGGTTTGAACTTAGTTTGAGGGAGTCAGTTTAGGGCTACTGTTAGTTTTCGGTTAACTGTTACGGTTGGTGTAAGTGTCAGGGTCAGGTTAGGTTTGGGGTTAAGCTTAAGGTGTCCGCCTAGGGTTAGGGTTAGGTCTATTGTTTGAATTAGGCTTCAGGTTAGGTTAAGTTTGAACTTAGTTTGAGGGAGTAAGTTTAGGGCTACTGTTAGTTTTCGGTTCAGTGTTACTGTTGGAGTTAGCGTGAGGGTCAGGTTAGGGTTGGGGTTGAGCTTAAGGTGTCCGCCTAGGGTTAGGGTTATGTGTATGGTTTGAGTTAGGCTTCAGGTTAGGTTAGGTTTGAACTTAGTTTGAGGGAGTAAGTTTAGGGCTACTGTTAGTTTTCGGTTCAGTGTTATGGTTGGAGATAGCGTCAGGGTCAGGTTATGGTTGGGGTTGAGCTTCAGGTGTCCGCCTAGGGTTAGGGTTAGGTCTATGGTTTGAGTTAGGCTTCAGGTTATGTTAGGTTTGAACTTTGGTTGAGGGAGTAAGTTTAGGGCTACTGTTAGTATTCGGTTCAGTGTTACAGTTGGAGTTAGCGTGAGGGTCAGGTTAGGGTCGGGGTTGAGCTTAAGGTGTCCGTCTAGGGTTAGGGTTAGGTTTATGGTTTGATTTAGGCTTCAGGTTAGTTTAGGTTTGAATTTAGTTTGAGGGAGTAAGTTTAGGGCTACTGTTAGTTTTCGTGTAACTGTTACGGTTGGAGTTAGCGTCAGGGCCAGGTTATGGTTGGGGTTGAGCTTTAGGTGTCCGCTTAGAGTTACGGTTAGGTGTATGGTTTGATTTAGGCTTTAGGTTAGGTTATGTTTGAACTTAGTTTGAGGGCGTAAGTTTAGGGCTACTGTTAGTTTTCGGTTAACTGTTACGGTTGGAGTAAGCGTCAGGGTCAGGTTAGGTTTGGGGTTGAGATTAAGGTGTCCGCCTAGGGTTAGGGTTATGTGTATGGTTTGATTTAGGCTTCAGGTTACGTTAGGTTTGAAGTTAGTATGAGGGAGTAAGTTTAGGGCTACTGTTAGTTTTCGGTTTACTGTTGCAGTTGGAGTAAGTGTCAGGGTCAGGGTAGGATGGGGTTTAAGCATAAGGTGTCCGCCTAGAGTTAGAGTTAGGTCTATGATTTGATTTAAGCTTCAGGTTAGGTTAGGTTTGAACTTAGTTTGAGGGAGTCAGTTTAGGGCTACTGTTAGTTTTCGGTTCAGTGTTACGGTTGGATTTAGCCTCAGGGTCAGGTTAGGGTTGGGGTTAAGCTTAAGGTGTCCGCCTATGGTTAGGGTTAGGTCTATTGTTTGAGTTAGGCTTCAGGGTAGGTTAGGTTTGAACTTAGTTTGAGGGAGTAAGTTTAGGGCTACTGTTAGTTTTTGGTTCACTGTTACGTTTGCAGTTAGCGTGAGGGTCCGGTTAGGGTTGGGGTTGAGCTTAAGGTGTCCGCCTAGGGTTAGAGTTAGGTCTGTGGTTTGAGTTAGGCATTAAGTTAGGTTAGGTTTGAACTTAGTTTGAGGGAGTAAGTTTAGGGATACTGTTAGTTTTCGGTTCAGTGTTATGGTTGGAGATAGCGTCAGGGTCAGGTTAGGGTTGTGGTTGAGCTTCAGGTGTCCGCCTAGGGTTAGGGTTAGGTCTATGGTTTGAGTTAGGCTTCAGGTTAGGTTACGTTTGAACTTAGTTTGAGGGAGTAAGTTTAGGCCTACTGTTAGTTATCGGTTCAGTGTTACGGTTGGAATTAGGGTGAGGGTCAGGTTAGGGTTGGGGTTGAGCTTAAGGTGTCCGCCTAGGGTTAGGGTTAGGTGTATGGTTAGATTTAGGCTTCAGGTTAGGTTAGGTTTGAACTTAGTTTGAGGGAGTAAGTTTAGGGCTACTCTTAGTTTTCTGGTAACTGTTACTGTTGGAGTTAGCGTCAGGGCCAGGTTAGTGTTGGGGTTGAGCTTAAGGTGTCCGCCTAGGGTTAGGGTTAGGTTTATGGTTTGATTTAGGCTTCAGGTTAGGTTAGGTTTGAACTTAGTTTGAGGAATTAAGTTTAGGGCTACTGTTAGTTTTCGGTTAACTGTTGCAGTTGGAGTAAGCGTCAGGGTCAGGTTAGGGTGGAGCTTAAGCATAAGGTGTCCGCCTAGGGTTAGGGTTAGGTGTATGGTTTGATTTAGGCTTCAGGTTAGGTTAGGTTTGAACTTAGTTAGAGGGAGTAAGTTTAGGGCTACTGTTAGTTTTCGGGAAACTGTTACGGTTGGAGTTAGCGTCAGGGCCAGGTTAGGGTTGGGGTTGAGATTAAGGTTTCCGCCTAGGGTTAGGGTTAGGTGTATGGTTTCATTTAGGCTTAAGGTTAGGTTAGGTATGAAGTTAGTTTGATGGAGTAATTTTAGGGCTACTGTTAGTTTTCGGTTAACTCTTACAGTTGGAGTAATCGTCAGGGTCAGGTTAGGGTGGGGGTTAAGCATAAGGTGTCCGCCTAGGTTTAGGGTTAGGTCTAAGATTTGATTTAGGCTTCAGGTTAGGTTAGGTTTGAACTTAGTTTGAGGGAGTCAGTTTAGGGCTACTGTTAGTTTTCCGTTAACTGTTACGGTTGGTGTAAGTGTCAGGGTCAGGTTAGGTTTGGGGTTAAGCTTAAGGTGTCCGCCTAGGGTTAGGGTTAGGTCTATTGTTTGAGTTAGGCTTCAGGTTAGGTTAAGTTTGAACTTAGTTTGAGGGAGTAAGTTTAGGGCTACTGTTTGTTTTCGGTTCAGTGTTACTGTTGGAGTTAGCGTGAGGGTCAGGTTAGGGTTGGGGTTGAGCTTAAGGTGTCCGCCTAGGGTTAGGGTTATGTGTATGGTTTGAGTTAGGCTTCAGGTTAGGTTAGGTTTGAACTTAGTTTGAGGGAGTAAGTTTAGGGCTACTGTTAGTTTTCGGTTCAGTGTTATGGTTGGAGATAGCGTCAGGGTCAGGTTATGGTTGGGGTTGAGCTTCAGGTTTCCGCCTAGGGTTAGGGTTAGGTCTATGGTTTGAGTTAGGCTTCAGGTTATGTTAGGTTTGAAATTAGTTTGAGGGAGTAAGTTTAGGGCTACTGTTAGTATTCGGTTCAGTGTTACAGTTGGAGTTAGCGTGAGGGTCAGGTTAGGGTTGGGGTTGAGCTTAAGGTGTCCGTCTAGGGTTAGGGTTAGGTTTATGGTTTGATTTAGGCTTCAGGTTAGTTTAGGTTTGAATTTAATTTGAGGGAGTAAGTTTAGGGCTACTGTTAGTTTTCGTGTAACTGTTACGGTTGGAGTTAGCGTCAGGGCCAGGTTATGGTTGGGGTTGAGCTTTAGGTGTCCGCTTAGAGTTACGGTTAGGTGTATGGTTTGATTTAGGCTTCAGGTTAGGTTATGTTTGAACTTAGTTTGAGGGCGTAAGTTTAGGGCTACTGTTAGTTTTCGGTTAACTGTTACGGTTGGAGTAAGCATCAGGGTCAGGTTAGGTTTGGGGTTGAGATTAAGGTGTCCGCCTACGGTTAGGGTTATGTGTATGGTTTGATTTAGGCTTCAGGTTACGTTAGGTTTGAAGTTAGTTTGAGGGAGTAAGTTTAGGGCTACTGTTAGTTTTCGGTTTACTGTTGCAGTTGTAGTAATCGTCAGGGTCAGGGTAGGATGGGGTTTAAGCATAAGGTGTCCGCCTAGAGTTAGAGTTAGGTCTATGATTTGATTTAAGCTTCAGGTTAGGTTAGGTTTGAACTTAGTTTGAGGGAGTCAGTTTAGGGCTACTGTTAGTTTTCAGTTCAGTGTTACGGTTGGATTTAGCCTCAGGGTCAGGTTAGGGTTGGGCTTAAGCTTAAGGTGTCCGCCTATGGTTAGGGTTAGGTCTATTGTTTGAGTTAGGCTTCAGGGTAGGTTAGGTTTGAACTTAGTTTGAGGGAGTAAGTTTAGGGCTACTGTTAGTTTTCGGTTCAGTGTTACGGTTGGAGATAGCGTCACGGTCAGGTTAGGGTTGGGGTTGAGCTTAAGGTGTCCGCCTAGGGTTAGGGTTAGGTTTATGGTTTGATTTAGGCTTCACGTTAGTTTAGGTTTGAACTTAGTTTGAGGGAGTAAGTTTAGGGCTACTGTTAGTTTTCGGGTAACTGTTAGGGTTGGAGTTAGCGTCAGGGTCAGGGTAGGGTGGGGTTTAAGCATAAGGTGTCCGCCTAGGGTTAGGGTTAGGTCTATGATTTGATTTAGGCTTCAGGTTAGGTTAGATTTGAGCTTAGAATGAGGGAGTCAGTTTAGGGCTACTGTTAGTTTTCGGTTAACTGTTACGGTTGGTGTAAGTGTCAGGGTCAGGTTAGGTTTGGGGTTGAGCTTAAGGTATCCGCCTAGGGTTAGGCTTAGGTGTATGGATTGATTTAGGCTTCAGGTTAGGTTAAGTTTGAACTTAGTTTGAGGGAGTAAGTTTAGGGCTACTGTTAGTTTTTGATTCAGTGTTACATTTGGAGTTAGCGTTAGTGTCCGGTTAGGGTTGGGGTTGAGCTTAAGGTGTCCGCCTAGGGTTAGGGTTAGGTCTGTGGTTTGAGATCGGCTTCAGGTTAGGTTAGGTTTGAACTTAGTTTGAGGGAGTAAGTTTAGGGCTACTGTTAGTTTTCGGTTCAGTGTTACGGTTGGAGATAGCGTCAGGGTCAGGTTAGGGTTGTGGTTGAGCTTCAGGTGTCCCCCTAGGGTTAGGGTTAGGTCTATGGTTTGAGTTAGACTTCAGGTTAGGTTAGGTTTGAACTTAGTTTGAGGGAGTAAGTTTAGGGCTACTGTTAGTTTTCGGCTCAGTGTTACGGTTGGAGTTAGGGTGAGGGTCAGGTTAGGGTTGGGGTTGAGCTTAAGGTGTCCGCCTAGGGTTAGGGTTAGGTGTATGGTTTGATTTAGGCTTCAGGTTAGGTTAGGTTTGAACTTAGTTTGAGGTAGTAAGTTTAGGGCTACTGTTAGTTTTCGGTTAACTGTTATGGTTGGAGTAAGCGTCAGGGTCAGGTTAGGTTTGGGGTTGAGCTTAAGGTGTCCGCCTAGGGTTAGGGTTATGTGTATGGTTTGATTTAGGCTTCAGGTTAGGTTAGGTTTGAAGTTAGTTTGAGGGAGTAAGTTTAGGGCTACTGTTATTTTTCGGTTAACTGTTACAGTTGGAGTAAGCGTCAGGGTCAGGGTAGGGTGGGGTTTAAGCATAAGGTGTCCACCTAGGGTTAGGGTTAGGTGTATGATTTGATTTAGGCTTCAGGTTAGGTTAGGATTGAACTTAGTTTGAGGGAGTCAGTTTAGGGCTACTGTTAGTTTTCGGTTAACTGTTACGGTTGGTGTAAGTGTCTGGGTCAGGTTAGGTTTGGGGTTGAGCTTAAGGTATCCGCCTAGGATTAGGGTTAGTTGTATGGTTTGATTTAGGCTTCAGGTTAGGATAGGTTTGAACTTAGTTTGAGGGAGTAAGTTTAGGGCTACTGTTAATTTTCGGTTCAGTGTTACGGTTGGAGATAGCGTCAGGGTCAGGTTAGGGTTGGGGTTGAGCTTCAGGTGTCCGCCTAGGGTTAGGGTTAGGTCTATGGTTTGAGTTTGGCTTCAGGTTAGATTAGGTTTGAAGTTAGTTTGAGGGTGTAAGTTCAGGGCTATTGTTAGTTTTCGGTTAACTGTTACCGTTGGAGTAAGCGTCAGGGTCAGTTTAGGGTGGGGGTTAAGCATAAGTTGTCCGCCTAGGGTTAGGTTTAGGTCTATGATTTGATTTAGGCTTCAGGTTAGGTTAGGTTTGAACTTAGTTTGAGGGAGTCAGTTTATGGCTACTGTTAGTTTTCGGTTAACTGTTATGGTTGGAGTAAGCGTCAGGGTCAGGTTAGGTTTGTGGTAGAGCTTAAGGTGTCCGCCTAGGGTTAGGTTTAGGTGTATGGTTTGATTTAGGCTTCAGGTTAGGTTAAGTTTGAACTTAGTTTGAGGGAGTAAGTTTAGGGCTACTGTTAGTTTTTGATTCAGTGTTACATTTGGAGTTAGCGTGAGTGTCTGGTTAGGGTTGGGGTTGAGCTTAAGGTGTCCGCCGAGGGTTAGGTATAGGTCTGTGGTTTGAGATAGTCTTCAGGTTAGGTTAGGTTTGAACTTAGTTTGAGGGAGTAAGTTTAGGGCTACTGTTAGTTTTCGGTTCAGTGTTACGGTTGGAGATAGCGTCAGGGTCAGGTTAGGGTTGTGGTTGAGCTTCAGGTGTCCGCCTAGGGTTAGGGTTAGGTCTATGGTTTGAGTTAGGCTTCAGGTTAGGTTAGGTTTGAACTTAGTTTGAGGGAGTAAGTTTAGGGCTACTGTTAGTTTTCGGTTCAGTGTTACGGTTGGAGATAGCGTCAGGGTCAGGTTAGGGTTGTGGTTGAGCTTCAGGTGTCCGCCTAGGGTTAGGGTTAGGTCTATGGTTTGAGATAGTCTTCAGGTTAGGTTAGGTTGGAACTTAGTTTGAGAGAGTAAGTTTAGGGCTACTGTTAGTTTTCGGGAAACTGTTACGGTTGGAGTTAGCGTCAGGGCCAGGTTAGGGTTGGGGTTGAGATTTAGGTTTCCGCCTAGGGTTAGGGTTAGGTGTATGGTTTCATTTAGGCTTAAGGTTAGGTTAGGTTTGAACTTAGTTTGATGGAGTAAGTTTAGGGCTACTGTTATTTTTCGGTTAACTGTTACAGTTGGAGTAAGCATCAAGGTCAGGTTAGGGTGGGGGTTAAGCATAAGGTGTCCGCCTAGGTTTAGGGTTAGGTCTAAGATTTGATTTAGGCTTCAGGTTAGGTTAGGTTTGAACTTAGTTTGAGGGAGTCCGTTTAGGGCTACTGTTAGTTTTCGGTTAACTGTTACGGTTGGAGTTAGCGTCAGGGCCAGGTTATGTTTGGGGTTGAGCTTAAGGTGTCCGCCTAGAGTTACGGTTAGGTGTATGGTTTGATTTAGGCTTCAGGTTAGGTTATTTTTGAACTTAGTTTGAGGGCGTAAGTTTAGGTCTACTGTTAGTTTTCGGTTAACTGTTACGGTTGGAGATAGCGTCATGGTCAGGTTAGGGTTGGGGTTGAGCTTCAGGTGTCCGCCTAGGGTTAGGGTTAGGTCTATGGTTTGAGTTTGGCTTCAGGTTAGATTAGGTTTGAAGTTAGTTTGAGGGTGTAAGTTCAGGGCTATTGTTAGTTTTCGGTTAACTGTTACCGTTGGAGTAAGCGTCAGGGTCAGTTTAGGGTGGGGGTTAAGCATAAGTTGTCCGCCTAGGGTTAGGTTTAGGTCTATGATTTGATTTAGGCTTCAGGTTAGGTTAGGTTTGAACTTAGTTTGAGGGAGTCAGTTTAGGGCTACTGTTAGTTTTCGGATAACTGTTATGGTTGGAGTAAGCGTCAGGGTCAGATTAGGTTTGTGGTAGAGCTTAAGGTGTCCGCCTAGGGTTAGGTTTAGGTGTATGGTTTGATTTAGGCTTCAGGTTAGGTTAAGTTTGAACTTAGTTTGAGGGAGTAAGTTTAGGGCTACTGTTAGTTTTTGATTCAGTGTTACATTTGGAGTTAGCGTGAGTGTCTGGTTAGGGTTGGGGTTGAGCTTAAGGTGTCCGCCGAGGGTTAGGTATAGGTCTGCGGTTTGAGATAGTCTTCAGGTTAGGTTAGGTTTGAACTTAGTTTGAGGGTGTAAGTTTAGGGCTACTGTTAGTTTTCGGTTCAGTGTTACGGTTGGAGATAGCGTCAGGGTCAGGTTAGGGTTGTGGTTGAGCTTCAGGTGTCCGCCTAGGGTTAGGGTTAGGTCTATGGTTTGAGTTAGGCTTCAGGTTAGGTTAGGTTTGAACTTAGTTTGAGGGAGTAAGTTTAGGGCTACTGTTAGTTTTCGGTTCAGTGTTACGGTTGGAGATAGCATCAGGGTCAGGTTAGGGTTGTGGTTGAGCTTCAGGTGTCCGCCTAGGGTTAGGGTTAGGTCTATGGTTTGAGATAGTCTTCAGGTTAGGTTAGGTTTGAACTTAGTTTGAGAGAGTAAGTTTAGGGCTACTGTTAGTTTTCGGGAAACTGTTACGTTTGGAGTTAGCGTCAGGGCCAGGTTAGGGTTGGGGTTGAGATTTAGGTTTCCGCCTAGGGTTAGGGTTAGGTGTATGGTTTCATTTAGGCTTAAGTTTAGGTTAGGTTTGAAGTTAGTTTGATGGAGTAAGTTTAGGGCTACTGTTAGTTTTCGGTTAACTGTTACAGTTGGAGTAAGCGTCAATGTCATGTTAGGGTGGGGGTTATGCATAAGGTGTCCGCCTAGGTTTAGGGTTAGGTCTAAGATTTGATTTAGGCTTCAGGTTAGGTTAGGTTTGAACTTAGTTTGAGGGAGTCCGTTTAGGGCTACTGTTAGTTTTCGGTTAACTGTTACGGTTGGTGTAAGTGTCAGGGTCAGGTTAGTTTTGGGGTTGAGGTTAAGGTATCCGCCTAGGGTTACGGTTAGGTGTATGGTTTGATTTCGGCTTCAGGTTAGGATAGGTTTGAACTTAGTTTGAGGGAGTAAGTTTAGGGCTACTGTTAGTTTTCGTTTAACTGTTACTGTTGGAGTAAGCGTCAGGGTGAGGTTAGGGTGGGTGTTAACCATAAGGTGTCCTCCTAGGGTTAGGGTTAGGTCTATGGTTTCATTTAGGCTTCAGGTTAGGTTAGGATTGAACTTAGTTTGAGGGAGTAAGTTTAGGGCTACTGTTAGTTTTCGGTTCAGTGTTACAGTTGGATTTAGCCTCAGGGTCAGGATAGGGTTGGGTTTAAGCTTAAGGTGTCCGCCTAGGGTTATGGTTAGGTCTATTGTTTGAGTTAGGCTTCAGGTTAGGTTAAGTTTGAACTTAGTTTGAGGGAGTAAGTTTAGGGCTACTGTTAGTATTCGGTTCAGTGTTACAGTTGGAGTTAGCTTGAGGGTCAGGTTAGGGTTGGGGTTGAGCTTAAGGTGTCCGTCTAGGGTTAGGGTTAGGTTTATGGTTTGATTTAGGCTTCAGGTTAGTTTAGGTTTGAACTTAGTTTGAGGGAGTAAGTTTAGGGCTACTGTTAGTTTTCGGGTAACTGTTACGGTTGGAGTTAGCGTCAGGGTCAGGTTATGGTTGGGGTTGAGCTTAAGGTGTCCGCTTAGAGTTACGGTTAGGTGTATGGTTTGATTTAGGCTTCAGGGTAGGTTATGTTTGAACTTAGTTTGAGGGCGTAAGTTTAGGGCTACTGTTAGTTTTCGGTTAACTGTTACGGTTGGAGTAAGCGTCAGGGTCAGGTTAGGTTTGGGGTTGAGCTTAAGGTGTCCGCCTAGGGTTAGGGTTATGTGTATGGTTTGATTTAGGCTTCAGGTTAGGTTAGGTTTGAACTTAGTTTGAGGGAGTAAGTTTAGGGCTACTGTTCGTTTTTGGTTAACTGTTACAGTTGGAGTAAGCGTCAGGGTCAGGTTAGGGTGGGGGTTAAGTATAAGGTGTCCGCCTAGGGTTAGGGTTAGGTCTATGATTTGATTTAGGCTTCAGGTTAGTTTAGGTTTGAACTTAGTTTGAGGGAGTCAGTTTAGGGCTACTGTTAGTTTTCGGTTCAGTGTTACGGTTGGATTTAGCCTCAGGGTCAGGTTAGGGTTGGGGTTAAGCTTAAGGTGTCCGCCTAGGGTTAGGGTTAGGTCTATTGTTTGAGTTAGGCTTCAGGGTAGGTTAGGTTTGAACTTAGTTTGAGGGAGTAAGTTTAGGGCAACTGTTAGTTTTTGGTTCAGTGTTACGTTTGGAGTTAGCGTGAGGGTCCGGTTAGGGTTGGGGTTGGGCTTAAGGTGTCCGCCTAGGGTTAGAGTTAGGTCTGTGGTTTCAGTTAGGCATCAAGTTAGGTTATGTTTGAACTTAGTTTGAGGGAGTAAGTTTAGGGCTACTCTTAGTTTTCGGGTAACTGTTGCTGTTGGAGTTAGCGTCAGGTCCAGGTTAGGGTTGGGGTTGAGCTTAAGGTGTCCACCTAGGGTTAAGGTTACGTGTATGGTTTGATTTAGGCTTCAGGTTAGGTTAGGTTTGAACTTAGTTTGAGGGAGTCCGTTTAGGGCTACTGTTGGTTTTCGGTTAACTGTTAAGGTTGGAGTTAGCGTCAGGGCCAGGTTAGGGTTGGGGTTGAGCTTAAGGTGTCCGCCTAGAGTTACGGTGAGGTGTATGGTTTGATTTAGGCTTCAGGTTAGGTTATTTTTGAACTTAGTTTGAGGGCGTAAGTTTAGGGCTACTGTTAGTTTTCGGTTAACTGTTATGGTTGGAGTAAGCGTCAGGGTCAGGTTAGGTTTGGGGTTGAGCTTAAGGTGTCCGCCTAGGGTTAGGGTTATGTGTATGGTTTGATTTAGGCTTCAGGTTAGGTTAGGTTTGAAGTTAGTTTGAGGGAGTAAGTTTAGGGCTACTGTTATTTTTCGGTTAACTGTTACAGTTGGAGTAAGCGTCAGGGTCAGGGTAGGGTGGGGTTTAAGCATAAGGTGTCCACCTAGGGTTAGGGTTAGGTGTATGATTTGATTTAGGCTTCAGGTTAGGTTAGGATTGAACTTAGTTTGAGGGAGTCAGTTTAGGGCTACTGTTAGTTTTCGGTTAACTGTTACGGTTGGTGTAAGTGTCTGGGTCAGGTTAGGTTTGGGGTTGAGCTTAAGGTATCCGCCTAGGATTAGGGTTAGTTGTATGGTTTGATTTAGGCTTCAGGTTAGGATAGGTTTGAACTTAGTTTGAGGGAGTAAGTTTAGGGCTACTGTTAATTTTCGGTTCAGTGTTACGGTTGGAGATAGCGTCAGGGTCAGGTTAGGGTTGGGGTTGAGCTTCAGGTGTCCGCCTAGGGTTAGGGTTAGGTCTATGGTTTGAGTTTGGCTTCAGGTTAGATTAGGTTTGAAGTTAGTTTGAGGGTGTAAGTTCAGGGCTATTGTTAGTTTTCGGTTAACTGTTACCGTTGGAGTAAGCGTCAGGGTCAGTTTAGGGTGGGGGTTAAGCATAAGTTGTCCGCCTAGGGTTAGGTTTAGGTCTATGATTTGATTTAGGCTTCAGGTTAGTTTAGGTTTGAACTTAGTTTGAGGGAGTAAGTTTAGGGCTACTGTTAGTTTTTGATTCAGTGTTACATTTGGAGTTAGCGTGAGTGTCTGGTTAGGGTTGGGGTTGAGCTTAAGGTGTCCGCCGAGGGTTAGGTATAGGTCTGTGGTTTGAGATAGTCTTCAGGTTAGGTTAGGTTTGAACTTAGTTTGAGGGAGTAAGTTTAGGGCTACTGTTAGTTTTCGGTTCAGTGTTACGGTTGGAGATAGCGTCAGGGTCAGGTTAGGGTTGTGGTTGAGCTTCAGGTGTCCGCCTAGGGTTAGGGTTAGGTCTATGGTTTGAGTTAGGCTTCAGGTTAGGTTAGGTTTGAACTTAGTTTGAGGGAGTAAGTTTAGGGCTACTGTTAGTTTTCGGTTCAGTGTTACGGTTGGAGATAGCGTCAGGGTCAGGTTAGGGTTGTGGTTGAGCTTCAGGTGTCCGCCTAGGGTTAGGGTTAAGTCTATGGTTTGAGATAGTCTTCAGGTTAGGTTAGGTTTGAACTTAGTTTGAGAGAGTAAGTTTAGGGCTACTGTTAGTTTTCGGGAAACTGTTACGGTTGGAGTTAGCGTCAGGGCCAGGTTAGGGTTGGGGTTGAGATTTAGGTTTCCGCCTAGGGTTAGGGTTAGGTGTATGGTTTCATTTAGGCTTAAGTTTAGGTTAGGTTTGAAGTTAGTTTGATGGAGTAAGTTTAGGGCTACTGTTAGTTTTCGGTTAACTGTTACAGTTGGAGTAAGCGTCAATGTCATGTTAGGGTGGGGGTTATGCATAAGGTGTCCGCCTAGGGTTAGGGTTAGGTGTATGATTTGATTTAGGCTTCAGGTTAGGTTAGGTTTGAACTTAGTTTGAGGGAGTCAGTTTAGGGCTACTGTTAGTTTTCGGTTAACTGTTACGGTTGGTGTAAGTGTCAGGGTCTGGTTAGGTTTGGGGTTGAGCTTAAGGTATCCGCCTAGGATTAGGGTTAGTTGTATGGTTTGATTTAGGCTTCAGGTTAGGATAGGTTTGAACTTAGTTTGAGGGAGTAAGTTTAGGGCTACTGTTAATTTTCGGTTCAGTGTTACGGTTGGAGATAGCGTCAGGGTCAGGTTAGGGTTGGGGTTAAGCTTCAGGTGTCCGCCTAGGGTTAGGGTTAGGTCTATGGTTTGAGTTTGGCTTCAGGTTAGATTAGGTTTGAAGTTAGTTTGAGGGTGTAAGTTCAGGGCTATTGTTAGTTTTCGGTTAACTGTTACCGTTGGAGTAAGCGTCAGGGTCAGTTTAGGGTGGGGGTTAAGCATAAGTTGTCCGCCTAGGGTTAGGTTTAGGTCTATGATTTGATTTAGGCTTCAGGTTAGGTTAGGTTTGAACTTAGTTTGAGGGAGTCAGTTTAGGGCTACTGTTAGTTTTCGGTTAACTGTTATGGTTGGAGTAAGCGTCAGGGTCAGGTTAGGTTTGTGGTAGAGCTTAAGGTGTCCGCCTAGGGTTAGGTTTAGGTGTATGGTTTGATTTAGGCTTCAGGTTAGGTTAAGTTTGAACTTAGTTTGAGGGAGTAAGTTTAGGGCTACTGTTAGTTTTTGATTCAGTGTTACATTTGGAGTTAGCGTGAGTGTCTGGTTAGGGTTGGGGTTGAGCTTAAGGTGTCCGCCGAGGGTTAGGTATAGGTCTGTGGTTTGAGATAGTCTTCAGGTTAGGTTAGGTTTGAACTTAGTTTGAGGGAGTAAGTTTAGGGCTACTGTTAGTTTTCGGTTCAGTGTTACGGTTGGAGATAGCGTCAGGGTCAGGTTAGGGTTGTGGTTGAGCTTCAGGTGTCCGCCTAGGGTTAGGGTTAGGTCTATGGTTTGAGTTAGGCTTCAGGTTAGGTTAGGTTTGAACTTAGTTTGAGGGAGTAAGTTTAGGGCTACTGTTAGTTTTCGGTTCAGTGTTACGGTTGGAGATAGCGTCAGGGTCAGGTTAGGGTTGTGGTTGAGCTTCAGGTGTCCGCCTAGGGTTAGGGTTAGGTCTATGGTTTGAGATAGTCTTCAGGTTAGGTTAGGTTGGAACTTAGTTTGAGAGAGTAAGTTTAGGGCTACTGTTAGTTTTCGGGAAACTGTTACGGTTGGAGTTAGCGTCAGGGCCAGGTTAGGGTTGGGGTTGAGATTTAGGTTTCCGCCTAGGGTTAGGGTTAGGTGTATGGTTTCATTTAGGCTTAAGTTTAGGTTAGGTTTGAAGTTAGTTTGATGGAGTAAGTTTAGGGCTACTGTTAGTTTTCGGTTAACTGTTACAGTTGGAGTAAGCGTCAATGTCATGTTAGGGTGGGGGTTATGCATAAGGTGTCCGCCTAGGGTTAGGGTTAGGTCTAAGATTTGATTTAGGCTTCACGTTAGGTTAGGTTTGAACTTAGTTTGAGGGAGTCCGTTTAGGGCTGCTGTTAGTTTTCGGTTAACTGTTACGGTTGGTGTAAGTGTCAGGGTCAGGTTAGGTTTGGGGTTGAGGTTAAGGTATCCGCCTAGGGTTACGGTTAGGTGTATGGTTTGATTTCGGCTTCAGGTTAGGATAGGTTTGAACTTAGTTTGAGGGAGTAAGTTTAGGGCTACTGTTAGTTTTCGTTTAACTGTTACTGTTGGAGTAAGCGTCAGGGTCAGGTTAGGGTGGGTGTTAAACATAAGGTGTCCTCCTAGGGTTAGGGTTAGGTCTATGGTTTCATTTAGGCTTCAGGTTAGGTTAGGATTGAACTTAGTTTGAGGGAGTAAGTTTAGGGCTACTGTTAGTTTTCGGTTCAGTGTTACAGTTGGATTTAGCCTCAGGGTCAGGATAGGGTTGGGGTTAAGCTTAAGGTGTCCTCCTAGGGTTATGGTTAGGTCTATTGTTTGAGTTAGGCTTCAGGTTAGGTTAAGTTTGAACTTAGTTTGAGGGAGTAAGTTTAGAGCTACTGTTAGTTTTCGGTTCAGTGTTACGGTTGGAGTTAGCGTGAGGGTCAGGTTAGGGTTGGGGTTGAAATTAAGGTGTCCGCCTACGGTTAGGGTTAGGTCTGTGGTTTGAGTTAGGCTTCAGGTTAGGTTAGGTTTGAACTTAGTTTGAGGGAGTAAGTTTAGGGCTACTGTTAGTTTTCGGTTCAGTGTTATGGTTGGAGATAGCGTCAGGGTCAGGTTATGGTTGGGGTTGAGCTTCAGGTGTCCGCCTAGGGTTAGGGTTAAGTCTATGGTTTGAGTTAGGCTTCGGGTTAGTTTAGGTTTGAACTTAGTTTGAGGGAGTAAGTTTAGGGCTACTGTTAGTATTCGGTTCAGTGTTATAGTTGGAGTTAGCTTGAGGGTCAGGTTAGGGTTGGGGTTGAGCTTAAGGTGTCCGTCTAGGGTTAGGGTTAGGTTTATGGTTTGATTTAGGCTTCAGGATAGTTTAGGTTTGAACTTAGTTTGAGGGAGTAAGTTTAGGGCTACTGTTAGTTTTCGGGTAACTGTTACGGTTGGAGTTAGCGTCAGGGTCAGGTTATGGTTGGGGTTGAGCTTAAGGTGTCCGCTTAGAGTTACGGTTAGGTGTATGGTTTGATTTAGGCTTCAGGGTAGGTTATGTTTGAACTTAGTTTGAGGGCGTAAGTTTAGGGCTACTGTTAGTTTTCGGTTAACTGTTACGGTTGGAGTAAGCGTCAGGGTCAGGTTAGGTTTGGGGTTGAGCTTAAGGTGTCCGCCTAGGGTTAGGGTTATGTGTATGGTTTGATTTAGGCTTCAGGTTACGTTAGGTTTGAAGTTAGTTTGAGGGAGTAAGTTTAGGGCTACTGTTAGTTTTTGGTTAACTGTTACAGTTGGAGTAAGCGTCAGGGTCAGGTTAGGGTGGGGTTTAAGCATAAGGTGTCCGCCTAGGGTTAGGGTTAGGTCTATGATTTGATTTAGGCTTCAGGTTAGTTTAGGTTTGAACTTAGTTTGAGGGAGTCAGTTTAGGGCTACTGTTAGTTTTCGGTTCAGTGTTACGGTTGGATTTAGCCTCAGGGTCAGGTTAGGGTTGGGGTTAAGCTTAAGGTGTCCGCCTAGGGTTAGGGTTAGGTCTATTGTTTGAGTTAGGCTTCAGGGTAGGTTAGGTTTGAACTTAGTTTGAGGGAGTAAGTTTAGGGCTACTGTTAGTTTTTGGTTCAGTGTTACGTTTGGAGTTAGCGTGAGGGTCCGGTTAGGGTTGGGGTTGGGCTTAAGGTGTCCGCCTAGGGTTAGAGTTAGGTCTGTGGTTTCAGTTAGGCATCAAGTTAGATTATGTTTGAACTTAGTTTGAGGGAGTAAGTTTAGGGCTACTCTTAGTTTTCGGGTAACTGTTGCTGTGGAGTTAGCGTCAGGGCCAGGTTAGGGTTGGGGTTGAGCTTAAGGTGTCCACCTAGGGTTAAGGTTACGTGTATGGTTTGATTTAGGCTTCAGTTTAGGTTAGGATTGAACTTAGTTTGAGGGAGTAAGTTTAGGGCTACTGTTAGTTTTCGGGAAACTGTTACGGTTGGAGTTAGCGTCAGGGCCAGGTTAGGGTTGGGGTTGAGATTAAGGTGTCCGCCTAGGGTTAGGGTTAGATGTATGGTTTCATTTAGGCTTAAGGTTAGGTTAGGTTTGAAGTTAGTTTGATGGAGTAAGTTTAGGGCTACTGTTAGTTTTCGGTTAACTGTTACAGTTGGAGTAAGCGTCAAGGTCAGGTTAGGGTGGGGGTTAAGCATAAGGTGTCCGCCTAGGGTTAGGGTTAGGTCTAAGATTTGATTTAGGCTTCAGGTTAGGTTAGGTTTGAACTTAGTTTGAGGGAGTCAGTTTAGGGCTACTGTTAGTTTTTGGTTAACTGTTACGGTTGGTGTAAGTGTCAGGGTCAGGTTAGGTTTGGGGTAGAGCTTAAGGTGTCCGCCTAGGGTTAGGGTTAGGTCTATTGTTTGAATTAGGCTTCAGGTTAGGTTAAGTTTGAACTTAGTTTGAGGGAGTAAGTTTAGGGCTACTGTTAGTTTTCGGTTCAGTGTTACTGTTGGAGTTAGCGTGAGGGTCAGGTTAGGGTTGGGGTTGAGCTTAAGGTGTCCGCCTAGGGTTAGGGTTATGTGTATGGTTTGAGTTAGGCTTCAGGTTAGGTTAGGTTTGAACTTAGTTTGAGGGAGTAAGTTTAGGGCTACTGTTAGTTTTCGGTTCAGTGTTATGGTTGGAGATAGCGTCAGGGTCAGGTTATGGTTGGGGTTGAGCTTCAGGTGTCCGCCTAGGGTTAGGGTTAGGTCTATGGTTTGAGTTAGGCTTCAGGTTATGTTAGGTTTGAACTTTGGTTGAGGGAGTAAGTTTAGGGCTACTGTTAGTATTCGGTTCAGTGTTACAGTTGGAGTTAGCGTGAGGGTCAGGTTAGGGTCGGGGTTGAGCTGAAGGTGTCCGTCTAGGGTTAGGGTTAGGTTTATGGTTTGATTTAGGCTTCAGGTTAGTTTAGGTTTGAATTTAGTTTGAGGGAGTAAGTTTAGGGCTACTGTTAGTTTTCGTGTAACTGTTACGGTTGGAGTTAGCGTCAGGGCCAGGTTATGGTTGGGGTTGAGCTTTAGGTGTCCGCTTAGAGTTACGGTTAGGTGTATGGTTTGATTTAGGCTTTAGGTTAGGTTATGTTTGAACTTAGTTTGAGGGCGTAAGTTTAGGGTTACTGTTAGTTTTCGGTTAACTGTTACGGTTGGAGTAAGCGTCAGGGTCAGGTTAGGTTTGGGGTTGAGATTAAGGTGTCCGCCTAGGGTTAGGGTTATGTGTATGGTTTGATTTAGGCTTCAGGTTATGTTAGGTTTGAAGTTAGTTTGAGGGAGTAAGTTTAGGGCTACTGTTAGTTTTCGGTTTACTGTTGCAGTTGGGGTAAGTGTCAGGGTCAGGGTAGGATGGGGTTTAAGCATAAGGTGTCCGCCTAGAGTTAGAGTTAGGTCTATGATTTGATTTAAGCTTCAGGTTAGGTTAGGTTTGAACTTAGTTTGAGGGAGTCAGTTTAGGGCTACTGTTAGTTTTCGGTTCAGTGTTACGGTTGGATTTAGCCTCAGGGTCAGGTTAGGGTTGGGGTTAAGCTTAAGGTGTCCGCCTATGGTTAGGGTTAGGTCTATTGTTTGAGTTAGGCTTCAGGGTAGGTTAGGTTTGAACTTAGTTTGAGGGAGTAAGTTTAGGGCTACTGTTAGTTTTTGGTTCACTGTTACGTTTGCAGTTAGCGTGAGGGTCCGGTTAGGGTTGGGGTTGAGCTTAAGGTGTCCGCCTAGGGTTAGAGTTAGGTCTGTGGTTTGAGTTAGGCATTAAGTTAGGTTAGGTTTGAACTTAGTTTGAGGGAGTAAGTTTAGGGATACTGTTAGTTTTCGGTTCAGTGTTATGGTTGGAGATAGCGTCAGGGTCAGGTTAGGGTTGTGGTTGAGCTTCAGGTGTCCGCCTAGGGTTAGGGTTAGGTCTATGGTTTGAGTTAGGCTTCAGGTTAGGTTACGTTTGAACTTAGTTTGAGGGAGTAAGTTTAGGCCTACTGTTAGTTATCGGTTCAGTGTTACGGTTGGAATTAGGGTGAGGGTCAGGTTAGGGTTGGGGTTGAGCTTAAGGTGTCCGCCTAGGGTTAGGGTTAGGTGTATGGTTAGATTTAGGCTTCAGGTTAGGTTAGGTTTGAACTTAGTTTGAGGGAGTAAGTTTAGGGCTACTCTTAGTTTTCTGGTAACTGTTACTGTTGGAGTTAGCGTCAGGGCCAGGTTAGGGTTGGGGTTGAGCTTAAGGTGTCCGCCTAGGTTTAGGGTTAGGTTTATGGTTTGATTTAGGCTTCAGGTTAGGTTAGGTTTGAACTTAGTTTGAGGAATTAAGTTTAGGGCTACTGTTAGTTTTCGGTTAACTGTTGCAGTTGGAGTAAGCGTCAGGGTCAGGTTAGGGTGGAGCTTAAGCATAAGGTGTCCGCCTAGGGTTAGGGTTAGGTGTATGGTTTGATTTAAGCTTCAGGTTAGGTTAGGTTTGAACTTAGTTAGAGGGAGTAAGTTTAGGGCTACTGTTAGTTTTCGGGAAACTGTTACGGTTGGAGTTAGCGTCAGGGCCAGGTTAGGGTTGGGGTTGAGATTAAGGTTTCCGCCTAGGGTTAGGGTTAGGTGTATGGTTTCATTTAGGCTTAAGGTTAGGTTAGGTATGAAGTTAGTTTGATGGAGTAATTTTAGGGCTACTGTTAGTTTTCGGTTAACTCTTACAGTTGGAGTAATCTTCAGGGTCAGGTTAGGGTGGGGGTTAAGCATAAGGTGTCCGCCTAGGTTTAGGGTTAGGTCTAAGATTTGATTTAGGCTTCAGGTTAGGTTAGGTTTGAACTTAGTTTGAGGGAGTCAGTTTAGGGCTACTGTTAGTTTTCCGTTAACTGTTACGGTTGGTGTAAGTGTCAGGGTCAGGTTAGGTTTGGGGTTAAGCTTAAGGTGTCCGCCTAGGGTTAGGGTTAGGTCTATTGTTTGAGTTAGGCTTCAGGTTAGGTTAAGTTTGAACTTAGTTTGAGGGAGTAAGTTTAGGGCTACTGTTAGTTTTCGGTTCAGTGTTACTGTTGGAGTTAGCGTGAGGGTCAGGTTAGGGTTGGGGTTGAGCTTAAGGTGTCCGCCTAGGGTTAGGGTTATGTGTATGGTTTGAGTTAGGCTTCAGGTTAGGTTAGGTTTGAACTTAGTTTGAGGGAGTAAGTTTAGGGCTACTGTTAGTTTTCGGTTCAGTGTTATGGTTGGAGATAGCGTCAGGGTCAGGTTATGGTTGGGGTTGAACTTCAGGTTTCCGCCTAGGGTTAGGGTTAGGTCTATGGTTTGAGTTAGGCTTCAGGTTATGTTAGGTTTGAAATTAGTTTGAGGGAGTAAGTTTAGGGCTACTGTTAGTATTCGGTTCAGTGTTACAGTTGGAGTTAGCGTGAGGGTCAGGTTAGGGTTGGGGTTGAGCTTAAGGTGTCCGTCTAGGGTTAGGGTTAGGTTTATGGTTTGATTTAGGCTTCAGGTTAGTTTAGGTTTGAATTTAGTTTGAGGGAGTAAGTTTAGGGCTACTGTTAGTTTTCGTGTAACTGTTACGGTTGGAGTTAGCGTCAGGGCCAGGTTATGGTTGGGGTTGAGCTTTAGGTGTCCGCTTAGAGTTACGGTTAGGTGTATGGTTTGATTTAGGCTTCAGGTTAGGTTATGTTTGAACTTAGTTTGAGGGCGTAAGTTTAGGGCTACTGTTAGTTTTCGGTTAACTGTTACGGTTGGAGTAAGCGTCAGGGTCAGGTTAGGTTTGGGGTTGAGATTAAGGTGTCCGCCTACGGTTAGGGTTATTTTTATGGTTTGATTTAGGCTTCAGGTTACGTTAGGTTTGAAGTTAGTTTGAGGGAGTAAGTTTAGGGCTACTGTTAGTTTTCAGTTTACTGTTGCAGTTGGAGTAAGCGTCAGGGTCAGGGTAGGATGGGGTTTAAGCATAAGGTGTCCGCCTAGAGTTAGAGTTAGGTCTATGATTTGATTTAAGCTTCAGGTTAGGTTAGGTTTGAACTTAGTTTGAGGGAGTCAGTTTAGGGCTACTGTTAGTTTTCAGTTCAGTGTTACGGTTGGATTTAGCCTCAGGGTCAGGTTAGGGTTGGGCTTAAGCTTAAGGTGTCCGCCTATGGTTAGGGTTAGGTCTATTGTTTGAGTTAGGCTTCAGGGTAGGTTAGGTTTGAACTTAGTTTGAGGGAGTAAGTTTAGGGCTACTGTTAGTTTTCGGTTCAGTGTTACGGTTAGAGATAGCGTCACGGTCAGGTTAGGGTTGGGGTTGAGCTTAAGGTGTCCGCCTAGGGTTAGGGTTAGGTTTATGGTTTGATTTAGGCTTCACGTTAGTTTAGGTTTGAACATAGTTTGAGGGAGTAAGTTTAGGGCTACTGTTAGTTTTCGGGTAACTGTTAGGGTTGGAGTTAGCGTCAGGGTCAGGGTAGGGTGGGGTTTAAGCATAAGGTGTCCGCCTAGGGTTAGGGTTAGGTCTATGATTTGATTTAGGCTTCAGGTTAGGTTAGGTTTGAGCTTAGAATGAGGGAGTCAGTTTAGGGCTACTGTTAGTTTTCGGTTAACTGTTACGGTTGGTGTAAGTGTCAGGGTCAGGTTAGGTTTGGGGTTGAGCTTAAGGTATCCGCCTAGGGTTAGGTTTAGGTGTATGGATTGATTTAGGCTTCAGGTTAGGTTAAGTTTGAACTTAGTTTGAGGGAGTAAGTTTAGGGCTACTGTTAGTTTTTGATTCAGTGTTACATTTGGAGTTAGCGTTAGTGTCCGGTTAGGGTTGGGGTTGAGCTTAAGGTGTCCGCCTAGGGTTAGGGTTAGGTCTGTGGTTTGAGATAGGCTTCAGGTTAGGTTAGGTTTGAACTTAGTTTGAGGGAGTAAGTTTAGGGCTACTGTTAGTTTTCGGTTCAGTGTTACGGTTGGAGATAGCCTCAGGGTCAGGTTAGGGTTGTGGTTGAGCTTCAGGTGTCCCCCTAGGGTTAGGGTTAGGTCTATGGTTTGAGTTAGACTTCAGGTTAGGTTAGGTTTGAACTTAGTTTGAGGGAGTAAGTTTAGGGCTACTGTTAGTTTTCGGCTCAGTGTTACGGTTGGAGTTAGGGTGAGGGTCAGGTTAGGGTTGGGGTTGAGCTTAAGGTGTCCGCCTAGGGTTAGGGTTAGGTGTATGGTTTGATTTAGGCTTCAGGTTAGGTTAGGTTTGAACTTAGTTTGAGGTAGTAAGTTTAGGGCTACTGTTAGTTTTCGGGAAACTGTTACGGTTGGAGTTAGCGTCAGGGCCAGGTTAGGGTTGGGGTTGAGATTAAGGTGTCCGCCTAAGGTTAGGGTTAGGTGTATGGTTTCATTTAGGCTTAAGGTTAGGTTAGGTTTGAACTTAGTTTGATGGAGTAAGTTTAGGGCTACTGTTATTTTTCGGTTAACTGTTACAGTTGGAGTAAGCATCAAGGTCAGGTTAGGGTGGGGGTTAAGCATAAGGTGTCCGCCTAGGTTTAGGGTTAGGTCTAAGATTTGATTTAGGCTTCAGGTTAGGTTAGGTTTGAACTTAGTTTGAGGGAGTCCGTTTAGGGCTACTGTTAGTTTTCGGTTAACTGTTACGGTTGGAGTTAGCGTCAGGGCCAGGTTATGTTTGGGGTTGAGCTTAAGGTGTCCGCCTAGAGTTACGGTTAGGTGTATGGTTTGATTTAGGCTTCAGGTTAGGTTATTTTTGAACTTAGTTTGAGGGCGTAAGTTTAGGTCTACTGTTAGTTTTCGGTTAACTGTTACGGTTGGAGATAGCGTCATGGTCAGGTTAGGGTTGGGGTTGAGCTTCAGGTGTCCGCCTAGGGTTAGGGTTAGGTCTATGGTTTGAGTTTGGCTTCAGGTTAGATTAGGTTTGAAGTTAGTTTGAGGGTGTAAGTTCAGGGCTATTGTTAGTTTTCGGTTAACTGTTACCGTTGGAGTAAGCGTCAGGGTCAGTTTAGGGTGGGGGTTAAGCATAAGTTGTCCGCCTAGGGTTAGGTTTAGGTCTATGATTTGATTTAGGTTCAGGTTAGGTTAGGTTTGAACTTAGTTTGAGGGAGTCAGTTTAGGGCTACTGTTAGTTTTCGGATAACTGTTATGGTTGGAGTAAGCGTCAGGGTCAGGTTAGGTTTGTGGTAGAGCTTAAGGTGTCCGCCTAGGGTTAGGTTTAGGTGTATGGTTTGATTTAGGCTTCAGGTTAGGTTAAGTTTGAACTTAGTTTGAGGGAGTAAGTTTAGGGCTACTGTTAGTTTTTGATTCAGTGTTACATTTGGAGTTAGCGTGAGTGTCTGGTTAGGGTTGGGGTTGAGCTTAAGGTGTCCGCCGAGGGTTAGGTATAGGTCTGTGGTTTGAGATAGTCTTCAGGTTAGGTTAGGTTTGAACTTAGTTTGAGGGAGTAAGTTTAGGGCTACTGTTAGTTTTCGGTTCAGTGTTACGGTTGGAGATAGCGTCAGGGTCAGGTTAGGGTTGTGGTTGAGCTTCAGGTGTCCGCCTAGGGTTAGGGTTAGGTCTATGGTTTGAGTTAGGCTTCAGGTTAGGTTAGGTTTGAACTTAGTTTGAGGGAGTAAGTTTAGGGCTACTGTTAGTTTTCGGTTCAGTGTTACGGTTGGAGATAGCGTCAGGGTCAGGTTAGGGTTGTGGTTGAGCTTCAGGTGTCCGCCTAGGGTTAGGGTTAGGTCTATGGTTTGAGAAGGCTTCAGGTTAGGTTAGGTTTGAACTTAGTTTGAGGGAGTAAGTTTAGGGCTACTGTTAGTTTTCGGTTCAGTGTTACGGTTGGAGATAGCGTCAGGGTCAGGTTAGGGTTGTGGTTGAGCTTCAGGTGTCCGCCTAGGGTTAGGGTTAGGTCTATGGTTTGAGATAGTCTTCAGGTTAGGTTAGGTTGGAACTTAGTTTGAGAGAGTAAGTTTAGGGCTACTGTTAGTTTTCGGGAAACTGTTACGGTTGGAGTTAGCGTCAGGGCCAGGTTAGGGTTGGGGTTGAGATTTAGGTTTCCGCCTAGGGTTAGGGTTAGGTGTATGGTTTCATTTAGGCTTAAGTTTAGGTTAGGTTTGAAGTTAGTTTGATGGAGTAAGTTTAGGGCTACTGTTAGTTTTCGGTTAACTGTTACAGTTGGAGTAAGCGTCAATGTCATGTTAGGGTGGGGGTTATGCATAAGGTGTCCGCCTAGGGTTAGGGTTAGGTCTAAGATTTGATTTAGGCTTCACGTTAGGTTAGGTTTGAACTTAGTTTGAGGGAGTCCGTTTAGGGCTGCTGTTAGTTTTCGGATAACTGTTACGGTTGGTGTAAGTGTCAGGGTCAGGTTAGGTTTGGGGTTGAGGTTAAGGTATCCGCCTAGGGTTACGGTTAGGTGTATGGTTTGATTTCGGCTTCAGGTTAGGATAGGTTTGAACTTAGTTTGAGGGAGTAAGTTTAGGGCTACTGTTAGTTTTCGTTTAACTGTTACTGTTGGAGTAAGCGTCAGGGTCAGGTTAGGGTGGGTGTTAAACATAAGGTGTCCTCCTAGGGTTAGGGTTAGGTCTATGGTTTCATTTAGGCTTCAGGTTAGGTTAGGATTGAACTTAGTTTGAGGGAGTAAGTTTAGGGCTACTGTTAGTTTTCGGTTCAGTGTTACAGTTGGATTTAGCCTCAGGGTCAGGATAGGGTTGGGGTTAAGCTTAAGGTGTCCTCCTAGGGTTATGGTTAGGTCTATTGTTTGAGTTAGGCTTCAGGTTAGGTTAAGTTTGAACTTAGTTTGAGGGAGTAAGTTTAGAGCTACTGTTAGTTTTCGGTTCAGTGTTACGGTTGGAGTTAGCGTGAGGGTCAGGTTAGGGTTGGGGTTGAAATTAAGGTGTCCGCCTACGGTTAGGGTTAGGTCTGTGGTTTGAGTTAGGCTTCAGGTTAGGTTAGGTTTGAACTTAGTTTGAGGGAGTAAGTTTAGGGCTACTGTTAGTTTTCGGTTCAGTGTTATGGTTGGAGATAGCGTCAGGGTCAGGTTATGGTTGGGGTTGAGCTTCAGGTGTCCGCCTAGGGTTAGGGTTAAGTCTATGGTTTGAGTTAGGCTCCGGGTTAGTTTAGGTTTGAACTTAGTTTGAGGGAGTAAGTTTAGGGCTACTGTTAGTATTCGGTTCAGTGTTACAGTTGGAGTTAGCTTGAGGGTCAGGTTAGGGTTGGGGTTGAGCTTAAGGTGTCCGTCTAGGGTTAGGGTTAGGTTTATGGTTTGATTTAGGCTTCAGGTTAGTTTAGGTTTGAACTTAGTTTGAGGGAGTAAGTTTAGGGCTACTGTTAGTTTTCGGGTAACTGTTACGGTTGGAGTTAGCGTCAGGGTCAGGTTATGGTTGGGGTTGAGCTTAAGGTGTCCGCTTAGAGTTACGGTTAGGTGTATGGTTTGATTTAGGCTTCAGGGTAGGTTAGGTTTGAAGTTAGTTTGATGGAGTAAGTTTAGGGCTACTGTTAGTTTTCGGTTAACTGTTACAGTTGGAGTAAGCGTCAAGGTCAGGTTAGGGTGGGGGTTAAGCATAAGGTGTCCGCCTAGGGTTAGGGTTAGGTCTAAGATTTGATTTAGGCTTCAGGTTAGGTTAAGTTTGAACTTAGTTTGAGGGAGTCAGTTTAGGGCTACTGTTAGTTTTTGGTTAACTGTTACGGTTGGTGTAAGTGTCAGGGTCAGGTTAGGTTTGGGGTTGAGCTTAAGGTATCCGCCTAGGGTTAGGGTTAGGTGTATGGTTTGATTTAGGTTTCAGGTTAGGATAGGTTTGAACTTAGTTTGAGGGAGTAAGTTTAGGGCTACTTTTAGTTTTCGTTTAACTGTTACTGTTGGAGTAAGCGTCAGGGTCAGGTTAGGGTGGGTGTTAACCATAAGGTGTCGGCCTAGGGTTAGGGTTAGGTCTATGGTTTCATTTAGGCTTCAGGTTAGGTTAGGATTGAACTTAGTTTGAGGGAGTAAGTTTAGGGCTACTGTTAGTTTTCGGTTCAGTGTTACGGTTGGAGTTAGCGTGAGGGTCAGGTTAGGGTTGGGTTGAGCTTAAGGTGTCCGCCTAGGGTTAGGGTTAGGTTTGTGGTTTGAGTTAGGCTTCAGGTTAGGTTAGGTTTGAACTTAGTTTGAGGGAGTAAGTTTAGGGCTACTGTTAGTTTTTGGTTCAGTGTTACGGTTGAAGATAGCGTCAGGGTCAGGTTAGGGTTGGGGTTGAGCTTCAGGTGTCTGCCTAGGGTTAGGGTTAGGTCTATGGTTTGAGTTAGGCTTCAGGTTAGTTTAGGTTTGAAGTTAGTTTGAGGGTGTAAGTTCAGGGCTACTGTTAGTTTTCGGTTAACTGTTACAGTTGGAGTAAGCGTTAGGGTCAGGTTAGGGTGGGGGTTAAGCATAAGTTGTTCGCCTAGGGTTAGGGTTAGGTCTATGATTTGATTTAGGCTTCAGGTTAGGTTAGGTTTGAACTTAGTTTGAGGGAGTCAGTTTAGTGATACTGTTCGTTTTCGGTTAACTGTTACGGTTGGAGTAAGCGTCAGGGTCAGGTTAGGTTTGTCGTAGAGCTTAAGGTGTCCGCCTAGGGTTAGGGTTAGGTCTATGGTTTGATTTAGGCTTCAGGTTAGGTTAGGTTTGAACTCAGTTTTAGGGAGTAAGTTTAGGGCTACTGTTAGTTTTTGATTCAGTGTTACATTTGGAGTTAGCGTGAGTGTCCGGTTAGGGTTGGGGTTGAGCTTAAGGTGTCCGCCTAGGGTTAGGGTTAGGTGTATGGTTTGATTTAGGCTTCAGGTTAGGTTAGGTTTGAACTTAGTTTGAGGGAGTAAGTTTAGGGCTACAGTCAGTTTTCGGGAAACTGTTACGGTTGGAGTTAGCGTCAGGGCCAGGTTAGGGTTGGGGTTGAGATTAAGGTGTCCGTCTAGGGTTAGGGTTAGGTCTGTGGTTTGAGTTAGGCATCAAGTTAGGTTAGGTTTGAACTTAGTTTGAGGAAGTAAGTTTAGGGCTACTCTTAGTTTTCGGTTCAGTGTTACTGTTGGAGTTAGCGTCAGGGTCAGGTTAGGGTTGTGGTTGAGCTTAAGGTGTCCGCCTACGGTTAGGGTTAGGTTTATGGCTTGATTTAGGCTTCAGCTTAGGTTAGGTTTGAACTTAGTTTAAGGTATTAAGTTTAGGGCTACTGTTAGTTTTCAGTTAACTGTTGCAGTTGGAGTAAGCGTCAGGGTCAGGTTAGGGTGGAGCTTAAGCATAAGGTGTCCGCCTAGGGTTAGGGTTAGGTGTATGGTTTGATTTAGGCTTCAGGTTAGGTTAGGTTTGAACTTAGTTTGAGGGAGTAATTTTAGGGCTACTGTTAGTTTTCGGGAAACTGTTGCGGTTGGAGTTAGCGTCAGGGCCAGGTTAGGGTTGGAGTTGAGATTAACGTGTCCGCTTAGGGTTAGGGTTAGGTGTATGGTTTCATTTAGGCTTAAGTTTAGGTTAGGTTTGAAGTTAGTTTGATGGAGTAAGTTTAGGGCTACTGTTAGTTCTCGGTTAACTGTTACGGTTGGAGTAAGCGTCAGGGTCAGGTTAGGTTTGGGGTTGAGCTTAAGGTGTCCGCCTAGGGTTAGGGTTAGGTGTATTGATTGATTTAGGCTTCAGGTTAGGTTAGGTTTGAACTTAGTTTGAGGGAGTAAGTTTAGGGCTACTGTTAGTTTTCGTTTAACTGTTACGGTTGGAGTTAGCGTCAGGGTCAGGTTAGGGTGGGGGTTAAGCATAAGTTGTCCGCCTAGGGTTAGGGTTAGGTCTATGGTTTCATTTAGGATTCAGGTTAGGTTAGGATTGAACTTAGTTTGAGGGAGTAAGTTTAGGGCTACTGTTAGTTTTTGGTTCAGTGTTCCGGTTGGATTTAGCCTCAGGGTCAGGTTAGGGTTGGGGTTAAGCTTAAGGTATCCGCCTAGGGTTAGGGTTAGGTCTATTGTTTGAGTTAGGCTTCAGGTTAGGTTAGGTTTGAACTTAGTTTGAGGGAGTCAGTTTAGGGCTACAGTTAGTTTTCATTTAACTGTTACGGTTGGAGTAAGCGTCAGGGTCAGGTTAGGGTGGGGGTTAAGCATAAGGTGTCCGCCAAGGGTTAGGGTTAGTTCTATGGTTTCATTTAGGCTTCAGGTTAGGTTAGGATTGAACTTAGTTTGAGGGAGTAAGTTTAGGGCTACTTTTAGTTTTCGGTTCAGTGTTACGGTTGGATTTAGCCTCAGGGTCAGGTTAGGGTTGGGGTTAAGCTTAAGGTGTCCGCCTAGGGTTAGGGTTAGGTCTATTGTTTGAGTTAGGCTTCAAGTTAGGTTAGGTTTGAACTTAGTTTGAGGGAGTAAGTTTAGGGCTACTGTTAGGTTTCGGTTCAGTGTTACGGTTGGAGTTAGCGTGAGGGTCAGGTTAGGGTTGGGGTTGAGCTTAAGGTGTCCACCTATGGTTAGGGTTAGGTCTGTGGTTTGAATTAGCCTTCAGGTTAGGTTAGGTTTGAACTTAGTTTGAGGGAGTAAATTTAGGGCTACTGTTAGTTTTTGGTTCAGTGTTACGGTTGGAGATAGCGTTAGGGTCAAGTTAGGTTTGGAGTTGAGATTCAGGTGTCCGCCTAGGGTTAGGGTTAGGTCTATGGTTTGAGATAGGCTTCATGTTAGGTTATGTTTGAACTTAGTTTGAGGGAGTAAGTTTAGGCCTATTGCATTTTTCGGTTTAGTGTTACGGTTGAATTTAGCCTCAGGGTCAGGTTAGGGTTGGGGTAAAGCTTAAGGTGTCCCCCTAGGGTTAGGGTTAGGTCTGTGATTTGAGTTAGGCTTCAGGTTAGGTTAGGTTTGAACTTAGTTTTAGGGAGTAAGTTTAGGGCTACTGTTAGTTTTCGGTTCAGTGTTACGGTTGGAGATAGCGTCAGGGTCATGTTAGGGTTGGGGTTGAGCTTCAGGTTTCGGCCTAGGGTTAGGGTTAGGTCTATGGTTTGAGTTAGGCTTCAGGTTAGGTTAGGTTTGAACTTAGTTTTAGGGAGTAAGTTTAGGGCTACTGTGAGTTTTAGGTTCAGTGTTACGGTTGGATTTAACATGAGGGTCAGGTTATGGTTGGGTTTGAGCTTCAGGTGTCCGCCCAGGATTAAGGTTAGGTGTATGGTTTGATTTAGGCTTCAGGTTAGGATAGGTTTGAACTTAGTTTGAGGGAGTAAGTTAAGGGGTACTGTTAGTTTTCGGGTAACTGTTACGGTTTGAGTTAGCGTCACGGCCAGGTTAGGGTTGGGGTTGAGCTTAAGGTGTTCGCCTAGGTTTAGGTTTAGGTGTATGGTTTGATTTAGGTTTCAGGTTAGGTTATGTTTGAACTTAGTTTGAGGGAGTAAGTTTAGGGCTATTGTTAGTTTTCGGTTCAGTGTTACGGTTGGACTTAGCATGAGGGTCAGGTTAGGGTTGGGGTTGAGCTTAAGGTGTCCGTCTAGGGTTAGGGTTAGGTGTATGGTTTGATTTAGGCTTCAGGTTAGTTTAGGTTTGAACTTAGTTTGAGGGAGTAAGTTTAGGGCTACTGTTAGTTTTCGGGTAACTGTTACGATTGGAGTTAGCGTCAGGGCCAGGTTATGGTTGGGGTTGAGCTTAAGGTGTCCGCCTTGGGTTACGGATAGTTGTAAGGTTTGATTTAGGCTTCAGGTTAGGTTATGTTTGAACTTAGTTAGAGGGAGTAAGTTTAGGGCTATTGTTAGTTTTCGGTTAACTGTTATGGTTGGAATAAGCGTCAGGGTCAGGTTAGGTTTGGGGTTGAGCTTATGGTGTCCGCCTAGGGTTAGGGTTAGGTGTATGGTTTGATTTAGGCTTCAGGTTAGGTTACGTTTGAACTTAGTTTGAGGGAGTAAGTTTAGGGCTACTGTTAGTTTTATGTTCAGTATTATGGTTGGAGTTAGCGTCAGGGTCAGGTTAGGGTTGGGGTTAGCTTGAGGTTTCCGCCTAGGGTTGGGGTTAGGTCTATTCTTTGAGTTAGGCTTCAAGTTAGGTTAGGTTTGAACTTAGTTTGAGGGAGTAAGTTTAGGGCTACTGTTAGTTTTCGGTTAAGTGTTATGGTTGGAGTTAGCGTGAGGGTCAGGTTAGGGTTGGGGTTGAGCTTAAGGTGTCCGCCTAGGGTTAGGGTTAGGTCTGTGGTTTGAATTAGGCTTCAGGTTAGGTTAGGTTTGAACTTAGTTTGAGGGAGTAAGTTTAGGGCTACTGTAAGTTTTTGGTTCAGTGTTACGGTTGGAGATAGCGTCAGGGTCAAGTTAGGGTTGGGGTTGAGCTTCAGGTGTCCGCCTAGGGTTAGGGATAGGTCTATGTTTTGAGATAGGCTTCATGTTAGGTTATGTTTGAACTTAGTTTGAGGGAGTAAGTTTAGGCCTATTGCATTTTTCGGTTCAGTGTTACGGTTGAATTTAGCCTCAGGGTCAGGTTACGGTGGGGGTTATGCATAAGGTTTCCGCCTAGGGGTAGGGTTAGGTCTATGGTTTCATTTAGGCTTCAGGTTAGGTTAGGATTGAACTTAGTTTGAGGGAGTAAGTTTCGGGCTACTGTTAGTTTTCGGTTAACTGTTATGGTTGGAGTAAGCGTCAGGGTCAGGTTAGGGTGGGGGTTAAGCATAAGGTGTCCACCTAGGGTTAGGGTTAGGTCTATGGTTTCATTTAGGCTTCAGGTTAGGTTAGGATTGAACTTAGTTTGAGGGAGTAAGTTTAGAGCTACTGTTAGTTTTCGGTTCAGTGTTACGTTTGGAGTTAGCGTTAGGGTCCGGTTAGGGTTGGGGTTGAGCTTAAGTTGTCCACCTAGGTTTAGGGTTAGGTCTGTGATTTGAGTTAGGCTTCAGGTTAGGTTAGGTTTGAACTTAGTTTTAGGGAGTAAGTTTAGGGCTACTGTTAGTTTAAGGTTCAGTGTTACGGTTGGAGTTAGCGTGAGGGTCAGGTTAGGGTTGGGTTTGAGCTTCAGGTGTCCGCCTAGGGTTAGGGTTAGGTGTATGGTTTAATTTAGGCTTCAGGTTAGGTTAGGTTTGAACTTAGTTTGAAGGAGTAAGTTTAGGGCTATTGTTAGTTTTCGGGAAACTGTCACGGTTGGAGTTAGCGTCAGGGTCAGGTTAGGGTTGGGGATGAGATTAAGGTGTCTGCCTAGGGTTAGGGTTAGGTGTATGGTTTGATTTAGGCTTCAGGTTAGGTTAGGTTTGAAGTTAGTTTGAGGGAGTAAGTTTAGGGCTACTGTTATTTTTCGGTTAACTGTTACAGTTGGAGTAAGCGTCAGGGTCAGGGTAGGGTGGGGGTTAAGCATAAGGTGTCCGCCTAGGGTTATGGTTAGGTCTATGATTTGATTTAGGCTTCAGGTTAGGTTAGGTTTGAACTTAGTTTGAGGAAGTCAGTTTAGGGCTACTGTTAGTTCTCGGTTAACTGTTACGGTTGGAGTAAGCGTCAGGGTCAGGTTAGGTTTGGGGTTGAGCTTAAGGTGTCCGCCTAGGGTTAGGGTTAGGTGTATGGTTTGATTTAGGCTTCAGGTTAGGTTAAGTTTGAACTTAGTTTGAGGGAGTAAGTTTAGGGCTACTGTTAGTTTTCGTTTAAGTGTTACGGTTGGAGTAAGCGTCAGGGTCAGGTTAGGGTGGGGGTTAAGCATAAGGTATCCGCCTAGGGTTAGGGTTAGGTCTATGGTTTCATTTAGGATTCAGGTTAGGTTAGGAATGAACTTAGTTTGAGGGAGTAAGTTTAGGGCTACTGTTAGTTTTCAGTTCAGTGTTACGGTTGGATTTAGCCTCAGGGTCAGGTTAGGGTTGGGGTTAAGCTTAAGGTATCCGCCTAGGGTTAGGGTTAGGTCTATTGTTTGAGTTAGGCTTCAGGTTAGGTTAGGTTTGAACTTCGTTTGAGGGAGTCAGTTTAGGGCTACTCTTAGTTTTCGTTTAACTGTTACGGTTGGAGTAAGCGTCAGGGTCAGGTTATGTTTAGTGTTGAGCTTAAGGTATCCGCCTAGGGTTAGGGTTAGGTGTATGGTTTGATTTAGGCTTCAGGTTAGGATAGGTTTGAACTTAGTTTGAGGGAGTAAGTTTAGGGCTACTATTAATTTTCGGTTCAGTGTTACGGTTGGAGATAGCGTCAGGGTCAGGTTAGCGTTGGGGTTGAGCTTCAGGTGTCCGCCTAGGGTTAGGGTTATGTCTATGGTTTGAGTTAGGCTTCAGGTTAGATTAGGTTTGAAGTTAGTTTGAGGGTGTAAGTTCAGGGCTATTGTTAGTTTTTGGTTAACTGTTACAGTTGGAGTAAGCGTCAGGGTCAGGTTAGGGTGGGGGTTAAGCATAAGTTGTCTGCCTAGGGTTAGGGTTAGGTCTATGATTTGATTTAGGCTTCAGGTTAGGTTAGGTTAGAACTTAGTTTGAGGGAGTCAGTTTAGGGCTACTGTTAGTTTTCGATTAACTGTTACGGTTGGAGTAAGCGTCAGGGTCAGGTTAGGTTTGGGGTAGAGCTTAAGGTGTCCGCCTAGGGTTAGGGTTAGGTGTATGGTTTGATTTAGGCTTCAGGTTAGGTTAGGTTTGAACTTAGTTTGAGGGAGTAAGTTTAGGGCTACTGTTAGTTTTCGTTTAACTGTTACGGTTGCAGTAAGCGTCAGGGTCAGGTTAGGGTGGGGGTTAAGCATAAGGTGTCCGCCTAGGGTTAGGGTTAGGTCTATGGTTTCATTTAGGATTCAGGTTAGGTTAGGAATGAACTTAGTTTGAGGGAGTAAGTTTAGGGCTACTGTTAGTTTTCGGTTCAGTGTTACGGTTGCAGTTAGTGTGAGGGTCAGGTTAGGGTGGGGTTGAGCTTAAGGTGTACGCCTAGGTTTAGGGTTAGTTGTATGGTTTGATTTAGGCTTCAGGTTAGGTTAGGTTTGAACTTAGTTTGAGGGAGTAAGTTTAGGGCTACTGTTAGTTTTCGTTTAACTGTTACGGTTGGAGTAAGCCTCAGGGTCAGGTTAGGTTGTGGGTTAAGCATAAGGTGTCCGCCTAGTGTTAGGGTTAGGTGTATGGTTTCATTTAGGCTTCAGGTTAGGTTAGGATTGAACTTAGTTTGAGGGAGTACCTTTAGGGCTACTGTTAGTTTTCGGTTCAGTTTTACGGTTGGATTTAGCCTCAGGGTCAGGTTAGGGTTGGGGTTAAGCTTAAGGTGTCCGCCTAGTGTTAGGGTTAGGTGTATGGTTTGATTTAGGCTTCAGGTTAGGTTAGGTTTGAACTTAGTTTGAGGGAGTAAGTTTAGGGCTACTGTTAGTTTTCGTTTAACTGTTACGGTTGGAGTAAGCGTCAGGGTCAGGTTAGGGTGGGGGTTAAGCATAACGTGTCCGGCTAGGGTTAGGGTTAGTTTTATGGTTTGATTTAGGCTTCAGGTTAGGTTAGGTTTGAACATAGTTTGAGGGAGTAAGTTTAGGGCTACTGTTAGTTTTCGGGTAACTGTTACTGTTGGAGGTAGCGTCAGGGCTAGGTTAGGGGTGGGGTAGGGCTTAAGGTGTCCGCCTAGGTTTAGGGTTAGTTTTATGGTTTGATTTAGGCTTCAGGTTAGGTTAGGATTGAACTTAGTTTGAGGGAGTAAGTTTAGGGCTACTGTTAGTTTTCGGTTCAGTGTTACGGTTGGATTTAGCCTCTGGGTCAGCGTCGGGTTGGGGTTAAGCTTAAGGTGTCCGCCTAGGGTTAGGGTTAGGTCTATTGTTTGAGTTAGGCTTCAAGTTAGGTTAGGTTTGAACTTAGTTTCAGGGAGTAAGTTTAGGGCTTCTGTTAGGTTTCGGTTCAGTGTTACGTTTGGAGTTAGCGTGAGGGTCAGGTTAGGGTTGGGGTTGAGCTTAAGGTGTCCACCTAGGGTTAGGGTTAGGTCTGTGGTTTGAATTAGCCTTCAGGTTAGGTTAGGTTTGAACTTAGTTTGAGGGAGTAAGTTTAGGGCTACTGTTAGTTTTTGGTTCAGTGTTACGGTTGGAGATAGCGTTAGGGTCAAGTTAGGGTTGGGGTTGAGATTCAGGTGTCCGCCTAGGTTTAGGGTTAGGTCTATGGTTTGAGATAGGCTTCATGTTAGGTTATGTTTGAACTTAGTTTGAGGGAGTAACTTTAGGCCTATTGCATTTTTCGGTTTAGTGTTACGGTTGAATTTGGCCTCAGGGTCAGGTTAGGGTTGGGGTAAAGCTTAAGGTGTCCCCCTAGGGTTAGGGTTAGGTCTGTGATTTGAGTTAGGCTTCAGGTTAGGTTAGGTTTGAACTTAGTTTTAGGGAGTAAGTTTAGGGCTACTGTTAGTTTTCGGTTCAGTGTTACGGTTGGAGATAGCGTCAGGGTCAGGTTAGGGTTGGGGTTGAGCTTCAGGTTTCGGCCTAGGGTTAGGGTTATGTCTATGGTTTGAGTTAGGCTTCAGGTTAGGTTAGGTTTGAACTTAGTTTTAGGGAGTAAGTTTAGGGCTACTGTTAGTTTTCGGTTAACTGTTATGGTTAGAGTAAGCGTCAGGGTCAGGTTAGGGTGGGGGTTAAGCATAAGGTGCCCACCTAGGGTTAGGGTTAGGTCTATGGTTTCATTTAGGCTTCAGGTTAGGTTAGGATTGAACTTAGTTTGAGGGAGTAAGTTTAGAGCTACTGTTAGTTTTCGGTTCAGTGTTACGTTTGGAGTTAGCGTTAGGGTCCGGTTAGGGTTGGGGTTGAGCTTTAGGTGTCCACCTAGGTTTAGGGTTAGGTCTGTGATTTGAGTTAGGCTTCAGGTTAGGTTAGGTTTGAACTTAGTTTTAGGGAGTAAGTTTAGGGCTACTGTTAGTTTTAGGTTCAGTGTTACGGTTGGAGTTAGCGTGATTGTCAGGTTAGCGTTGGGGTTGAGCTTCAGGTGTCCGCCTAGGGTTAGGGTTAGGTCTATGGTTTGAGTTAGGCTTCAGGTTAGATTAGGTTTGAAGTTAGTTTGAGGGTGTAAGTTCAGGGCTATTGTTAGTTTTCGGTTAACTGTTACAGTTGGAGTAAGCGTCAGGGTCAGGTTAGGGTGGGGGTTAAGCATAAGTTGTCTGCCTAGGGTTAGGGTTAGGTCTATGATTTGATTTAGGCTTCAGGTTAGGTTAGGTTAGAACTTAGTTTGAGGGAGTCAGTTTAGGGCTACTGTTAGTTTTCGATTAACTGTTACGGTTGGAGTAAGCGTCAGGGTCAGGTTAGGTTTGGGGTAGAGCTTAAGGTGTCCGCCTAGGGTTAGGGTTAGGTGTATGGTTTGATTTAGGCTTCAGGTTAGGTTAGGTTTGAACTTAGTTTGAGGGAGTAAGTTTAGGGCTATTGTTAGTTTTCGTTTAACTGTTACGGTTTCAGTAAGCGTCAGGGTCAGGTTAGGAGGGGGTTAAGCATAAGGTGTCCGCCTAGGGTTAGGGTTAGGTCTATGGTTTCATTTAGGATTCAGGTTAGGTTAGGAATGAACTTAGTTTGAGGGAGTAAGTTTAGGGCTACTGTTAGTTTTCGGTTCAGTGTTACGGTTGCAGTTAGCGTGAGGGTCAGGTTAGGGTGGGGTTGAGCTTAAGGTGTCCGCCTAGGTTTAGGGTTAGTTGTATGGTTTGATTTAGGCTTCAGGTTAGGTTAGGTTTGAACTTAGTTTGAGGGAGTAAGTTTAGGGCTACTGTTAGTTTTCGTTTAACTGTTACGGTTGGAGTAAGCGTCAGGGTCAGGTTAGTGTGGGGGTTAAGCATAACGTGTCCGCCTAGGGTTAGGGTTAGTTTTATGGTTTGATTTAGGCTTCAGGTTAGGTTAGATTTGAACTTAGTTTGAGGGAGTAAGTTTAGGGCTACTCTTAGTTTTCGGGTAACTGTTACTGTTGGAGGTAGCGTCAGGGCTAGGTTAGGGTTGGGATTGGGCTTAAGGTGTCCGCCTAGGTTTAGGGTTAGTTTTATGGTTTGATTTAGGCTTCAGGTTAGGTGAGGATTGAACTTAGTTTGAGGGAGTAAGTTTAGGGCTACTGTTAGTTTTCGGTTCAGTGTTACGGTTGGATTTAGCCTCTGGGTCAGCGTCGGTTTGGGGTTAAGCTTAAGGTGTCCGCCTAGGGTTAGGGTTAGGTCTATTGTTTGAGTTAGGCTTCAGGTTAGGTTAGGTTTGAACTTAGTTTGAGGGAGTAAGTTTAGGGCAGCTGTTAGTTTTCGGTTCAGTGTTACGGTTGGAGTTAGCGTCAGGTTAAGGTTAGGGTTGGGGTTGAGCTTAAGGTGTCCGCCTAGGGTTAGGGTTAGGTCTGTGGTTTGAGTTAGTCTTCAGGTTAGGTTAGGTTTGAACTTAGTTTGAGGGAGTAAGTTTAGGGCTACTGTTAGTTTTCGGTTCAGTGTTACGGTTGCAGTTAGCGTGAGGGTCAGGTTAGGGTTGGGGTTGAGCTTAAGGTGTCCGCCTAGGGTTAGGGTTAGTTGTATGGTTTGATTTAGGCTTCAGGTTAGGTTAGGTTTGAACTTAGTTTGAGGGAGTAAGTTTAGGGCTACTGTTAGTTTTCGGGAAACTGTTACGATTGGAGTTAGCGTCAGGGCCAGGTTATGGTTGGGGTTGAGCTTAAGGTGTCCGCCTAGGGTTACGGATAGTTGTAAGGTTTGATTTAGGCTTCAGGTTAGGTTATGTTTGAACTTAGTTTGAGGGAGTCAGTTTAGGGCTACTGTTAGTTTTCGATTAACTGTTACGGTTGGAGTAAGCGTCAGGGTCAGGTTAGGGTGGGGGTTAAGCATAACGTGTCCGCCTAGGGTTAGGGTTAGTTTTATGGTTTGATTTAGGCTTCTGGTTAGGTTAGGATTGAACTTAGTTTGAGGGAGTAAGTTTAGGGCTACTGTTAGTTTTCGGTTCAGTGTTACGGTTGGATTTAGCCTCTGGGTCAGCGTCGGGTTGGGGTTAAGCTTAAGGTGTCCGCCTAGGGTTAGGGTTAGGTCTGTGATTTGAGTTAGGCTTCAGGTTAGGTTAGGTTTGAACTTAGTTTTAGGGAGTAAGTTTAGGGCTACTGTTAGTTTTCGGTTCAGTGTTACGGTTGGAGATAGCGTCAGGGTCAGGTTAGGGTTGGGGTTGAGCTTCAGGTTTCGGCCTAGGGTTAGGGTTATGTCTATGGTTTGAGTTAGGCTTCAGGTTAGGTTAGGTTTGAACTTAGTTTTAGGGAGTAAGTTTAGGGCTACTGTTAGTTTTCGGTTAACTGTTATGGTTCGAGTAAGCGTCAGGGTCAGGTTAGGGTGGGGGTTAAGCATAAGGTGCCCACCTAGGGTTAGGGTTAGGTCTATGGTTTCATTTAGGCTTCAGGTTAGGTTAGGATTGAACTTAGTTTGAGGGAGTAAGTTTAGAGCTACTGTTAGTTTTCGGTTCAGTGTTACGTTTGGAGTTAGCGTTAGGGTCCGGTTAGGGTTGGGGTTGAGCTTTAGGTGTCCACCTAGGTTTAGGGTTAGGTCTGTGATTTGAGTTAGGCTTCAGGTTAGGTTAGGTTTGAACTTAGTTTTAGGGAGTAAGTTTAGGGCTACTGTTAGTTTTAGGTTCAGTGTTACGGTTGGAGTTAGCGTGATTGTCAGGTTAGCGTTGGGGTTGAGCTTCAGGTGTCCGCCTAGGGTTAGGGTTAGGTCTATGGTTTGAGTTAGGCTTCAGGTTAGATTAGGTTTGAAGTTAGTTTGAGGGTGTAAGTTCAGGGCTATTGTTAGTTTTCGGTTAACTGTTACAGTTGGAGTAAGCATCAGGGTCAGGTTAGGGTGGGGGTTAAGCATAAGTTGTCTGCCTAGGGTTAGGGTTAGGTCTATGATTTGATTTAGGCTTCAGGTTAGGTTAGGTTAGAACTTAGTTTGAGGGAGTCAGTTTAGGGCTACTGTTAGTTTTCGATTAACTGTTACGGTTGGAGTAAGCGTCAGGGTCAGGTTAGGTTTGGGGTAGAGCTTAAGGTGTCCGCCTAGGGTTAGGGTTAGGTGTATGGTTTGATTTAGGCTTCAGGTTAGGTTAGGTTTGAACTTAGTTTGAGGGAGTAAGTTTAGGGCTATTGTTAGTTTTCGTTTAACTGTTACGGTTTCAGTAAGCGTCAGGGTCAGGTTAGGAGGGGGTTAAGCATAAGGTGTCCGCCTAGGGTTAGGGTTAGGTCTATGGTTTCATTTAGGATTCAGGTTAGGTTAGGAATGAACTTAGTTTGAGGGAGTAAGTTTAGGGCTACTGTTAGTTTTCGGTTCAGTGTTACGGTTGCAGTTAGCGTGAGGGTCAGGTTAGGGTGGGGTTGAGCTTAAGGTGTCCGCCTAGGTTTAGGGTTAGTTGTATGGTTTGATTTAGGCTTCAGGTTAGGTTAGGTTTGAACTTAGTTTGAGGGAGTAAGTTTAGGGCTACTGTTAGTTTTCGTTTAACTGTTACGGTTGGAGTAAGCGTCAGGGTCAGGTTAGTGTGGGGGTTAAGCATAACGTGTCCGCCTAGGGTTAGGGTTAGTTTTATGGTTTGATTTAGGCTTCAGGTTAGGTTAGATTTGAACTTAGTTTGAGGGAGTAAGTTTAGGGCTACTCTTAGTTTTCGGGTAACTGTTACTGTTGGAGGTAGCGTCAGGGCTAGGTTAGGGTTGGGATTGGGCTTAAGGTGTCCGCCTAGGTTTATGGTTAGTTTTATGGTTTGATTTAGGCTTCAGGTTAGGTGAGGATTGAACTTAGTTTGAGGGAGTAAGTTTAGGGCTACTGTTAGTTTTCGGTTCAGTGTTACGGTTGGATTTAGCCTCTGGGTCAGCGTCGGTTTGGGGTTAAGCTTAAGGTGTCCGCCTAGGGTTAGGGTTAGGTCTATTGTTTGAGTTAGGCTTCAGGTTAGGTTAGGTTTGAACTTAGTTTGAGGGAGTAAGTTTAGGGCAGCTGTTAGTTTTCGGTTCAGTGTTACGGTTGGAGTTAGCGTCAGGTTAAGGTTAGGGTTGGGGTTGAGCTTAAGGTGTCCGCCTAGGGTTAGGGTTAGGTCTGTGGTTTGAGTTAGTCTTCAGGTTAGGTTAGGTTTGAACTTAGTTTGAGGGAGTAAGTTTAGGGCTACTGTTAGTTTTCGGTTCAGTGTTACGGTTGCAGTTAGCGTGAGGGTCAGGTTAGGGTTGGGGTTGAGCTTAAGGTGTCCGCCTAGGGTTAGGGTTAGTTGTATGGTTTGATTTAGGCTTCAGGTTAGGTTAGGTTTGAACTTAGTTTGAGGGAGTAAGTTTAGGGCTACTGTTAGTTTTCGGGAAACTGTTACGATTGGAGTTAGCGTCAGGGCCAGGTTATGGTTGGGGTTGAGCTTAAGGTGTCCGCCTAGGGTTACGGATAGTTGTAAGGTTTGATTTAGGCTTCAGGTTAGGTTATGTTTGAACTTAGTTTGAGGGAGTCAGTTTAGGGCTACTGTTAGTTTTCGATTAACTGTTACGGTTGGAGTAAGCGTCAGGGTCAGGTTAGGGTGGGGGTTAAGCATAACGTGTCCGCCTAGGGTTAGGGTTAGTTTTATGGTTTGATTTAGGCTTCTGGTTAGGTTAGGATTGAACTTAGTTTGAGGGAGTAAGTTTAGGGCTACTGTTAGTTTTCGGTTCAGTGTTACGGTTGGATTTAGCCTCTGGGTCAGCGTCGGGTTGGGGTTAAGCTTAAGGTGTCCGCCTAGGGTTAGGGTTAGGTCTGTGATTTGAGTTAGGCTTCAGGTTAGGTTAGGTTTGAACTTAGTTTTAGGGAGTAAGTTTAGGGCTACTGTTAGTTTTCGGTTCAGTGTTACGGTTGGAGATAGCGTCAGGGTCAGGTTAGGGTTGGGGTTGAGCTTCAGGTTTCGGCCTAGGGTTAGGGTTATGTCTATGGTTTGAGTTAGGCTTCAGGTTAGGTTAGGTTTGAACTTAGTTTTAGGGAGTAAGTTTAGGGCTACTGTTAGTTTTCGGTTAACTGTTATGGTTCGAGTAAGCGTCAGGGTCAGGTTAGGGTGGGGGTTAAGCATAAGGTGCCCACCTAGGGTTAGGGTTAGGTCTATGGTTTCATTTAGGCTTCAGGTTAGGTTAGGATTGAACTTAGTTTGAGGGAGTAAGTTTAGAGCTACTGTTAGTTTTCGGTTCAGTGTTACGTTTGGAGTTAGCGTTAGGGTCCGGTTAGGGTTGGGGTTGAGCTTTAGGTGTCCACCTAGGTTTAGGGTTAGGTCTGTGATTTGAGTTAGGCTTCAGGTTAGGTTCGGTTTGAACTTAGTTTTAGGGAGTAAGTTTAGGGCTACTGTTAGTTTTAGGTTCAGTGTTACGGTTGGAGTTAGCGTGATTGTCAGGTTAGCGTTGGGGTTGAGCTTCAGGTGTCCGCCTAGGGTTAGGGTTAGGTCTATGGTTTGAGTTAGGCTTCAGGTTAGATTAGGTTTGAAGTTAGTTTGAGGGTGTAAGTTCAGGGCTATTGTTAGTTTTCGGTTAACTGTTACAGTTGGAGTAAGCGTCAGGGTCAGGTTAGGGTGGGGGTTAAGCATAAGTTGTCTGCCTAGGGTTAGGGTTAGGTCTATGATTTGATTTAGGCTTCAGGTTAGGTTAGGTTAGAACTTAGTTTGAGGGAGTCAGTTTAGGGCTACTGTTAGTTTTCGATTAACTGTTACGGTTGGAGTAAGCGTCAGGGTCAGGTTAGGTTTGGGGTAGAGCTTAAGGTGTCCGCCTAGGGTTAGGGTTAGGTGTATGGTTTGATTTAGGCTTCAGGTTAGGTTAGGTTTGAACTTAGTTTGAGGGAGTAAGTTTAGGGCTATTGTTAGTTTTCGTTTAACTGTTACGGTTTCAGTAAGCGTCAGGGTCAGGTTAGGAGGGGGTTAAGCATAAGGTGTCCGCCTAGGGTTAGGGTTAGGTCTATGGTTTCATTTAGGATTCAGGTTAGGTTAGGAATGAACTTAGTTTGAGGGAGTAAGTTTAGGGCTACTGTTAGTTTTCGGTTCAGTGTTACGGTTGCAGTTAGCGTGAGGGTCAGGTTAGGGTGGGGTTGAGCTTAAGGTGTCCGCCTAGGTTTAGGGTTAGTTGTATGGTTTGATTTAGGCTTCAGGTTAGGTTAGGTTTGAACTTAGTTTGAGGGAGTAAGTTTAGGGCTACTGTTAGTTTTCGTTTAACTGTTACGGTTGGAGTAAGCGTCAGGGTCAGGTTAGGGTGGGGGTTAAGCATAACGTGTCCGCCTAGGGTTAGGGTTAGTTTTATGGTTTGATTTAGGCTTCAGGTTAGGTTAGATTTGAACTTAGTTTGAGGGAGTAAGTTTAGGGCTACTCTTAGTTTTCGGGTAACTGTTACTGTTGGAGGTAGCGTCAGGGCTAGGTTAGGGTTGGGATTGGGCTTAAGGTGTCCGCCTAGGTTTAGGGTTAGTTTTATGGTTTGATTTAGGCTTCAGGTTAGGTGAGGATTGAACTTAGTTTGAGGGAGTAAGTTTAGGGCTACTGTTAGTTTTCGGTTCAGTGTTACGGTTGGATTTAGCCTCTGGGTCAGCGTCGGTTTGGGGTTAAGCTTAAGGTGTCCGCCTAGGGTTAGGGTTAGGTCTATTGTTTGAGTTAGGCTTCAGGTTAGGTTAGGTTTGAACTTAGTTTGAGGGAGTAAGTTTAGGGCAGCTGTTAGTTTTCGGTTCAGTGTTACGGTTGGAGTTAGCGTCAGGTTAAGGTTAGGGTTGGGGTTGAGCTTAAGGTGTCAACCTAGGGTTAGGGTTAGGTCTGTGGTTTGAGTTAGTCTTCAGGTTAGGTTAGGTTTGAACTTAGTTTGAGGGAGTAAGTTTAGGGCTACTGTTAGTTTTCGGTTCAGTGTTACGGTTGCAGTTAGCGTGAGGGTCAGGTTAGGGTTGGGGTTGAGCTTAAGGTGTCCGCCTAGGGTTAGGGTTAGTTGTATGGTTTGATTTAGGCTTCAGGTTAGGTTAGGTTTGAACTTAGTTTGAGGGAGTAAGTTTAGGGCTACTGTTAGTTTTCGGGAAACTGTTACGATTGGAGTTAGCGTCAGGGCCAGGTTATGGTTGGGGTTGAGCTTAAGGTGTCCGCCTAGGGTTACGGATAGTTGTAAGGTTTGATTTAGGCTTCAGGTTAGGTTATGTTTGAACTTAGTTTGAGGGAGTCAGTTTAGGGCTACTGTTAGTTTTCGATTAACTGTTACGGTTGGAGTAAGCGTCAGGGTCAGGTTAGGGTGGGGGTTAAGCATAACGTGTCCGCCTAGGGTTAGGGTTAGTTTTATGGTTTGATTTAGGCTTCTGGTTAGGTTAGGATTGAACTTAGTTTGAGGGAGTAAGTTTAGGGCTACTGTTAGTTTTCGGTTCAGTGTTACGGTTGGATTTAGCCTCTGGGTCAGCGTCGGGTTGGGGTTAAGCTTAAGGTGTCCGCCTAGGGTTAGGGTTAGGTCTATTGTTTGAGTTAGGCTTCAGGTTAGGTTAGGTTTGAACTTAGTTTGAGGGAGTAAGTTTAGGGCAGCTGTTAGTTTTCGGTTCAGTGTTACGGTTGGAGTTAGCGTCAGGTTAAGGTTAGGGTTGGGGTTGAGCTTAAGGTGTCCGCCTAGGGTTAGGGTTAGGTCTGTGGTTTGAGTTAGTCTTCAGGTTAGGTTAGGTTTGAACTTAGTTTGAGGGAGTAAGTTTAGGGCTACTGTTAGTTTTCAGTTCAGTGTTACGGTTGCAGTTAGCGTGAGGTCAGGTGAGGGTTGGGGTTGAGCTTAAGGTGTCCGCCTAGGGTTAGGGTTAGTTGTATGGTTTGATTTAGGCTTCAGGTTAGGTTAGGTTTGAACTTAGTTTGAGGGAGTAAGTTTAGGGCTACTGTTAGTTTTCGTTTAACTGTTACGGTTGGAGTAAGCGTCAGGGTCAGGTTAGGGTGGGGGTTAAGCATAAGGTGTCCGCCTAGGGTTAGGGTTAGTTCTATGGTTTCATTTAGGCTTCAGGTTAGGTTAGGATTGAACTTAGTTTTAGGGAGTAAGTTTAGGGCTACTTTTAGTTTTCGGTTCAGTGTTACGGTTGGAGATAGCGTTAGGGTCAAGTTAGGGTTCGGGTTGAGATTCAGGTGTCCGCCTAGGGTTAGGGTTAGGTCTATGGTTTGAGATAGGCTTCATGTTAGGTTATGTTTGAACTTAGTTTGAGGGAGTAAGTTTAGGCCTATTGCATTTTTCGGTTTAGTGTTACGGTTGAATTTAGCCTCAGGGTCAGGTTAGGGTTGGGGTAAAGCTTAAGGTGTCCCCCTAGGGTTAGGGTTAGGTCTGTGATTTGAGTTAGGCTTCAGGTTAGGTTAGGTTTGAACTTAGTTTTAGGGAGTAAGTTTAGGGCTACTGTTAGTTTTCGGTTCAGTGTTACGGTTGGAGATAGCGTCAGGGTCAGGTTAGGGTTGGGGTTGAGCTTCAGGTTTCGGCCTAGGGATAGGGTTAGGTCTATGGTTTGAGTTAGGCTTCAGGTTAGGTTAGGTTTTAACTTAGTTTTAGGGAGTAAGTTTAGGGCTACTGTTAGTTTTCGGTTAACTGTTACGTTTGGAGTAAGCATCAGGGTCAGGTTAGGGTGGGGGTTAAGCATAAGGTGTCCACCTAGGGTTAGGGTTAGGTCTATGGTTTCATTTAGGCTTCAGGTTAGGTTAGGATTGAACTTAATTTGAGGGAGTAAGTTTAGAACTACTGTTAGTTTTCGGTTCAGTGTTACGTTTGGAGTTAGCGTTAGGGTCCGGTTAGGGTTGGGGTTGAGCTTAAGGTGTCCACCTAGGTTTAGGGTTAGGTCTGTGATTTGAGTTAGGCTTCAAGTTAGGTTAGGTTTGAACTTAGTTTTAGGGAGTAAGTTTAGAGCTACTGTTAGTTTTAGATTCAGTGTTACGGTTGGAGTTAGCGTGAGGGTCAGGTTAGGGTTGGGTTTGAGCTTCAGGTGTCCGCCTAGGGTTAGGGTTAGGTGTATGGTTTAATTTAGGCTTCAGGTTAGGTTAGGTTTGAACTTAGTTTGAAGGAGTAAGTTTAGGGCTATTGTTAGTTTTCGGGAAACTGTCACGGTTGGAGTTAGCGTCAGGGTCAGGTTAGGGTTGGGGATGAGATTAAGGTGTCTGCCTAGGGTTAGGGTTAGGTCTATTGTTTGAGTTAGGCTTCAGGTTAGGATAGGTTTGAACTTAGTTTGAGGGAGTAAGTTTAGGTCTACTGTTAATTTTCGGTTCAGTGTTACGGTTGGAGATAGCGTCAGGGTCAGGTTAGCGTTGGGGTTGAGCTTCAGGTGTCCGCCTAGGGTTAGGGTTAGGTCTATGGTTTGAGTTAGGCTTCAGGTTAGATTAGGTTTGAAGTTAGTTTGAGGGTGTAAGTTCAGGGCTATTGTTAGTTTTCGGTTAACTGTTACAGTTGGAGTAAGCGTCAGGGTCAGGTTAGGGTGGGGGTTAAGCATAAATTGTCTGCCTAGGGTTAGGGTTAGGTCTATGATTTGATTTAGGCTTCAGGTTAGGTTAGGTTAGAACTTAGTTTGAGGGAGTCAGTTTAGGGCTACTGTTAGTTTTCGATTAACTGTTACGGTTGGAGTAAGCGTCAGGGTCAGGTTAGGTTTTGGGTAGAGCTTAAGGTGTCCGCCTAGGGTTAGGGTTAGGTGTATGGTTTGATTTAGGCTTCAGGTTAGGTTAGGTTTGAAATTAGTTTGAGGGAGTAAGTTTAGGGCTACTGTTAGTTTTCGTTTAACTGTTACGGTTGCAGTAAGCGTCAGGGTCAGGTTAGGGTGGGGGTTAAGCATAAGGTGTCCGCCTAGGGTTAGGGTTAGGTCTATGGTTTCATTTAGGATTCAGGTTAGGTTAGGAATGAACTTAGTTTGAGGGAGTAAGTTTAGGGCTACTGTTAGTTTTCAGTTCAGTGTTACGGTTGGATTTAGCCTCAGGGTCAGGTTAGGGTTGGGGTTAAGCTTAAGGTATCAGCCTAGGGTTAGGGTTAGGTCTATTGTTTGAGTTAGGCTTCAGGTTAGGTTAGGTTTGAACTTAGTTTGAGGGAGTCAGTTTAGGGCTACTGTTAGTTTTCGTTTAACTGTTACGTTTGGAGTAAGCGTCAGGGTCAGGTTAGGTTTAGGGTTGAGCTTAAGGTATCCGCCTAGGGTTAGGGTTAGGTGTATGGTTTGATTTAGGCTTCAGGTTAGGATAGGTTTGAACTTAGTTTGAGGGAGTAAGTTTAGGGCTACTATTAATTTTCGGTTCAGTGTTACGGTTGGAGATAGCGTCAGGGTCAGGTTAGTGTTGGGGTTGAGCTTCAGGTGTCCGCCAAGGGTTAGGGTTAGGTCTATGGTTTGAGTTAGGCTTCAGGTTAGATTAGTTTTGAAGTTAGTTTGAGGGTGTAAGTTCAGGGCTATTGTTAGTTTTCGGTTAACTGTTACAGTTGGAGTAAGCGTCAGGGTCAGGTTAGGGTGGGGGTTAAGCATAAGTTGTCTGCCTAGGGTTAGGGTTAGGTCTATGATTTGATTTAGGCTTCAGGTTAGGTTAGGTTAGAACTTAGTTTGAGGGAGTCAGTTTAGGGCTACTGTTAGTTTTCGATTAACTGTTACGGTTGGAGTAAGCGTCAGGGTCAGGTTAGGTTTGGGGTAGAGCTTAAGGTGTCCGCCTAGGGTTAGGGTTAGGTGTATGGTTTGATTTAGGCTTCAGGTTAGGTTAGGTTTGAAGTTAGTTTGAGGGAGTAAGTTTAGGGCTACTGTTAGTATTCGTTTAACTGTTACGGTTGCAGTAAGCGTCAGGGTCAGGTTGGGGGGGGGTTAAGCATAAGGTGTCCGCCTAGGGTTAGGGTTAGGTCTATGGTTTCATTTAGGATTCAGGTTAGGTTAGGAATGAACTTAGTTTGAGGGAGTAAGTTTAGGGCTACTGTTAGTTTTTGGTTCAGTGTTACGGTTGCAGTTAGCGTGAGGGTCAGGTTAGGGTGGGGTTGAGCTTAAGGTGTCCGCCTAGGTTTAGGGTTAGTTGTATGGTTTGATTAAGGCTTCAGGTTAGGTTAGGTTTGAACTTAGTTTGAGGGAGTAAGTTTAGGGCTACTGTTAGTTTTCGTTTAACTGTTACGGTTGGAGTAAGCGTCAGGGTCAGGTTAGGGTGGGGGTTAAGCATAACGTGTCCGCCTAGGGTTAGGGTTAGTTTTATGGTTTGATTTAGGCTTCAGGTTAGGTTAGGTTTGAACTTAGTTTGAGGGAGTAAGTTTAGGGCTACTCTTAGTTTTCGGGTAACTGTTACTGTTGGAGGTAGCGTCAGGGCTAGGTTAGGGTTGGGATTGGGCTTAAGGTGTCCGCCTAGGTTTAGGGTTAGTTTTATGGTTTGATTTAGGCTTCAGGTTAGGTGACGATTGAACTTAGTTTGAGGGAGTAAGTTTAGGGCAGCTGTTAGTTTTCGGTTCAGTGTTACGGTTGGAGTTAGCGTCAGGTTAAGGTTAGGGTTGGGGTTGAGCTTAAGGTGTCCGCCTAGGGTTAGGGTTAGGTCTGTGGTTTTAATTAGGCTTCAGGTTAGGTTAGGTTTGAACTTAGTTTGAGGGAGTAAGTTTAGGGCTACTGTTAGTTTTCGGTTCAGTGTTACGGTTGCAGTTAGCGTGAGGGTCAGGTTAGGGTTGGGGTTGAGCTTAAGGTGTCCGCCTAGGGTTAGGGTTATGTGTATGGTTTGATTTAGGCTTCAGGTTACGTTAGGTTTGAAGTTAGTTTGAGGGAGTAAGTTTAGGGCTACTGTTAGTTTTTGGTTAACTGTTACAGTTGGAGTAAGCGTCAGGGTCAGGTTAGGGTGGGGTTTAAGCATAAGGTGTCCGCCTAGGGTTAGGGTTAGGTCTATGATTTGATTTAGGCTTCAGGTTAGTTTAGGTTTGAACTTAGTTTGAGGGAGTCAGTTTAGGGCTACTGTTAGTTTTCGGTTCAGTGTTACGGTTGGATTTAGCCTCAGGGTCAGGTTATGGTTGGGGTTAAGCTTAAGGTGTCCGCCTAGGGTTAGGGTTAGGTCTATTGTTGAGTTAGGCTTCAGGGTAGGTTAGGTTTGAACTTAGTTTGAGGGAGTAAGTTTAGGGCTACTGTTAGTTTTTGGTTCAGTGTTACGTTTGGAGTTAGCGTGAGGGTCCGGTTAGGGTTGGGGTTGGGCTTAAGGTGTCCGCCTAGGGTTAGAGTTAGGTCTGTGGTTTCAGTTAGGCATCAAGTTAGGTTATGTTTGAACTTAGTTTGAGGGAGTAAGTTTAGGGCTACTCTTAGTTTTTGGGTAACTGTTGCTGTTGGAGTTAGCGTCAGGGCCAGGTTAGGGTTGGGGTTGTGCTTAAGGTGTCCGCCTAGGGTTAGGGTTAGGTTTATGGTTTGATTTAGGCTTCAGGTTAGGTTAGGTTTGAACTTAGTTTGAGGGATTAAGTTTAGGGCTACCGTTAGTTTTCGGTTAACTGTTACAGTTGGAGTAAGCGTCAGGGTCAGGTTAGGGTGGAGTTTAAGCATAAGGTGTCCGCCTAGGGTTAGTGTTAGGTGTATGGTTTGATTTAGGCTTCAGGTTAGGTTAGGTTTGAACTTAGTTTGAGGGAGTAAGTTTAGGGGTACTGTTAGTTTTTGATTCAGTGTTACATTTGGAGTTAGCGTTAGTGTCCGGATAGGTTTGGGGTTGAGCTTAAGGTGTCCGCCTAGGGTTAGGGTTAGGTCTGAGGTTTGAGATAGGCTTCAGGTTAGGTTAGGTTTGAACTTAGTTTGAGGGAGTAAGTTTAGGGCTACTGTTAGTTTTCGGTTCAGTGTTACGGTTGGAGATAGCGTCAGGGTCAGGTTAGGGTTGTGGTTGAGCTTCAGGTGTCCGCCTAGGGTTAGGGTTAGGTCTATGGTTTGAGTTAGGCTTCAGGTTAGGTTAGGTTTGAACTTAGTTTGAGGGAGTAAGTTTAGGGCTCCTGTTAGTTTTCGGTTCAGTGTTACGGTTGGAGTTAGGGTGAGGGTCAGGTTAGGGTTGGGGTTGAGCTTAAGGTGTCCGCCTAGGGTTAGGGTTACGTGTATGGTTTGATTTAGGCTTCAGGTTAGGTTAGGTTTGAACTTAGTTTGAGGGAGTAAGTTTAGGGCTACTGTTAGTATTCGGGAAACTGTTACGGTTGGAGTTAGCGTCAGGGCCAGGTTAGGGTTATGGTTGAGATTAAGGTGTCCGTCTAGGGTTAGGGTTAGGTGTATGGTTTCATTTAGGCTTAAGGTTAGGTTAGGTTTGAAGTTAGTTTGATGGAGTAAGTTTAGGGCTACTGTTAGTTTTTGGTTAACTGTTACGGTTGGTATAAGTGTCAGGATCAGGTTAGGTTTGGGGTTGAGCTTAAGGTATCCGCCTAGGGTTAGGGTTAGGTCTATGGTTTCATTTAGGTTTCAGGTTAGGATAGGTTTGAACTTAGTTTGAGGGAGTAAGTTTAGGGCTACTTTTAGTTTTCGTTTAACTGTTACTGTTGGAGTAAGCGTCAGGGTCAGGTTAGGGTGGGTGTTAACCATAAGGTGTCGGCCTAGGGTTAGGGTTAGGTCTATGGTTTCATTTAGGCTTCAGGTTAGGTTAGGATTGAACTTAGTTTGAGGGAGTAAGTTTAGGGCTACTGTTAGTTTTCGGTTCAGTGTTACGGTTGGAGTTAGCGTGAGGGTCAGGTTAGGGTTGGGTTGAGCTTAAGGTGTCCGCCTAGGGTTAGGGTTAGGTTTGTGGTTTGAGTTAGGCTTCAGGTTAGGTTAGGTTTGAACTTAGTTTGAGGGAGTAAGTTTAGGGCTACTGTTAGTTTTTGGTTCAGTGTTACGGTTGAAGATAGCGTCAGGGTCAGGTTAGGGTTGGGGTTGAGCTTCAGGTGTCTGCATAGTGTTAGGGTTAGGTCTATGGTTTGAGTTAGGCTTCAGGTTAGATTAGGTTTGAAGTTAGTTTGAGGGTGTAAGTTCAGGGCTACTGTTAGTTTTCGGTTAACTGTTACAGTTGGAGTAAGCGTTAGGGTCAGGTTAGGGTGGGGGTTAAGCATAAGTTGTTTGCCTAGGGTTAGGGTTAGGTCTATGATTTGATTTAGGCTTCAGGTTAGGTTAGGTTTGAACTTAGTTTGAGGGAGTCAGTTTAGGGCTACTGTTCGTTTTCGGTTAACTGTTACGGTTGGAGTAAGCGTCAGGGTCAGGTTAGGTTTGTCTTAGAGCTTAAGGTGTCCGCCTAGGGTTAGGGTTAGGGCTATGGTTTGATTTAGGCTTCAGGTTAGGTTAGGTTTGAACTCAGTTTTAGGGAGTAAGTTTAGGGCTACTGTTAGTTTTTGATTCAGTGTTACATTTGGAGTTAGCGTGAGTGTCCGGTTAGGGTTGGGGTTGAGCTTAAGGTGTCCGCCGAGGGTTAGGGTTAGGTGTATGATTTGATTTAGGCTTCAGGTTAGGTTAGGTTTGAACTTAGTTTGAGGGAGTAATTTTAGGGCTACTGTTAGTTTTCGGGAAACTGTTGCGGTTGGAGTTAGCATCAGGGCCAGGTTAGGTTTGGAGTTGAGATTAAGGTGTCCGCTTAGGGTTAGGGTTAGGTGTATGGTTTCATTTAGGCTTAAGTTTAGGTTAGGTTTGAAGTTAGTTTGATGGAGTAAGTTTAGGGCTACTGTTAGTTTTCGGTTAACTGTTACGGTTGGAGTAAGCGTCAGGGTCAGGTTAGGTTTGGGGTTGAGCTTAAGGTGTCCGCCTAGGGTTAGGGTTAGTTCTATGGTTTCATTTAGGCTTCAGGTTAGGTTAGGATTGAACTTAGTTTGAGGGAGTAAGTTTAGGGCTACTGTTAGTTTTTGGTTCAGTGTTACGGTTGGAGATAGCGTTAGGGTCAAGTTAGGTTTGGGGTTGAGATTCAGGTGTCCGCCTAGGGTTAGGGTTAGGTCTATGGTTTGAGATAGGCTTCATGTTAGGTTATGTTTTAACTTAGTTTGAGGGAGTAAGTTTAGGCCTATTTCATTTTTCGGTTTAGTGTTACGGTTGAATTTAGCCTCAGGGTCAGGTTAGGGTTGGGGTAAAGCTTAAGGTGTACCCCTAGGGTTAGGGTTAGGTCTGTGATTTGAGTTAGGCTTCAGGTTAGGTTAGGTTTGAACTTAGTTTTAGGGAGTAAGTTTAGGGCTACTGTTAGTTTTCGGTTCAGTGTTACGGTTGGAGATAGCGTCAGGGTCAGGTTAGGGGTGGGGTTGAGCTTCAGGTTTCGGCCTAGGGTTAGGGTTAGGTCTATGTTTTGAGTTAGGCTTCAGGTTAGGTTAGGTTTGAACTTAGTTTTAGGGAGTAAGTTTAGGGCTACTGTTAGTTTTAGGTTCAGTGTTACGGTTGGAGTTAGCATGAGGGTCAGGTTATGGTTGGGTTTGAGCTTCAGGTGTCCGCCCAGGGTTAAGGTTAGGTGTATGGTTTGATTTAGGCTTCAGGTTAGGATAGGTTTGAACTTAGTTTGAGGGAGTAAGTTTAGGGGTACTGTTAGTTTTTGGGTAACTGTTACGGTTTGAGTTAGCGTCACGGCCAGGTTAGGGTTGGGGTTGAGCTTGAGGTGTTCGCCTAGGTTTAGGTTTAGGTGCATGGTTTCATTTACGCTTCAGGTTAGGTTATGTTTGAACTTAGTTTGAGGGAGTAAGTTTAGGGCTATTGTTAGTTTTCGGTTCAGTGTTACGGTTGGACTTAGCATGAGGGTCAGGTTAGGGTTGGGGTTGAGCTTAAGGTGTCCGTCTAGGGTTAGGGTTAGGTGTATGGTTTGATTTAGGCTTCAGGTTAGTTTAGGTTTGAACTTAGTTTGAGGGAGTAAGTTTAGGGCTACTGTTAGTTTTCAGGTAACTGTTACGATTGGAGTTAGCGTCAGGGCCAGGTTATGGTTGGGGTTGAGCTTAAGGTGTCCGCCTTGGGTTACGGATAGTTGTAAGGTTTGATTTAGGCTTCAGGTTAGGTTATGTTTGAACTTAGTTTGAGGGAGTAAGTTTAGGCCTATTGCATTTTTCGGTTCAGTGTTACGGTTGAATTTAGCCTCAGGGTCAGGTTAGGGTGGGGGTTATGCATAAGGTTTCCGCCTAGGGTTAGGGTTAGGTCTATGGTTTTATTTAGGCTTCAGGTTAGGTTAGGATTGAACTTAGTTTGAGGGAGTAAGTTTAGGGCTACGGTTAGTTTTCGGTTAACTGTTACTGTTGGAGTAAGCGTCAGGGTAAGGTTAGGGTGGGGGTTAAGCATAAGGTGTCCACCTAGGGTTAGGGTTAGGTCTATGGTTTCATTTAGGCTTCAGGTTAGGTTAGGATTGAACTTAGTTTGAGGGAGTAAGTTTAGAGCTACTGTTAGTTTTCGGTTCAGTGTTATGTTTGGAGTTAGCGTTAGGGTCCGGTTAGGGTTGGGGTTGAGCTTAAGGTGTCCACCTAGGTTTAGGGTTAGGTCTGTGATTTGAGTTAGGCTTCAGGTTAGGTTAGGTTTGAACTTAGTTTTAGGGAGTAAGTTTAGGGCTACTGTTAGTTTTAGGTTCAGTGTTACGGTTGGAGTTAGCGTGAGGGTCAGGTTAGGGTTGGGTTTGAGCTTCAGGTGTCCGCCTAGGGTTAGGGTTAGGTGTATGGTTTAATTTAGGCTTCAGGTTAGGTTAGGTTTGAACTTAGTTTGAAGGAGTAAGTTTAGGGCTATTGTTAGTTTTCGGTAAACTGTCACGGTTGGAGTTAGCGTCAGGGTCAGGTTAGGGTTGGGGATGAGATTAAGGTGTCTGCCTAGGGTTAGGGTTAGGTGTATGGTTTGATTTAGGCTTCAGGTTAGGTTAGGTTTGAAGTTAGTTTTAGGGAGTAAGTTTAGGGCTACTGTTAGTTTTCGGTTAACTGTTACAGTTGGAGTAAGCGTCAGGGTCAGGGTAGGGTGGGGGTTAAGCATAAGTTGTCCGCCTAGGGTTATGGTTAGGTCTAAGATTTGATTTAGGCTTCAGGTTAGGTTAGGTTTGAACTTAGTTTGAGGGAGTCAGTTTAGGGCTACTGTTAGTTCTCGGTTAACTGTTACGGTTGGAGTAAGCGTCAGGGTCAGGTTAGGTTTGGGGTTGAGCTTAAGGTGTCCGCCTAGGGTTAGGGTTAGGTGTATGGTTTGATTTAGGCTTCAGGTTAGGTTAGGTTTGAACTTAGTTTGAGGGAGTAAGTTTAGGGCTACTGTTAGTTTTCGTTTAAGTGTTACGGTTGGAGTAAGCGTCAGGGTCAGGTTAGGGTGGGGGTTAAGCATAAGGTATCCGCCTAGGGTTAGGGTAAGGTCTATGGTTTCATTTAGGATTCAGGTTAGGTTAGGAATGAACTTAGTTTGAGAGAGTAAGTTTAGGGCTACTGTTAGTTTTCGGTTCAGTGTTACGGTTGCAGTTAGCGTGAGGGTCAGGTTAGGGTGGCGTTGAGCTTAAGGTGTCCGCCTAGGTTTAGGGTTAGTTGTATGGTTTGATTTAGGCTTCAGGTTAGGTTAGGTTTGAACTTAGTTTGAGGGAGTAAGTTTAGGGCTACTGTTAGTTTTCATTTAACTGTTACGGTTGGAGTAAGCCTCAGGGTCAGGTTAGGTTGTGGGTTAAGCATAAGGTGTCCGCCTAGTGTTAGGGTTAGGTGTATGGTTTCATTTAGGCTTCAGGTTAGGTTAGGATTGAACTTAGTTTGAGGGAGTACGTTTAGGGCTACTGTTAGTTTTCGGTTCAGTTTTACGGTTGGATTTAGCCTCAGGGTCAGGTTAGGGTTGGGGTTAAGCTTAAGGTGTCCGCCTAGTGTTAGGGTTAGTTTTATGGTTTGATTTAGGCTTCAGGTTAGGTTAGGATTGAACTTAGTTTGAGGGAGTAAGTTTAGGGCTACTGTTAGTTTTCGGTTCAGTGTTACGGTTGAATTTAGCCTCTGGGTCAGCGTCAGGTTGGGGTTAAGCTTAAGGTGTCCGCCTAGGGTTAGGGTTAGGTCTATTGTTTGAGTTAGGCTTCAGGTTAGGTTAGGTTTGAACTTAGTTTGAGGGAGTAAGTTTAGGGCAGCTGTTAGTTTTCGGTTCAGTGTTACGGTTGGAGTTAGCGTCAGGTTAAGGTTAGGGTTGGGGTTGAGCTTAAGGTGTCCGCCTAGGGTTAGGGTTAGGTCTGTGGTTTGAGTTAGGCTTCAGGTTAGGTTAGGTTTGAACTTAGTTTGAGGGAGTAAGTTTAGGGCTACTGTTAGTTTTCGGTTCAGTGTTACGGATGCAGTTAGCGTGAGGGTCAGGATAGGGTTGGGGTTGAGCTTAAGGTGTCCGCCTAGGGTTAGGGTTAGTTGTATGGTTTGATTTAGGCTTCAGGTTAGGTGAGGTTTGAACTTAGTTTGAGGGAGTAAGTTTAGGGCTACTGTTAGTTTTCGTTTAACTGTTACGGTTGGAGTAAGCATCAGGGTCAGGTTAGGGTGGGGGTTAAGCATAAGGTGTCCGCCTAGGGTTAGGGTTAGTTCTATGGTTTCATTTAGGCTTCAGGTTACGTTACGATTGAACTTAGTTTGAGGGAGTAAGTTTAGGGCTACTTTTAGTTTTCGTTTCAGTGTTACGGTTGGATTTAGCCTCAGGGTCAGGTTAGGGTTGGGGTTAAGCTTAAGGTGTCCGCCTAGGGTGAGGGTTAGGTCTATTGTTTGAGTTAGGCTTCAAGTTAGGTTAGGTTTGAACTTAGTTTGAGGGAGTAAGATTAGGGCTACTGTTAGGTTTCGGTTCAGTGTTACGGTTGGAGTTAGCGTGAGGGTCAGGTTAGGTTTGGGGTTGAGCTTAAGGTGTCCACCTAGGGTTAGGGTTAGGTCTGTGGTTTGAATTAGCCTTCAGGTTAGGTTAGGTTTGAACTTAGTTTGAGGGAGTAAGTTTAGGGCTACTGTTAGTTTTTGGTTCAGTGTTACGGTTGGAGATAGCGTTAGGGTCAAGTTAGGGTTGGGGTTGAGATTCAGGTGTCCGCCTAGGGTTAGGGTTAGGTCTATGGTTTGAGATAGGCTTCATGTTAGGTTATGTTTGAACTTAGTTTGAGGGAGTAAGTTTAGGCCTATTGCATTTTTCGGTTTAGTGTTACGGTTGAATTTAGCCTCAGGGTCAGGTTAGGGTTGGGGTAAATCTTAAGGTGTCCCCATAGGGTTAGGGTTAGGTCTGTGATTTGAGTTAGGCTTCAGGTTAGGTTAGGTTTGAACTTAGTTTTAGGGAGTAAGTTTAGGGCTACTGTTAGTTTTCGGTTCAGTGTTACGGTCGGAGATAGCGTCAGGGTCAGGTTAGGGTTGGGGTTGAGCTTCAGGTTTCGGCCTAGGGTTAGGGTTAGGTCTATGGTTTGAGTTAGGCTTCAGGTTAGGTTAGGTTTGAACTTAGTTTGAGGGAGTAAGTTTAGGGCTACTCTTAGTTTTCGGTTCAGTGTTACGGTTGGAGATAGCGTCAGGGTCAGGTTAGGGTTGTGGTTGAGCTTCAGGTGTCCGCCTAGGGTTAGGGTTAGGTCTATGGTTTGAGTTAGGCTTCAGGTTAGGTTAAGTTTGAACTTAGTTTGAGGGAGTATGTTTAGGACTACTGTTAGTTTTCGGATCAGTGTTACGGTTGGAGTTAGGGTGAGGGTCAGGTTAGGGTTGGGGTTGAGCTTAAGGTGTCCGCCTAGGGTTAGGGTTAGGTGTATGGTTTGATTTAGGCTTCAGGTTAGTTTAGGGTTGAACTTAGTTTGAGGGAGTAAGTTTAGGGCTACTGTTAGTTTTCGGGAAACTGTTACGGTTGGAGTTAGCGTCAGGGCCAGGTTAGGGTTGGGGTTGAGATTAAGGTTTCCGCCTAGGGTTAGGGTTAGGTGTATGGTTTCATTTAGGCTTAAGGTTAGGTTAGGTTGGAAGTTAGTTTGATGGAGTAAGTTTAGGGCTACTGTTAGTTTTCGGTTCAGTGTTATGGTTGGAATAATCGTCACGGTCAGGTTAGGGTGGGGCTTAAGCATAAGGTGTCCGCCTAGGGTTAGGGTTAGGTCTAAGATTTGATTTAGGCTTCAGGTTAGGTTAGGTTTGAACTTAGTTTGAGGGAGTCAGTTTAGGGCTACTGTTAGTTTTCGGTTCACTGTTACGGTTGGTGTAAGTGTCAGGGTCAGGTTAGGTTTGGGGTTGAGCTTAAGGTATCCGCCTAGCGTTAGGGTTAGGTGTATGGTTTGATTTAGGCTTCAGGTTAGGATAGGTTTGAACTTAGTTTGAGGGAGTAAGTTTAGGGCTACTGTTAATTTTCGGTTCAGTGTTACGGTTGGAGATAGCGTCAGGGTCAGGTTAGGGTTGGGGTTGAGCTTCAGGTGTCCGCCTAGGGTTAGGGTTAGGTCTATGGTTTGAGTTGACTTCAGGTTAGATTAGGTTTGAAGTTAGTTTGAGGGTGTAAGTTCAGGGCTATTGTTAGTTTTCGGTTAACTGTTACAGTTGGAGTAAGCGTCAGGGTCAGGTTAGGGTGGGGGTTAAGCATAAGTTGTCTGCCTAGGGTTAGGGTTAGGTCTATGATTTGATTTAGGCTTCAGGATAGGTTAGGTTTGAACTTAGTTTGAGGGAGTCAGTTTAGGGCTACTGTTAGTTTTCGGTTAACTGTTACGGTTGGAGTAAGCGTCAGGGTCAGGTTAGGTTTGGGGTAGAGCTTAAGGTGTCCGCCTAGGGTTAGGGTTAGGTGTATGGTTTGATTTAGGCTTCAGGTTAGGTTAGGTTTGAACTTAGTTTGAGGGAGTAAGTTTAGGGCTACTGTTAGTTTTTGATTCAGTGTTACATTTGGAGTTAGCGTTAGTATCCGGTTAGGGTTGGGGATGAACTTAAGGTGTCCGCCCAGGGTTAGGGTTAGGTCTGTGGTTTGAGATAGGCTTCAGGTTAGGTTAGGTTTGAACTTAGTTTGAGGGAGTAAGTTTAGGGCTACTGTTAGTTTTCGGTTCAGTGTTACGGTTGGAGATAGCGTCAGGGTCAGGTTAGGGTTGTGGTTGAGCTTCAGGTGTCCGCCTAGGGTTAGGGTTAGGTCTATGGTTTGAGTTAGGCTTCAGGTTAGGTTAGGTTTGAACTTAGTTTGAGGGAGTAAGTTTAGGGCTACTGTTAGTTTTCGGTTCAGTGTTACGGTTGGAGTTAGGGTGAGGGTCCGGTTAGGGTTGGGGTTGAGCTTAAGGTGTCCGCCTAGGGTTAGGGTTAGGTGTATGGTTTCATTTAGGCTTAAGGTTAGGTTAGGTTTGAAGTTAGTTTGATGGAGTAAGTTTAGGGCTACTGTTAGTTTTCGGTTAACTGTTACAGTTGGAGTAAGCGTCAAGGTCAGGTTAGGGTGGGGGTTAAGGATAAGGTGTCCGCCTAGGGTTAGGGTTAGGTCTAAGATTTGATTTAGGCTTCAGGTTAGGTTAGGGTTGAACTTAGTTTGAGGGAGTCAGTTTAGGGCTACTGTTAGTTTTCGGTTAACTGTTACGGTTGGTGTAAGTGTCAGGGTCAGGATAGGTTTGGGGTTGAGCTTAAGGTATCCGCCTAGGGTTAGGTTTAGGTGTATTGTTTGATTTAGGCTTCAGGTTAGGATAGGTTTGAACTTAGTTTGCGGGAGTAAGTTTAGGGCTACTGTTAGTTTTCGTTTAACTGTTACTGTTGGAGTAAGCGTCAGGGTCAGGTTAGGGTGGGTGTTAACCATAACGTGTCCGCCTAGGGTTAGGGTTAGGTCTGTGGTTTCATTTAGGCTTCAGGTTAGGTTAGGATTGAACTTAGTTTGAGGGAGTAAGTTTAGGGCTACTGTTAGTTTTCGGTTCAGTGTTACAGTTGGATTTAGCCTCAGGGTCAGGATAGGGTTGGGGTTAAGCTTAAGGTGTCCGCCTAGGGTTAGGGTTAGGTCTATTGTTTGAGTTAGGCTTCAGGTTAGGTTAAGTTTGAACTTAGTTTGAGGGAGTAAGTTTAGGGCTACTGTTAGTTTTCGGTTCAGTGTTACGGTTGGAGTTAGCGTGAGGGTCAGGTTAGGGTTGGGGTTGAGCTTAAGGTGTCCGCCAAGGGTTAGGGTTAGGTTTGTGGTTTGAGTTAGGCTTCAGGTTAGGTTAGGTTTGAACTTAGTTTGAGGGAGTAAGTTTAGGGCTACTGTTAGTTTTCGGGAAACTGTTATGGTTGGAGTTAGCGTCAGGGCCAGGTTAGGGTTGGGGTTGAGATTAAGGTGTCCGCCTAGGGTTAGGGTTAGGTGTATGGTTTCATTTAGGCTTAAGGTTAGGTTAGGTTTGAAGTTAGTTTGATGGAGTAAGTTTAGGGCTACTGTTAGTTTTCGGTTAACTGTTACAGTTGGAGTAAGCGTCAAGGTCCGGTTAGGGTGGGGGTTAAGCATAAGGTGTCCGCCTAGGGTTAGGGTTAGGTCTAAGATTTGATTTAGGCTTCAGGTTTGGTTAGGTTTGAACTTAGTTTGAGGGAGTCAGTTTAGGGCTACTGTTAGTTTTCGGTTAACTGTTACGGTTGGTGTAAGTGTCAGGGTCAGGTTAGGTTTGAGGTTGAGCTTAAGGTATCCGCCTAGAGTTAGGGTTAGGTGTATTGTTTGATTTAGTCTTCAGGTTAGGATAGGTTTGAACTTAGTTTGAGGGAGTAAGTTTAGGGCTACTGTTAGTTTTCGTTTAACTGTTACTGTTGGAGTAAGCGTCAGGGTCAGGTTATGGTGGGTGTTAACCATAACGTGTCCGCCTAGGGTTAGGGTTAGGTCTATGGTTTCATTTAGGCTTCAGGTTAGGTTAGGATTGAACTTAGTTTGAGGGAGTAAGTTTAGGGCTACTGTTAGTTTTCGGTTCAGTGTTACAGTTGGATTTAGCCTCAGGGTCAGGATAGGGTTGGGGTTAAGCTTAAGGTGTCCGCCTAGGGTTAGGGTTAGGTGTATGATTTGATTTAGGCTTCAGGTTAGGTTAGGTTTGAACTTAGTTTGAGGGAGTAAGTTTAGGGCTACTGTTAGTTTTTGATTTAGTGTTACATTTGGAGATAGCGTTAGTGTCCGGTTAGGGTTGGGGTTGAGCTTAAGGTGTCCGTCTAGGGTTAGGGTTATGTCTGTGGTTTGAGATAGTCTTCAGGTTAGATTAGGTTTGAACTTAGTTTGAGGGAGTAAGTTCAGGGCTATTGTTAGTTTTCGGTTAACTGTTACGGTTGGAGTAAGCGTCAGGGTCAGGTTAGGGTGGGGGTTAAGCATAAGTTGTCTGCCTAGGGTTAGGGTTAGGTCTATGATTTGATTTAGGCTTCAGGTTAGGTTAGGTTTGAACTTAGTTTGAGGGAGTAAGTTTAGGGCTACTGTTAGTTTTCGGGAAACTGTTACGGTTGGAGTTAGCCTCAGGGCCAGGTTAGGGTTGGGGTTGAGCTTAAGGTGTCCGCCTAGGGTTAGGGTTAGGTGTATGGTTTCATTTAGGCTTAAGGTTAGGTTAGGTTTGAAGTTAGTTTGATGGAGTAAGTTTAGGGCTACTGTTAGTTTTCGTTTAACTGTTACAGTTGGAGTAAGCGTCAAGGTTAGGTTACGGTAGGGTTAAGCATAAGGTGTCCGCCTAGGGTTAGGGTTAGGTCTAAGATTTGATTTAGGCTTCAGTTTAGGTTAAGTTTGAACTTAGTATGAGGGAGTAAGTTTAGGGCTACTTTTAGTTTTCGGTTCAGTGTTAAGGTTGGAGTTAGGGTGAGGGTCAGGTTAGGGTTGGGGTTGAAATTAAGGTGTCCGCCTACGGTTAGGGTTAGGTCTGTGGTTTGAGTTAGGCTTCAGGTTAGGTTAGGTTTGAACTTAGATTGAGGGAGTAAGTTTAGGGCTACTGTTAGTTTTCGGTTCAGTGTTATGGTTGGAGATAGCGTCAGGGTCAGGTTATGGTTGGGGTTGAGCTTCAGGTGTCCGCCTAGGGTTAGGGTTATGTCTATGGTTTGATTTAGGGTTCAGGTTAGGTTAGGTTTGAACTTAGTTTGAGGGAGTAAGTTTGGGCTACTGTTAGTATTCGGTTCAGTGTTACAGTTGGAGTTAGCGTGAGGGTCAGGTTAGGTTTGGGGTTGAGATTAAGGTTTCCGCCTAGGGTTAGGTTTAGGTGTATGGTTTCATTTAGGTTTAAGGTTAGGTTAGGTTTGAAGTTAGTTTGATGGAGTAAGTTTAGGGCTACTGTTAATTTTCGGTAAACTGTTACGGTTGGAGTAAGCGTCAGGGTCAGGTTAGGGTGGGGGTTAAGCATAAGGTGTCCGCCTAGGGTAAGGGTTAGGTCTCTGGTTTCATTTAGGCTTCAGGTTAGGTTAGGATTGAACTTAGTTTGAGGGAGTCAGTTTAGGGCTATTGTTAGTTTTCGGTTCAGTGTTATGGTTGGAGATAGCGTCACGGTCAGGTTATGGTTGTGGTTGAGCTTCAGGTGTCCGCCTAGGGTTAGGGTTAGGTCTATGGTTTGAGTTAGGCTTCAGGTTAGGTTAGGTTTGAACTTAGTTTGAGGGAGTAAGTTTAGGGCTACTGTTAGTTTTCGGTTCAGTGTTACGGTTGGAGGTAGGGTGAGGGTCAGGTTAGGGTTGGGGTTGAGCTTAAGGTGTCCGCCTAGGGTTAGGGTTAGGTGTATGGTTTCATTTAGGCTTAAGGTTAGGTTAGGTTTGAAGTTAGTTTGATGGAGTAAGTTTAGGGCTACTGTTAGTTTTCGGTTAACTGTTACAGTTGGAGTAAGCGTCAAGGTCAGGTTAGGGTGGGGGTTAAGCATAAGGTGTCCGCCTAGGGTTAGGGTTAGGTCTAAGATTTGATTTAGGCTTCAGGTTAGGTTAGGGTTGAACTTAGTTTGAGGGAGTCAGTTTAGGGCTACTGTTAGTTTTCGGTTAACTGTTACGGTTGGTGTAAGTGTCAGGGTCAGGATAGGTTTGGGGTTGAGCTTAAGGTATCCGCCTAGGGTTAGGTTTAGGTGTATTGTTTGATTTAGGCTTCAGGTTAGGATAGGTTTGAACTTAGTTTGCGGGAGTAAGTTTAGGGCTACTGTTAGTTTTCGTTTAACTGTTACTGTTGGAGTAAGCGTCAGGGTCAGGTTAGGGTGGGTGTTAACCATAACGTGTCCGCCTAGGGTTAGGGTTAGGTCTATGGTTTCATTTAGGCTTCAGGTTAGGTTAGGATTGAACTTAGTTTGAGGGAGTAAGTTTAGGGCTACTGTTAGTTTTCGGTTCAGTGTTACAGTTGGATTTAGCCTCAGGGTCAGGATAGGGTTGGGGTTAAGCTTAAGGTGTCCGCCTAGGGTTAGGGTTAGGTCTATTGTTTGAGTTAGGCTTCAGGTTAGGTTAAGTTTGAACTTAGTTTGAGGGAGTAAGTTTAGGGCTACTGTTAGTTTTCGGTTCAGTGTTATGGTTGGAGTTAGCGTGAGGGTCAGGTTAGGGTTGGGGTTGAGCTTAAGGTGTCCGCCTAGGGTTAGGGTTAGGTTTGTGGTTTGAGTTAGGCTTCAGGTTAGGTTAGGTTTGAACTTAGTTTGAGGGAGTAAGTTTAGGGCTACTGTTAGTTTTCGGGAAACTGTTATGGTTGGAGTTAGCGTCAGGGCCAGGTTAGGGTTGGCGTTGAGATTAAGGTGTCCGCCTAGGGTTAGGGTTAGGTGTATGGTTTCATTTATGCTTCAGGTTAGGTTATGTTTGAACTTAGTTTGAGGGAGTAAGTTTAGGGCTACTGTTAGTTTTTGATTTAGTGTTACATTTGGAGATAGCGTTAGTGTCCCGTTAGGGTTGGGGTTGAGCTTAAGGTGTCCGTCTAGAGTTAGGGTTAGGTCTGTGGTTTGAGATAGTCTTCAGGTTAGATTAGGTTTGAACTTAGTTTGAGGGAGTAAGTTCAGGGCTATTGTTAGTTTTCGGTTAACTGTTACGGTTGGAGTAAGCGTCAGGGTCAGGTTAGGGTGGGGGTTAAGCATAAGTTGTCTGCCTAGGGTTAGGGTTAGGTCTATGATTTGATTTAGGCTTCAGGTTAGGTTAGGTTTGAACTTAGTTTGAGGGAGTAAGTTTAGGGCTACTGTTAGTTTTCGGGAAACTGTTACGGTTGGAGTTAGCCTCAGGGCCAGGTTAGGGTTGGGGTTGAGCTTAAGGTGTCCGCCTAGGGTTAGGGTTAGGTGTATGGTTTCATTTAGGCTTAAGGTTAGGTTAGGTTTGAAGTTAGTTTGATGGAGTAAGTTTAGGGTTACTGTTAGTTTTCGGTTAACTGTTACAGTTGGAGTAAGCGTCAGGGTTAGGTTACGGTAGGGTTAAGCATAAGGTGTCCGCCTAGGGTTAGGGTTAGGTCTAAGATTTGATTTAGGCTTCAGTTTAGGTTAAGTTTGAACTTAGTATTAGGGAGTAAGTTTAGGGCTACTTTTAGTTTTCGGTTCAGTGTTAAGGTTGGAGTTAGCGTGAGGGTCAGGTTAGGGTTGGGGTTGAAATTAAGGTGTCCGCCTACGGTTAGGGTTAGGTCTGTGGTTTGAGTTATGCTTCAGGTTAGGTTAGGTTTGAACTTAGATTGAGGGAGTAAGTTTAGGGCTACTGTTAGTTTTCGGTTCAGTGATATGGTTGGAGATAGCGTCAGGGTCAGGTTATGGTTGGGGTTGAGCTTCAGGTGTCCGCCTAGGGTTAGGGTTATGTCTATGGTTTGATTTAGGGTTCAGGTTAGGTTAGGTTTGAACTTAGTTTGAGGGAGTAAGTTTGGGCTACTGTTAGTATTCGGTTCAGTGTTACAGTTGGAGTTAGCGTGAGGGTCAGGTTAGGGTTGGGGTTGAGATTAAGGTTTCCGCCTACGGTTAGGGTTAGGTCTATGGTTTGAGTTAGGCTTCAGGTTAGGTTAGGTTTGAACTTAGTTTGAGGGAGTAAGTTTAGGGCTACTGTTAGTATTCGGTTCAGTGTTACAGTTGGAGTTAGCGTGAGGGTCAGGTTAGGGTTGGGGTTGAGCTTCAGGTGTCCGCCTAGGGTTAGGGTTAGGTTTATGGTTTGATTTACGCTTCAGGTTAGTTTAGGTTTGAACTTAGTTTGAGGGAGTATGTTTAGGTCTTCTGTTAGTTTTCGGGTAACTGTTACGGTTGGAGTTAGCGTCAGGGCCTGGTTATGGTTGGGGTTGAGCTTAAGGTGTCCGCCTAGGGTTAGGGTTATGTGTATGGTTTGATTTAGGCTTCAGGTTAGGTTAGGTTTGAAGTTAGTTTGAGGGAGTAAGTTTAGGGCTACTGTTAGTTTTCGGTTAACTGTTACGGTTGGAGTAAGCGTCAGGGTCAGGGTAGGGTGGGGTTTAAGCATAAGGTGTCCGCCTTGGGTTAGGGTTAGGTCTATGATTTGATTTAGGCTTCAGGTTAGGTTAGGTTTGAAGTTATTTGAGGGAGTAAGTTTAGGGCTACTGTTAGTTTTCGGGAAACTGTTACGGTTGGAGTTAGCGTCAGGGCCAGGTTAGGGTTGGGGTTGAGATTAAGGTTTCCGCCTAGGGTTAGGGTTAGGTGTATGGTTTCATTTAGGCTTAAGGTTAGGTTAGGTTGGAAGTTAGTTTGATGGAGTAAGTTTAGGGCTACTGTTAGTTTTCGGTTAACTGTTACAGTTGGAGTAATCGTCAGGGTCAGGTTAGGGTGGGGGTTAAGCATAAGGTGTCCGCCTAGGGTTGGGTTAGGTCTAAGATTTGATTTAGGCTTCAGGTTAGGTTAGGTTTGAACTTAGTTTGAGGGAGTCAGTTTAGGGCTACTGTTAGTTTTCGGTTAACTGTTACGGTTGGAGTAAGCGTCAGGGTCAGGTTAGGTTTGGGGTAGAGCTTAAGGTGTCCGCCTAGGGTTAGGGTTAGGTGTATGGTTTGATTTAGGCTTCAGGTTAGGTTAGGTTTGAACTTAGTTTGAGGGAGTAAGTTTAGGGCTACTGTTAGTTTTTGATTCAGTGTTACATTTGGAGTTAGCGTTAGTATCCGGTTAGGGTTGGGGATGAACTTAAGGTGTCCGCCTAGGGTTAGGGTTAGGTCTGTGGTTTGAGATAGGCTTCAGGTTAGGTTAGGTTTGAACTTAGTTTGAGGGAGTAAGTTTAGGGCTACTGTTAGTTTTCGGTTCAGTGTTACCGTTGGAGTTAGGGTGAGGGTCAGGTTAGGGTTGGGGTTGAGCTTAAGGTGTCCGCCTAGGGTTAGGGTTAGGTGTATGGTTTGATTTAGGCTTCAGGTTAGGTTAGGCTTGAACTTAGTTTGAGGGAGTAAGTTTAGGGCTACTGTTAGTTTTCGGGAAACTGTTACGGTTGGAGTTAGCGTCAGGGCCAGGTTAGGGTTGGGGTTGAGATTAAGGTTTCAGCCTAGGGTTAGGGTTAGGTGTATGGTTTCATTTAAGCTTAAGGTTAGGTTAGGTTGGAAGTTAGTTTGATGGAGTAAGTTTAGGGCTACTGTTAGTTTTCGGTTAACTGTTACAGTTGGAGTAATTGTCAGGGTCAGGTTAGGGTGGGGGCTAAGCATAAGGTGTCCGCCTAGGGTTGAGTTAGGTCTAAGATTTGATTTAGGCTTCAGGTTAGGTTAGGTTTGAACTTAGTTTGAAGGAGTCAGTTTAGCGCTACTGTTAGTTTTCGGTTAACTGTTACGGTTGGTGTAAGTGTCAGGGTCAGGTTAGGTTTGGGGTTGAGCTTTAGGTATCCGCCTATGGTTAGGGTTAGGTGTATGGTTTGATTTAGGCTTCAGGTTAGGATAGGTTTGAACTTAGTTTGAGGGAGTAAGTTTAGGGCTACTGTTAATTTTCGGTTCAGTGTTACGGTTGGAGATAGCGTCAGGGTCAGGTTAGGGTTGGGGTTGAGCTTCAGGTGTCCGCCTAGGCTTAGGGTTAGGTCTATGGTTTGAGTTGGCTTCAGGTTAGATTAGGTTTGAAGTTAGTTTGAGGGTGTAAGTTCAGGGCTATTGTTAGTTTTCGGTTAACTGTTACAGTTGGAGTAAGCGTCAGGGTCAGGTTAGGGTGGGGGTTAAGCATAAGTTGTCTGCCTAGGGTTAGGGTTAGGTCTATGATTTGATTTAGGCCTCAGGTTAGGTTAGGTTTGAACTTAGTTTGAGGGAGTCAGTTTAGGGCTACTGTTAGTTTTCGGTTAACTGTTACGGTTGGAGTAAGCGTCAGGGTCAGGTTAGGTTTGGGGTAGAGATTAAGGTGTCCGCCTAAGGTTAGGGTTAGGTGTATGGTTTGATTTAGGCTTCAGGTTAGGTTAGGTTTGAACTTAGTTTGAGGGAGTAAGTTTAGGGCTACTGTTAGTTTTTGATTCAGTGTTACATTTGGAGTTAAAGTTAGTGTCCGGTTAGGGTTGGGGTTGAACTTTAGGTGTCCGCCTAGGGTTAGGGTTAGGTCTGTGGTTTGAGATAGGCTTCAGGTTAGGTTAGGTTTGAACTTAGTTTGAGGGAGTAAGTTTAGGGCTACTGTTAGTTTTCGGTTCAGTGTAACGGTTGGAGATAGCGTCAGGGTCAGGTTAGGGTTGTGGTTGAGCTTCAGGTGTCCGCCTAGGGTTAGGGTTAGGTCTATGGTTTGAGTTATGCTTCAGGTTAGGTTAGGTTTGAACTTAGTTTGAGGGAGTAAGTTTAGGGCTACTGTTAGTTTTCGGTTCAGTGTTACGGTTGGAGTTAGGGTGAGGGTCAGGTTAGGGTGGGGGTTAAGCATAAGGTGTCCGCCTAGGGTTAGGGTTTGGTCTAAGATTTGATTTAGGCTTCAGGTAAGGTTAGGTTTGAACTTAGTTTGAGGGAGTCAGTTTAGGGCTACTGTTAGTTTTCGGTTTAACTGTTACGGTTGGTGTAAGTGTCAGGGTCAGGTTAGGTTTGGGGTTGAGCTTAAGGTATCCGCCTAGGATTAGGGTTAGGTGTATGGTTTGATTTAGGCTTCAGGTTAGGATAGGTTTGAACTTAGTTTGAGGGAGTAAGTTTAGGGCTACTGTTAGTTTTCGTTTAACTGTTACTGTTGGAGTAAGCGTCAGGGTCAGGTTAGGGTGGGTGTTAACCATAACGTGTCCGCCTAGGGTTAGGGTTAGGTCTATGGTTTCATTTAGGCTTCAGGTTAGGTTAGGATTGAACTTAGTTTGAGGGAGTACGTTTAGGGCTACTGTTAGCTTTCGGTTCAGTGTTACGGTTGGAGTTAGCGTGAGGGTCAGGTTAGGGTTGGGGTTGAGCTTAAGGTGTCCGCCTAGGGTTAGGGTTAGGTTTGTGGTTTGAGTTAGGCTTCAGGTTAGGTTAGGTTTGAACTTAGTTTGAGGGAGTAAGTTTAGGGCTACTGTTAGTTTTCGGTTCAGTGTTATGGTTGGAGATAGCGTCAGGGTCAGGTTATGGTTGGGGTTGAGCTTCAGGTGTCCGCCTAGGGTTAGGGTTAGGTCTATGGTTTGAGTTAGGCTTCAGGTTAGGTTAGGTTTGAACTTAGTTTGAGGGAGTAAGTTTAGGGCTACTGTTAGTTTTCGGGTAACTGTTACGGTTGGAGTTAGCGTCAGGGCCAGGTTATGGTTTGGGTTGTGCTTAAGGTGTCCGCCTAGAGTTACGGTTAGGTGTATGGTTTGATTTAGGCTTCAGGTTAGGTTATTTTTGAACTTAGTTTGAGGGCGTAAGTTTAGGGCTACTGTTAGTTTTCGGTTAACTGTTACGGTTGGAGTAAGCGTCAGGGTCAGGTTAGGTTTGGGGTTGAGCTTAAGGTGTCCGACTAGGGTTAGGGTTATGTGTATGGTTTGATTTAGGCTTCAGGTTAGGTTAGGTTTGAAGTTAGTTTGAGGGAGTAAGTTTAGGGCTACTGTTAGTTTTCGATTAACTGTTAGAGTTGGAGTAAGCGTCAGGGTCAGGGTAGGGTGGGGTTTAAGCATAAGGTGTCAGCCTAGGGTTAGGGTTAGGTCTATGATTTGATTTAGGCTTCAGGTTAGGTTAGGTTTGAACTTAGATTGAGGGAGTCAGTTTAGGGCTACTGTTAGTTTTCGGTTAACTGTTACGGTTGGTGTAAGTGTCAGGGTCAGGTTAGGTTTGGGGTTGAGCTTAAGGTATCCGCCTAGGGTTAGGGTTAGGTGTATGGTTTGATTTAGGCTTCAGGTTAGGTTAAGTTTGAACTTAGTTTGAGGGAGTAAGTTTAGGGCTACTGTTAGTTTTTGATTCAGTATTACACTTGGAGTTAGCGTTAGTGTCCGGTAAGGGTTGGGGTTGAGCTTAAGGTGTCCGCCTAGGGTTATGGTTAGGTCTGTGGTTTGAGATAGGCTTCAGGTTAGGTTAGGTTTGAACTTAGTTTGAGGGAGTCAGTTTAGGGCTACTGTTAGTTTTCGGTTCAGTGTTACGGTTGGAGATAGCGTCAGGGTCAGGTTAGGGTTGTGGTTGAGCTTCAGGTGTCCGCCTAGGGTTAGGGTTAGGTCTATGGTTTGAGTTAGGCTTCAGGTTAGGTTAGGTTTGAACTTAGTTTGAGGGAGTAAGTTTAGGGCTACTGTTAGTTTTCGGCTCAGTGTTACGGTTGGAGTTAGGGTGAGGGTCAGGTTAGGGTTGGGGTTGAGCTTAAGGTGTCCGCCTAGGGTTAGGGTTAGGTGTATGGTTTGATTTAGGCTTCAGGTTAGGTTAGGTTTGAACTTAGTTTGAGGGCGTAAGTATAGGGCTATTGTTAGTTTTCGGGAAACTGTTACGGTTGGAGTTAGCGTCAGGGCCAGGTTAGGGTTGGGTTTGAGATTGAGGTTTCCGCCTAGGGTTAGGGTTAGGTGTATGGTTTGATTTAGGCTTCAGGTTAGGTTAGGTTTGAACTTAGTTTGAGGGATTAAGTTTAGGGCTACTGTTAGTTTTCGGTTAACTGTTACATTTGGAGTAAGAGTCAGGGTCAGGTTAGGGTGGAGTTTAAGCATAAGGTGTCCGCCTAGGGTTAGGGTTAGGTGTATGGTTTGATTTAGGCTTCAGGTTAGGTTAGGTTTGAACTTAGTTTGAGGGAGTAAGTTTAGGGCTAATGTTAGTTTTCGGGAAACTGTTGCGGTTGGAGTTAGCGTCAGGGCCAGGTTAGGGTTGGAGTTGAGATTAAGGTGTCCGCTTAGTGTTAGGGTTAGGTGTATGGTTTCATTTAGGCTTAAGGTTAGGTTAGGTTTGAAGTTAGTTTGACGGAGTAAGTTTAGGGCTACTGTTAGTTTTCGGTTAACTGTTACGGTTGGAGTAAGCGTCAGGGTCAGGTTAGGGTGGGGGTAAAGCATAAGGTGTCCGCCTAGGTTAAGGGTTAGGTCTATGGTTTCATTTAGGCTTTAGGTTAGGTTAGGATTGAACTTAGTTTGAGGGAGTAAGTTTAGGGCTACTCTTAGTTTTCGGTTCAGTGATATGGTTGGAGTTAGCCTGGAGGTCAGGTTAGGGTTGGGGTTTAGCTTAAGGTGTCCGCCTAGGGTTAGGGTTAGGTGTATGATTTGATTTAGGCATCAGGTTAGGTTAGGTTTGAAGTTAGTTTGAGGGAGTAAATTTAGGGCTACTGTTAGTTTTCGGTTTAGTTTTACGGTTGGAATTACCGTGAGGGTCAGGTTAGGGTTGGGGTTGAGCTTAAGGTGTCCGCCTAGGGTTAGGGTTTGGTCTGTGGTTTGAGATAGGCTTCAGGTTAGGTTAGGTTTGAACTTAGTTTGAAGGAGTAAGTTTAGGGCTACTGTTAGTTATTGGTTCAGTGTTACGGTTGGAGATAGCGTCACGGTCAGGTTAGGGTTGGGGTTGAGCTTCAGGTTTCCGCCTAGGGTTATGGTTAGGTCTATGGTTTGAGTTAGGCTTCAGGTTAGATTAGGTTTGAAGTTAGTTTGAGGGTGTAAGTTCAGGGCTAATGTTAGTTTTCGGTTAACTGTTACAGTTGGAGTAAGCGTCAGGGTCAGGTTAGGGTGGGGGTTAAGCATAAGTTGTCCGCCTAGGGTTAGGGTTAGGTCTAAGATTTGATGTAGGCTTCAGGTTAGGTTAGGTTTGAACTTAGTTTGTGGGAGTCAGTTTAGGGCTACTGTTAGTTTTCGGTTCAGTGTTACGGTTTGATTTAGCCTCAGGGTCAGGTTAGGGTTGGGGTTAAGCTTAAGGTATCCGCCTAGGATTAGGGTTAGGTCTATTGTTTGAGTTAGGCTTCAGGGTAGGTTAGTTTTGAACTTAGTTTGAGGGAGTAAGTTTAGGGCTACTGTTAGTTTTCGGTTCAGTGTTACGTTTGGAGTTAGCGTGAGGGTCCGGTTAGGGTTGGGGTTGAGCTTAAGGTGTCCGCCTAGGGTTAGAGTTAGGTCTGTGGTTTGAGTTAGGCATCAAGTTAGGTTAGGTTTGAACTTAGTTTGATGGAGTAAGTTTAGGGATACTGTTAGTTTTCGGTTCAGTGTTACGGTTGGAGATAGCGTCAGGGTCAGGTTAGGGTTGTGGTTGAGCTTCAGGTGTCCGCCTAGGGTTAGGGTTAGGTGTATGGTTTGATTTAGGCTTCAGGTTAGGTTAGGTTTGAACTTAGTTTGAGGGAGTAAGTTTAGGTCTACTGTTAGTTTTCGGGAAACTGTTACGGTTGGAGTTAGCGTCAGGGCCAGGTTAGGGTTGGGGTTGAGATTAAGGTTTCCGCCTAGGGTTAGGGTTAGGTGTATGGTTTCATTTAGGCTTAAGGTTAGGTTAGGTTTGAAGTTAGTTTGATGAAGTAAGTTTAGGGCTACTGTTAGTTTTCGGTTAACTGTTACAGTTGGAGTAATCGTCAGGGTCAGGTTAGGGTGGGGGTTAAGCAAAAGGTTTCCGCCTAGGGTTAGGGTTAGGTCTAGGATTTGATTTAGGCTTCAGGTTAGGTTAGGTTTGAACTTAGTTTGAGGCAGTCAGTTTAGGGCTACTGTTAGTTTTCGGTTAACTGCTACGGTTGGTGTAAGTGTCAGGGTCAGGTTAGGTTTGGGGTTGAGCTTAAGGTATCCGCCTAGGTTTAGGGTTAGGTGTATGGTTTGATTTAGGCTTCAGGTTAGGATAGGTTTGAACTTAGTTTGAGGGAGTAAGTTTAGGGCTACTGTTAATTTTCGGTTCAGTGTTACAGTTGGAGATAGCGTCAGGGTCAGGTTAGGGTTGGGGTTGAGCTTCTGGTGTCCGCCTAGGGTTAGGGTTAGGTCTATGGTTTGAGTTAGGCTTCAGGTTAGATTAGGTTTGAAGTTAGTTTGAGGGTGTAAGTTCAGGGCTATTGTTAGTTTTCGGTTAACTGTTACAGTTGGAGTAAGCGTCAGGGTCAGGTTAGGGTGGGGGTTAAGCATAAGTTGTCTGCCTAGGGTTAGGGTTAGGTCTATGATTTGATTTAGGCTTCAGGTTAGGTTAGGTTTGAACTTAGTTTGAGGGAGTCAGTTTAGGGCTACTGTTAGTTTTCGGTTAACTGTTACGGTTGGCGTAAGCGTCAGGGTCAGGTTAGGTTTGTGGTAGAGCTTAAGGTGTCCTCCTAGGGTTAGGGTTAGGTGTATGGTTTGATTTAGGCTTCAGGTTAGGTTAGGTTTGAACTTAGTTTGAGGGAGTAAGTTTAGGGCTACTGTTAGTTTTTGATTCAGTGTTACATTTGGAGTTAGCGTTAGTGTCCGGTTAGGGTTGGGGTTGAGCTTAAGGTGTCCACCTAGGGTTAGGGTTAGGTCTGTGGTTTGAGATAGGCTTCAGGTTTGGTTAGGTTTGAACTTAGTTTGAGGGAGTAAGTTTAGGGCTACTGTTAGTTTTCGGTTCAGTGTTACGGTTGGAGTTAGCGTCAGGGCCAGGTTAGGGTTGGGGTTGAGCTTAAGCTGTACGCCTAGTGTTAGGGTTAGGGCTATGGTTTGAGTTAGGCTTCAGGTTAGGTTAGGTTTCAACTTAGTTTGAGGGAGTAAGTTTAGGACTACTGTTAGTTTTCGGTTCAGTGTTACGGTTGGAGATAGCGTCAGGGTCAGGTTAGGGTTGGGGTTGAGCTTAAGGTGTTCGCCTAGGGTTAGGGTTAGGTGTACGGTTTGATTTAGGCTTCAGGTTAGGTTAGGTTTGAACTTAGTTTGAGGGAGTAAGTTTAGGGCTACTGTTAGTTTTTGGTTCAGTGTTACGGTTGGAGATAGTGTCAGGGTCAGGTTAGGGTTGGGGTTGAGCTTCAGGTGTCCGCCTAAGGTTAGGGTTAGGTCTATGGATTCATTTAGGCTTCAGGTTAGGTTAGGATTGAACTTCGTTTGAGGGAGTAAGTTTAGGGCTACTGTTAGTTTTCGGTTCAGTGTTACCGTTGGAGATAGCGTCAGGGTCAGGTTAGGCTTGGGGTTGAGCCTAAGGTGTCCCCCTAGGGTTAGGGTTAGGTCTATGGTTTGAGTTAGGCTTCTGGTTAGGTTAGGTTTGAACTTAGTTTGAGGGAGTAAGTTTAGGGCTACTGTTAGTATTCGGTTCAGTGTCACGGTTGGAGTTAGCGTCAGGGTCAGGTTAAGGTTGGGGTTGAGCTTAAGGTGTCCGCCTAGGGTTAGATTTAGGTCTGTGGTTTGAGTTAGGCTTCAGGTGAGGTTAGGTTTGAACTTAGTTTGAGGGAGTAAGTTTAGGGCTACTGTTAGTATTCGGTTAAGTGTTACGGTTGGAGTTAGCGTCAGGGTCAGGTTAGGGTTGGGGTTGAGCTTAAGGTGTCCGCCTAGGGTTAGGGTTAGGTCTGTGGTTTGAGTTAGGCTTCAGGTGAGGTTAGGTTTGAACTTAGTTTGAGGGCGAAAGGTTAGGGCTACTGTTAGTTTTCGGTTCAGTGTAACGGTTGGAGTAAGAGTCAGGGTCAGGTTAGGGTTGGGGTTGAGCTTCAGGTGTCCGCCTAGGGTTAGGGTTAGGTCTATGGTTTGAGTTAGGCTTCAGGTTAGGTTAGGTTTGAACTTAGTTTGAGGGAGTTAGTTTAGGGCTACTGTTTGTTTTCGGTTCAGTGTTTCGTTTGGAGTTAGCGTGAGTGTCAAGTTAGGGTAGGGGTTGAGCTTAAGGTGTGCGCCTAGGGTTAGGGTTAGGTGTATGGTTTGATTTAGGCTTCAGGTTAGGTTAGGTTTGAACTTAGTTTGAGAGAGTAAGTTTAGGGATACTGTTAGTTTTAGGGTAACTGTTATGGTTGGAGTTAGCGTCAGGGCCAGGTTAGGGTTGGGGTTGAGCTTAAGGTGTCCGCCTAGGGTTAGGGTTAGGGCTATGTTTTGAGTTAGGCTTCAGGTTATGTTAGGTTTGAACTTAGTTTGAGGGAGTAAGTTTAGGGCTACTGTTAGTTTTCGTTTAACTGTTACTGTTGGAGTAAGCGTCAGGGTCAGGTTAGGGTGGGTGTTAACCATAACGTGTCCGCCTAGGGTTAGGGTTAGGTCTATGGTTTCATTTAGGCTTAAGGTTAGGTTAGGTTTGAAGTTAGTTTGATGGAGTAAGTTTAGGGTTATTGTTAGTTTTCGGTTAACTGTTACAGTTGGAGTAAGCGTCAAGGTCAGGTTAGGGTGGGGGTTAAGCATAAGGTGTCCGCCTAGGGTTAGGGTTTGGTCTAAGATTTGATTTAGGCTTCAGGTAAGGTTAGGTTTGAACTTAGTTTGAGGGAGTCAGTTTAGGGCTACTGTTAGTTTTCGGTTAACTGTTACGGTTGGTGTAAGTGTCAGGGTCAGGTTAGGTTTGGGGTTGAGCTTAAGGTATCCGCCTAGGATTAGGGTTAGGTGTATGGTTTGATTTAGGCTTCAGGTTAGGATAGGTTTGAACTTAGTTTGAGGGAGTAAGTTTAGGGCTACTGTTAGTTTTCGTTTAACTGTTACTGTTGGAGTAAGCGTCAGGGTCAGGTTAGGGTGGGTGTTAACCATAACGTGTCCGCCTAGGGTTAGGGTTAGGTCTATGGTTTCATTTAGGCTTCAGGTTAGGTTAGGATTGAACTTAGTTTGAGGGAGTAAGTTTAGGGCTACTGTTAGTTTTCGGTTCAGTGTTACGGTTGGAGTTAGCGTGAGGGTCAGGTTAGGGTTGGGGTTGAGCTTAAGGTGTCCGCCTAGGGTTAGGGTTAGGTCTATGGTTTGAGTTAGGCTTCAGGTTAGGTTAGGTTTGAACTTAGATTGAGGGAGTCAGTTTAGGGCTACTGTTAGTTTTCGGTTAACTGTTACGGTTGGTGTAAGTGTCAGGGTCAGGTTAGGTTTGGGGTTGAGCTTAAGGTATCCGCCTAGGGTTAGGGTTAGGTGTATGGTTTGATTTAGGCTTCAGGTTAGGTTAAGTTTGAACTTAGTTTGAGGGAGTAAGTTTAGGGCTACTGTTAGTTTTCGGTTGAGTGTTACGGTTGGAGTGAGCGTGAGGGTCAGGTTAGGGTTGGGGTTGAAATTAAGGTGTCCGCCTACGGTTAGGGTTAGGTCTGTGGTTTGAGTTAGGCTTCAGGGTAGGTTAATTTTGAACTTAGTTTGAGGGAGTAAGTTTAGGGCTACTGTTAGTTTTCGGTTCAGTGTTACATTTGGAGTTAGCGTGAGGGTCCGGTTAGGGTTGGGGTTGAGCTTAAGGTGTCCGCCTAGGGTTAGATTTAGGTCTGTGGTTTGAGTTAGGCATCAAGTTATGTTAGGTTTGAACTTAATTTGAGGGAGTATGTTTAGGGATACTGTTAGTTTTCGGTTCAGTGTTACGGTTGGAGATAGCGTCAGGGTCAGGTTAGGGTTGTGGTTGAGCTTCATGTGTCAGCCTAGGGTTAGGGTTAGGTCTATGGTTTGAGTTAGGCTTCAGGTTAGGTTAGGTTTGAACTTAGTTTGAGGGAGTAAGTTTAGGGCTACTGTTAGTTTTCGGTTCAGAGTTACGGTTGGAGTTAGCGTGAGGGTCACGTTAGGGTTGTGGTTGAGCTTAAGGCGTCCTCCTAGGGTTAGGGTTAGGTGTATGGTTAGATTTAGGCTTCAGGTTAGGTTAGGTTTGAACTTAGTTTGAGGGATTAAGTTTAGAACTACTCTTAGTTTTCGGGTAAATGTTACTGTTGGAGTTAGCGTCAGGGTCAGGTTAGGGTTGGGGTTGAGCTAAAGGTGTCCGCCTAGGGTTAGGGTTAGGTTTATGGTTTGATTTAGGCTTCAGGTTAGGTTAGGTTTGAACTTAGTTTGAGGGATTAAGTTTAGGGCTACTGTTAGTTTTCGGTTAACTGTTACAGTTGGAGTAAGCGTCAGGGTCAGGTTAGGGTGGAGTTTAAGCATAAGGTGTCCGCCTAGGGTTAGGGTTAGGTGTATGGTTTGATTTAGGCTTCAGGTTAGGTTAGGTTTGAACTTAGTTTGAGGGAGTAAGTTTAGGGCTAATGTTAGTTTTCGGGAAACTGTTGCGGTTGGAGTTAGCGTCAGGGCCAGGTTAGGGTTGGAGTTGAGATTAAGGTGTCCGCTTAGGGTTAGGGTTAGGTGTATGGTTTCATTTAGGCTTAAGGTTAGGTTAGGTTTGAAGTTAGTTTGACGGAGTAAGTTTAGGGCTACTGTTAGTTTTCGGTTAACTGTTACGGTTGGAGTAAGCGTCAGGGTCAGGTTAGGGTGGGGGTAAAGCATAAGGTGTCCGCCTAGGTTAAAGGTTAGGTCTATGGTTTCATTTAGGCTTTAGGTTAGGTTAGGATTGAACTTACTTTGAGGGAGTAAGTTTAGGGCTACTCTTAGTTTTCGGTTCAGTGATATGGTTGGAGTTAGCCTGGAGGTCAGGTTAGGGTTGGGGTTGAGCTTAAGGTGTCCGCCTAGGGTTAGGGTTAGGTGTATGATTTGATTTAGGCATCAGGTTAGGTTAGGTTTGAAGTTAGTTTGAGGGAGTAAATTTAGGGCTACTGTTACTTTTCGGTTCAGTGTTACGGTTGGAGTTAGCGTGAGGGTCAGGTTAGGGTTGGGGTTGAGCTTAAGGTGTCCGCCTAGGGTTAGGGTTAGGTCTGTGGTTTGAGATAGGCTTCAGGTTAGGTTAGGTTTGAACTTAGTTTGAGGGAGTAAGTTTAGGGCTACTGTTAGTTATTGGTTCAGTGTTACGGTTGGAGATAGCGTCAGGGTCAGGTTAGGGTTGGGGTTGAGCTTCAGGTTTCCGCCTAGGGTTATGGTTAGGTCTATGGTTTGAGTTAGGCTTCAGGTTAGATTAGGTTTGAAGTTAGTTTGAGGGTGTAAGTTCAGGGCTACTGTTAGTTTTCGGTTAACTGTTACAGTTGGAGTAAGCGTCAGGGTCAGGTTAGGGTGGGGGTTAAGCATAAGTTGTCCGCCTAGGGTTAGGGTTAGGTCTAAGATTTGATGTAGGCTTCAGGTTAGGTTAGGTTTGAACTTAGTTTGTGGGAGTCAGTTTAGGGCTACTGTTAGTTTTCGGTTCAGTGTTACGGTTTGATTTAGCCTCAGGGTCAGGTTAGGTTTGGGGTTAAGCTTAAGGTGTCCGCCGAGGGTTAGGGTTAGGTCTATTGTTTGAGTTAGGCTTCAGGGTAGGTTAGTTTTGAACTTAGTTTGAGGGAGTAAGTTTAGGGCTACTGTTAGTTTTTGGTTCAGTGTTACGTTTGGAGTTAGCGTGAGGGTCCGGTTAGGGTTGGGGTTGAGCTTAAGGTGTCCGCCTAGGGTTAGAGTTAGGTCTGTGGTTTGACTTAGGCATCAAGTTAGGTTAGGTTTGAACTTAGTTTGAGGGAGTAAGTTTAGGGATACTGTTAGTTTTCGGTTCAGTGTTACGGTTGGAGATAGCGTCAGGGTCAGGTTAGGGTTGTGGTTGAGCTTCAGGTGTCCGCCTAGGGTTAGGGTTAGGTGTATGGTTTGATTTAGGCTTCAGGTTAGGTTAGGTTTGAACTTAGTTTGAGGGAGTAAGTTTAGGGCTACTGTTAGTTTTCGGGAAACTGTTACGGTTGGAGTTAGCGTCAGGGCCAGGTTAGGGTTGGGGTTGAGATTAAGGTTTCCCCCTAGGGTTAGGGTTAGGTGTATGGTTTCATTTAGGCTTAAGGTTAGGTTAGGTTTGAAGTTAGTTTGATGGAGTAAGTTTAGGGCTACTGTTAGTTTTCGGTTAACTGTTACAGTTGGAGTAATCATCAGAGTCAGGTTAGGGTGGGGGTTAAGCAAAAGGTGTCCGCCTAGGGTTAGGGTTAGGTCTAGGATTTGATTTAGGCTTCAGGTTAGGTTAGGTTTGAACTTAGTTTGAGGCAGTCAGTTTAGGGCTACTGTTAGTTTTCGGTTAACTGCTACGGTTGGTGTAAGTGTCAGGGTCAGGTTAGGTTTGGGGTTGAGCTTAAGGTATCCGCCTAGGGTTAGGGTTAGGTGTATGGTTTGATTTAGGCTTCAGGTTAGGATAGGCTTGAACTTAGTTTGAGGGAGTAAGTTTAGGGCTACTGTTAATTTTCGGTTCAGTGTTACGGTTGGAGATAGCGTCAGGGTCAGGTTAGGGTTGGGGTTAAGCTTCTGGTGTCCGCCTAGGGTTAGGGTTAGGTCTATGGTTTGAGTTAGGCTTCAGGTTAGATTAGGTTTGAAGTTAGTTTGAGGGTGTAAGTTCAGGGCTATTGTTAGTTTTCGGTTAACTGTTACAGTTGGAGTAAGCGTCAGGGTCAGGTTAGGGTGGGGGTTAAGCATAAGTTATCTGCCTAGGGTTAGGGTTAGGTCTATGATTTGATTTAGGCTTCAGGTTAGGTTAGGTTTGAACTTAGTTTGAGGGAGTCAGTTTAGGGCTACTGTTAGTTTTCGGTTAACTGTTACGGTTGGCGTAAGGGTCAGGGTCAGGTTAGGTTTGTGGTAGAGCTTAAGGTGTCCTCCTAGGGTTAGGGTTAGGTGTATGGTTTGATTTAGGCTTCAGGTTAGGTTAGGTTTGAACTTAGTTTGAGGGAGTAAGTTTAGGGCTACTGTTAGTTTTTGATTCAGTGTTACATTTGGAGTTAGCGTTAGTGTCCGGTTAGGGTTGGGGTTGAGCTTAAGGTGTACGCCTAGGGTTAGGGTTAGGTCTGTGGTTTGAGATAGGCTTCAGGTTAGGTTAGGTTTGAACTTAGTTTGAGGGAGTAAGTTTAGGGCTACTGTTAGTTTTCGGTTCAGTGTTACGGTTGGAGTTAGCGTCAGGGCCAGGTTAGGGTTGGGGTTGAGCTTAAGCTGTCCGCCTAGTGTTAGGGTTAGGGCTATGGTTTGAGTTAGGCTTCAGGTTAGGTTAGGTTTCAACTTAGTTTGAGGGAGTAAGTTTAGGACTACTGTTAGTTTTCGGTTCAGTGTTACGGTTGGAGATAGCGTCAGGGTCAGGTTAGGGTTGGGGTTGAGCTTAAGGTGTTCGCCTAGGGTTAGGGTTAGGTGAACGGTTTGATTTAGGCTTCAGGTTAGGGTAGGTTTGAACTTAGTTTGAGGGAGTAAGTTTAGGGCTACTGTTAGTTTTTGGTTCAGTGTTACAGTTGGAGATAGTGTCAGGGTCAGGTTAGGGTTGGGGTTGAGCTTCAGGTGTCCGCCTAGGGTTAGGGTTAGGTCTATGGATTCATTTAGGCTTCAGGTTAGGTTAGGATTGAACTTCGTTTGAGGGAGTAAGTTTAGGGCTACTGTTAGTTTTCGGTTCAGTGTTACCGTTGGAGATAGCGTCAGGGTCAGGTTAGGCTTGGGGTTGAGCCTAAGGTGTCCCCCTAGGGTTAGGGTTAGGTCTATGGTTTGAGTTAGGCTTCTGGTTAGGTTAGGTTTGAACTTAGTTTGAGGGAGTAAGTTTAGGGCTACTGTTAGTATTCGGTTCAGTGTCACGGTTGGAGTTAGCGTCAGGGTCAGGTTAGGGTTGGGGTTGAGCTTAAGGTGTCCGCCTAGGGTTAGGGTTAGGTCTGTGGTTTGAGTTAGGCTTCAGGTGAGGTTAGGTTTGAACTTAGTTTGAGGGAGTAAGTTTAGGGCTACTGTTAGTATTCGGTTAAGTGTTACGGTTGGAATTAGCGTCAGGGTCAGGTTAGGGTTGGGGTTGAGCTTAAGGTGTCCGCCTAGGGTTAGGGTTAGGTCTGTGGTTTGAGTTAGGCTTCAGGTGAGGTTAGGTTTGAACTTAGTTTGAGGGAGAAAGTTTAGGGCTACTGTTAGTTTTCGGTTCAGTGTTACTGTTGGAGTAAGAGTCAGGGTCAGGTTAGGGTTGGGGTTAGCTTCAGGTGTCCGCCTAGGGTTAGGGTTAGGTCTATGGTTTAAGTTAGGCTTCAGGTTAGGTTAGGTTTGAACTTAGTTTGAGGGAGTTAGTTTAGGGCTACTGTTTGTTTTCGGTTCAGTGTTTCGTTTGGAGTTAGCGTGAGTGTCAAGTTAGGGTAGGGGTTGAGCTTAAGGTGTACGCCTAGGGTTAGGGTTAGGTGTATGGTTTGATTTAGGCTTCAGGTTAGGTTAGGTTTGAACTTAGTTTGAGAGAGTAAGTTTAGGGATACTGTTAGTTTTCGGGTAACTGTTATGGTTGGAGTTAGCGTCAGGGCCAGGTTAGGGTTGGGGTTGAGCTTAAGGTTTCCGCCTAGGGTTAGGGTTAGGTTTACGGTTTGATTTAGGCTTCAGGTTAGGTTAGGTTTGAACTTAGTTTGAGGGAGTAAGTTTAGGGCTACTGTTCATTTTCGGTTCAGTGTTACGGTTGGAGATAGCGTCAGGGTCAGGTTAGGGTTGGGGTTGAGCTTCAGGTGTCCGCCAAGGGTTAGGGTTAAGTCTATGGTTTGTGTTAGGCTTCAGGTTAGGTTAGGTTTGAACTTAGTTTGAGGGAGTAAGTTTAGGGCTACTGTTAGTTTTCTGTTCAGTGTTACGGTTGGAGATAGCATCTGGGTCAGCTTAGGGTTGGGCTTGAACTTCAGGTGTCCGCCTAGGGTTAGGGTTAGGTCTATGGTTTGAGATAGGCTTCAGGTTAGGTTAGGCTTGAAATTAGTTTGAGGGAGTAAGTTTAGGGCTACTGTTAGTTTTCGGTTTGGTGTTACGATTGGAGATAGCGTCAGGGTAAGGTTAGGGTTGGGGTTGAGCTTAAGGTGTCTGCCTAGGGTTAGGGTTAGGTGTATAGTTTGATTTAGGCTTCAGGTTAGGTTAGGTTTGAACTTAGTTTGAGGCAGTAAGTTTAGGGCTACTGTTATTTTTCGTTTAACTGTTACGGTTGGAGTAAGCGTCAGGGTCAGGTTAGGGTGGGGGTTAAGCATAAGGTGTCCGCCTAGGGTTAGGGTTAGGTCTATGGTTTCATTTAGGGTTCAGGTTAGGTTAGGATTGAACTTAGTTTGAGGGAGTAAGTTTAGGGCTACTGTTAGTTTTCGGTTCAGTGTTACGGTTGGATTTAGCCTCAGGGTCATGTTAGGGTTGGGGTTAAGATTAAGGTGTCCGCCTAGGGTTAGGGTTAGGTCTATGGTTTGAGTTAGGCTTCAGGTTAGGTTAGGCTTGAAATTAGTTTGAGGGAGTAAGTTTAGGGCTAATGTTAGTTTTCGGTTCACTGTTCCGGTTGGAGTTAGCGTGAGGGTCAGGTTAGGGTTGGGGTTGAGCTTAAGGTTTCCGCCTAGGGTTAGGGTTAGGTGTATGGTTTGATTTAGGCTTCAGGTTAGGTTAGGTTTGAACTTAGTTTGAGGGAGTAAGTTTAGGGCTACTGTTAGTTTTCGGGTAACTGTTATGGTTGGAGTTAGCGTCAGGGTCAGGTTAGGGTTGGGCTTGAACTTCAGGTGTCCGCCTAGGGTTAGGGTTAGCTCTATGGTTTGAGTTAGGCTTCAGGTTAGGTTAGGCTTGAAATTAGTTTGAGGGAGTACGTTTAGGGCTACTGTTCGTTTTCGGTTCAGTGTTACGGTTGGAGATAGCGTCAGGGTCAGGTTCAGGTTGGGATTGAACTTCAGGTGTACGCCTAGGTTAGGGTTAGGTCTATGGTTTGAGTTAGGCTTCAGGTTAGGTTAGGTTTGAACTTAGTTTGAGGGAGTAAGTTTAGGGCTACTGTTAATTTTCGGTTCAGTGTTACAGTTGGAGATAGCGTCAGGGTCAGGTTAGGGTTGGGGTTGAGCTTCTGGTGTCCGCCTAGGGTTAGGGTTAGGTCGATGGTTTGAGTTAGGCTTCAGGTTAGATTAGGTTTGAAGTTAGTTTGAGGGTGTAAGTTCAGGGCTATTGTTAGTTTTCGGTTAACTGTTACAGTTGGAGTAAGCGTCAGGGTCAGGTTAGGGTGGGGGTTAAGCATAAGTTGTCTGCCTAGGGTTAGGGTTAGGTCTATGATTTGATTTAGGCTTCAGGTTAGGTTAGGTTTGAACTTAGTTTGAGGGAGTCAGTTTAGGGCTACTGTTAGTTTTCGGTTAACTGTTACGGTTGGCGTAAGCGTCAGGGTCAGGTTAGGTTTGTGGTAGAGCTTAAGGTGTCCTCCTAGGGTTAGGGTTAGGTGTATGGTTTGATTTAGGCTTCAGGTTAGGTTAGGTTTGAACTTAGTTTGAGGGAGTAAGTTTAGGGCTACTGTTAGTTTTTGATTCAGTGTTACATTTGGAGTTAGCGTTAGTGTCCGGTTAGGGTTGGGGTTGAGCTTAAGGTGTCCACCTAGGGTTAGGGTTAGGTCTGTGGTTTGAGATAGGCTTCAGGTTAGGTTAGGTTTGAACTTAGTTTGAGGGAGTAAGTTTAGGGCTACTGTTAGTTTTCGGTTCAGTGTTACGGTTGGAGTTAGCGTCAGGGCCAGGTTAGGGTTGGGGTTGAGCTTAAGCTGTACGCCTAGTGTTAGGGTTAGGGCTATGGTTTGAGTTAGGCTTCAGGTTAGGTTAGGTTTCAACTTAGTTTGAGGGAGTAAGTTTAGGACTACTGTTAGTTTTCGGTTCAGTGTTACGGTTGGAGATAGCGTCAGGGTCAGGTTAGGGTTGGGGTTGAGCTTAAGGTGTTCGCCTAGGGTTAGGGTTAGGTGTACGGTTTGATTTAGGCTTCAGGTTAGGTTAGGTTTGAACTTAGTTTGAGGGAGTAAGTTTAGGGCTACTGTTAGTTTTTGGTTCAGTGTTACGGTTGGAGATAGTGTCAGGGTCAGGTTAGGGTTGGGGTTGAGCTTCAGGTGTCCGCCTAAGGTTAGGGTTAGGTCTATGGATTCATTTAGGCTTCAGGTTAGGTTAGGATTGAACTTCGTTTGAGGGAGTAAGTTTAGGGCTACTGTTAGTTTTCGGTTCAGTGTTACCGTTGGAGATAGCGTCAGGGTCAGGTTAGGCTTGGGGTTGAGCCTAAGGTGTCCCCCTAGGGTTAGGGTTAGGTCTATGGTTTGAGTTAGGCTTCTGGTTAGGTTAGGTTTGAACTTAGTTTGAGGGAGTAAGTTTAGGGCTACTGTTAGTATTCGGTTCAATGTCACGGTTGGAGTTAGCGTCAGGGTCAGGTTAAGGTTGGGGTTGAGCTTAAGGTGTCCGCCTAGGGTTAGAGTTAGGTCTGTGGTTTGAGTTAGGCTTCAGGTGAGGTTAGGTTTGAACTTAGTTTGAGGGAGTAAGTTTAGGGCTACTGTTAGTATTCGGTTAAGTGTTACGGTTGGAGTTAGCGTCAGGGTCAGGTTAGGGTTGGGGTTGAGCTTAAGGTGTCCGCCTAGGGTTAGGGTTAGGTCTGTGGTTTGAGTTAGGCTTCAGGTGAGGTTAGGTTTGAACTTAGTTTGAGGGCGAAAGGTTAGGGCTACTGTTAGTTTTCGGTTCAGTGTAACGGTTGGAGTAAGAGTCAGGGTTAGGTTAGGGTTGGGGTTGAGCTTCAGGTGTCCGCCTAGGGTTAGGGTTAGGTCTATGGTTTGAGTTAGGCTTCAGGTTAGGTTAGGTTTGAACTTAGTTTGAGGGAGTTAGTTTAGGGCTACTGTTTGTTTTCGGTTCAGTGTTTCGTTTGGAGTTAGCGTGAGTGTCAAGTTAGGGTAGGGGTTGAGCTTAAGGTGTGCGCCTAGGGTTAGGGTTAGGTGTATGGTTTGATTTAGGCTTCAGGTTAGGTTAGGTTTGAACTTAGTTTGAGAGAGTAAGTTTAGGGATACTGTTAGTTTTAGGGTAACTGTTATGGTTGGAGTTAGCGTCAGGGCCAGGTTAGGGTTGGGGTTGAGCTTAAGGTGTCCGCATAGGGTTAGGGTTAGGGCTATGTTTTGAGTTAGGCTTCAGGTTATGTTAGGTTTGAACTTAGTTTGAGGGAGTAAGTTTAGGGCTACTGTTAGTTTTCGTTTAACTGTTACTGTTGGAGTAAGCGTCAGGGTCAGGTTAGGGTGGGTGTTAACCATAACGTGTCCGCCTAGGGTTAGGGTTAGGTCTATGGTTTCATTTAGGCTTAAGGTTAGGTTAGGTTTGAAGTTAGTTTGATGGAGTAAGTTTAGGGTTATTGTTAGTTTTCGGTTAACTGTTACAGTTGGAGTAAGCGTCAAGGTCAGGTTAGGGTGGGGGTTAAGCATAAGGTGTCCGCCTAGGGTTAGGGTTTGGTCTAAGATTTGATTTAGGCTTCAGGTAAGGTTAGGTTTGAACTTAGTTTGAGGGAGTCAGTTTAGGGCTACTGTTAGTTTTCGGTTAACTGTTACGGTTGGTGTAAGTGTCAGGGTCAGGTTAGGTTTGGGGTTGAGCTTAAGGTATCCGCCTAGGATTAGGGTTAGGTGTATGGTTTGATTTAGGCTTCAGGTTAGGATAGGTTTGAACTTAGTTTGAGGGAGTAAGTTTAGGGCTACTGTTAGTTTTCGTTTAACTGTTACTGTTGGAGTAAGCGTCAGGGTCAGGTTAGGGTGGGTGTTAACCATAACGTGTCCGCCTAGGGTTAGGGTTAGGTCTATGGTTTCATTTAGGCTTCAGGTTAGGTTAGGATTGAACTTAGTTTGAGGGAGTAAGTTTAGGGCTACTGTTAGTTTTCGGTTCAGTGTTACGGTTGGAGTTAGCGTGAGGGTCAGGTTAGGGTTGGGGTTGAGCTTAAGGTGTCCGCCTAGGGTTAGGGTTAGGTCTATGGTTTGAGTTAGGCTTCAGATTAGGTTAGGTTTGAACTTAGATTGAGGGAGTCAGTTTAGGGCTACTGTTAGTTTTCGGTTAACTGTTACGGTTGGTGTAAGTGTCAGGGTCAGGTTAGGTTTGGGGTTGAGCTTAAGGTATCCGCCTAGGGTTAGGGTTAGGTGTATGGTTTGATTTAGGCTTCAGGTTAGGTTAAGTTTGAACTTAGTTTGAGGGAGTAAGTTTAGGGCTACTGTTAGTTTTCGGTTGAGTGTTACGGTTGGAGTGAGCGTGAGGGTCAGGTTAGGGTTGGGGTTGAAATTAAGGTGTCCGCCTACGGTTAGGGTTAGGTCTGTGGTTTGAGTTAGGCTTCAGGGTAGGTTAATTTTGAACTTAGTTTGAGGGAGTAAGTTTAGGGCTACTGTTAGTTTTCGGTTCAGTGTTACATTTGGAGTTAGCGTGAGGGTCCGGTTAGGGTTGGGGTTGAGCTTAAGGTGTCCGCCTAGGGTTAGATTTAGGTCTGTGGTTTGAGTTAGGCATCAAGTTATGTTAGGTTTGAACTTAATTTGAGGGAGTATGTTTAGGGATACTGTTAGTTTTCGGTTCAGTGTTACGGTTGGAGATAGCGTCAGGGTCAGGTTAGGGTTGTGGTTGAGCTTCATGTGTCAGCCTAGGGTTAGGGTTAGGTCTATGGTTTGAGTTAGGCTTCAGGTTAGGTTAGGTTTGAACTTAGTTTGAGGGAGTAAGTTTAGGGCTACTGTTAGTTTTCGGTTCAGAGTTACGGTTGGAGTTAGCGTGAGGGTCACGTTAGGGTTGTGGTTGAGCTTAAGGCGTCCTCCTAGGGTTAGGGTTAGGTGTATGGTTAGATTTAGGCTTCAGGTTAGGTTAGGTTTGAACTTAGTTTGAGGGATTAAGTTTAGAGCTACTCTTAGTTTTCGGGTAAATGTTACTGTTGGAGTTAGCGTCAGGGTCAGGTTAGGGTTGGGGTTGAGCTAAAGGTGTCCGCCTAGGGTTAGGGTTAGGTTTATGGTTTGATTTAGGCTTCAGGTTAGGTTAGGTTTGAACTTAGTTTGAGGGATTAAGTTTAGGGCTACTGTTAGTTTTCGGTTAACTGTTACAGTTGGAGTAAGCGTCAGGGTCAGGTTAGGGTGGAGTTTAAGCATAAGGTGTCCGCCTAGGGTTAGGGTTAGGTGTATGGTTTGATTTAGGCTTCAGGTTAGGTTAGGTTTGAACTTAGTTTGAGGGAGTAAGTTTAGGGCTAATGTTAGTTTTCGGGAAACTGTTGCGGTTGGAGTTAGCGTCAGGGCCAGGTTAGGGTTGGAGTTGAGATTAAGGTGTCCGCTTAGGGTTAGGGTTAGGTGTATGGTTTCATTTAGGCTTAAGGTTAGGTTAGGTTTGAAGTTAGTTTGACGGAGTAAGTTTAGGGCTACTGTTAGTTTTCGGTTAACTGTTACGGTTGGAGTAAGCGTCAGGGTCGGGTTAGGGTGGGGGTAAAGCATAAGGTGTCCGCCTAGGTTAAAGGTTAGGTCTATGGTTTCATTTAGGCTTTAGGTTAGGTTAGGATTGAACTTAGTTTGAGGGAGTAAGTTTAGGGCTACTCTTAGTTTTCGGTTCAGTGATATGGTTGGAGTTAGCCTGGAGGTCAGGTTAGGGTTGGGGTTGAGCTTAAGGTGTCCGCCTAGGGTTAGGGTTAGGTGTATGATTTGATTTAGGCATCAGGTTAGGTTAGGTTTGATGTTAGTTTGAGGGAGTAAATTTAGGGCTACTGTTAGTTTTCGGTTCAGTGTTACGGTTGGAGTTAGCGTGAGGGTCAGGTTAGGGTTGGGGTTGAGCTTAAGGTGTCCGCCTAGGGTTAGGGTTAGGTCTGTGGTTTGAGATAGGCTTCAGGTTAGGTTAGGTTTGAACTTAGTTTGAGGGAGTAAGTTTAGGGCTACTGTTAGTTATTGGTTCAGTGTTACGGTTGGAGATAGCGTCAGGGTCAGGTTAGGGTTGGGGTTGAGCTTCAGGTTTCCGCCTAGGGTTATGGTTAGGTCTATGGTTTGAGTTAGGCTTCAGGTTAGATTAGGTTTGAAGTTAGTTTGAGGGTGTAAGTTCAGGGCTACTGTTAGTTTTCGGTTAACTGTTACAGTTGGAGTAAGCGTCAGGGTCAGGTTAGGGTGGGGGTTAAGCATAAGTTGTCCGCCTAGGGTTAGGGTTAGGTCTAAGATTTGATGTAGGCTTCAGGTTAGGTTAGGTTTGAACTTAGTTTGTGGGAGTCAGTTTAGGGCTACTGTTAGTTTTCGGTTCAGTGTTACGGTTTGATTTAGCCTCAGGGTCAGGTTAGGGTTGGGGTTAAGCTTAAGGTGTCCGCCGAGGGTTAGGGTTAGGTCTATTGCTTGAGTTAGGCTTCAGGGTAGGTTAGTTTTGAACTTAGTTTGAGGGAGTAAGTTTAGGGCTACTGTTAGTTTTTGGTTCAGTGTTACGTTTGGAGTTAGCGTGAGGGTCCGGTTAGGGTTGGGGTTGAGCTTAAGGTGTCCGCCTAGGGTTAGAGTTAGGTCTGTGGTTTGACTTAGGCATCAAGTTAGGTTAGGTTTGAACTTAGTTTGAGGGAGTAAGTTTAGGGATACTGTTAGTTTTCGGTTCAGTGTTACGGTTGGAGATAGCGTCAGGGTCAGGTTAGGGTTGTGGTTGAGCTTCAGGTGTCCGCCTAGGGTTAGGGTTAGGTGTATGGTTTGATTTAGGCTTCAGGTTAGGTTAGGTTTGAACTTAGTTTGAGGGAGTAAGTTTAGGGCTACTGTTAGTTTTCGGGAAACTGTTACGGTTGGAGTTAGCGTCAGGGCCAGGTTAGGGTTGGGGTTGAGATTAAGGTTTCCCCCTAGGGTTAGGGTTAGGTGTATGGTTTCATTTAGGCTTAAGGTTAGGTTAGGTTTGAAGTTAGTTTGATGGAGTAAGTTTAGGGCTACTGTTAGTTTTCGGTTAACTGTTACAGTTGGAGTAATCATCAGAGTCAGGTTAGGGTGGGGGTTAAGCAAAAGGTGTCCGCCTAGGGTTAGGGTTAGGTCTAGGATTTGATTTAGGCTTCAGGTTAGGTTAGGTTTGAACTTAGTTTGAGGCAGTCAGTTTAGGGCTACTGTTAGTTTTCGGTTAACTGCTACGGTTGGTGTAAGTGTCAGGGTCAGGTTAGGTTTGGGGTTGAGCTTAAGGTATCCGCCTAGGGTTAGGGTTAGGTGTATGGTTTGATTTAGGCTTCAGGTTAGGATAGGCTTGAACTTAGTTTGAGGGAGTAAGTTTAGGGCTACTGTTAATTTTCGGTTCAGTGTTACGGTTGGAGATAGCGTCAGGGTCAGGTTAGGGTTGGGGTTAAGCTTCTGGTGTCCGCCTAGGGTTAGGGTTAGGTCTATGGTTTGAGTTAGGCTTCAGGTTAGATTAGGTTTGAAGTTAGTTTGAGGGTGTAAGTTCAGGGCTATTGTTAGTTTTCGGTTAACTGTTACAGTTGGAGTAAGCGTCAGGGTCAGGTTAGGGTGGGGGTTAAGCATAAGTTATCTGCCTAGGGTTAGGGTTAGGTCTATGATTTGATTTAGGCTTCAGGTTAGGTTAGGTTTGAACTTAGTTTGAGGGAGTCAGTTTAGGGCTACTGTTAGTTTTCGGTTAACTGTTACGGTTGGCGTAAGGGTCAGGGTCAGGTTAGGTTTGTGGTAGAGCTTAAGGTGTCCTCCTAGGGTTAGGGTTAGGTGTATGGTTTGATTTAGGCTTCAGGTTAGGTTAGGTTTGAACTTAGTTTGAGGGAGTAAGTTTAGGGCTACTGTTAGTTTTTGATTCAGTGTTACATTTGGAGTTAGCGTTAGTGTCCGGTTAGGGTTGGGGTTGAGCTTAAGGTGTACGCCTAGGGTTAGGGTTAGGTCTGTGGTTTGAGATAGGCTTCAGGTTAGGTTAGGTTTGAACTTAGTTTGAGGGAGTAAGTTTAGGGCTACTGTTAGTTTTCGGTTCAGTGTTACGGTTGGAGTTAGCGTCAGGGCCAGGTTAGGGTTGGGGTTGAGCTTAAGCTGTCCGCCTAGTGTTAGGGTTAGGGCTATGGTTTGAGTTAGGCTTCAGGTTAGGTTAGGTTTCAACTTAGTTTGAGGGAGTAAGTTTAGGACTACTGTTAGTTTTCGGTTCAGTGTTACGGTTGGAGATAGCGTCAGGGTCAGGTTAGGGTTGGGGTTGAGCTTAAGGTGTTCGCCTAGGGTTAGGGTTAGGTGTACGGTTTGATTTAGGCTTCAGGTTAGGGTAGGTTTGAACTTAGTTTGAGGGAGTAAGTTTAGGGCTACTGTTAGTTTTTGGTTCAGTGTTACAGTTGGAGATAGTGTCAGGGTCAGGTTAGGGTTGGGGTTGAGCTTCAGGTGTCCGCCTAGGGTTAGGGTTAGGTCTATGGATTCATTTAGGCTTCAGGTTAGGTTAGGATTGAACTTCGTTTGAGGGAGTAAGTTTAGGGCTACTGTTAGTTTTCGGTTCAGTGTTACCGTTGGAGATAGCGTCAGGGTCAGGTTAGGCTTGGGGTTGAGCCTAAGGTGTCCCCCTAGGGTTAGGGTTAGGTCTATGGTTTGAGTTAGGCTTCTGGTTAGGTTAGGTTTGAACTTAGTTTGAGGGAGTAAGTTTAGGGCTACTGTTAGTATTCGGTTCAGTGTCACGATTGGAGTTAGCGTCAGGGTCAGGTTAGGGTTGGGGTTGAGCTTAAGGTGTCCGCCTAGGGTTAGGGTTAGGTCTGTGGTTTGAGTTAGGCTTCAGGTGAGGTTAGGTTTGAACTTAGTTTGAGGGAGTAAGTTTAGGGCTACTGTTAGTATTCGGTTAAGTGTTACGGTTGGAATTAGCGTCAGGGTCAGGTTAGGGTTGGGGTTGAGCTTAAGGTGTCCGCATAGGGTTAGGGTTAGGTCTGTGGTTTGAGTTAGGCTTCAGGTGAGGTTAGGTTTGAACTTAGTTTGAGGGAGAAAGTTTAGGGCTACTGTTAGTTTTCGGTTCAGTGTTACTGTTGGAGTAAGAGTCAGGGTCAGGTTAGGGTTGGGGTTAGCTTCAGGTGTCCGCCTAGGGTTAGGGTTAGGTCTATGGTTTAAGTTAGGCTTCAGGTTAGGTGTGGTTTGAACTTAGTTTGAGGGAGTTAGTTTAGGGCTACTGTTTGTTTTCGGTTCAGTGTTTCGTTTGGAGTTAGCGTGAGTGTCAAGTTAGGGTAGGGGTTGAGCTTAAGGTGTACGCCTAGGGTTAGGGTTAGGTGTATGGTTTGATTTAGGCTTCAGGTTAGGTTAGGTTTGAACTTAGTTTGAGAGAGTAAGTTTAGGGATACTGTTAGTTTTCGGGTAACTGTTATGGTTGGAGTTAGCGTCAGGGCCAGGTTAGGGTTGGGGTTGAGCTTAAGGTTTCCGCCTAGGGTTAGGGTTAGGTTTACGGTTTGATTTAGGCTTCAGGTTAGGTTAGGTTTGAACTTAGTTTGAGGGAGTAAGTTTAGGGCTACTGTTCATTTTCGGTTCAGTGTTACGGTTGGAGATAGCGTCAGGGTCAGGTTAGGGTTGGGGTTGAGCTTCAGGTGTCCGCCAAGGGTTAGGGTTAAGTCTATGGTTTGTGTTAGGCTTCAGGTTAGGTTAGGTTTGAACTTAGTTTGAGGGAGTAAGTTTAGGGCTACTGTTAGTTTTCTGTTCAGTGTTACGGTTGGAGATAGCATCTGGGTCAGCTTAGGGTTGGGCTTGAACTTCAGGTGTCCGCCTAGGGTTAGGGTTAGGTCTATGGTTTGAGATAGGCTTCAGGTTAGGTTAGGCTTGAAATTAGTTTGAGGGAGTAAGTTTAGGGCTACTGTTAGTTTTCGGTTTGGTGTTACGATTGGAGATAGCGTCAGGGTAAGGTTAGGGTTGGGGTTGAGCTTAAGGTGTCTGCCTAGGGTTAGGGTTAGGTGTATAGTTTGATTTAGGCTTCAGGTTAGGTTAGGTTTGAACTTAGTTTGAGGCAGTAAGTTTAGGGCTACTGTTATTTTTCGTTTAACTGTTACGGTTGGAGTAAGCGTCAGGGTCAGGTTAGGGTGGGGGTTAAGCATAAGGTGTCCGCCTAGGGTTAGGGTTAGGTCTATGGTTTCATTTAGGGTTCAGGTTAGGTTAGGATTGAACTTAGTTTGAGGGAGTAAGTTTAGGGCTACTGTTAGTTTTCGGTTCAGTGTTACGGTTGGATTTAGCCTCAGGGTCATGTTAGGGTTGGGGTTAAGATTAAGGTGTCCGCCTAGGGTTAGGGTTAGGTCTATGGTTTGAGTTAGGCTTCAGGTTAGGTTAGGCTTGAAATTAGTTTGAGGGAGTAAGTTTAGGGCTAATGTTAGTTTTCGGTTCACTGTTCCGGTTGGAGTTAGCGTGAGGGTCAGGTTAGGGTTGGGGTTGAGCTTAAGGTTTCCGCCTAGGGTTAGGGTTAGGTGTATGGTTTGATTTAGGCTTCAGGTTAGGTTAGGTTTGAACTTAGTTTGAGGGAGTAAGTTTAGGGCTACTGTTAGTTTTCGGGTAACTGTTATGGTTGGAGTTAGCGTCAGGGTCAGGTTAGGGTTGGGCTTGAACTTCAGGTGTCCGCCTAGGGTTAGGGTTAGCTCTATGGTTTGAGTTAGGCTTCAGGTTAGGTTAGGCTTGAAATTAGTTTGAGGGAGTACGTTTAGGGCTACTGTTCGTTTTCGGTTCAGTGTTACGGTTGGAGATAGCGTCAGGGTCAGGTTCAGGTTGGGATTGAACTTCAGGTGTACGCCTAGGTTAGGGTTAGGTCTATGGTTTGAGTTAGGCTTCAGGTTAGGTTAGGTTTCAAATTAGTTTGAGGGTGTAAGTTTAGGGCTACTGTTAGTTTTCGGTTCAGTGTTACGGTTGGAGTTAGTGTGAGGGTCAGGTTAGGGTTGGGGTTGAGCTTCAGGTGTCCGCCTAGGGTTAGGGTTAGGTCTATGGTTTGAGTTAGGCTTCAGGTTAGGTTAGGTTATAACTTAGTTTGAGGGAGTTAGTTTAGGGCTACTGTTTGTTTTCGGTTCAGTGTTTCGTTTGGAGTTAGCGTGAGGGTCAAGTTAGGGTAGGGGTTGAGCTTAAGGTGTGCGCCTAGGGTTAGGGTTAGGTGTATGGTTTGATTTAGGCTTCAGGTTAGGTTAGGTTTGAACTTAGTTTGAGAGAGTAAGTTTAGGGCTATTGTTAGTTTTCGGGTAACTGTTATCGTTGGAGTTAGCGTCAGGGCCAGGTTAGGGTTGGGGTTGAGCTTAAGGTGTCCGCCTAGGGTTAGGGTTAGGGCTATGTTTTGAGTTAGGCTTCAGGTTAGGTTAGGTTTGAACTTAGTTTGAGGGAGTAAGTTTAGGACTACTGTTAGTTTTCGGTTCAGTGTTACGGTTGGAGATAGCGTCAGGGTCAAGTTAGGGTTGGGGTTGAGCTTAAGGTGTCCGCCTACGGTTAGGGTTAGGTGTACGGTTTGATTTAGGCTTCAGGTTAGGTTAGGTTTGAACTTAGTTTGATGGAGTAAGTTTAGGGCTACTGTTCATTTTCGGTTCAGTGTTACGGTTGGAGATAGCGTCAGGGTCAGGTTAGGGTTGGGGTTGAGCTTCAGGTGTCCGCCTAGGGTTAGGGTTAGGTCTATGGTTTGAGTTAGGCTTCAGGTTAGGTTAGGCTTGAAATTAGTTTGAGGGAGTAATTTTACGGCTAATGTTATTTTTCGGTTCACTGTTACGGTTGGAGTTAGCGTGAGGGTCAGGTTAGGGTTGGGGTTGAGCTTAAGGTGTCTGCCTAGGGTTAGGGTTAGGTGTATGGTTTGATTTATGCTTCAGGTTAGGTTAGGTTTGAACTTAGTTTGAGGGAGTCAGTTTAGGGCGACTGTTAGTTTTCGGGTAACTGTTACGGTTGGAGTAAGCCTCAGGGTCAGGTTAGGGTGGTGGTTAAGCATAAGGTGTCCGCCTAGGGTTAGGGTTAGGTCTATGGTTTGAGTTAGGCTTCAGGTTAGGTTAGGATTTAACTTAGTTTGAGGGAGTAAGTTTAGGGCTACTGTTAGTTTTCGGTTCAGTGTTACGGTTGGATTTAGCCTCAGGGTCAGGTTAGGGTTGGAGTTAAGCTTCAGGTGTCCGCCTAGGGTTAGGGTTAGGTCTATTGTTTGAGTTAGGCTTCAGGTTAGGTTAGGTTTGAACTTAGTTTGAGGGAGTAAGTTTAGTGCTACTGTTAGTTTTCGGTTCAGTGTTACGGTTGGAGATAGCGTCTGGGTCAGGTTAGGGTTGGGCTTGAATTTTAGGTGTCCGCCGAGGGTTAGGGTTAGGTCTATGGTTTGAGTTCGGCTTCAGGTTAGGTTAGGCTTGAAATTAGTTTGAGGGAGTAAGTTTAGGGCTAATGTTAGTTTACGGTTCACTGTTACGGTTGGAGTTACCCTGAGGGTCAGGTTAGGGTTGGGGTTGAGCTAAAGGTGTCCGCCTATGGTTAGGGTTAGGTGTATGGTTTGATTTAGTCTTCAGGTTAGCTTAGGTTTGAACTTAGTTTGAGGGAGTAAGTTTAGGGCGACTGTTAGTTTTCGGGTAACTGTTATGGTTGGAGTTAGCGTCAGGGCCAGGTTAGGGTTGGGATTGAGCTTAAGGTGTCCGCCTAGGGTTAGGGTTAGGTGTATGGTTTGATTTAGGCTTCAGGTTAGGTTAGGTTTGAACTTAGTTTGAGGGAGTAAGTTTAGGGCTACTGTTAGTTTTCGGTTTGGTGTTACGGTTGGAGATAGCGTCAGGGTCAGGTTAGGGTTGGGTTGAGCTTAAGGTGTCTGCCTAGGGTTAGGGTTAGGTGTATGGTTTGATTTAGGCTTCAGGTTAGGTTAGGTTTGAACTTAGTTTGAGGCAGTAAGTTTAGGGCTACTGTTAGTTTTCGTTTAACTGTTACGGTTGGAGTAAGCGTCAGGGTCAGGTTAGGGTGGGGGTTAAGCATAAGGTGTCCGCCTAGGGTTAGGGTTAGGTCTATGGTTTCATTTAGGGTTCAGGTTAGGTTAGGATTGAACTTAGTTTGAGGGAGTAAGTTTAGGGCTACTGTTAGTTTTCGGTTCAGTGTTTCGGTTGGATTTAGCCTCAGGGTCATGTTAGGGTTGGGGTTAAGCTTAAGGTGTCCGCCTAGGGTTAGGTTTAGGTCTATTGTTTGCGTTAGTCTTCAGGTTAGGTTAGGTTTGAACTTAGTTTGAGGGAGTAAGTTTAGGGCTAATGTTAGTTTACGGTTCACTGTTACGGTTGGAGTTAGCGTCAGGGCCTGGTTAGGGTTGGGGTTGAGCTTAAGGTGTCCGCCTAGGGTTAGGGTTAGGTGTATGGTTTGATTTAGGCTTCAGGTTAGGTTAGGTTTGAACTTAGTTTGAGGGAGTAAGTTTAGGGCTACTGTTTGTTTTCGGGTAACTGTTACGGTTGGAGTTAGCGTCAGGCCAGGTTAGGGTTGGCGTTGAGCTAATGGTGTCCGCCTAGGGTTAGGGTTAGGTGTATGTTTTGATTTAGGCTTCAGGTTAGGTTAGGTTTGAAGTTAGTTTGAGGGAGTAAGTTTAGGGCTACTGTTAGTTTTCGGTTAACTGTTACAGTTAGAGTAAGCATGAGGGTCAGTTTAGGGTAGGGGTTGAGCTTAAGGTGTCTGCCTAGGGTTAGGGTAAGGTGTATGATTTGATTAAGGCTTCAGGTTAGGTTAGGTTTGAAATTATTTTGAGGGAGTAAGTTTAGGGCTACTGTTAGTTTTCGGGTAACTGTTATGGTTGGAGTTAGCGTCAGGGCCAGGTTAGGGTTGGGGTTGAGCTTAAGGTGTCCGCCTAGGGTTAGGGTTAGGTCTATGGATTCATTTAGGCTTCAGGTTAGGTTAGGATTGAAGTTAGTTTGAGGGAGTAAGTTTAGGGCTACTGTTAGTTTTCGGTTCACTGTTCCGGTTGGAGTTAGCGTGAGGGTCAGGTTAGGGTTGGGGTTGAGCTTCAGGTGTCCGCCTAGGGTTAGGGTTAGGTGTATGGTTTGATTTAGGCTTCAGGTTAGGTTAGGTTTGAACTTAGTTTGAGCGAGTAAGTTTAGGGCTACTGTTAATTTTCGGTTCAGTGTTACGGTTGGAGATAGCGTCTGGGTCAGGTTAGGGTTGGGCTTGAACTTCAGGTGTCCGCCTAGGGTTAGGGTTAGGTCTATGGTTTGATTTAGGCTTCAGGTTAGGTTAGGCTTGAAATTAGATTGCGGGAGTAAGTTTAGGGCTACTGTTCGTTTTCGGTTCAGTGTTACGGTTGGAGATAGCGTCAGGGTCAGGTTCAGGTTGGGCTTGAACTTCAGGTGTACGCCTAGGGTTAGGGTTAGGTCTATGGTTTGAGTTAGGCTTCAGGTTAGGTTAGGTTTCAAATTAGTTTGAGGGTGTAAGTTTAGGGCTACTGTTAGTTTTCGGTTCAGTGTTACGGTTGGAGTTAGTGTGAGGGTCAGGATATGGTTGGGATTGAGCTTAAGGTGTCCGCCTAGGGTTAGAGTTAGGTGTATGGTTTGATTTAGGCTTCAGGTTAGGTTAGGTTTGAAGTTAGTTTGATGGAGTAAGTTTAGGGCTACTGTTAGTTTTCGTTTAACTGTTACGGTTGGAGTAAGCGTCAGGGTCAGGTTAGGGTGGGGGTTAAGCATAAGGTGTCCGCCTAGGGTTAGGGTTAGGTCTATGGTTTGAGTTAGGCTTCAGGTTAGGTTAGGATTGAACTTAGTTTGAGGGAGTAAGTTTAGGGCTACTGTTAGTTTTCGGTTCAGTGTTACGGTTGGAGTTAGCGTGAGGGTCAGGTTAGGGTTGGGGTTGAGCTTAAGGTGTCCGCCTAGGGTTAGGGTTAGGTTTGTGGTTTGAGTTAGGCTTCAGGTTAGGTTAGGTTTGAACTTAGTTTGAGGGAGTAAGTTTAGGGCTACTGTTAGTTTTTGGTTCAGTGTTATGGTTGGAGATAGCGTCAGGGTCAGGTTATGGTTGGGGTTGTGCTTCAGGTGTCCGCCTAGGGTTAGGGTTAGGTCTATGGTTTGAGTTAGGCTTCAGGTTAGGTTAGGTTTGAACTTAGTTTGAGGGAGTAAGTTTAGGGCTACTGTTAGTTTTCGGGTAACTGTTACGGTTGGAGTTAGCGTAAGGGCCAGGTTATGGTTTGGGTTGAGCTTAAGGTGTCCGCCTAGAGTTACGGTTAGGTGTATGGTTTGATTTAGGCTTCAGGTTAGGTTATTTTTGAACTTAGTTTGAGGGCATAAGTTTAGGGCTACTGTTAGTTTTCGGTTAACTGTTACGGTTGGAGTAAGCGTCAGGGTCAGGTTAGGTTTGGGGTTGAGCTTAAGGTGTCCGACTAGGGTTAGGGTTATGTGTATGGTTTGATTTAGGCTTCAGGTTAGGTTAGGTTTGAAGTTAGTTTGAGGGAGTCAGTTTAGGGCTACTGTTAGTTTTCGGTTAACTGTTACGGTTGGTGTAAGTGTCAGGGTCAGGTTAGGTTTGGGGTTGAGCTTAAGGTATCCGCCTAGGGTTAGGGTTAGGTGTATGGTTTGATTTAGGCTTCAGGTTAGGTTAAGTTTGAACTTAGTTTGAGGGAGTAAGTTTAGGGCTACTGTTAGTTTTTGATTCAGTGTTACATTTGGAGATAGCGTTAGTGTCCGGTAAGGGTTGGGGTTGAGCTTAAGGTGTCCGCCTAGGGTTAGGGTTAGGTCTGTGGTTTGAGATAGGCTTCAGGTTAGGTTAGGCTTGAACTTAGTTTGAGGGAGTCGGTTAGGGCTACTGTTAGTTTTCGGTTCAGTGTTACGGTTGGAGATAGCGTCAGGGTCAGGTTAGGGTTGTGGTTGAGCTTCAGGTGTCCGCCTAGGGTTAGGGTTAGGTCTATGGTTTGAGTTAGGCTTCAGGTTAGGTTAGGTTTGAACTTAGTTTGAGGGAGTAAGTTTAGGGCTACTGTTAGTTTTCGGCTCAGTGTTACGGTTGGAGTTAGGGTGAGGGTCAGGTTAGGGTTGGGGTTGAGCTTAAGGTGTCCGCCTAGGGTTAGGGTTAGGTGTATGGTTTGATTTAGGCTTCAGGTTAGGTTAGGTTTGAACTTAGTTTTAGGGCGTAAGTATAGGGCTACTGTTAGTTTTCGGGAAACTGTTACTGTTGGAGTTAGCGTCAGGGCCAGGTTAGGGTTGGGGTTGAGATTGAGGTTTCCGCCTAGGGTTAGGGTTAGGTGTATGGTTTGATTTAGGCTTCAGGTTAGGTTAGGTTTGAAGTTAGTTTGAGGGAGTAAGTTTAGGGCTACTGTTAGTTTTCGGTTAACTGTTACAGTTGGAGTAAGCGTCAGGGTCAGGGTAGGGTGGGGTTTAAGCAAAAGGTGTCCGCCTTGGGTTAGGGTTAGGTGTATGGTTTGATTTAGGCTTCAGGTTAGGTTAGGTTTGAAGTTAGTTTGAGGGAGTAAGTTTAGGGCTACTGTTAGTTTTCGTTTAACTGTTACTGTTGGAGTAAGCGTCAGGTTCAGGTTAGGGTGGGTGTTAACCATAAGGTGTCCGCCTAGGGTTAGAGTTAGGTCTATGGTTTCATTTAGGCTTCAGGCTAGGTTAGGATTGAACTTAGTTTGAGGGAGTAAGTTTAGGGCTACTGTTAGTTTTCGGTTCAGTGTTACAGTTGGATTTAGCCTCAGGGTCAGGATACAGTTGGGGTTAAACTTAAGGTGTCCGCCTAGGGTTAGGGTTAGGTCTATGGTTTGAGTTAGGCTTCAGGTTAGGTTAGGTTTGAACTTAGTTTGAGGGAGTAAGTTTAGGGCTACTGTTAGTTTTCGGTTCAGAGTTACGGTTGGAGTTAGCGTGAGGGTCACGTTAGGGTTGTGGTTGAGCTTAAGGCGTCCTCCTAGGGTTAGGGTTAGGTGTATGGTTAGATTTAGGCTTCAGGTTAGGTTAGGTTTGAACTTAGTTTGAGGGATTATGTTTAGAGCTACTCTTAGTTTTCGGGTAAATGTTACTGTTGGAGTTAGCGTCAGGGTCAGGTTAGGGTTGGGGTTGAGCTAAAGGTGTCCGCCTAGGGTTAGGGTTAGGTTTATGGTTTGATTTAGGCTTCAGGTTAGGTTAGGTTTGAACTTAGTTTGAGGGATTAAGTTTAGGGCTACTGTTAGTTTTCGGTTAACTGCTACAGTTGGAGTAAGCGTCAGGGTCAGGTTAGGGTGGAGTTTAAGCATAAGGTGTCCGCCTAGGGTTAGGGTTAGGTGTATGGTTTGATTTAGGCTTCAGGTTAGGTTAGGTTTGAACTTAGTTTGAGGGAGTAAGTTTAGGGCTAATGTTAGTTTTCGGGAAACTGTTGCGGTTGGAGTTAGCGTCAGGGCCAGGTTAGGGTTGGAGTTGAGATTAAGGTGTCCGCTTAGGGTTAGGGTTAGGTGTATGGTTTCATTTAGGCTTAAGGTTAGGTTAGGTTTGAAGTTAGTTTGACGGAGTAAGTTTAGGGCTACTGTTAGTTTTCGGTTAACTGTTACGGTTGGAGTAAGCGTCAGGGTCAGGTTAGGGTGGGGGTAAAGCATAAGGTGTCCGCCTAGGTTAAGGGTTAGGTCTATGGTTTCATTTAGGCTTTAGGTTAGGTTAGGATTGAACTTAGTTTGAGGGAGTAAGTTTAGGGCTACTCTTAGTTTTCGGTTCAGTGATATGGTTGGAGTTAGCCTGGAGGTCAGGTTAGGGTTGTGGTTGAGCTTAAGGTGTCCGCCTAGGGTTAGGGTTAGGTGTATGATTTGATTTAGGCATCAGGTTTCGTTAGGTTTGAAGTTAGTTTGAGGGAGTAAATTTAGGGCTACTGTTAGTTTTCGGTTCAGTGTTACGGTTGGAGTTAGCGTGAGGGTCAGGTTAGGGTTGGGGTTGAGCTTAAGGTGTCCGCCTAGGGTTAGGGTTAGGTCTGTGGTTTGAGATAGGCTTCAGGTTAGGTTAGGTTTGAACTTAGTTTGAGGGAGTAAGTTTAGGGCTACTGTTAGTTATTGGTTCAGTGTTACGGTTGGAGATAGCGTCAGGGTCAGGTTAGGGTTGGGGTTGAGCTTCAGGTTTCCGCCTAGGGTTATGGTTAGGTCTATGGTTTGAGTTAGGCTTCAGGTTAGATTAGGTTTGAAGTTAGTTTGAGGGTGTAAGTTCAGGGCTACTGTTAGTTTTCGGTTAACTGTTACAGTTGGAGTAAGCGTCAGGGTCAGGTTAGGGTGGGGGTTAAGCATAAGTTGTCCGCCTAGGGTTAGGGTTAGGTCTAAGATTTGATGTAGTCTTCAGGTTAGGTTAGGTTTGAACTTAGTTTGTGGGAGTCAGTTTAGGGCTACTGTTAGTTTTCGGTTCAGTGTTACGGTTTGATTTAGCCTCAGGGTCAGGTTAGGGTTGGGGTTAAGCTTAAGGTGTCCGCCGAGGGTTAGGGTTAGGTCTATTGTTTGAGTTAGGCTTCAGGGTAGGTTAGTTTTGAACTTAGTTTGAGGGAGTAAGTTTAGGGCTACTGTTAGTTTTTGGTTCAGTGTTACGTTTGGAGTTAGCGTGAGGGTCCGGTTAGGGTTGGGGTTGAGCTTAAGGTGTCCGCCTAGGGTTAGAGTTAGGTCTGTGGTTTGAGTTAGGCATCAAGTTAGGTTAGGTTTGAACTTAGTTTGAGGGAGTAAGTTTAGGGATACTGTTAGTTTTCGGTTCAGTGTTACGGTTGGAGATAGCGTCAGGGTCAGGTTAGGGTTGTGGTTGAGCTTCAGGTGTCCGCCTAGGGTTAGGGTTAGGTGTATGGTTTGATTTAGGCTTCACGTTAGGTTAGGTTTGAACTTAGTTTGAGGGAGTAAGTTTAGGGCTACTGTTAGTTTTCGGGAAACTGTTACGGTTGGAGTTAGCGTCAGGGCCAGGTTAGGGTTGGGGTTGAGATTAAGGTTTCCGCCTAGGGTTAGGGTTAGGTGTATGGTTTCATTTAGGCTTAAGGTTAGGTTAGGTTTGAAGTTAGTTTGATGGAGTAAGTTTAGGGCTACTGTTAGTTTTCGGTTAACTGTTACAGTTGGAGTAATCATCAGGGTCAGGTTAGGGTGGGGGTTAAGCAAAAGGTGTCCGCCTAGGGTTAGGGTTAGGTCTAGGATTTGATTTAGGCTTCAGGTTAGGTTAGGTTTGAACTTAGTTTGAGGCAGTCAGTTTAGGGCTACTGTTAGTTTTCGGTTAACTGCTACGGTTGGTGTAAGTGTCAGGGTCAGGTTAGGTTTGGGGTTGAGCTTAAGGTATCCGCCTAGGGTTAGGGTTAGGTGTATGGTTTGATTTAGGCTTCAGGTTAGGATAGGCTTGAACTTAGTTTGAGGGAGTAAGTTTAGGGCTACTGTTAATTTTCGGTTCAGTGTTACGGTTGGAGATAGCGTCAGGGTCAGGTTAGGGTTGGGGTTGAGCTTCTGGTGTCCGCCTAGGGTTAGGGTTAGGTCTATGGTTTGAGTTAGGCTTCAGGTTAGATTAGGTTTGAAGTTAGTTTGAGGGTGTAAGTTCAGGGCTATTGTTAGTTTTCGGTTAACTGTTACAGTTGGAGTAAGCGTCAGGGTCAGGTTAGGGTGGGGGTTAAGCATAAGTTATCTGCCTAGGGTTAGGGTTAGGTCTATGATTTGATTTAGGCTTCAGGTTAGGTTAGGTTTGAACTTAGTTTGAGGGATTCAGTTTAGGGCTACTGTTAGTTTTCGGTTAACTGTTACGGTTGGCGTAAGCATCAGGGTCAGGTTAGGTTTGTGGTAGAGCTTAAGGTGTCCTCCTAGGGTTAGGGTTAGGTGTATGGTTTGATTTAGGCTTCAGGTTAGGTTAGGTTTGAACTTAGTTTGAGGGAGTAAGTTTAGGGCTACTGTTAGTTTTTGATTCAGTGTTACATTTGGAGTTAGCGTTAGTGTCCGGTTAGGGTTGGGGTTGAGCTTAAGGTGTACGCCTAGGGTTAGGGTTAGGTCTGTGGTTTGAGATAGGCTTCAGGTTAGGTTAGGTTTGAACTTAGTTTGAGGGAGTAAGTTTAGGGCTACTGTTAGTTTTCGGTTCAGTGTTACGGTTGGAGTTAGCGTCAGGGCCAGGTTAGGGTTGGGGTTGAGCTTAAGCTGTCCGCCTAGTGTTAGGGTTAGGGCTATGGTTTGAGTTAGGCTTCAGGTTAGGTTAGGTTTCAACTTAGTTTGAGGGAGTAAGTTTAGGACTACTGTTAGTTTTCGGTTCAGTGTTACGGTTGGAGATAGCGTCAGGGTCAGGTTAGGGTTTGGGTTGAGCTTAAGGTGTTCGCCTAGGGTTAGGGTTAGGTGTACGGTTTGATTTAGGCTTCAGGTTAGGGTAGGTTTGAACTTAGTTTGAGGGAGTAAGTTTAGGGCTACTGTTAGTTTTTGGTTCAGTGTTACGGTTGGAGATAGTGTCAGGGTCAGGTTAGGGTTGGGGTGGAGCTTCAGGTGTCCGCCTAGGGTTAGGGTTAGGTCTATGGATTCATTTAGGCTTCAGGTTAGGTTAGGATTGAACTTCGTTTGAGGGAGTAAGTTTAGGGCTACTGTTAGTTTTCGGTTCAGTGTTACCGTTGGAGATAGCGTCAGGGTCAGGTTAGGCTTGGGGTTGAGCCTAAGGTGTCCCCCTAGGGTTAGGGTTAGGTCTATGGTTTGAGTTAGGCTTCTGGTTAGGTTAGGTTTGAACTTAGTTTGAGGGAGTAAGTTTAGGGCTACTGTTAGTATTCGGTTCAGTGTTACGGTTGGAGTTAGCGTCAGGGTCAGGTTAGGGTTGGGGTTGAGCTTAAGGTGTCCGCCTAGGGTTAGGGTTAGGTCTGTGGTTTGAGTTAGGCTTCAGGTGAGGTTAGGTTTGAACTTAGTTTGAGGGAGAAAGTTTAGGGCTACTGTTAGTTTTCGGTTTAGTGTAACGGTTGGAGTAAGAGTCAGGGTCAGGTTAGGGTTGTGGTTAGCTTCAGGTGTCTGCCTAGGGTTAGGGTTAGGTCTATGGTTTAAGTTAGGCTTCAGGTTAGGTTAGGTTTGAACTTAGTTTGAGGGAGTTAGTTTTGGGCTACTGTTTGTTTTCGGTTCAGTGTTTCGTTTGGAGTTAGCGTGAGTGTCAAGTTAGGGTAGGGGTTGAGCTTAAGGTGTACGCCTAGGGTTAGGGTTAGGTGTATGGTATGATTTAGGCTTCAGGTTAGGTTAGGTTTGAACTTAGTTTGAGAGAGTAAGTTTAGGGATACTGTTAGTTTTCGGGTAACTGTTATGGTTGGAGTTAGCGTCAGGGCCAGGTTAGGGTTGGGGTTGAGCTTAAGGTGTCCGCCTAGGGTTAGGGTTAGGGCTATGTTTTGAGTTAGGCTTCAGGTTATGTTAGGTTTGAACTTAGTTTGAGGGAGTAAGTTTAGGACTACTGTTAGTTTTCGGTTCAGTGTTACGGTTGGAGATAGCGTCAGGGTCAGGTTAGGGTTGGGGTTGAGCTTAAGGTGTCCGCCTAGGGTTAGGGTTAGGTTTACGGTTTGATTTAGGCTTCAGGTTAGGTTAGGTTTGAACTTAGTTTGAGGGAGTAAGTTTAGGGCTACTGTTCATTTTCGGTTCAGTGTTACGGTTGGAGATAGCATCAGGGTCAGGTTAGGGTTGGGGTTGAGCTTCAGGTGTCCGCCAAGGGTTAGGGTTAAGTCTATGGTTTGTGTTAGGCTTCAGGTTAGGTTAGGTTTGAACTTAGTTTGAGGGAGTAAGTTTAGGGCTAATGTTAGTTTTCTGTTCAGTGTTACGGTTGGAGATAGCATCTGGGTCAGCTTAGGGTTGGACTTGAACTTCAGGTGTCCGCCTAGGGTTAGGGTTAGGTCTATGGTTTGAGATAGGCTTCAGGTTAGGTTAGGCTTGAAATTAGTTTGAGGGAGTAAGTTTAGGGCTACTGTTAGTTTTCGGTTTGGTGTTACGGTTGGAGATAGCGTCAGGGTAAGGTTAGGGTTGGGGTTGAGCTTAAGGTGTCTGCCTAGGGTTAGGGTTAGGTGTATAGTTTGATTTAGGCTTCAGGTTAGGTTAGGTTTGAACTTAGTTTGAGGCAGTAAGTTTAGGGCTACTGTTAGTTTTCGTTTAACTGTTACGGTTGGAGTAAGCGTCAGGGTCAGGTTAGGGTGGGGGTTAAGCATAAGGTGTCCGCCTAGGGTTAGGGTTAGGTCTATGGTTTCATTTAGGGTTCAGGTTAGGTTAGGATTGAACTTAGTTTGAGGGAGTAAGTTTAGGGCTACTGTTAGTTTTCGGTTCAGTGTTACGGTTGGATTTAGCCTCAGGGTCATGTTAGGGTTGGGGTTAAGCTTAAGGTGTCCGCCTAGGGTTAGGGTTAGGTCTATTGTTTGCGTTAGTCTTCAGGTTAGGTTAGGTTTGAACTTAGTTTGAGGGATTAAGTTTAGGGCTACAGTTAGTTTTCGGTTCAGTGTTACGGTTGGAGTTAGCGTGAGGGTCAGGTTAGGGTTGGGGTTGAGCTTAAGGTGTCCGCCTAGGGTTAGGGTTAGGTGTATGGTTTGATTTAGGGTTCAGGTTAGGTTAGGTTTGAACTTAGTTTGAGGGAGTAAGTTTAGGGCTACTGTTTGTTTTCGGGTAACTGTTACGGTTGGAGTTAGCGTCAGGCCAGGTTAGGGTTGGCGTTGAGCTAATGGTGTCCGCCTAGGGTTAGGGTTAGGTGTATGTTTTGATTTAGGCTTCAGGTTAGGTTAGGTTTGAAGTTAGTTTGAGGGAGTAAGTTTAGGGCTACCGTTAGTTTTCCGTTAACTGTTACAGTTAGAGTAAGCATGAGGGTCAGTTTAGGGTAGGGGTTGAGCTTAAGGTGTCCGCCTAGGGTTAGGGTAAGGTGTATGATTTGATTAAGGCTTCAGGTTAGGTTAGGTTTGAAATTAGTTTGAGGGAGTAAGTTTAGGGCTACTGTTAGTTTTCGGTTCAGTGTTACGGTTGGAGTTAGCGTCAGGGCCAGGTTAGGGTTGGGGTTGAGCTTAAGCTGTCCGCCTAGTGTTAGGGTTAGGGCTATGGTTTGAGTTAGGCTTCAGGTTAGGTTAGGTTTCAACTTAGTTTGAGGGAGTAAGTTTAGGACTACTGTTAGTTTTCGGTTCAGTGTTACGGTTGGAGATAGCGTCAGGGTCAGGTTAGGGTTGGGGTTGAGCTTAAGGTGTCCGCCTAGGGTTAGGGTTAGGTGTACGGTTTGATTTAGGCTTCAGGTTAGGTTAGGTTTGAACTTAGTTTGAGGGAGTAAGTTTAGGGCTACTGTTAGTTTTCGGTTCAGTGTTACGGTTGGAGATAGCATCTGGGTCAGCTTAGGGTTGGGCTTGAACTTCAGGTGTCCGCTTAGGGTTAGGGTTAGGTCTATGGTTTGAGTTAGGCTTCAGGTTAGGTTAGGCTTGAAATTAGTTTGAGGGAGTAAGTTTAGGGCTAATGTTAGTTTTCGGTTCACTGTTCCGGTTGGAGTTAGCGTGAGGGTCAGGTTAGGGTTGGGGTTGAGCTTAAGGTTTCCGCCTAGGGTTAGGGTTAGGTGTATGGTTTGATTTAGGCTTCAGGTTAGGTTAGGTTTGAACTTAGTTTGAGGGAGTAAGTTTAGGGCTACTGTTTCTTTTCGGGTAACTGTTACGGTTGGAGTTAGCGTCAGGCCAGGTTAGGGTTGGCGTTGAGCTAATGGTGTCCGCCTAGGGTTAGGTTTAGGTGTATGTTTTGATTTAGGCTTCAGGTTAGGTTAGGTTGGAAGTTAGTTTGAGGGAGTAAGTTTAGGGCTACTGTTAGTTTTCGGTTAACTGTTACAGTTAGAGTAAGCATGAGGGTCAGTTTAGGGTAGGGGTTGGGCTTAAGGTGTCCGCCTAGGGTTAGAGTAAGGTGTATGATTTGATTAAGGCTTCAGGTTAGGTTAGGTTTGAACTTAGTTTGAGGGAGTAAGTTTAGGGCTACTGTTAGTTTTCGGGTAACTGTTATGGTTGGAGTTAGCGTCAGGGTCAGGTTAGGGTTGGGCTTGAACTTCAGGTGTCCTCCTAGGGTTAGGGTTAGCTCTATGGTTTGAGTTAGGCTTCAGGTTAGGTTAGGCTTGAAATTAGTTTGAGGGAGTACGTTTAGGACTACTGTTCGTTTTCGGTTCAGTGTTACGGTTGGAGATAGCGTCAGGGTCAGGTTCAGGTTGGGATTGAACTTCAGGTGTACGCCTAGGGTTAGGGTTAGGTCTATGGTTTGAGTTAGGCTTCAGGTTAGGTTAGGTTTCAAATTAGTTTGAGGGTGTAAGTTTAGGGCTACTGTTAGTTTTCGGTTCAGTGTTACGGTTGGAGTTAGTGTGAGGGTCAGGTTAGGGTTGGGGTTGAGCTTAAGGTGTCCGCCTAGGGTTAGAGTTAGGTGTATGGTTTGATTTAGGCTTCAGGTGAGGTTAGGTTTAAACTTAGTTTGAGGGAGTAAGTTTAGGGCTACTGTTAGTATTCGGTTCAGTGTTACGGTTGGAGTTAGCGTCAGGGTCAGGTTAGGGTTGGGGTTGAGCTTAAGGTGTCCGCCTAGGGTTAGGGTTAGGTCTGTGGTTTGAGTTAGGCTTCAGGTGAGGTTAGGTTTGAACTTAGTTTGAGGGAGAAAGTTTAGGGCTACTGTTAGTTTTCGGTTCAGTGTTACGGTTGGAGTAAGAGTCAGGGTCAGGTTAGGGTTGGGGTTGAGCTTCAGGTTTCCGCCTAGGGTTAGGGTTAGGTCTATGGTTTGAGTTAGGCTTCAGGTTAGGTTAGGTTATAACTTAGTTTGAGGGAGTTTGTTTAGGGCTACTGTTTGTTTTCGGTTCAGTGTTTCGTTTGGAGTTAGCGTGAGGGTCAAGTTAGGGTAGGGGTTGAGCTTAAGGTGTGCGCCTAGGGTTAGGGTTAGGTGTATGGTTTGATTTAGGCTTCAGGTTAGGTTAGGTTTGAACTTAGTTTGAGAGAGTAAGTTTAGGGCTACTGTTAGTTTTCGGGTAACTGTTATGGTTGGAGTTAGCGTCAGGGCCAGGTTAGGGTTGGGGTTGAGCTTAAGGTGTCCGCCTAGGGTTAGGGTTAGGGCTATGTTTTGAGTTAGGCTTCAGGTTAGGTTAGGTTTGAACTTAGTTTGAGGGAGTAAGTTTAGGACTACTGTTAGTTTTCGGTTCAGTGTTACGGTTGGAGATAGCGTCAGGGTCAGGTTAGGGTTGGGGTTGAGCTTAAGGTGTCCGCCTACGGTTAGGGTTAGGTGTACGGTTTGATTTAGGCTTCAGGTTAGGTTAGGTTTGAACTTAGTTTGATGGAGTAAGTTTAGGGCTACTGTTCATTTTCGGTTCAGTGTTACGGTTGGAGATAGCGTCAGGGTCAGGTTAGGGTTGGGGTTGAGCTTCAGGTGTCCGCCTAGGGTTAGGGTTAGGTCTATGGTTTGAGTTAGGCTTCAGGTTAGGTTAGGCTTGAAATTAGTTTCAGGGAGTAATTTTACGGCTAATGTTATTTTTCGGTTCACTGTTACGGTTGGAGTTAGCGTGAGGGTCAGTTTAGGGTTGGGTTTGAGCTTAAGGTGTCCGCCTAGGGTTAGGGTTAGGTGTATGGTTTGATTTAGGCTTCAGGTTAGGTTAGGTTTGAACTTAGTTTGAGGGAGTAAGTTTAGGGCTACTGTTAGTTTTCGGTTCACTGTTCCGGTTGGAGTTAGCGTGAGGGTCAGGTTAGGGTTGGGGTTGAGCTTCAGATGTCCGCCTAGGGTTAGGGTTAGGTGTATGGTTTGATTTAGGCTTCAGGTTAGGTTAGGTTTGAACTTAGTTTGAGCGAGTAAGTTTAGGGCTACTGTTAGTTTTCGGTTCAGTGTTACGGTTGGAGATAGCGTCTGGGTCAGGTTAGGGTTGGGCATGAACTTCAGGTGTCCGCCTAGGGTTAGGGTTAGGTCTATGGTTTGAGTTAGGCTTCAGGTTAGGTTAGGTTTAAAGTTAGTTTGATGGAGTAAGTTTAGGGCTACTGTTAGTTTTCGTTTAACTGTTACGGTTGGAGTAAGTGTCAGGGTCAGGTCAGGGTGGGGCTTAAGCATAAGGTGTCCGCCTAGGGTTAGGGTTAGGTCTATGGTTTCATTTAGGGTTCAGGTTAGGTTAGGATTGAACTTAGTTTGAGGGAGTAAGTTTAGGGCTACTGTTAGTTTTCGGTTCAGTGTTACGGTTGGATTTAGCCTCAGGGTCATGTTAGGGTTGGGGTTAAGCTTAAGGTGTCCGCCTAGGGTTAGGGTTAGGTCTATTGTTTGCGTTAGGCTTCAGGTTAGGTTAGGTTTGAACTTAGTTTGAGGGAGTAAGTTTAGGGCTACTGTTAGTTTTCGGTTCAGTGTTACGGTTGGAGATAGCGTCTGGGTCAGGTTAGGGTTGGGCTTGAACTTCAGGTGTCCGCCTAGGGTTAGGGTTAGGTCTATGGTTTGAGTTCGGCTTCAGGTTAGGTTAGGCTTGAAATTAGTTTGAGGGAGTAAGTTTAGGGCTAATGTTAGTTTACGGTTCACTGTTACGGTTGGAGTTAGCGTGAGGGTCAGGTTAGGGTTGGGGTTGAGCTAAAGGTGTCCGCCTATGGTTAGGGTTAGGTGTATGGTTTGATTTAGTCTTCAGGTTAGCTTAGGTTTGAACTTAGTTTGAGGGAGTAAGTTTAGGGCGACTGTTAGTTTTCGGGTAACTGTTATGGTTGGAGTTAGCGTCAGGGCCAGGTTAGGGTTGGGGTTGAGCTTAAGATGTCCGCCTAGGGTTAGGGTTAGGTGTATGGTTTGATTTAGGCTTCAGGTTAGGTTAGGTTTGAACTTAGTTTGAGGGAGTAAGTTTAGGGCTACTGTTAGTTTTCGGTTTGGTGTTACGGTTGGAGATAGCGTCAGGGTCAGGTTAGGGTTGGGGTTGAGCTTAAGGTGTCTGCCTAGGGTTAGGGTTAGGTTTATGGTTTGATTTAGGCTTCAGGTTAGGTTAGGTTTGAACTTAGTTTGAGGCAGTAAGTTTAGGGCTACTCTTAGTTTTCGTTTAACTGTTACGGTTGGAGTAAGCGTCAGGGTCAGGTTAGGGTGGGGGTTAAGCATAAGGTGTCCGCCTAGGGTTAGGGTTAGGTCTATGGTTTCATTTAGGGTTCAGGTTAGATTAGGATTGAACTTAGTTTGAGGGAGTAAGTTTAGGACTACTGTTAGTTTTCGGTTCAGTGTTACGGTTGGATTTAGCCTCAGGGTCATGTTAGGGTTGGGGTTAAGCTTAAGGTGTCCGCCTAGGGTTAGGGTTAGGTCTATTGTTTGCGTTAGTCTTCAGGTTAGGTTAGGTTTGAACTTAGTTTGAGGGAGTAAGTTTAGGGCTAATGTTAGTTTACGGTTCACTGTTACGGTTGGAGTTAGCGTCAGGGCCAGGTTAGGGTTGGGGTTGAGCTTAAGGTGTCCGCCTAGGGTTAGGGTTAGTTGTATGGTTTGATTTAGGCTTCAGGTTAGGTTAGGTTTATACTTAGTTTGAGGGAGTAAGTTTAGGGCTACTGTTTGTTTTCGGGTAACTGTTACGGTTGGAGTTATCGTCAGGCCAGGTTAGGGTTGGCGTTGAGCTAATGGTGTCCGCCTAGGATTAGGGTTAGGTGTATGTTTTGATTTAGGCTTCAGGTTAGGTTAGGTTTGAAGTGAGTTTGAGGGAGTAAGTTTAGGGCTACTGTTAGTTTTCGGTTAACTGTTACAGTTAGAGTAAGCATGAGGGTCAGTTTAGGGTAGGGGTTGAGCTTAAGGTGTCTGCCTATGGTTATGGTAAGGTGTATGATTTGATTAAGGCTTCAGGTTAGGTTAGGTTTGAAATTATTTTGAGGGAGTAAGTTTAGGGCTACTGTTAGTTTTCGGGTAACTGTTATGGTTGGAGTTAGCGTCAGGGCCAGGTTAGGGTTGGGGTTGAGCCTAAGGTGTCCGCCTAGGGTTAGGGTTAGGTCTATGGATTCATTTAGGCTTCAGGTTAGGTTAGGATTGAACTTAGTTTGAGGGAGTAAGTTTAGGGCTACTGTTTGTTTTCGGTTCAGTGTTTCGGTTGGAGTTAGCGTGAGGGTCATTTTAGGGTTGGGGTTGAGCTTAAGGTGTCCGTCTAGGGTTAGAGTTAGGTGTATGGTTTGATTTAGGCTTCAGGTTAGGTTAGGCTTGAACTTAGTTTGAGGGAGTAAGTTTAGGGCAACTGTTAGTTTTCAGTTCACTGTTCCGGTTGGAGTTAGCGTGAGGGTCAGGTTAGGGTTGGGGTTGAGCTTCAGGTGTCCGCCTAGGGTTAGGGTTAGGTGTATGGTTTGATTTAGGCTTCAGGTTAGGTTAGGTTTGAACTTAGTTTGAGCGAGTAAGTTTAGGGCTACTGTTAGTTTTCGGTTCAGTGTTACGGTTGGAGATAGCGTCTGGGTCAGGTTAGGGTTGGGCTTGAACTTCAGGTGTCCGCCTAGGGTTAGGGTTAGGTCTATGGTTTGAGTTAGGCTTCAGGTTAGGTTAGGCTTGAAATTAGTTTGCGGGAGTAAGTTTAGGGCTACTGTTCGTTTTCGTTTCAGTGTTACGGTTGGAGATAGCGTCAGGGTCAGGTTCAGGTTGGGCTTGAACTTCAGGTGTACGCCTAGGGTTAGGGTTAGGTCTATGGTTTGAGTTAGGCTTCAGGTTAGGTTAGGTTTCAAATTAGTTTGAGGGTGTAAGTTTAGGGCTACTGTTAGTTTTCGGTTCAGTGTTATGGTTGGAGTTAGTGTGAGGGTCAGGATAGGTTTGGGATTGAGCTTAAGGTGTCCGCCTAGGGTTAGAGTTAGGTCTATGGTTTGATTTAGGCTTCAGGTTAGGTTAGGTTTGAAGTTAGTTTGATGGAGTAAGTTTAGGGCTACTGTTAGTTTTCGTTTAACTGTTACGGTTGGAGTAAGCGTCAGGGTCAGGTTAGGGTGGGAGTTAAGCATAAGGTGTCCGCCTAGGGTTAGGGTTAGGTCTATGGTTTGAGTTAGGCTTCAGGTTAGGTTAGGATTGAACTTAGTTTGAGGGAGTAAGTTTAGGGCTACTGTTAGTTTTCGGTTCAGTGTTACGGTTGGATTTAGCCTCAGGGTCAGGTTAGGGTTGGAGTTAAGCTTAAGGTGTCCGCCTAGGGTTAGGGTTAGGTCTATTGTTTGAGTTAGGCTTCAGGTTAGGTTAGGTTTGAACTTAGTTTGAGGGAGTAAGTTTAGGGCTACTGTTAGTTTTCGGTTCAGTGTTACGGTTGGAGATAGCGTCTGGGTCAGGTTAGGGTTGGGCTTGAACTTCAGGTGTCCGCCTATGGTTAGGGTTAGGTCTATGGTTTGAGTTCGGCTTCAGGTTTGGTTAGGCTTGAAATTAGTTTGAGGGAGTAAGTTTAGGGCTAATGTTAGTTTACGGTTCACTGTTACGGTTGGAGTTAGCGTGAGGGTCAGGTTAGGGTTGGGGTTGAGCTAAAGGTGTCCGCCTATGGTTAGGGTTAGGTGTATGGTTTGATTTAGTCTTCAGGTTAGCTTAGGTTTGAACTTAGTTTGAGGGAGTAAGTTTAGGGCGACTGTTAGTTTTCGGGTAACTGTTATGGTTGGAGTTAGCGTCAGGGCCAGGTTAGGGTTGGGGTTGAGCTTAAGGTGTCCGCCTAGGGTTAGGGTTAGGTGTATGGTTTGATTTAGGCTTCAGGTTAGGTTAGGTTTGAACTTAGTTTGAGGGAGTAAGTTTAGGGCTACTGTTAGTTTTCGGTTTGGTGTTACGGTTGGAGATAGCGTCAGGGTCAGGTTAGGGTTGGGGTTGAGCTTAAGGTGTCTGCCTAGGGTTAGGGTTAGGTGTATGGTTTGATTTAGGCTTCAGGTTAGGTTAGGTTTGAACTTTGTTTGAGGCAGTAAGTTTAGGGCTACTGTTAATTTTCGTTTAACTGTTACGGTTGGAGTAAGCGTCAGGGTCAGGTTAGGGTGGGGGTTAAGCATAAGGTGTCCGCCTAGGGTTAGGGTTAGGTCTATGGTTTCATTTAGGGTTCAGGTTAGGTTAGGATTGAACTTAGTTTGAGGGAGTAAGTTTAGGGCTACTGTTAGTTTTCGGTTCAGTGTTACGGTTGGATTTAGCCTCAGGGTCATGTTAGGGTTGTGGTTAAGCTTAAGGTGTCCTCCTAGGGTTAGGGTTAGGTCTATTGTTTGCGTTAGTCTTCAGGTTAGGTTAGTTTTGAACTTAGTTTGAGGGAGTAAGTTTAGGGCTACAGTTAGTTTTCGGTTCAGTGTTACGGTTGGAGTTAGCGTGAGGGTCAGGTTAGGGTTGGGGTTGAGTTTAAGGTGTCCGCCTAGGGTTAGGGTTAGTTGTATGGTTTGATTTAGGCTTCAGGTTAGGTTAGGTTTGAACTTAGTTTGAGGGAGTAAGTTTAGGGCTACTGTTTGTTTTCGGGTAACTGTTACAGTTGGAGTTAGCGTCAGGCCAGGTTAGGGTTGGCGTTGAGCTAATGGTGTCCGCCTAGGGTTAGGTTTAGGTGTATGTTTTGATTTAGGCTTCAGGTTAGGTTAGGTTTGAAGTTAGTTTGAGGGAGTAAGTTTAGGGCTACTGTTAGTTTTCGGTTAACTGTTACAGTTAGAGTAAGCATGAGGGTCAGTTTAGGGTAGGGGTTGAGCTTAAGGTGTCCGCCTAGGGTTAGGGTAAGGTGTATGATTTGATTAAGGCTTCAGGTTAGGTTAGGTTTGAACTTAGTTTGAGGGAGTAAGTTTAGGGCTACTGTTAGTTTTCGGGTAACTGTTATGGTTGGAGTTAGCGTCAGGGCCAGGTTAGGTTTGGGGTTGAGCTTAAGGTGTCCGCCTAGGGTTAGGGCTAGGTCTATGGATTCATTTAGGCTTCAGGTTAGGTTAGGATTGAACTTAGTTTGAGGGAGTAAGTTTAGGGCTACTGTTTGTTTTCGGTTCAGTGTTTCGGTTGGAGTTAGCGTGAGGGTCATTTTAGGGTTGGGGTTGAGCTTAAGGTGTCCGCCTAGGGTTAGGGTTAGGTGTATGGTTTGATTTAGGCTTCAGGTTAGGTTAGGTTTGAACTTAGTTTGAGCGAGCAAGTTTAGGGCTACTGTTAGTTTTCGGTTCAGTGTTACGGTTGGAGATAGCATCTGGGTCAGGTTAGGGTTGGGCTTGAACTTCAGGTGTCCGCCTAGGGTTAGGGTTAGGTCTATGGTTTGAGTTAGGCTTCAGGTTAGGTTAGGCTTGAAATTAGTTTGAGGGAGTAAGTTTAGGGCTTCTGTTCGTTTTCGGTTCAGTGTTACGGTTGGAGATAGCGTCAGGGTCAGGTTCAGGTTGGGCTTGAACTTCAGGTGTACGCCTAGGGTTAGGGTTAGGTCTATGGTTTGAGTTAGGCTTCAGGTTAGGTTAGGGTTCAAATTAGTTTGAGGGTGTAAGTTTAGGGCTACTGTTAGTTTTCGGTTCAGTGTTACGGTTGGAGTTAGTGTGAGGGTCAGGTTAGGGTTGGGATTGAGCTTAAGGTGTCCGCCTAGGGTTAGAGTTAGGTGTATGGTTTGATTTAGGCTTCAGGTTAGGTTAGGTTTGAACTTAGTTTGAGGGAGTAAGTTTAGGGCTACTGTTAGTTTTCGAGTAACTGTTATGGTTGGAGTTAGCGTCAGGGCCAGGTTAGGGTTGGGGTTGAGCTTAAGGTGTCCGTCTGGGGTTAGGGTTAGGTCTATGGTTTGAGTTAGGCTTCAGGTTAGGTTAGGTTTGAACTTAGTTTGAGGGAGTAAGTTTAGGGCTACTGTTAGTTTTCGGTTCAGTGTTACGGTTGGATTTAGCGTGAGAGTCAGGTTAGGGTGGGGTTGAGCTTAAGGTGTCCGTCTAGGGTTAGGGTTAGGTGTATGGCTTGATTTAGGCTTCAGGTTAGTTTAGGTTTGAACTTAGTTTGAGGAAGTAAGTTTAGGGCTACTGTTAGTTTTCGGTTTGGTGTTACGGTTGGAGATAGCGTCAGGGTCAGGTTAGGGTTGGGGTTGAGCTTAAGGTGTGCGCCTAGGGTTGGGGTTAGGTGTATGGTTTGATTTAGGCTTCAGGTTAGGTTAGGTTTGAACTTAGTTTGAGGCAGTAAGTTTAGGGGTACTGTTAGTTTTCGATTAACTGTTACGGTTGGAGTAAGCGTCAGGGTCAGGTTAGGGTGGGGGTTAAGCATAAGGTGTCCGCCTAGGGTTAGGGTTAGGTCTATGGTTTCATTTAGGGTTCAGGTTAGGTTAGGATTGAACTTAGTTTGAGGGAGTAAGTTTAGGGCTACTGTTAGTTTTCGGTTCAGTGTTACGGTTGCAGATAGCGTCTGGGTCAGGTTAGGGTTGGGGTTGAGCTTCAGGTGTCAGCCTAGGGTTACGGTTAGGTCTATGGTTTGAGTTAGGCTTCAGGTTAGGTTAGGTTTGAACTTAGTTTGAGGGAGTAAGTTTAGGGCTACTGTTAGTTTTCGGTTCAGTGTTACGGTTGGATTTAGCGTGAGGGTCAGGTTAGGGTTGGGGTTGAGCTTAAGGTGTCCGTCTAGGGTTAGGGTTAGGTGTATGGCTTGATTTAGGCTTCAAGTTAGGTTAGGTTTGAACTTAGTTTGAGGGAGTAAGTTTAGGGCTACTGTTAGTTTTCGGGTATCTGTTATGGTTGGAGTTAGCGTCAGGGCCATTTTAGGGTTGGGGTTGAGCTTAAGGGGTCCGCCAACTTTTAGGGTTAGGTCTATGGTTTGAGTTAGGCTTCAGGTTAGGTTAGGTTTGAACTTAGTTTGAGGGAGTAAATTTAGGGCTACTGTTAGTTTTCGGTTCAGTGTTAAGTTTAGAGATAGCGTCAGGGTCAGGTTAGGGTTGGGGTTGAGCTTCAGGTGTCCGCCTAGGGTTAGGGTTAGGTCTATGGTTTGAGTTAGGCTTCAGGTTAGGTTAGGTTTGAACTTAGTTTGAGGGAGTAAGTTTAGGGCTACTGTTAGTTTTCGGTTCAGTGTTTCGGTTGGAGTTAGCGTGAGGGTCATTTTAGGGTTGGGGTTGAGCGTAAGGTGTCCGTCAAGGGTTAGGGTTAGGTGTATGGTTTGATTTAGGCTTCAGGTTAGGTTAGGTTTGAACTTAGTTTGAATGAGTAAGTTTAGGGCTACTGTTATTTTTCCGGTATCTGTTATGGTTGGAGTTAGAGTCAGGGCCATTTTCGGTTTGGGGTTGAGCTTAAGGTGTCCGCCAAAGTTTAGGGTTAGGTCTATGGTTTGAGTTATGCTTCAGGTTAGGTTAGGTTTGAACTTAGTTTGAGGGAGTAAGTTTAGGGCTACTGTTAGTTTTCGGTTCAGTGTTACGTTTGGAGATAGCGTCAGGGTCAGGTTAGGGTTGGGGTTGAGCTTCAGGTGTCCGCCTAGGGTTAGGGTTAGGTCTATGGTTTGAGTTAGGCTTCAGGTTAGGTTAGGTTTGAACTTAGATTGAGGGAGTAGGTTTAGGGCGACTGTTAGTTTTCGGGTAATTGTTATGGTTGGAGTTAGCGTAAGGGCCAGGTTAGGGTTGGGGTTGAGCTTAAGGTGTCCGCCTAGGGTTAGGTTAGGTCTATGGTTTGAGTTAGTCTTCAGGTTAGGTTATGTTTGAACTTAGTTTGAGGGAGTAAGTATAGGGCTACTGTTCGTTTTCGGTTCAGTGTTACGGTTGGAGATAGCGTCAGGGTCAGGTTAGAGTTGGGGTTGAGCTTCAGGTGTCCGCCTAGGGTTAGGGTTAGGTCTATGGTTTGAGTTAGGCTTTAGGTTAGGTTAGGTTTGAAATTAGTTTGAGGGAGTAAGTTTAGGGCTAATGTTAGTTTTCTGTTCAGTGTTATGGTTGGAGTTAGCGTGATGATCAGGTTAGGGTTGGGGTTGAGCTTGAGGTGTCCGCCTAGGGTTAGGGTTAGGTGTATGGTTTGTTTTAGGCTTCAGGTTACGTTAGGTTTGAACTTAGTTTGAGGGAGTAAGTTTAGGGCGACTGTTAGTTTTCGGGTAACTGTTATGGTTGGAGTTAGCGTCAGGGCCAGGTTAGGGTTGGGGTTGAGCTTAAGGTGTCCGCCTAGGGTTAGGGTTAGGTCTATGGTTTGAGTTAGGCTTCAGGTTAGGTTAGGCTTGAAATTAGTTTGAGGGAGTAAGTTTAGGGCTACTGTTCGTTTTTGGTTCAGTGTTACGGTTGGAGATAGCGTCAGGGTCAGGTTCAGGTTGGGCTTGAACTTCAGGTGTAAGCCTAGGGTTAGGGTTAGGTCTATTGTTTGAGTTAGGCTTCAGGTTAGGTTATTTTTCAAATTAGTTTGAGGGTGTAAGTTTAGGGCTACTGTTAGTTTTCGGTTCAGTGTTACGGTTGGAGTTAGTGTGAGGGTCAGGTTAGGGTTGGGGTTGAGCTTAAGGTGTCCGCCTAGGGTTAGAGTTAGGTGTATGGTTTGATTTAGGCTTCAGGTTAGGTTAGGTTTGAACTTAGTTTGAGGGAGTAAGTTTAGGGCTACTGTTACTTTTCGAGTAACTGTTATGGTTGGAGTTAGCGTCAGGGCCAGGTTAGGGTTGGTGTTGAGCTTAAGGTGTCCGCCTGGGGTTAGGGTTAGGTCTATGGTTTGAGTTAGGCTTCAGGTTATGTTAGGTTTGAACTTAGTTTGAGGGAGTAAGTTTAGGGCTCCTGTTAGTTTTCGGTTCAGTGTTACGGTTGGATTTAGCGTGAGGGTCAGGTTAGGGTTGGGGTTGAGCTTAAGGTGTCCGTCTAGGGTTAGGGTTAGGTGTATGGTTTGATTTAGGCTTCAGGTTAGGTTAGGTTTGAACTTAGTTTGAGGGAGTAAGTTTAGGGCTACTGTTAGTTTTCGGGTAACTGTTCTGTTTGGAGTTAGCGTCAGGGCCATTTTAGGGTTGGGGTTGAGCTTAAGGTGTCGGCCAACTTTTATGGTTAGGTCTATGGTTTGAGTTAGGCTTCAGGTTAGGTTAGGTTTGAACTTAGTTTGAGGGAGTAAGTTTAGGGCTACTGTTCGTTTTCGTTTAACTGTTATGGTTGGAGTAAGCGTCAGGGTCAGGTTAGGGTGGGGGTTAAGCATAAGGTGTCCGCCTAGGGTTAGGGTTAGGTCTATGGTTTGAGTTAGGCTTCAGGTTAGGTTAGGATTGAACTTAGTTTGAGGGAGTAAGTTTAGGGCTACTGTTAGTTTTCGGTTCAGTGTTACGGTTGGAGTTAGCGTGAGGGTCAGGTTAGGGTTGGGGTTGAGCTTAAGGTGTCCGCCTAAGGTTAGGGTTAGGTGTATGGTTTGATTTAGGCTTCAGGTTAGGTTAGGTTTGAACTTAGTTTGAGGGAGTAAGTTTAGGGCTACTGTTTGTTTTCGGGTAACTGTTACGGTTGGAGTTAGCGTCAGGCCATGTTAGGGTTGGCGTTGAGCTAATGGTGTCCGCCTAGGGTTAGGGTTAGGTGTATGTTTTGATTTAGGCTTCCGGTTACGTTAGGTTTGAAGTTAGTTTGAAGGAGTAAGTTTAGGGCTACTGTTAGTTTTCTGTTAACTGTTACAGTTGGAGTAAGCATGAGGGTCAGTTTAGGGTAGGGGTTGAGCTTAAGGTGTCCGCCTAGGGTTAGGGTAAGGTGTATGCTTTGATTAAGGCTTCATGTTAGGTTAGGTTTGAACTTAGTTTGAGGGAGTAAGTTTAGGGCTACTGTTAGTTTTCGGGTAACTGTTATGGTTGGAGTTAGCGTCAGGGCCAGTTTAGGGTTGGAGTTGAGCTTAAGGTGTCCGCCTAGGGTTAGGGTTAGGTCTATGGATTCATTTAGGCTTCAGGTTAGGTTAGGATTGAACTTAGTTTGAGGGAGTAAGTTTAGGGCTACTGTTGGTTTTCGGTTCAGTGTTTCGGTTGGAGTTAGCGTGACGGTCATTTTAGGGTTGGGGTTGAGCTTAAGGTGTCCGTCTAGGGTTAGGGTTAGGTGTATGGTTTGATTTAGGCTTCAGGTTAGGTTAGGTTTGAACTTAGTTTGAGCGAGTAAGTTTAGGGCTACTGTTAGTTTTCGGTTCAGTGTTACGGTTGGAGATAGCGTCTGGGTCAGGTTAGGGTTGGGCTTGAACTTCAGGTGTCCGCCTAGGGTTAGGGTTATATCTACGGTTTGAGTTAGGCTTCAGGTTAGGTTAGGCTTGAAATTAGTTTGAGGGAGTAAGTTTAGGGCTACTGTTCGTTTTCGGTTCAGTGTTACGGTTGGAGATAGCGTAAGGGTCAGGTTCAGGTTGGGCTTGAACTTCAGGTGTACGCCTAGGGTTAGGGTTAGGTCTATGGTTTGAGTTAGGCTTCAGGTTAGGTTAGGTTTCAAATTAGTTTGAGGGTGTAAGTTTAGGGCTACTGTTACTTTTCGGTTCAGTGTTACGGTTGGAGTTAGTGTGAGGGTCAGGTTAGGGTTGGAGCTGAGCTTAAGGTGTCCGCCTAGGGTTAGAGTTAGGTGTATGGTTTGATTTAGGCTTCAGGTTAGGTTAGGTTTGAACTTAGTTTGAGGGAGTAAGTTTAGGGCTACTGTTAGTTTTCGATTAACTGTTATGGTTGGAGTTAGCGTCAGGGCCAGGTTAGGGTTGGGGTTGAGCTTAAGGTGTCCGCCTGGGTTTAGGGTTAGGTCTATGGTTTGAGTTAGGCTTCAGGTTAGGTTAGATTTGAACTTAGTTTGAGGGAGTAAGTTTAGGGCTACTGTTAGTTTTCGGTTCAGTGTTACGGTTGCAGATAGCGTCTGGGTCAGGTTAGGGTTGGGGTTGAGCTTCAGGTGTCCGCCTAGAGTTACGGTTAGGTCTATGGTTTGAGTTAGGCTTCAGGTTAGGTTAGGTTTGAACTTAGTTTGAGGGAATAAGTTTAGGGCTACTGTTAGTTTTCGGTTCAGTGTTACGGTTGGATTTAGCGTGAGGGTCACGTTAGGGTTGGGGTTGAGCTTAAGGTGTCCGTCTAGGGTTAGGGTTAGGTGTATGGCTTGATTTAGGCTTCAGGTTAGGTTAGGTTTGAACTTAGTTTGAGGGAGTAAGTTTAGGGCTACTGTTAGTTTTCGGGTAACTGTTATGGTTGGAGTTAGCGTCAGGGCCATTTTAGGGTTGGGGTTGAGCTTAAGGGGTCCGCCAACTTTTAGGGTTAGGTCTATGGTTTGAATTAGGCTTCAGGTTAGGTTAGGTTTGAACTTAGTTTGAGGGAGTAAATTTAGGGCTACTGTTAGTTTTCGGTTCAGTGTTAAGTTTGGAGATAGCGTCAGGGTCAGGTTAGGGTTGGGGTTGAGCTTCAGGTGTCCGCCTAGGGTTAGGGTTAGGTCTATGGTTTGAGTTAGGCTTCAGGTTAGGTTAGGTTTGAACTTAGTTTGAGGGAGTCAGTTTAGGGCGACTGTTAGTTTTCGGGTAACTGTTATGGTTGGAGTAAGTGTCAGGGTCAGGTTAGAGTTGGGGTTGAGCTTCAGGTGTCCGCCTAGGGTTAGGGTTAGGTCGATTGTTTGAGTTAGTCTTCAGGTTAGGTTAGGTTTGAACTTAGTTTGAGGGAGTAAGTTTAGGGCTACTGTTAGTTTTCGGTTCAGTGTTACGGTTGGAGTTAGCGTGAGGGTCAGGTTAGGGTTGGGGTTGAGCTTAAGGTGTCCGCCTAGGGTTAGGGTTAGGTGTACGGTTTGATTTAGGCTTCAGGTTAGGTTAGGTTTGAACTTAGTTTGAGGGAGTAAGTTTAGGGCTACTGTTTGTTTTCGGGTAACTGTTACGGTTGGAGTTAGCGTCAGGCCATGTTAGGGTTGGCGTTGAGCTAATGGTGTCCGCCTAGGGTTAGGGTTAGGTGTATGTTTTGATTTAGGCTTCAGGTTAGGCTAGGTTTGAAGTTAGTTTGAAGGAGTAAGTTTATGGCTACTGTTAGTTTTCGGTTAACTGTTACAGTTGGAGTAAGCATGAGGGTCAGTTTAGGGTAGGGGTTGAGCTTAAGGTGTCCGCCTAGGGTTAGGGTAAGGTGTATGCTTTGATTAAGGCTTCAGGTTAGGTTAGGTTTGAACTTAGTTTGAGGGAGTAAGTTTGGGGCTACTGTTAGTTTTCGGGTAACTGTTATGGTTGGAGTTAGCCTCAGGGCCAGTTTAGGGTTGGAGTTGAGCTTAAGGTGTCCGCCTAGGGTTAGGGTTAGGTCTATGGATTCATTTAGGCTTCAGGTTAGGTTAGGATTGAACTTAGTTTGAGGGAGTAAGTATAGGTCTACTGTTTGTTTTCGGTTCAGTGTTTCGGTTGGAGTTAGCGTGAGGGTCATTTTAGGGTTGGGGTTGAGCTTAAGGTGTCCGTCTAGGGTTAGGGTTAGGTGTATGGTTTGATTTAGGCTTCAGGTTAGGTTAGGTTTTAACTTAGTTTGAGCGAGTAAGTTAAGGGCTACTGTTAGTTTTCGGTTCAGTGTTACGGTTGGAGATAGCGTCTGGGTAAGGTTAGGGTTGGGCTTGAACTTCAGGTGTCCGCCTAGGGTTAGGGTTAGCTCTATGGTTTGAGTTAGGCTTCAGGTTAGGTTAGGCTTGAAAATAGTTTGAGGGAGTAAGTTTAGGGCTACTGTTCGTTATCGGTTCAGTGTTACGGTTGGAGATAGCGTCAGGGTCAGGTTCAGGTTGGGCTTGAACTTCAGGTGTCCGCCTAGGGTTAGGGTTAGGTCTATGGTTTGAGTTAGGCTTCAGGTTAGGTTAGGTTTCAAATTGGTTTGAGGGTGTAAGTTTAGGGCTACTGTTAGTTTTTGGGTAATTGTTATGGTTGGAGTTAGCGTAAGGGCCAGGTTACGGTTGGGGTTGAGTTTAAGGTGTCCGCCTAGGGTTAGGGTTAGGTCTATGGTTTGAGTTAGGCTTCAGGTTAGGTTAGGTTTGAACTTAGTTTGAGGGAGTAAGTTTAGGGCTACTGTTAGTTTTCGGTTCAGTGTTACGGTTGGAGATAGCGTCAGGGTCAGGTTAGAGTTGGGGTTGAGCTTCAGGTGTCCGCCTAGGATTAGGGTTAGGAGTATGGTTTGAGTTAGGCTTCAGGTTAGGTTAGGTTTAAATTAGTTTGAGGGAGTAAGTTTAGGGCTAATGTTAGTTTTCGGTTCAGTGTTATGGTTGGAGTTAGCGTGAGGGTCAGGTTAGGGTTGGGGTTGAGTTTAAGGTGTCCGCCTAGGGTTAGGGTTAGGTGTATGGTTTGATTTAGACTTCAGGTTAGGTTAGGTTTGAACTTAATTTGAGGGAGTCAGTTTAGGGCTACTGTGAGTTTTCGGTTAACTGTTACTGTTGGAGTAAGCGTCAGGGTCAGGTTAGGTTTGGGGTTGAGCTTAAGGTGTCCGCCTAGGGTTAGGGTTAGGTGTATGGTTTGATTTAGGCTTCAGGTTAGGTTAGGTTTGAACTTAGTTTGAGGGAGTAAGTTTAGGGCTACTGTTAGTTTTCGTTTAACTGTTATGGTTGGAGTAAGCGTCAGGGTCAGGTTAGGGTGGGGGTTAAGCATAAGGTGTCCGCCTAGTGTTAGGGTTAGGTCTATGTTTTCATTTAGGCTTCAGGTTAGGTTAGGATTGAGCTTAGTTTGAGGGAGTAAGTTTAGGGCTACTGTTAGTTTTCGGTTCAGTGTTACGGTTGGATTTAGCCTCAGGGTCAGGTTAGGGTTGGGGTTAAGCTTAAGGTGTCCGCCTAGGGTTAGGGTTAGGTCTATTGTTTGAGTTAGGCTTCAGGTTAGGTTAGGTTTGAACTTAGTTTGAGGGAGTAAGTTTAGGCCTACTGTTAGTTTTCGGTTCAGTGTTACGGTTGGAGTTAGCGTGAGGGTCAGGTTAGGTTTGGGGTTGGGCTTAAGGTGTCCGCCTAGGGTTAGGGTTAGGTGTATGGTTTGATTTAGGCTTCAGGTTAGGTTAGGTTTGAACTTAGTTTGAGGTAGTAAGTTTAGGGCTACTGTTTGTTTTCGGTTCAGTGTTTGGGTTGCAGTTAGCGTGAGGGTCATTTTAGGGCTGGGGTTGAGCTTAAGGTGTCCGTCTAGGGTTAGGGTTAGGTGTATGGTTTGATTTAGGCTTCAGGTTAGGTTAGGTTTGAACTTAGTTTGAGGGAGTAAGTTTAGGGCTACTTTTATTTTTCGGGTATCTGTAATGGTTGGAGTTACAGTCAGGGCCATTTTACGGTTGGGGTTGAGCTTTAGGTGTCCGCCACGGGTTAGGGTTAGGTCCATGGTCTGAGTTAGGCTTCAGGTTAGGTTAGGTTTGAACTTAGTTTGAGCGAGTAAGTTTAGGGCTACTGTTAGTTTTCGGTTCATTGTTACGGTTGGAGATAGCGTCTGGGTCAGGTTAGGGTTGGGCTTGAACTTCAGGTGTCCGCCTAGGGTTAGGGTTAGATCTATGGTTTGAGTTAGGCTTCAGGTTAGGTTAGGCTTGAAATTAGTTTGAGGGAGTAAGTTTAGGGCTACTGTTCGTTTTCGGTTCAGTGTTACGGTTGGAGATAGCGTCAGGGTCAGGTTCAGGTTGGGCTTGAACTTCACGTGTACGCCTAGGGTTAGGGTTAGGTCTATGGTTTGAGTTAGGCTTCAGGTTAGGTTAGGTTTCAAATTAGTTTGAGGGTGTAAGTTTAGGGCTACTGTTACTTTTCGGTTCAGTGTTACGGTTGGAGTTAGTGTGAGGGTCAGGTTAGGGTTGGAGCTGAGCTTAAGGTGTCCGCCTAGGGTTAGAGTTAGGTGTATGGTTTGATTTAGGCTTCAGGTTAGGTTAGGTTTGAACTTAGTTTGAGGGAGTAAGTTTAGGGCTACTGTTAGTTTTCGATTAACTGTTATGGTTGGAGTTAGCGTCAGGGCCAGGTTAGGGTTGGGGTTGAGCTTAAGGTGTCCGCCTGGGTTTAGGGTTAGGTCTATGGTTTGAGTTAGGCTTCAGGTTAGGTTAGATTTGAACTTAGTTTGAGGGAGTAAGTTTAGGGCTACTGTTAGTTTTCGGTTCAGTGTTACGGTTGCAGATAGCGTCTGGGTCAGGTTAGGGTTGGGGTTGAGCTTCAGGTGTCCGCCTAGAGTTACGGTTAGGTCTATGGTTTGAGTTAGGCTTCAGGTTAGGTTAGGTTTGAACTTAGTTTGAGGGAATAAGTTTAGGGCTACTGTTAGTTTTCGGTTCAGTGTTACGGTTGGATTTAGCGTGAGGGTCACGTTAGGGTTGGGGTTGAGCTTAAGGTGTCCGTCTAGGGTTAGGGTTAGGTGTATGGCTTGATTTAGGCTTCAGGTTAGGTTAGGTTTGAACTTAGTTTGAGGGAGTAAGTTTAGGGCTACTGTTAGTTTTCGGGTAACTGTTATGGTTGGAGTTAGCGTCAGGGCCATTTTAGGGTTGGGGTTGAGCTTAAGGGGTCCGCCAACTTTTAGGGTTAGGTCTATGGTTTGAATTAGGCTTCAGGTTAGGTTAGGTTTGAACTTAGTTTGAGGGAGTAAATTTAGGGCTACTGTTAGTTTTCGGTTCAGTGTTAAGTTTGGAGATAGCGTCAGGGTCAGGTTAGGGTTGGGGTTGAGCTTCAGGTGTCCGCCTAGGGTTAGGGTTAGGTCTATGGTTTGAGTTAGGCTTCAGGTTAGGTTAGGTTTGAACTTAGTTTGAGGGAGTCAGTTTAGGGCGACTGTTAGTTTTCGGGTAACTGTTATGGTTGGAGTAAGTGTCAGGGTCAGGTTAGAGTTGGGGTTGAGCTTCAGGTGTCCGCCTAGGGTTAGGGTTAGGTCGATTGTTTGAGTTAGTCTTCAGGTTAGGTTAGGTTTGAACTTAGTTTGAGGGAGTAAGTTTAGGGCTACTGTTAGTTTTCGGTTCAGTGTTACGGTTGGAGTTAGCGTGAGGGTCAGGTTAGGGTTGGGGTTGAGCTTAAGGTGTCCGCCTAGGGTTAGGGTTAGGTGTACGGTTTGATTTAGGCTTCAGGTTAGGTTAGGTTTGAACTTAGTTTGAGGGAGTAAGTTTAGGGCTACTGTTTGTTTTCGGGTAACTGTTACGGTTGGAGTTAGCGTCAGGCCATGTTAGGGTTGGCGTTGAGCTAATGGTGTCCGCCTAGGGTTAGGGTTAGGTGTATGTTTTGATTTAGGCTTCAGGTTAGGTTAGGTTTGAAGTTAGTTTGAAGGAGTAAGTTTATGGCTACTGTTAGTTTTCGGTTAACTGTTACAGTTGGAGTAAGCATGAGGGTCAGTTTAGGGTAGGGGTTGAGCTTAAGGTGTCCCCCTAGGGTTAGGGTAAGGTGTATGCTTTGATTAAGGCTTCAGGTTAGGTTAGGTTTGAACTTAGTTTGAGGGAGTAAGTTTAGGGCTACTGTTAGTTTTCGGGTAACTGTTATGGTTGGAGTTAGCGTCAGGGCCAGTTTAGGGTTGGAGTTGAGCTTAAGGTGTCCGCCTAGGTTTAGGGTTAGGTCTATGGATTCATTTAGGCTTCAGGTTAGGTTAGGATTGAACTTAGTTTGAGGGAGTAAGTATAGGTCTACTGTTTGTTTTCGGTTCAGTGTTTCGGTTGGAGTTAGCGTGAGGGTCATTTTAGGGTTGGGGTTGAGCTTAAGGTGTCCGTCTAGGGTTAGGGTTAGGTGTATGGTTTGATTTAGGCTTCAGGTTAGGTTAGGTTTTAACTTAGTTTGAGCGAGTAAGTTAAGGGCTACTGTTAGTTTTCGGTTCAGTGTTACGGTTGGAGATAGCGTCTGGGTAAGGTTAGGGTTGGGCTTGAACTTCAGGTGTCCGCCTAGGGTTAGGGTTAGCTCTATGGTTTGAGTTAGGCTTCAGGTTAGGTTAGGCTTGAAATTAGTTTGAGGGAGTAAGTTTAGGGCTACTGTTCGTTATCGGTTCAGTGTTACGGTTGGAGATAGCGTCAGGGTCAGGTTCAGGTTGGGCTTGAACTTCAGGTGTAGGCCTAGGGTTAGGGTTAGGTCTATGGTTTGAGTTAGGCTTCAGGTTAGGTTAGGTTTCAAATTGGTTTGAGGGTGTAAGTTTAGGGCTACTGTTAGTTTTTGGGTAATTGTTATGGTTGGAGTTAGCGTAAGGGCCAGGTTACGGTTGGGGTTGAGTTTAAGGTGTCCGCCTAGGGTTAGGGTTAGGTCTATGGTTTGAGTTAGGCTTCAGGTTAGGTTAGGTTTGAACTTAGTTTGAGGGAGTAAGTTTAGGGCTACTGTTAGTTTTCGGTTCAGTGTTACGGTTGGAGATAGCGTCAGGGTCAGGTTAGAGTTGGGGTTGAGCTTCAGGTGTCCGCCTAGGATTAGGGTTAGGAGTATGGTTTGAGTTAGGCTTCAGGTTAGGTTAGGTTTAAATTAGTTTGAGGGAGTAAGTTTAGGGCTAATGTTAGTTTTCGGTTCAGTGTTATGGTTGGAGTTAGCGTGAGGGTCAGGTTAGGGTTGGGGTTGAGTTTAAGGTGTCCGCCTAGGGTTAGGGTTAGGTGTATGGTTTGATTTAGACTTCAGGTTAGGTTAGGTTTGAACTTAGTTTGAGGGAGTAAGTTTAGGGCGACTGTTAGTTTTCGGGTAACTGTTATGGTTGGAGTTAGCGTCAGGGACAGGTTAGGGTTGGGGTTGAGCTTAAGATGTCCGCCTAGGGTTAGAGTTAGGTGTATGGTTTGATTTAGGCTTCAGGTTAGGTTAGGTTTGAACTTAGTTTGAGGGAGTAAGTTTAGGGCGACTGTTAGTTTTCGGGTAATTGTTATGGTTGGAGTTAGCGTCAGGGCCAGGTTAGGGTTGGGGTTGAGCTTAAGGTGTCCGCCTAGGGTTAGGGTTAGGTCTATGGTTTGAGTTAGGCTTCAGGTTAGGTTAGGATTGAACTTAGTTTGAGGGAGTAAGTTTTGGACTACTGTTAGTTTTCGGTTCAGTGTTACGGTTGGAGATAGCGTCAGGGTCAGGTTAGGGTTCGGTTGAGCTTCAGGTGTCCGCCTAGGGTTAGGATTAGGTCTATGGTTTGAGTTAGGCTTCAGGTTAGGTTAGGTTTGAACTTAGTTTGAGGGAGTAAGTTTAGGGTTACTGTTAGTTATGGGTTCAGTGTTACGGTTGGATTTAGCGTGAGGGTCAGGTTAGGGTTGGGGTTGAGCTTAAGGTGTCCGCCTAGGGTTAGGGTTAGGTGTAAGGTTTGATTTAGGCTTCAGGTTAGGTTAGGTTTGAACTTAGTTTGAGGGAGTAAGTTTAGGGCTACTGTTAGTTTTCGTTTAACTGTTATGGTTGGAGTAAGCGTCAGGGTCAGGTTAGGGTGGGGGTTAAGCATAAGGTGTCCGCCTAGTGTTAGGGTTAGGTCTATGGTTTCATTTAGGCTACAGGTTAGGTTAGGATTGAACTTAGTTTGAGGGAGTAAGTTTAGGGCTACTGTTAGTTTTCGGTTCAGTGTTACGGTTGGATTTAGCCTCAGGGTCAGGTTAGGGTTGGGGTTAAGCTTAAGGTGACCGCCTAGGGTTAGGGTTAGGTGTATGGTTTGATTTAGGCTTCAGGTTAGGTTATGTTTGAACTTAGTTTGAGGGAGTAAGTTTAGGGCGATTGTTAGTTTTCGGGTAACTGTTGTGGTTGGAGTTAGCGTCAGGGCCAGGTTAGGTTTGGGGTTGAGCTTATGGTGTCCGCCTAGGGTTAGGGTTAGGTCTATGGTTTGAGTTAGGCTTCAGGTTAGGTTAGGTTTGAACTTAGTTTGAGGGAGTAAGTTTAGGGCTACTGTTAGTTTTCGGTTCAGTGTTACGGTTGGAGATAGCGTCAGGGTCAGGTTAGGGTTGGGGTTGAGCTTCAGGTGTCCGCCTAGGGTTAGGGTTAGGTCTATGGTTTGAGTTAGGCTTCAGGTTAGTTTAGCTTTGAACTTAATTTGAGGGAGTCAGTTTAGGGCTACTGTGAGTTTTCGGTTAACTGTTACTGTTGGAGTAAGCGTCAGGGTCAGGTTAGGTTTGGGGTTGAGCTTAAGGTGTCCGCCTAGGGTTAGGGTTAGGTGTATGGTTTGATTTAGGCTTCAGGTTAGGTTAGGTTTGAACTTAGTTTGAGGGAGTAAGTTTAGGGCTACTGTTAGTTTTCGTTTAACTGTTATGGTTGGAGTAAGCGTCAGGGTCAGGTTAGGGTGGGGGTTAAGCATAAGGTGTCCGCCTAGTGTTAGGGTTAGGTCTATGGTTTCATTTAGGCTTCAGGTTAGGTTAGGATTGAACTTAGTTTGAGGGAGTAAGTTTAGGGCTACTGTTAGTTTTCGGTTCAGTGTTACGGTTGGATTTAGCCTCAGGGTCAGGTTAGGGTTGGGGTTAAGCTTAAGGTGTCCGCCTAGGGTTAGGGTTAGGTGTATGGTTTGATTTAGGCTTCAGGTTAGGTTAGGTTTGAACTTAGTTTGAGGGAGTAAGTTTAGGGCTACTTTTATTTTTCGGGTATTTGTAATGGTTGGAGTTACAGTCAGGGCCATTTTACGGTTGGGGTTGAGCTTTAGGTGTCCGCCACGGGTTAGGGTTAGGTCCATGGTCTGAGTTAGGCTTCAGGTTAGGTTAGGTTTGAACTTAGTTTGAGGGAGTAAGTTTAGGGCGATTGTTAGTTTTCCGGTAACTGTTATGGTTGGAGTTAGCGTCAGGGCCAGGTTAGGGTTGGGGTTGATCTTAAGGTGTCCGCCTAGGGTTAGGGTTAGGTCTATTGTTTGAGTTAGGCTTCAGGTTAGGTTAGGTTTGAACTTAGTTTGAGGGAGTAAGTTTAGGGCTACTGTTTGTTTTCGGTTCAGTGTTTTGGTTGGAGTTAGCATGAGGGTCATTTTAGGGTTGGGGTTGAGTTTAAGGTGTCCATCTAGGGTTAGGGTTAGGTGTATGGTTTGATTTAGGCTTCAGGTTAGGTTAGGTTTGAACTTAGTTTGAGGAAGTAAGTTTAGGGCTACTGTTAGTTTTCGGTTCAGTGTTACGGTTGGAGATAGCGTCAGGGTCAGGTTAGGGTTGGGGTTGAGCTTAAGGTGTCCGCCTAGGGTTAGGGTTAGGTGTATGGTTTGATTTAGGCTTCAGGTTAGGTTAGGTTTGAACTTAGTTTGAGGGAGTAAGTTTAGGGCTACTGTTAGTTTTCGGTTCAGTGTTACGGTTGGAGATAGCGTCAGGGTTAGGTTAGGGTTGGCTTGAAATTCAGGTGTCCGCCTAGGTTTAGGGTTAGGTCTAAGTTTTGAGTTAGGCTTCAGGTTAGGTTATGTTTGAAATTAGTTTGAGGGAGTAAGTTTAGGGCTATTGTTAGTTTTCTGTTCAGTGTTACGGTTGGAGTTAGCGTCAGGGTCAGGTTAGGGTTGTGGTTGAGCTTAAGGTGTCCGCCTAGGGTTAGAGTTAGGTGTATGGTTTGATTTAGGCTTCAGGTTAGGTTAGGTTTGAACTTAGTTTGAGGGAGTAAGTTTAGGGTGACTGTTAGTTTTCGGGTAATTGTTATGGTTGGAGTTAGCGTCAGGGCCAGGTTAGGGTTGGGGTTGAGCTTAAGGTGTCCGCCTAGGGTTAGGGTTAGGTCTATGGTTTGAGTTAGGCTTCAGGTTAGGTTAGGTTTGAACTTAGTTTGAGGGAGTAAGTTTTGGGCTACTGTTAGTTTTCGGGTAACTGTTATGGTTGGAGTTAGCGTCAGGGCCAGGTTAGGGTTGGGGTTGAGCTTAAGGTGTCCGCCTAGGGTTAGGGGTAGGTCTATGGTTTGAGTTAGGCTTCAGGTTAGGTTAGGTTTGAACTTAGTTTGAGGGAGTAAGTTTAGGGCTACTGTTAGTTTTCGGTTCAGTGTTAAGGCTGGAGTTAGCGTGAGGGTCAGGTTAGGGTTGGGGTTGGGCTTAAGGTGTCCGCCTAGGGTTAGGGTTAGGTGTATGGTTTGATTTAGGCTTCAGGTTAGGTTAGGTTTGAACTTAGTTTGAGGTAGTAAGTTTAGGGCTACTGTTTGTTTTCAGTTCAGTGTTTGGGTTGCAGTTAGCGTGAGGGTCATTTTAGGGTTGGGGTTGAGCTTAAGGTGTCCGTCTAGGGTTAGGGTTAGGTGTATGGTTTGATTTAGGCTTCAGGTTAGGTTAGGTTTGAACTTAGTTTGAGGGAGTAAGTTTAGGGCTACTGTTATTTTTCGGGTATCTGTAATGGTTGGAGTTACAGTCAGGGCCATTTTAGGGTTGGGGTTGAGCTTTAGGTGTCTGCCACGGGTTAGGGTTAGGTCTATGGTTTGAGTTAGGCTTCAGTTTAGGTTAGGTTTGAACTTAGTTTGAGGTTGTAAGTTTAGGGCTACTGTTAGTTTTCGGTTCAGTGTTACGTTTGGAGATAGCGTCAGGGTCAGGTTAGGGTTGGGGTTGAGCTTTAGGTGTCCGCCTAGGGTTAGGGTTAGGTCTATGGTTTGAGTTAGGCTTCAGGTTAGGTTAGGTTTGAACTTAGTTTGAGGGAGTAAGTTTAGGGCGACTGTTAGTTTTCGGGTAATTGTTATGGTTGTAGTTAGCGTAAGGGCCAGGTTAGGGTTAGGGTTGAGCTTAAGGTGTCCGCCTAGGGTTAGGGTTAGTTCTATGGTTTGAGTTTGGCTTCAGGTTCAGGTTAGGTTTGAACTTAGTTTGAGGGAGTAAGTTTAGGGCTACTGTTAGTTTTCGGTTCAGTGTTACGGTTGGAGATAGCGTCAGGGTCAGGTTAGAGTTGGGGTTGAGCTTTAGGTGTCCGCCTAGGGTTAGGGTTAGGGGTATGGTTTGAGTTAGGCTTCAGGTTAGGTTAGGTTTGAAATTAGTTTGAGTGAGTAAGTTTAGGGGTAATGTTAGTTTTCGGTTCAGTGTTACGGTTGGAGTTAGCGTGAGGGTCAGGTTAGGGTTGGGGTTGGGCTTAAGGTGTCCGCCTAGGGTTAGGGTTAGGTGTATGGTTTGATTTAGGCTTCAGGTTAGGTTAGGTTTGAACTTAGTTTGAGGTAGTAAGTTTGGGGCTACTGTTTGTTTTCGGTTCAGTGTTTGGGTTGCAGTTAGCGTGAGGGTCATTTTAGGGTTGGGGTTGAGCATAAGGTGTCCGTCTAGGGTTAGGGTTAGGTGTAGGGTTTGATTTAGGCTTCAGGTTAGGTTAGGTTTGAACTTAGTTTGAGGGAGTAAGTTTAGGGCTACTGTTAATTTTCGGGTATCTGTAATGGTTGGAGTTACAGTCAGGGCCATTTTAGGGTTGGGGTTGAGCTTTAGGTGTCCGCCACGGGTTAGGGTTAGGTCTATGGTCTGAGTTAGGCTTCAGGTTAGGTTAGGTTTGAACTTAGTTTGAGGGAGTAAGTTTAGGGCTACTGTTAGTTTTCGGTTCAGTGTTACAGTTGGAGATAGCGTCAGGGTCAGGTTAGGGTTGGGGTTGAGCTTCAGGTGTCCGCCTAGGGTTAGGGTTAGGTCTATGGTTTGAGTTAGGCTTCAGGTTAGGTTAGGTTTGAACTTAGTTTGAGGGAGTAAGTTTAGGGCTACTGTTAGGTTTCGGTTCAGTGTTACGGTTGGAGATAGCGTCAGGGTCAGGTTAGGGTTGGGGTTGAGCTTCAGGTGTCCGCCTAGGGTGAGGGTTAGGTCTATGGTTTGAGTTAGGCTTCAGGTTAGTTTAGCTTTGAACTTAATTTGAGGGAGTCAGTTTAGGGCTACTGTTAGTTTTCGGTTAACTGTTACGGTTGGAGTAAGCGTCAGGGTCAGGTTAGGTTTGGGGTTGAGCTTAAGTTGTCCGCCTAGGGTTAGGGTTAGGTGTATGGTTTGATTTAGGCTTCAGGTTAGGTTAGGTTTGAACTTAGTTTGAGGGAGTAAGTTTAGGGCTACTGTTAGTTTTCATTTAACTGTTACGGTTGGAGTAAGCGTCAGGGTCAGGTTAGTGTGGGGGTTAAGCATAAGGTGTCCGCCTAGTGTTAGGGTTAGGTCTATGGTTTCATTTAGGCTTCAGGTTAGGTTAGGATTGAACTTAGTTTGAGGGAGTAAGTTTAGGGCTACTGTTAGTTTTCGGTTCAGTGTTACGGTTGGATTTAGCCTCAGGGTCAGGTTAGGTTTGGGGTTAAGCTTAAGGTGTCCGCCTAGGGTTAGGGTTAGGTCTATTGTTTGAGTTAGGCTTCAGGTTAGGTTAGGTTTGAACTTAGTTTGAGGGAGTAAGTTTAGGGCTACTGTTAGTTTTCGGTTCAGTGTTACGGTTGGAGTTAGCGTGAGGGTCATGTTAGGGTTGGTGTTGGGCTTAAGGTGTCCGCCTAGGGTTAGGGTTAGGTGTATGGTTTGATTTAGGCTTCAGGTTAGGTTAGGTTTGAACTTAGTTTGAGGGAGTAAGTTTAGGGCCATTGTTAGTTTTCGGGTAACTGTTATGGTTGGAGTTAGCGTCAGGGCCAGGTTAGGGTTGGGGTTGAGCTTAAGGTGTCCGCCTAGGGTTAGGGGTAGGTCTATGGTTTGAGTTAGGCTTCAGGTTAGGTTAGGTTTGAACTTAGTTTGAGGGAGTAAGTTTAGGGCTACTGTTAGTTTTCGGTTCAGTGTTACGGTTGGAGATAGCGTCAGGGTCAGGTTAGGGTTGGGGTTGAGCTTCAGGTGTCCGCCTAGGGTTAGGGTTAGGTCTATGATTTGAGTTAGGCTTCAGGTTAGTTTAGCTTTGAACTTAATTTGAGGGAGTCAGTTTAGGGCTACTGTTAGTTTTCGGGTATCTGTAATGGTTGGAGTTACTGTCAGGGCCATTTTAGGGTTGGGGTTGAGTTTAGGTGTCCGCCACGGGTTAGGGTTAGGTCTATGGTCTGAGTTAGGCTTCAGGTTAGGTTAGGTTTGAACTTAGTTTGAGGGAGTAAGTTTAGGGCGACTGTTAGTTTTCGGGTAATTGTTATGGTTGGAGTTAGCGTAAGGGCCAGGTTAGGGTTGGGTTTGAGCTTAAGGTGTCCACCTAGGGTTAGGGTTAGGTCTATGGTTTGAGTTAGGCTTCAGGTTAGGTTAGGTTTGAACTTAGTTTGAGGGAGTAAGTTTAGGGATACTGTTAGTTTTCGGTTCAGTGTTACGGTTGGAGTTAGCGTGAGGGTCAGGTTAGGGTTGGGGTTGAGCTTAAGGTGTCCGCCTAGGGTTAGGGTTAGGTGTATGGTTTGATTTAGGCTTCAGGTTAGGTTAGGTTTGAACTTAGTTTGAGGGAGTATGTTTAGGGCGACTGTTAGTTTTCGGGTAACTGTTATGGTTGGAGTTAGCGTCAGGGCCAGGTTAGGATTGGGGTTGAGCTTAAGGTGTCCGCCTAGGGTTAGGGTTAGGTCTATGTTTTGAGTTAGGCTTCAGGTTAGGTTAGGTTTGAACTTAGTTTGAGGGAGTAAGTTTAGGGCTACTGTTAGTTTTCGGTTCAGTGTTACGGTTGGAGTTAGCGTGAGGGTCAGGTTAGGGTTGGGGTTGAGCTTAAGGTGTCCGCCTAGGGTTAGGGTTAGGTGTATGGTTTGATTTAGGCTTCAGGTTAGGTTAGGTTTGAACTTAGTTTGAGGGAGTATGTTTAGGGCTACTGTTAGTTTTCGGTTAACTGTTACGGTTGGAGTAAGCGTCAGGGTCAGGTTAGGTTTGGGGTTGAGCTTAAGTTGTCCGCCTAGGGTTAGGGTTAGGTGTATGGTTTGATTTAGGCTTCAGGTTAGGTTAGGTTTGAACTTAGTTTGAGGGAGTAAGTTTAGGGCTACTGTTAGTTTTCGTTTAACTGTTACGGTTGGAGTAAGCGTCAGGGTCAAGTTAGGGTGGGGGTTAAGCATAAGGTGTCCGCCTAGGGTTAGGGTTAGGTCTATGGTTTCATTTAGGCTTCAGGTTAGGTTAGGATTGAACTTAGTTTGAGGGAGTAAGTTTAGGGCTACTGTTAGTTTTCGGTAAAGTGTTACAGTTGGATTTAGCCTCAGGGTCAGGTTAGGGTTGGAGTTAAGCTTAAGGTGTCCGCCTAGGGTTAGGGTTAGGTCTATCGTTTGAGTTAGGCTTCAGGTTAGGTTAGGTTTGAACTTAGTTTGAGGGAGTAAGTTTAGGGCTACTGTTAGTTTTCGGTTCAGTGTTACGGTTGGAGTTAGCGTGAGGGTCAGGTTAGGGATGGGGTTGGGCTTAAGGTGTCCGCCTAGGGTTAGGGTTAGGTGTATGGTTTGATTTAGGTTTCAGGTTAGGTTAGGTTTGAACTTAGTTTGAGGTAGTAAGTTTAGGGCTACTGTTTGTTTTCGGTTCAGTGTTTGGGTTGCAGTTAGCGTGAGGGTCATTTTAGGGTTGGGGTTGAGCTTAAGGTGTCCGTCCAGGGTTAGGGTTAGGTGTATGGTTTGATTTAGGCTTCAGGTTAGGTTAGGTTTGAACTTAGTTTGAGGGAGTAAGTTTAGGGCTACTGTTATTTTTCGGGTATCTGTAATGGTTGGAGTTACAGTCAGGGCCATTTTAGGGTTGGGGTTGAGCTTTAGGTGTCAGCCACGGGTTAGGGTTAGGTCTATGGTCTGAGTTAGGCTTCAGGTTAGGTTAGGTTTGAACTTAGTTTGAGGGAGTAAGTTGAGGGCGATTCTTAGTTTTCGGGTAACTGTTATGGTTGGAGTTAGCGTCAGGGCCAGGTTAGGGTTGGGGTTGAGCTTAAGGTGTCCGCCTAGGGTTAGGGTTAGGTCTATGGTTTGAGTTAGGCTTCAGGTTAGGTTAGGTTTGAACTTAGTTTGAGGGAGAAAGTTTAGGGCTACTGTTAGTTTTCGGTTCAGTGTTACGGTTGGAGATAGCGTCAGGGTCAGGTTAGGGTTCGGTTGAGCTTCAGGTGTCCGCCTAGGGTTAGGATTAGGTCTATGGTTTGAGTTAGGCTTCAGGTTAGGTTAGGTTTGAACTTAGTTTGAGGGAGTAAGTTTAGGGCTACTGTTAGTTTTCGGTTCAGTGTTACGGTTGGAGATAGCGTCAGGGTCAGGTTAGGGTTGGGGTTGAGCTTCAGGTGTCCACCTAGGGTTAGGGTTAGGTCTATGGTTTGAGTTAGGCTTCAGGTTAGTTTAGCTTTGAACTTAATTTGAGGGAGTCAGTTTAGGGCTACTGTTAGTTTTCGGTTAACTGTTACTGTTGGAGGAAGCGTCAGGGTCAGGTTAGGTTTGGGGTTGAGCTTAAGGTGTCCGCCTAGGGTTAGGGTTAGGTGTATGATTTGATTTAGGCTTCAGGTTAGGTTAGGTTTGAACTTAGTTTGAGGGAGTAAGTTTAGGGCTACTGTTAGTTTTCGTTTAACTGTTATGGTTGGAGTAAGCGTCAGGGTCAGGTTAGGGTGGGGGTTAAGCATAACGTGTCCGCCTTGTGTTAGGGTTAGGTCTATGGTTTCATTTAGGCTTCAGGTTAGGTTAGGATTGAACTTAGTTTGAGGGAGTAAGTTTAGGGCTACTGTTAGTTTTCGGTTCAGTGTTACGGTTGGATTTAGCCTCACGGTCAGGTTAGGGTTGGGGTTAAGCTTAAGGTGTCCGCCTAGGGTTAGGGTTAGGTCTATTGTTTGAGTTAGGCTTCAGGTTAGGTTAGGTTTGAACTTAGTTTGAGGGAGTAAGTTTAGGGCTACTGTTAGTTTTCGGTTCAGTGTTACGGTTGGAGTTAGCGTGAGGGTCAGGTTAGGGTTGGGGTTGGGCTTAAGGTGTCCGCCTAGGGTTAGGGTTAGGTGTATGGTTTGATTTAGGCTTCAGGTTAGGTTAGGTTTGAACTTAGTTTGAGGTAGTAAGTTTAGGGCTACTGTTTGTTTTCGGTTCAGTGTTTGGGTTGCAGTTAGCGTGAGGGTCATTTTAGGGTTGGGGTTGAGCTTAAGGTGTCCGTCTAGGGTTAGGGTTAGGTGTATGGTTTGATTTAGGCTTCAGGTTAGGTTAGGTTTGAACTTAGTTTGAGGGAGTAAGTTTAGGGCTACTGATATTTTTGGGTATCTGTAATGGTTGGAGTTACAGTCAGGGCCATTTTAGGGTTGGGGTTGAGCTTTAGGTGTCCGCCACGGGTTAGGGTTAGGTTTATGGTCTGAGTTAGGCTTCAGGTTAGGTTAGGTTTGAACTTAGTTTGAGGGAGTAAGTTTAGGGCTACTGTTAGTTTTCGGTTCAGTGTTACGGTTGGAGATAGCGTCAGGGTCAGGTTAGAGTTGGGGTTGAGCTTCAGGTGTCCGCCTAGGGTTAGGGTTAGGGGTATGGTTTGAGTTAGGCTTCAGGTTAGGTTAGGTTTGAAATTAGTTAGAGGGAGTAAGTTTAGGGCTAATGTTAGTTTTCGGTTCAGTGTTATGGTTGGAGTTAGCGTGAGGGTCAGGTTAGGGTTGGGGTTGAGCTTAAGGTGTCCGCCTAGGGTTAGGGTTAGGTGTATGGTTTGATTTAGGCTTCAGGTTAGGTTAGGTTTGAACTTAGTTTGAGGGGGTAAGTTTAGGGCTACTGTTAGTTTTCGGTTCAGTGTTACGGTTGGAGATAGCGTCATGGTTAGGTTAGGGTTGGGCTTGAACTTCAGGTGTCCGCCTATGGTTAGGGTTAGGTCTAAGGTTTGAGTTAGGCTTCAGGTTAGTTTAGCTTTGAACTTAATTTGAGGGAGTCAGTTTAGGGCTACTGTTAGTTTTCGGTTAACTGTTACGGTTGGAGTAAGCGTCAGGGTCAGGTTAGGTTTGGGGTTGAGCTTAAGGTGTCCGCCTAGGGTTAGGGTTAGGTGTATGGTTTGATTTAGGCTTCAGGTTAGGTTAGGTTTGAACTTAGTTTGAGGGAGTAAGTTTAGGGCTACTGTTAGTTTTCGGTTCAGTGTTACGGTTGGAGTTAGCGTGAGGGTCAGGTTAGGGTTGGGGTTGGGCTTAAGGTGTCCGCCTAGGGTTAGGGTTAGGTGTATGGTTTGATTTAGGCTTCAGGTTAGGTTAGGTTTGAACTTAGTTTGAGGTAGTAAGTTTAGGGCTACTGTTTGTTTTCGGTTCAGTGTTTGGGTTGCAGTTAGCGTGAGGGTCATTTTAGGGTTGGGGTTGAGCTTAAGGTGTCCGTCTAGGGTTAGGGTTAGGTGTATGGTTTGATTTAGGCTTCAGGTTAGGTTAGGTTTGAACTTAGTTTGAGGGAGTAAGTTTAAGGCTACTGTTATTTTTCGGGTATCTGTAATGGTTGGAGTTACAGTCAGGGCTATTTTAGGGTTGTGGTTGAGCTTTAGGTGTCCGCCACGGGTTAGGGTTAGGTCTATGGTTTGAGTTAGGCTTCAGGTTAGGTTAGGTTTGAACTTAGATTGAGGGAGTAAGTTTAGGGCGACTGTTAGTTTTCGGGTAATTGTTATGGTTTGAGTTAGCGTAAGGGCCAGGTTAGGGTTGGGTTTGAGCTTAAGGTGTCCACCTACGGTTAGGGTTAGGTCTATGGTTTGAGTTAGGCTTCAGGTTAGGTTAGGATTGAACTTAGTTTGAGGGAGTAAGTTTAGGGCTACTGTTAGTTTTCGATTCAGTGTTACGTTTGGAGATAGCGTCAGGGTCAGGTTAGAGTTGGGGTTGAGCTTCAGGTGTCCGCCTAGGGTTAGGGTTAGGGGTATGGTTTGAGTTAGGCTTCAGGTTAGGTTAGGTTTGAAATTAGTTTGAGGGAGTAAGTTTAGGGCTAATGTTAGTTTTCGGTTCAGTGTTATGGTTGGACTTAGCGTGAGGGTCAGGTTAGGGTTGGGGTTGAGCTTAAGGTGTCCGCCTAGGGTTAGGGTTAGGTGTATGGTTTGATTTAGGCTTCAGGTTAGGTTAGGTTTGAACTTAGTTTGAGGGAGTAAGTTTAGGGCGCATGTTAGTTTTCGGGTAATTGTTATGGTTGGAGTTAGCGTCAGGGCCAGGTTAGGGTTGGGGTTGAGCTTAAGGTGTCCGCCTAGGGTTAGGGTTAGGTCTATGGTTTGAGTTAGGCTTCAGGTTAGGTTAGGTTTGAACTTAGTTTGAGGGAGTAAGTTTAGGGCTACTGTTAGTTTTCGGTTCAGTGTTACGGTTGGAGATAGCGTCAGGGTCAGGTTAGGGTTGGGGTTGAGCTTCAGGTGTCCGCCTAGGGTTAGGGTTAGGTCTATGGTTTGAGTTAGGCTTCAGGTTAGGTTAGGTTTGAAATTAGTTTGAGGGAGTAAGTTTAGGGCGATTGTTAGTTTTCTGGTAACTGTTATGGTTGGAGTTAGCGTCAGGGCCAGGTTAGGGTTGGGGTTGAGCTTAAGGTGTCCGCCTAGGGTTAGGGGTAGGTCTATGGTTTGAGTTAGGCTTCAGGTTAGGTTAGGTTTGAAATTAGTTTGAGGGAGTAAGTTAAGGGCTCCTGTTAGTTTTCGGTTCAGTGTTACGGTTGGATTTAGCCTCAGGGTCAGGTTAGGGTTGGTGTTAAGCTTAAGGTGTCCGCCTAGGGTTAGGGTTAGGTCTATTGTTTGAGTTAGGATTCAGGTTAGGTTAGGTTTGAACTTAGTTTGAGGGAGTAAGTTTAGGGCTACTGTTAGTTTTCGGTTCAGTGTTAAGGCTGGAGTTAGCGTGAGGGTCAGGTTAGGGTTGGGGTTGGGCTTAAGGTGTCCGCCTAGGGTTAGGGTTAGGTGTATGGTTTGATTTAGGCTTCAGGTTAGGTTAGGTTTGAACTTAGTTTGAGGTAGTAAGTTTAGGGCTACTGTTTGTTTTCAGTTCAGTGTTTGGGTTGCAGTTAGCGTGAGGGTCATTTTAGGGTTGGGGTTGAGCTTAAGGTGTCCGTCTAGGGTTAGGGTTAGGTGTATGGTTTGATTTAGGCTTCAGGTTAGGTTAGGTTTGAACTTAGTTTGAGGGAGTAAGTTTAGGGCTACTGTTATTTTTCGGGTATCTGTAATGGTTGGAGTTACAGTCAGGGCCATTTTAGGGTTGGGGTTGAGCTTTAGGTGTCCGCCACGGGTTAGGGTTAGGTCTATGGTTTGAGTTAGGCTTCAGTTTAGGTTAGGTTTGAACTTAGTTTGAGGTTGTAAGTTTAGGGCTACTGTTAGTTTTCGGTTCAGTGTTACGTTTGGAGATAGCGTCAGGGTCAGGTTAGGGTTGGGGTTGAGCTTTAGGTGTCCGCCTAGGGTTAGGGTTAGGTCTATGGTTTGATTTAGGCTTCAGGTTAGGTTAGGTTTGAACTTAGTTTGAGGGAGTAAGTTTAGGGCTACTGTTAGTTTTCGGTTCAGTGTTACGTTTGGAGATAGCGTCAGGGTCAGGTTAGGGTTGGGGTTGAGCTTCAGGTGTCCGCCTAGGGTTATGGTTAGGTCTATGGTTTGAGTTAGGCTTCAGGTTAGGTTAGGTTTGAACTTAGTTTGAGGGAGTAAGTTTAGGGCGACTGTTAGTTTTCGGGTAATTGTTATGGTTGTAGTTAGCGTAAGGGCCAGGTTAGGGTGGGGGTTGAGCTTAAGGTGTCCGCCTAGGGTTAGGGTTAGGTCTATGGTTTGAGTTTGGCTTCAGGTTCGGTTAGGTTTGAACTTAGTTTGAGGGAGTAAGTTTAGGGCTACTGTTAGTTTTCGGTTCAGTGTTACGGTTGGAGATAGCGTCAGGGTCAGGTTAGAGTTGGGGTTGAGCTTCAGGTGTCCGCCTAGGGTTAGGGTTAGGGGTATGGTTTGAGTTAGGCTTCAGGTTAGGTTAGGTTTGAAATTAGTTTGAGTGAGTAAGTTTAGGGCTAATGTTAGTTTTCGGTTCAGTGTTATGGTTGGACTTAGCGTGAGGGTCAGGTTAGGGTTGGGGTTGAGCTTAAGGTGTCCGCCTAGGGTTAGGGTTAGGTGTATGGTTTGATTTAGGCTTCAGGTTAGTTTAGGTTTGAACTTAGTTTGAGGGGGTAAGTTTAGGGCTACTGTTAGTTTTCGGTTCAGTGTTACGGTTGGAGATAGCGTCAGGGTTAGGTTAGGGTTGGGATTGAACTTCAGGTGTCCGCCTAGGGTTAGGGTTAGGTCTAAGGTTTGAGTTAGGCTTCCGGTTAGGTTAGGTTTGAAATTAGTTTGAGGGAGTAAGTTAAGGGCTACTGTTAGTTTTCTGTTCAGTGTTACGGTTGGAGTTAGCGTCAGGGTCAGGTTAGGGTTGGGGTTGAGCTTAAGGTGTCCGCCTTTTGTTAGAGTTAGGTGTATGGTTTGATTTAGGCTTCAGGTTAGGTTAGGTTTGAACTTAGTTTGAGGGAGTAAGTTTAGGGCGACTGTTAGTTTTCGGGTAATTGTTATGGTTGGAGTTAGCGTCAGGGCCAGGTTAGGGTTGGGGTTGAGCTTAAGGTGTCCGCCTAGGGTTAGGGTTAGGTCTATGGTTTGAGTTAGGCTTCAGGTTAGGTTAGGTTTGAACTTAGTTTGAGGGAGTAAGTTTAGGGCTACTGTTAGTTTTCGGTTCAGTGTTACGGTTGGAGATAACGTCAGTGTCAGGTTAGGGTTGGGGTTGAGCTTCAGGTGTCCGCCTAGGGTTAGGGTTAGGTCTATGGTTTGAGTTAGGCTTCAGGTTAGGTTAGGTTTGAAATTAGTTTGAGGGAGTAAGTTTAGGGCGACTGTTAGTTTTCTGGTAACTGTTATGGTTGGAGTTAGCGTCAGGGCCAGGTTAGGGTTGGGGTTGAGCTTAAGGTGTCCGCCTAGGGTTAGGGTTAGGTCTAAGGTTTGAGTTAGGCTTCAAGTTAGGTTAGGTTTGAAATTAGTTTGAGGGAGTAAGTTAAGGGCTCCTGTTAGTTTTCGGTTCAGTGTTACGGTTGGATTTAGCCTCAGGGTCAGGTTAGGGTTGGTGTTAAGCTTAAGGTGTCCGCCTAGGGTTAGGGTTAGGTCTATTGTTTGAGTTAGAATTCAGGTTAGGTTAGGTTTGAACTTAGTTTGAGGGAGTAAGTTTAGGGCTACTGTTAGTTTTCGGTTCAGTGTTAAGGTTGGAGTTAGCGTGAGGGTCAGGTTAGGGTTGGGATTGGGCTTAAGGTGTCCGCCTAGGGTTAGGGTTAGGTGTATGGTTTGATTTAGGCTTCAGGTTAGGTTAGGTTTGAACTTAGTTTGAGGTAGTAAGTTTAGGGCTACTGTTTGTTTTCAGTTCAGTGTTTGGGTTGCAGTTAGCGTGAGGGTCATTTTAGGGTTGGGGTTGAGCTTAAGGTGTCCGTCTAGGGTTAGCGTTAGGTGTATGGTTTGATTTAGGCTTCAGGTTAGGTTAGGTTTGAACTTAGTTTGAGGGAGTAAGTTTAGGGCTACTGTTATTTTTCGGGTATCTGTAATGGTTGGAGTTACAGTCAGGGCCATTTTAGGGTTGGGGTTGAGCTTTAGGTGTCCGCCACGGGTTAGGGTTAGGTCTATGGTTTGAGTTAGGCTTCAGTTTAGGTTAGGTTTGAACTTAGTTTGAGGTTGAAAGTTTAGGGCTACTGTTAGTTTTCGGTTCAGTGTTACGTTTGGAGATAGCGTCAGGGTCAGGTTAGTGTTGGGGTTGAGCTTTAGGTGTCCGCCTAGGGTTAGGGTTAGGTCTATGGTTTGATTTAGGCTTCAGGTTAGGTTAGGTTTGAACTTAGTTTGAGGGAGTAAGTTTAGGGCTACTGTTAGTTTTCGGTTCAGTGTTACGGTTGGAGATAGCGTCAGGGTCAGGTTAGAGTTGGGGTTGAGCTTCAGGTGTCCGCCTAGGGTTAGGGTTAGGGGTATGGTTTGAGTTAGGCTTCAGGTTAGGTTAGGTTTGAAATTAGTTTGAAGGAGTAAGTTTAGGGCTAATGTTAGTTTTCGGTTCAGTGTTATGGTTGGACTTAGCGTGAGGGTCAGGTTAGGGTTGGGGTTGAGCTTAAGGTGTCCGCCTAGGGTTAGGGTTAGGTGTATGGTTTGATTTAGGCTTCAGGTTAGTTTAGGTTTGAACTTAGTTTGAGGGGGTAAGTTTAGGGCTACTGTTAGTTTTCGGTTCAGTGTTACGGTTGGAGATAGCGTCAGGGTTAGGTTAGGGTTGGGATTGAACTTCAGGTGTCCGCCTAGGGTTAGGGTTAGGTCTAAGGTTTGAGTTAGGCCTCCGGTTAGGTTAGGTTTGAAATTAGTTTGAGGGAGTAAGTTAAGGGCTACTGTTAGTTTTCTGTTCAGTGTTACGGTTGGAGTTAGCGTCAGGGTCAGGTTAGGGTTGGGGTTGAGCTTAAGGTGTCCGCCTTTTGGTAGAGTTAGGTGTATGGTTTGATTTAGGCTTCAGGTTAGGTTAGGTTTGAACTTAGTTTGAGGGAGTAAGTTTAGGGCGACTGTTAGTTTTCGGGTAATTGTTATGGTTGGAGTTAGCGTCAGGGCCAGGTTAGGGTTGGGGTTGAGCTTAAGGTGTCCGCCTAGGGTTAGGGTTAGATCTATGGTTTGAGTTAGGCTTCAGGTTAGGTTAGGTTTGAACTTAGTTTGAGGGAGTAAGTTTAGGGCTACTGTTAGTTTTCGGTTCAGTGTTACGGTTGGAGATAGCGTCAGGGTCAGGTTAGGGTTGGGGTTGAGCTTCAGGTGTCTGCCTAGGGTTAGGGTTAGGTCTATGGTTTGAGTTAGCCTTCAGGTTAGGTTAGGTTTGAAATTAGTTTGAGGGAGTAAGTTTAGGGCGACTGTTAGTTTTCTGGTAACTGTTATGGTTGGAGTTAGCGTCAGGGCCAGGTTAGGGTTGGGGTTGAGCTTAAGGTGTCCGCCTAGGGTTAGGGGTAGGTCTAAGGTTTGAGTTAGGCTTCAGGTTAGGTTAGGTTTGAAATTAGTTTGAGGGAGTAAGTTAAGGGCTCCTGTTAGTTTTCGGTTCAGTGTTACGGTTGGATTTAGCCTCAGGGTCAGGTTAGGGTTGGTGTTAAGCTTAAGGTGTCCGCCTAGGGTTAGGGTTAGGTCTATTGTTTGAGTTAGGATTCAAGTTAGGTTAGGTTTGAACTTAGTTTGAGGGAGTAAGTTTAGGGCTACTGTTAGTTTTCGGTTCAGTGTTAAGGTTGGAGTTAGCGTGAGGGTCAGGTTAGGGTTGGGGTTGGGCTTAAGGTGTCCGCCTAGGGTTAGGGTTAGGTGTATGGTTTGATTTAGGCTTCAGGTTAGGTTAGGTTTGAACTTAGTTTGAGGTAGTAAGTTTAGGGCTACTGTTTGTTTTCAGTTCAGTGTTTGGGTTGCAGTTAGCGTGAGGGTCATTTTAGAGTTGGGGTTGAGCTTAAGGTGTCCGTCTAGGGTTAGGGTTAGGTGTATGGTTTGATTTAGGCTTCAGGTTAGGTTAGGTTTGAACTTAGTTTGAGGGAGTAAGTTTAGGGCTACTGTTATTTTTCGGGTATCTGTAATGGTTGGAGTTACAGTCAGGGCCATTTTAGGGTTGGGGTTGAGCTTTAGGTGTCCGCCACGGGTTAGGGTTAGGTCTATGGTTTGAGTTAGGCTTCAGTTTAGGTTAGGTTTGAACTTAGTTTGAGGTTGTAAGTTTAGGGCTACTGTTAGTTTTCGGTTCAGTGTTACGTTTGGAGATAGCGTCAGGGTCAGGTTAGGGTTGGGGTTGAGCTTTAGGTGTCCGCCTAGGGTTAGGGTTAGGTCTATGGTTTGATTTAGGCTTCAGGTTAGGTTAGGTTTGAACTTAGTTTGAGGGAGTAAGTTTAGGGCTACTGTTAGTTTTCGGTTCAGTGTTACGTTTGGAGATAGCGTCAGGTTCAGGTTAGGGTTGGGGTTGAGCTTCAGGTGTCCGCCTAGGGTTATGGTTAGGTCTATGGTTTGAGTTAGGCTTCAGGTTAGGTTAGGTTTGAACTTAGTTTGAGGGAGTAAGTTTAGGGCGACTGTTAGTTTTCGGGTAATTGTTATGGTTGTAGTTAGCGTAAGGGCCAGGTTAGGGTTGGGGTTGAGCTTAAGGTGTCCGCCTAGGGTTAGGGTTAGGTCTATGGTTTGAGTTTGGCTTCAGGTTCGGTTAGGTTTGAACTTAGTTTGAGGGAGTAAGTTTAGGGCTACTGTTAGTTTTCGGTTCAGTGTTACGGTTGGAGATAGCGTCAGGGTCAGGTTAGAGTTGGGGTTGAGCTTCAGGTGTCCGCCTAGGGATAGGGTTAGGAGTATGGTTTGAGTTAAGCTTCTGGTTAGGTTAGGTTTGAAATTAGTTTGAGGGAGTAAGTTTAGGGCTAATGTTATTTTTTGGTTCAGTGTTATGGTTGGAGTTAGCGTGAGGGTCAGGTTAGGGTTGGGGTTGAGCTTAAGGTGTCCGCCTAGGGTTAGGGTTAGGTGTATGGTTTCATTTAGGCTTCAGGTTAGGTTAGGTTTGAACTTAGTTTGAAGGAGTAAGTTTAGGGCGACTGTTATTTTTCGGGTAACTGTTATGGTTGGAGTTAGCGTCAGGGCCAGGTTAGGATTGTGGTTGAGCTTAAGGTGTCCGCCTAGGGTTAGGGTTAGGTCTATGGTTTGAATTAGGCTTCAGGTTATGTTAGGTTTGAACTTAGTTTGAGGGAGTAAGTTTAGGGCTACTGTTAGTTTTCGTTTAACTGTTACGGTTGGAGTAAGCGTCAGGGTCAGGTTAGGGTGGGGGTTAAGCATAAGGTTTCCGCCTAGGGTTAGGGTTAGGTCTATGGTTTCATTTAGGCTTCAGGTTAGGTTAGGATTGAACTTAGTTTGAGGGAGTAAGTTTAGGGCTACTGTTAGTTTTCGGTTCAGTGTTATGGTTGGAGATAGCGTCAGGGGCAGGTTAGGGTTGGGGTTGAGCTTCAGGTGTCCGCCTAGGGTTAGGGTTAGGTCTATGGTTTGAGTTAGGCTTCAGGTTAGATTAGGTTTGAAATTAGTTTGAGGGAGTAAGTTTAGGGCTAATGTTAGTTTTCGGTTCAGTGTTATGGTTGGAGTTAGCGTGAGGGTCAGCTTAGGGTTGGGGTTGAGCTTAAGGTGTCCGCCTAGGGTTAGGGTTAGGTGTATGGTTTGATTTAGGCTTCAGGTTAGGTTAGGTTTGAACTTAGTTTGAGGGAGTAAGTTTAGGGCGACTGTTAGTTTTCTGGTAACTGTTATGGTTGGAGTTAGCGTCAGGGCCAGGTTAGGGTTGGGGTTGAGCTTAAGGTGTCCGCCTAGGGTTAGGGTTAGGTCTATGGTTTGAGTTAGGCTTCAGGTTAGGATAGGTTTGAACTTAGTTTGAGGGAGTAAGTTTAGGGCTACTGTTAGTTTTCGGTTCAGTGTTACGGTTGGAGATAGCGTCAGGGTCAGGTTAGGGTTGGGCTTGAACTTCAGGTGTCCGCCTAGGGTTAGGGTTAGGTCTTTGGTTTGAGTTAGGCTTCAGGTTAGGTTAGGTTTGAACTTAGTTTGAGGGAGTAAGTTTAGGGCGACTGTTAGTTTTCGGGTAATTGTTATGGTTGGAGTTAGCGTCAGGGCCAGGTTAGGGTTGGGGTTGCGCTTAAGGTGTTCACCTAGGGTTAGGGTTAGGTCTATGGTTTGCGTTAGGCTTCAGGTTAGGTTAGGTTTGAACTTAGTTTGAGGGAGTAAGTTAAGGGATCCTGTTAGTTTTCGGTTCAGTGTTACGGTTGGAGATAGCGTCAGGGTCAGGTTAGGGTTGGGGTTGAGCTTCAGGTGTCCGCCTAGGGTTAGGGTTAGGTCTATGGTTTGAGTTAGGCTTCAGGTTAGGTTAGGTTTGAACTTAGTTTGAGGGAGTAAGTTTAGGGTTACTGTTAGTTTTCGGTTCAGTGTTACGGTTGGAGATAGCGTCAGGGTCAGGTTAGGGTTGGGCTTGAACTTCAGGTGTCCGCCTAGGGTTAGGGTTAGGTCTGTGGTTTGAGTTAGGCTTCAGGTTAGGTTAGGTTTGAACTTAGTTTGAGGGAGTAAGTTTAGGGCGACTGTTAGTTTTCGGGTAATTGTTATGGTTGGAGTTAGCGTCAGGGCCAGGTTAGGGTTGGGGTTGCGCTTAAGGTGTCCGCCTAGGGTTAGGGTTAGGTCTATGGTTTGCGTTAGGCTTCAGGTTAGGTTAGGATTGAACTTAGTTTGAGGGAGTATGTTTAGGGCTACTGTTAGTTTTCGGTTCAGTGTTACGGTTGGATTTAGCCTCAGAGTCAGGTTAGGGTTGGGGTTAAGCTTAAGGTGTCCGCCTAGGGTTAGGGTTAGGTCTATTGTTTGAGTTAGGCTTCAGGTTAGGTTAGGTTTGAACTTAGTTTGAGGGAGTAAGTTTAGGGCTACTGTTAGTTTTCGGTTCAGTGTTACGGTTGGAGTTAGCGTGAGGGTCAGGTTAGGGTTGGGGTTGGGCTTAAGGTGTCCGCCTAGGGTTAGGGTTAGTTGTATGGTTTGATTTAGGCTTCAGTTTAGGTTAGGTTTGAACTTAGTTTGAGGTAGTAAGTTTAGGGCTACTGTTTTTTTTCGGTTCAGTGTTTGGGTTGCATTTAGAGTGAGGGTCATTTTAGGGTTGGGGTTGAGCTTAAGGTGTCCATCTCGGGTTAGGGTTAGGTGTATGGTTTGATTTAGGCTTCAGGTTAGGTTAGGTTTGAACTTAGGTTGAGGGAGTAAGTTTAGGGCTACTGTTATTTTTCGGGTATCTGTAATGGTTGGAGTTAGAGTCAGGGCCATTTTACGGTTGGGGTTGAGCTTTAGGTGTCCGCCACGGGTTAGGGTTAGGTCTATGGTTTGAGTTAGGCTTCAGGTTAGGTTAGGTTTGAACTTAGTTTGAGGGAGTAAGTTTAGGGCTACTGTTAGTTTTCGGTTCAGTGTTACGGTTGGAGATAGCGTCTGGGTCAGGTTAGGGTTGGGGTTGAGCTTCAGGTGTCCGCCTAGGGTTAGGGTTAGGTCTATGGTTTGAGTTAGGCTTCAGGTTAGGTTAGGTTTGAACATAGTTTGAGGGAGTCAGTTTAGGGCTACTGTTAGTTTTCGGTTAACTGTTACGGTTGGAGTAAGCGTCAGGGTCAGGTTAGGATTGGGGTTGAGCTTAAGGTGTCCGCCTAGTGTTAGGGTTAGGTGTATGGTTTGATTTAGGCTTCAGGTTAGGTTAGGTTTGAACTTAGTTTGAGGGAGTAAGTTTAGGGCTACTGTTAGTTTTCGTTTAACTGTTACGGTTGGAGTAAGCTTCAGGGACAGGTTAGGGTGGGGGTTAAGCATAAGGTGTCAGCCTAGGGTTAGGGTTAGGTCTATGGTTTCATTTAGGCTTCAGGTTAGGTTAGGATTGAACTTAGTTTGAGGGAGTAAGTTTAGGGCTACTGTTAGTTTTCGGTTCAGTGTTACGTTTGGATTTAGCCTCAGGGTCAGGTTAGGGTTGGGTTAAGCTTAAGGTGTCCCCCTAGGGTTAGGGTTAGGTGTATGGTTTGATTTAGGCTTCAGTTTAGGTTAGGTTTGAACTTAGTTTGAGGTAGTAAGTTTAGGGCTACTGTTTGTTTTCAGTTCAGTGTTTGGGTTGCAGTTAGCGTGAGGGTCATTTTAGGGTTGGGGTTGAGCTTAAGGTGTCCGTCTAGGGTTAGGGTTAGGTGTATGGTTTGATTTAGGCTTCAGGTTAGGTTAGGTTTGAACTTAGTTTGAGGGAGTAAGTTTAGGGCTACTGTTATTTTTCGGGTATCTGTAATGGTTGGAGTTACAGTCAGGGCCATTTTAGGGTTGGGGTTGAGCTTTAGGTGTCCGCCACGGGTTAGGGTTAGGTCTATGGTTTGAGTTAGGCTTCAGTTTAGGTTAGGTTTGAACTTAGTTTGAGGTTGTAAGTTTAGGGCTACTGTTAGTTTTCGGTTCAGTGTTACGTTTGGAGATAGCGTCAGGGTCAGGTTAGGGTTGGGGTTGAGCTTTAGGTGTCCGCCTAGTGTTAGGGTTAGGTCTATGGTTTGATTTAGGCTTCAGGTTAGGTTAGGTTTGAACTTAGTTTGAGGGAGTAAGTTTAGGGCTACTGTTAGTTTTCGGTTCAGTGTTACGTTTGGAGATAGCGTCAGGGTCAGGTTAGGGTTGGGGTTGAGCTTCAGGTGTCCGCCTAGGGTTATGGTTAGGTCTATGGTTTGAGTTAGGCTTCAGGTTAGGTTAGGTTTGAACTTAGTTTGAGGGAGTAAGTTTAGGGCGACTGTTAGTTTTCGGGTAATTGTTATGGTTGTAGTTAGCGTAAGGGCCAGGTTAGGGTTGGGGTTGAGCTTAAGGTGTCCGCCTAGGGTTAGGGTTAGGTCTATGGTTTGAGTTTGGCTTCAGGTTCGGTTAGGTTTGAACTTAGTTTGAGGGAGTAAGTTTAGGGCTACTGTTAGTTTTCGGTTCAGTGTTACGGTTGGAGATAGCGTCAGGGTCAGGTTAGAGTTGGGGTTGAGCTTCAGGTGTCCGCCTAGGGTTAGGGTTAGGGGTATGGTTTGAGTTAGGCTTCAGGTTAGGTTAGGTTTGAAATTAGTTTGAGTGAGTAAGTTTAGGGCTAATGTTAGTTTTCGGTTCAGTGTTATGGTTGGACTTAGCGTGAGGGTCAGGTTAGGGTTGGGGTTGAGCTTAAGGTGTCCGCCTAGGGTTAGGGTTAGGTGTATGGTTTGATTTAGGCTTCAGGTTAGTTTAGGTTTGAACTTAGTTTGAGGGGGTAAGTTTAGGGCTACTGTTAGTTTTCGGTTCAGTGTTACGGTTGGAGATAGCGTCAGGGTTAGGTTAGGGTTGGGATTGAACTTCAGGTGTCCGCCTAGGGTTAGGGTTAGGTCTAAGGTTTGAGTTAGGCTTCCGGTTAGGTTAGGTTTGAAATTAGTTTGAGGGAGTAAGTTAAGGGCTACTGTTAGTTTTCTGTTCAGTGTTACGGTTGGAGTTAGCGTCAGGGTCAGGTTAGGGTTGGGGTTGAGCTTAAGGTGTCCGCCTTTTGTTAGAGTTAGGTGTATGGTTTGATTTAGGCTTCAGGTTAGGTTAGGTTTGAACTTAGTTTGAGGGAGTAAGTTTAGGGCGACTGTTAGTTTTCGGGTAATTGTTATGGTTGGAGTTAGCGTCAGGGCCAGGTTAGGGTTGGGGTTGAGCTTAAGGTGTCCGCCTAGGGTTAGGGTTAGGTCTATGGTTTGAGTTAGGCTTCAGGTTAGGTTAGGTTTGAACTTAGTTTGAGGGAGTAAGTTTAGGGCTACTGTTAGTTTTCGGTTCAGTGTTATGGTTGGAGATAACGTCAGTGTCAGGTTAGGGTTGGGGTTGAGCTTCAGGTGTCCGCCTAGGGTTAGGGTTAGGTCTATGGTTTGAGTTAGGCTTCAGGTTAGGTTAGGTTTGAAATTAGTTTGAGGGAGTAAGTTTAGGGCGACTGTTAGTTTTCTGGTAACTGTTATGGTTGGAGTTAGCGTCAGGGCCAGGTTAGGGTTGGGGTTGAGCTTAAGGTGTCCGCCTAGGGTTAGGGTTAGGTCTAAGGTTTGAGTTAGGCTTCAAGTTAGGTTAGGTTTGAAATTAGTTTGAGGGAGTAAGTTAAGGGCTCCTGTTAGTTTTCGGTTCAGTGTTACGGTTGGATTTAGCCTCAGGGTCAGGTTAGGGTTGGTGTTAAGCTTAAGGTGTCCGCCTAGGGTTAGGGTTAGGTCTATTGTTTGAGTTAGAATTCAGGTTAGGTTAGGTTTGAACTTAGTTTGAGGGAGTAAGTTTAGGGCTACTGTTAGTTTTCGGTTCAGTGTTAAGGTTGGAGTTAGCGTGAGGGTCAGGTAAGGGTTGGGATTGGGCTTAAGGTGTCCGCCTAGGGTTAGGGTTAGGTGTATGGTTTGATTTAGGCTTCAGGTTAGGTTAGGTTTGAACTTAGTTTGAGGTAGTAAGTTTAGGGCTACTGTTTGTTTTCAGTTCAGTGTTTGGGTTGCAGTTAGCGTGAGGGTCATTTTAGGGTTGGGGTTGAGCTTAAGGTGTCCGTCTAGGGTTAGCGTTAGGTGTATGGTTTGATTTAGGCTTCAGGTTAGGTTAGGTTTGAACTTAGTTTGAGGGAGTAAGTTTAGGGCTACTGTTATTTTTCGGGTATCTGTAATGGTTGGAGTTACAGTCAGGGCCATTTTAGGGTTGGGGTTGAGCTTTAGGTGTCCGCCACGGGTTAGGGTTAGGTCTATGGTTTGAGTTAGGCTTCAGTTTAGGTTAGGTTTGAACTTAGTTTGAGGTTGAAAGTTTAGGGCTACTGTTAGTTTTCGGTTCAGTGTTACGTTTGGAGATAGCGTCAGGGTCAGGTTAGTGTTGGGGTTGAGCTTTAGGTGTCCGCCTAGGGTTAGGTTTAGGTCTATGGTTTGATTTAGGCTTCAGGTTAGGTTAGGTTTGAACTTAGTTTGAGGGAGTAAGTTTAGGGCTACTGTTAGTTTTCGGTTCAGTGTTACTGTTGGAGATAGCGTCAGGGTCAGGTTAGAGTTGGGGTTGAGCTTCAGGTGTCCGCCTAGGGTTAGGGTTAGGGGTATGGTTTGAGTTAGGCTTCAGGTTAGGTTAGGTTTGAAATTAGTTTGAAGGAGTAAGTTTAGGGCTAATGTTAGTTTTCGGTTCAGTGTTATGGTTGGACTTAGCGTGAGGTTCAGGTTAGGGTTGGGGTTGAGCTTAAGGTGTCCGCCTAGGGTTAGGGTTAGGTGTATGGTTTGATTAAGGCTTCAGGTTAGTTTAGGTTTGAACTTAGTTTGAGGGGGTAAGTTTAGGGCTACTGTTAGTTTTCGGTTCAGTGTTACGGTTGGAGATAGCGTCAGGGTTAGGTTAGGGTTGGGATTGAACTTCAGGTGTCCGCCTAGGGTTAGGGTTAGGTCTAAGGTTTGAGTTAGGCTTCCGGTTAGGTTAGGTTTGAAATTAGTTTGAGGGAGTAAGTTAAGGGCTACTGTTAGTTTTCTGTTCAGTGTTACGGTTGGAGTTAGCGTCAGGGTCAGGTTAGGGTTGGGGTTGAGCTTAAGGTGTCCGCCTTTTGGTAGAGTTAGGTGTATGGTTTGATTTAGGCTTCAGGTTAGGTTAGGTTTGAACTTAGTTTGAGGGAGTAAGTTTAGGGCGACTGTTAGTTTTCGGGTAATTGTTATGGTTGGAGTTAGCGTCAGGGCCAGGTTAGGGTTGGGGTTGAGCTTAAGGTGTCCGCCTAGGGTTAGGGTTAGATCTATGGTTTGAGTTAGGCTTCAGGTTAGGTTAGGTTTGAACTTAGTTTGAGGGAGTAAGTTTAGGGCTACTGTTAGTTTTCGGTTCAGTGTTACGGTTGGAGATAGCGTCAGGGTCAGGTTAGGGTTGGGGTTGAGCTTCAGGTGTCTGCCTAGGGTTAGGGTTAGGTCTATGGTTTGAGTTAGGCTTCAGGTTAGGTTAGGTTTGAAATTAGTTTGAGGGAGTAAGTTTAGGGCGACTGTTAGTTTTCTGGTAACTGTTATGGTTGGAGTTAGCGTCAGGGCCAGGTTAGGGTTGGGGTTGAGCTTAAGGTGTCCGCCTAGGGTTAGGGGTAGGTCTAAGGTTTGAGTTAGGCTTCAGGTTAGGTTAGGTTTGAAATTAGTTTGAGGGAGTAAGTTAAGGGCTCCTGTTAGTTTTCGGTTCAGTGTTACGGTTGGATTTAGCCTCAGGGTCAGGTTAGGGTTGGTGTTAAGCTTAAGGTGTCCGCCTAGGGTTAGGGTTAGGTCTATTGTTTGAGTTAGGATTCAAGTTAGGTTAGGTTTGAACTTAGTTTGAGGGAGTAAGTTTAGGGCTACTGTTAGTTTTCGGTTCAGTGTTAAGGTTGGAGTTAGCGTGAGGGTCAGGTTAGGGTTGGGGTTGGGCTTAAGGTGTCCGCCTAGGGTTAGGGTTAGGTGTATGGTTTGATTTAGGCTTCAGGTTAGGTTAGGTTTGAACTTAGTTTGAGGTAGAAAGTTTAGGGCTACTGTTTGTTTTCAGTTCAGTGTTTGGGTTGCAGTTAGCGTGAGGGTCATTTTAGAGTTGGGGTTGAGCTTAAGGTGTCCGTCTAGGGTTAGGGTTAGGTGTATGGTTTGATTTAGGCTTCAGGTTAGGTTAGGTTTGAACTTAGTTTGAGGGAGTAAGTTTAGGGCTACTGTTATTTTTCGGGTATCTGTAATGGTTGGAGTTACAGTCAGGGCCATTTTAGGGTTGGGGTTGAGCTTTAGGTGTCCGCCACGGGTTAGGGTTAGGTCTATGGTTTGAGTTAGGCTTCAGTTTAGGTTAGGTTTGAACTTAGTTTGAGGTTGTAAGTTTAGGGCTACTGTTAGTTTTCGGTTCAGTGTTACGTTTGGAGATAGCGTCAGGGTCAGGTTAGGGTTGGGGTTGAGCTTTAGGTGTCCGCCTAGGGTTAGGGTTAGGTCTATGGTTTGATTTAGGCTTCAGGTTAAGTTAGGTTTGAACTTAGTTTGAGGGAGTAAGTTTAGGGCTACTGTTAGTTTTCGGTTCAGTGTTACGTTTGGAGATAGCGTCAGGTTCAGGTTAGGGTTGGGGTTGAGCTTCAGGTGTCCGCCTAGGGTTATGGTTAGGTCTATGGTTTGAGTTAGGCTTCAGGTTAGGTTAGGTTTGAACTTAGTTTGAGGGAGTAAGTTTAGGGCGACTGTTAGTTTTCGGGTAATTGTTATGGTTGTAGTTAGCGTAAGGGCCAGGTTAGGGTTGGGGTTGAGCTTAAGGTGTCCGCCTAGGGTTAGGGTTAGGTCTATGGTTTGAGTTTGGCTTCAGGTTCGGTTAGGTTTGAACTTAGTTTGAGGGAGTAAGTTTAGGGCTACTGTTAGTTTTCGGTTCAGTGTTACGGTTGGAGATAGCGTCAGGGTCAGGTTAGAGTTGGGGTTGAGCTTCAGGTGTCCGCCTAGGGATAGGGTTAGGAGTATGGTTTGAGTTAAGCTTCTGGTTAGGTTAGGTTTGAAATTAGTTTGAGGGAGTAAGTTTAGGGCTAATGTTATTTTTTGGTTCAGTGTTATGGTTGGAGTTAGCGTGAGGGTCAGGTTAGGGTTGGGGTTGAGCTTAAGGTGTCCGCCTATGGTTAGGTTTAGGTGTATGGTTTCATTTAGGCTTCAGGTTAGGTTAGGTTTGAACTTAGTTTGAAGGAGTAAGTTTAGGGCGACTGTTATTTTTCGGGTAACTGTTATGGTTGGAGTTAGCGTCAGGGCCAGGTTAGGATTGTGGTTGAGCTTAAGGTGTCCGCCTAGGGTTAGGGTTAGGTCTATGGTTTGAATTAGGCTTCAGGTTATGTTAGGCTTGAACTTAGTTTGAGGGAGTAAGTTTAGGGCTACTGTTAGTTTTCGGTTCAGTGTTACGGTTGTAGATAGCGTCAGGGTCAGGTTAGGGTTGGGGTTAAGCTTAAGGTGTCCGCCTAGGGTTAGGGTTAGGTCTATGGTTTGAGTTAGGCTTCAGGTTAGGTTAGGTTTGAACTTAGTTTGAGGGAGTCAGTTTAGGACTACTGTTAGTTTTTGGTTAACTGTTACGGTTGGAGTAAGCGTCAGGGTCAGGTTAGGATTGGGGTTGAGCTTAAGGTGTCCACCTAGGGTTAGGGTTAGGTGTATGGTTTGATTTAGGCTTCAGGTTAGGTTAGGTTTGAACTTAGTTTGAGGGAGTAAGTTTAGGGCTACTGTTAGTTTTCGTTTAACTGTTACGGTTGGAGTAAGCGTCAGGGTCAGGTTAGGGTTGGGGTTGAGCTTCAGGTGTCCGCCTAGGGTTAGGGTTAGGTCTATGGTTTGAGTTAGGCTTCAGGTTAGGTTAGGTTTGAAATTAGTTTGAGGGAGTAAGTTTAGGGCTAATGTTAGTTTTCGGTTCAGTGTTATGGTTGGAGTTAGCGTGAGGGTCAGCTTAGGGTTGGGGTTGAGCTTAAGGTGTCCGCCTAGGGTTAGGGTTAGGTGTATGGTTTGATTTAGGCTTCAGGTTAGGTTAGGTTTGAACTTAGTTTGAGGGAGTAAGTTTAGGGCGACTGTTAGTTTTCTGGTAACTGTTATGGTTGGAGTTAGCGTCAGGGCCAGGTTAGGGTTGGGGTTGAGCTTAAGGTGTCCGCCTAGGGTTAGGGTTAGGTCTATGGTTTGAGTTAGGCTTCAGGTTAGGATAGGTTTGAACTTAGTTTGAGGGAGTAAGTTTAGGGCTACTGTTAGTTTTCGGTTCAGTGTTACGGTTGGAGATAGCGTCAGGGTCAGGTTAGGGTTGGGCTTGAACTTCAGGTGTCCGCCTAGGGTTAGGGTTAGGTCTTTGGTTTGAGTTAGGCTTCAGGTTAGGTTAGGTTTGAACTTAGTTTGAGGGAGTAAGTTTAGGGCGACTGTTAGTTTTCGGGTAATTGTTATGGTTGGAGTTAGCGTCAGGGCCAGGTTAGGGTTGGGGTTGCGCTTAAGGTGTTCGCCTAGGGTTAGGGTTAGGTCTATGGTTTGCGTTAGGCTTCAGGTTAGGTTAGGTTTGAACTTAGTTTGAGGGAGTAAGTTAAGGGATCCTGTTAGTTTTCGGTTCAGTGTTACGGTTGGAGATAGCGTCAGGGTCAGGTTAGGGTTGGGGTTGAGCTTCAGGTGTCCGCCTAGGGTTAGGGTTAGGTCTATGGTTTGAGTTAGGCTTCAGGTTAGGTTAGGTTTGAACTTAGTTTGAGGGAGTAAGTTTAGGGCTACTGTTAGTTTTCGGTTCAGTGTTACGGTTGGAGATAGCGTCAGGGTCAGGTTAGGGTTGGGCTTGAACTTCAGGTGTCCGCCTAGGGTTAGGGTTAGGTCTGTGGTTTGAGTTAGGCTTCAGGTTAGGTTAGGATTGAACTTAGTTTGAGGGAGTAAGTTTAGGGCGACTGTTAGTTTTCGGGTAATTGTTATGGTTGGAGTTAGCGTCAGGGCCAGGTTAGGGTTGGGGTTGCGCTTAAGGTGTCCGCCTAGGGTTAGGGTTAGGTCTATGGTTTGCGTTAGGCTTCAGGTTAGGTTAGGATTGAACTTAGTTTGAGGGAGTATGTTTAGGGCTACTGTTAGTTTTCGGTTCAGTGTTACGGTTGGATTTAGCCTCAGAGTCAGGTTAGGGTTGGGGTTAAGCTTAAGGTGTCCGCCTAGGGTTAGGGTTAGGTCTATTGTTTGAGTTAGGCTTCAGGTTAGGTTAGGTTTGAACTTAGTTTGAGGGAGTAAGTTTAGGGCTACTGTTAGTTTTCGGTTCAGTGTTACGGTTGGAGTTAGCGTGAGGGTCAGGTTAGGGTTGGGGTTGGGCTTAAGGTGTCCGCCTAGGGTTAGGGTTAGGTGTATGGTTTGATTTAGGCTTCAGTTTAGGTTAGGTTTGAACTTAGTTTGAGGTAGTAAGTTTAGGGCTACTGTTTTTTTTCGGTTCAGTGTTTGGGTTGCATTTAGAGTGAGGGTCATTTTAGGGTTGGGGTTGAGCTTAAGGTGTCCATCGCGGGTTAGGGTTAGGTGTATGGTTTGATTTAGGCTTCAGGTTAGGTTAGGTTTGAACTTAGGTTGAGGGAGTAAGTTTAGGGCTACTGTTATTTTTCGGGTATCTGTAATGGTTGGAGTTAGAGTCAGGGCCATTTTACGGTTGGGGTTGAGCTTTAGGTGTCCGCCACGGGTTAGGGTTAGGTCTATGGTTTGAGTTAGGCTTCAGGTTAGGTTAGGTTTGAACTTAGTTTGAGGGAGTAAGTTTAGGGCTACTGTTAGTTTTCGGTTCAGTGTTACGGTTGGAGATAGCGTCAGGGTCAGGTTAGGGTTGGGGTTGAGCTTCAGGTGTCCGCCTAGGGTTAGGTTTAGGTCTATGGTTTGAGTTAGGCTTCAGGTTAGGTTAGGTTTGAACATAGTTTGAGGGAGTCAGTTTAGGGCTACTGTTAGTTTTCGGTTAACTGTTACGGTTGGAGTAAGCGTCAGGGTCAGGTTAGGATTGGGGTTGAGCTTAAGGTGTCCGCCTAGGGTTAGGGTTAGGTGTATGGTTTGATTTAGGCTTCAGGTTAGGTTAGGTTTGAACTTAGTTTGAGGGAGTAAGTTTAGGGCTACTGTTAGTTTTCGTTTAACTGTTACGGTTGGAGTAAGCTTCAGGGACAGGTTAGGGTGGGGGTTAAGCATAAGGTGTCAGCCTAGGGTTAGGGTTAGGTCTATGGTTTCATTTAGGCTTCAGGTTAGGTTAGGATTGAACTTAGTTTGAGGGAGTAAGTTTAGGGCTACTGTTAGTTTTCGGTTCAGTGTTACGTTTGGATTTAGCCTCAGGGTCAGGTTAGGGTTGGGTTAAGCTTAAGGTGTCCCCCTAGGGTTAGGGTTAGGTCTATTGTTTGAGTTAGGCTTCAGGTTAGGTTAGGTTTGAACTTAGTTTGAGGGAGTAAGTTTAGGGCTACTGTTAGTTTTCGGTTCAGTGTTACGGTTGGAGTTAGCGTGAGGGTCACGTTAGGGTTGGGATTGGGCTTAAGGTGTCCGCCTAGGGTTAGGGTTAGGTGTATGGTTTGATTTAGGCTTCAGGTTAGGTTAGGTTTGAACTTAGTTTGAGGGAGTAAGTTTAGGGCTACTGTTTGTTTTCGGTTCAGTGTTTCGGTTGGAGTTAGCGTGAGGGTCATTTTAGGGTTGGGTTTGAGCTTAAGGTGTCCGCCTAGGGTTAGGGTTAGGTCTATGGTTTGAGTTAGGCTTCAGGTTAGGTTAGGTTTGAACTTAGTTTGAAGGAGTAAGTTTAGGCCTACTGTTAGTTTTCGGTTCAGTGTTACGGTTGGAGATAGCGTCAGGGTCAGATTAGGGTTCGGTTGAGCTTTAGGTGTCCGCCTAGGGTTAGGATTAGGTCTATGGTTTGAGTTAGGCTTCAGGTTAGGTTAGGTTTGAATTTAGTTTGAGGGAGTAAATTTAGCGTTACTGTTAGTTATGGGTTCAGTGTTACAGTTGGAGTTAGCATGAGGGTCAGGTTAGGGTTGGGGTTGAGCTTAAGGTGTCCGCCTAGGGTTAGGGTTAGGTGTATGGTTTGATTTAGGCTTCAGGTTAGGTTAGGTTTGAACTTAGTTTGAGGGAGTAAGTTTAGGGCGACTGTTAGTTTTCTGGTAACTGTTATGGTTGGAGTTAGCGTCAGGGCCAGGTTAGGGTTGGGGTTGAGCTTAAGGTGTCCGCCTAGGGTTAGGGTTAGGTCTATGGTTTGAGTTAGGCTTCAGGTTAGGTTAGGATTGAACTTAGTTTGAGGGAGTAAGTTTAGGGCTACTGTTAGTTTTCGGCTCAGTGATACGGTTGGAGATAGCGTCAGGGTCAGGTTAGGGTTGGGGTTGAGCTTCAGTTGTCCGCCTAGGGTTAGGGTTAGGTCTATAGTTTTAGTTAGGCTTCAGGATAGGTTAGCTTTGAACTTAGTTTGAGGGAGTAAATTTTGGGTTACTGTTAGTTTTCGGTTCAGTGTTACGGTTGGAGTTAGCGTGAGGGTCAGGTTAGGGTTGGGGTTGGGCTTAAGGTGTCCGCCTAGGGTTAGGGTTAGGTGTATGGTTTGATTTAGGCTTCAGGTTAGGTTAGGTTTGAACTTAGTTTGAGGTAGTAAGTTTAGGGCTACTGTTTGTTTTCGGTTCAGAGTTTGGGTTGCAGTTAGCGTGAGGGTCATTTTAGGGTTTGGGTTGAGCTTAAGGTGTCCATCTAGGGTTAGGGTTAGGTGTATGGTTTGATTTAGGCTTCAGGTTAGGTTAGGTTTGAACTTAGTTTGAGGGAGTAAGTTTAGGGCTACTGTTATTTTTCGGGTATCTGTAATGGTTGGAGTTACAGTCAGGGCCATTTTAGGGTTGGGGTTGAGCTTTAGGTGTCCGCCACGGGTTAGGGTTAGGTCTATGGTTTGAGTTAGGCTTCAGGTTAGGTTAGGTTTGAACTTAGTTTGAGGGAGTAAGTTTAGGGCTACTGTTAGTTTTCGGTTCAGTGTTACGTTTGGAGATAGCGTCAGGGTCAGGTTAGGGTTGGGGTTGAGCTTTAGGTGTCCGCCTAGGGTTAGGGTTAGGTCTATGGTTTGATTTAGGCTTCAGGTTAGGTTAGGTTTGAACTTAGTTTGAGGGAGTAAGTTTAGGGCTACTGTTAGTTTTCGGTTCAGTGTTACGTTTGGAGATAGCGTCAGGGTCAGGTTAGGGTTGGGGTTGAGCTTCAGGTGTCCGCCTAGGGATAGGGTTAGGAGTATGGTTTGAGTTAGGCTTCAGGTTAGGTTAGGTTTGAAATTAGTTTGAGGAAGTAAGTTTAGGGCTAATGTTAGTTTTCGGTTCAGTGTTATGGTTGGAGTTAGCGTGAGGGTCAGGTTAGGGTTGGGGTTGAGCTTAAGGTGTCCGCCTAGGGTTAGGGTTAGGTGTATGGTTTGATTTAGGCTTCAGGTTAGGTTAGGTTTGAACTTAGTTTGAGGGAGTAAGTTTAGGGCTACTGTTATTTTTCGCGTATCTGTAATGGTTGGAGTTACAGTCAGGGCCATTTTAGGGTTGGGGTTGAGCTTTAGGTGTCCGCCACGGGTTAGGGTTAGGTCTAAGGTTTGAGTTAGGCTTCAGGTTAGGTTAGGTTTGAACTTAGTTTGAGGGAGTAAGTTTAGGGCTACTGTTAGTTTTTGGTTCAGTGTTATGTTTGGAGATAGCGTCAGGGTCAGGTTAGGTTTGGGGTTGAGCTTTAGGTGTCCGCCTAGGGTTAGGGTTATGTCTATGGTTTGATTTAGGCTTCAGGTTAGGTTAGGTTTGAACTTAGTTTGAGGGAGTAAGTTTAGGGCTACTGTTAGTTTTCGGTTCAGTGTTACGTTTGGAGATAGCGTCAGGGTCAGGTTAGGGTTGGGGTTGAGCTTCAGGTGTCCGCCTAGGGATAGGGTTAGGAGTATGGTTTGAGTTAGGCTTCAGGTTAGGTTAGGTTTGAAATTAGTTTGAGGGAGTAAGTTTAGGGCTAATGTTAGTTTTCGGTTCAGTGTTATGGTTGGAGTTAGCGTGAGGGTCAGGTTAGGGTTGGGGTTGAGCTTAAGGTGTCCGCCTAGGGTTAAGGTTAGGTGTATGGTTTGATTTAGGCTTCAGGTTAGGTTAGGTTTGAACTTAGTTTGAGTGAGTAAGTTTAGGGCTACTGTTAGTTTTCGGTTCAGTGTTACGGTTAGAGATAGCGTCAGGGTCAGGTTAGGGTTCGGTTGAGCTTCAGGTGTCCGCCTAGGGTTAGGATTAGGTCTATGGTTTGAGTTAGGCTTCAGGTTAGGTTAGGTTTGAACTTAGTTTGAGGGAGTAAATTTAGGGTTACTGTTAGTTATGGGTTCAGTGTTACGGTTGGAGTTAGCGTGAGGGTCAGGTTAGGGTTGGGGTTAAGCTTAAGGTGTCCGCCTAGGGTTAGGGTTAGGTCTATTGTTTGCGTTAGTCTTCAGGTTAGGTTAGGTTTGAACTTAGTTTGAGGGAGTAAGTTTAGGGCTAATGTTAGTTTACGGTTCACTGTTACGGTTGGAGTTAGCGTCAGGGCCAGGTTAGGGTTGGGGTTGAGCTTAAGGTGTCCGCCTAGGGTTAGGGTTAGGTGTATGGTTTGATTTAGGCTTCAGGTTAGGTTAGGTTTGAACTTAGTTTGAGGGAGTAAGTTTAGGGCTACTGTGTGTTTTCGGGTAACTGTTACGGTTGGAGTTAGCGTCAGGCCAGGTTAGGGTTGGCGTTGAGCTAATGGTGTCCGCCTAGGGTTAGGGTTAGGTGTATGTTTTGATTTAGGCTTCAGGTTAGGTTAGGTTTGAAGTTAGTTTGAAGGAGTAAGTTTAGGGCTACTGTTAGTTTTCGGTTAACTGTTACAGTTAGAGTAAGCATGAGGGTCAGTTTAGGGTAGGGGTTGAGCTTAAGGTGTCTGCCTAGGGTTAGGGTAAGGTGTATGATTTGATTAAGGCTTCAGGTTAGGTTAGGTTTGAAATTATTTTGAGGGAGTAAGTTTAGGGCTACTGTTAGTTTTCGGGTAACTGTTATGGTTGGAGTTAGCGTCAGGGCCAGGTTAGGGTTGGGGTTGAGCTTAAGGTGTCCGCCTAGGGTTAGGGTTAGGTCTATGGATTCCTTTAGGCTCCAGGTTAGGTTAGGATTGAACTTAGTTTGAGGGAGTAAGTTTAGGGCTACTGTTTGTTTTCGGTTCAGTGTTTCGGTTGGAGTTAGCGTGAGGGTCATTTTAGGGTTGGGGTTGAGCTTAAGGTGTCCGACTAGGGTTAGAGTTAGGTGTATGGTTTGATTTAGGCTTCAGGTTAGGTTAGGTTTGAACTTAGTTTGAGGGAGTAAGTTTAGGGCTACTGTTAGTTTTCGGTTCACTGTTCCGGTTGGAGTTAGCGTGAGGGTCAGGTTAGGGTTGGGGTTGACCTTCAGGTGTCCGCCTAGGGTTAGGGTTAGGTGTATGGTTTGATTTAGGCTTCAGGTTAGGTTAGGTTTGAACTTAGTTTGAGCGAGTAAGTTTAGGGCTACTGTTAGTTTTCGGTTCAGTGTTACGGTTGGAGATAGCGTCTGGGTCAGGTTAGGGTTGGGCTTGAACTTCAGGTGTCCGCCTAGGGTTAGGGTTAGGTCTATGGTTTGAGTTAGGCTTCAGGTTAGGTTAGGCTTGAAATTAGTTTGCGGGAGTAAGTTTAGGGCTACTGTTCGTTTTCGGTTCAGTGTTACGGTTGGAGATAGCGTCAGGGTCAGGTTCAGGTTGGGCTTGAACTTCAGGTGTACGCCTAGGGTTAGGGTTAGGTCTATGGTTTGAGTTAGGCTTCAGGTTAGGTTAGGTTTCAAATTAGTTTGAGGGTGTAAGTTTAGGGCTACTGTTAGTTTTCGGTTCAGTGTTACGGTTGGAGTTAGTGTGAGGGTCAGGATAGGGTTGGGATTGAGCTTAAGGTGTCCGCCTAGGGTTAGAGTTAGGTGTATGGTTTGATTTAGGCTTCAGGTTAGGTTAGGTTTGAGGTTAGTTTGATGGAGTAAGTTTAGGGCTACTGTTAGTTTCGGTTAACTGTTACGGTTGGAGTAAGCGTCAGGGTCAGGTTAGGGTGGGGGTTAAGCATAAGGTGTCCGCCTAGGGTTAGGGTTAGGTCTATGGTTTGAGTTAGGCTTCAGGTTAGGTTAGGATTGAACTTAGTTTGAGGGAGTAAGTTTAGGGCTACTGTTAGTTTTCGGTTCAGTGTTACGGTTGGATTTAGCCTCAGGGTGAGGTTAGGGTTGGAGTTAAGCTTAAGGTGTCCGCCTAGGGTTAGGGTTAGGTCTATTGTTTGAGTTAGGCTTCAGGTTAGGTTAGGTTTGAACTTAGTTTGAGGGAGTAAGTTTAGGGCTACTGTTAGTTTTCGGTTCAGTGTTACGGTTGGAGATAGCGTCTGGGTCAGGTTAGGGTTGGGCTTGAACTCAGGTGTCCGCCTAGGGTTAGGGTTAGGTCTATGGTTTGAGTTCGGCTTCAGGTTAGGTTAGGTTTGAACTTAGTTTGAGGGAGTAAGTTTAGGGCTACAGTTAGTTTTCGGTTCAGTGTTACTGTTGGAGTTAGCGTGAGGGTCAGGTTAGGGTTGGGGTTGAGCTTAAGGTGTCCGCCTAGGGTTAGGGTTAGTTGTATGGTTTGATTTAGGCTTCAGGTTAGGTTAGGTTTGAACTTAGTTTGAGGGAGTAAGTTTAGGGCTACTGTTTGTTTTCGGGTAACTGTTACAGTTGGAGTTAGCGTCAGGCCAGGTTAGGGTTGGCGTTGAGCTAATGGTGTCCGCCTAGGCTTAGGTTTAGGTGTATGTTTTGATTTAGGCTTCAGGTTAGGTTAGGTTTGAAGTTAGTTTGAGGGAGTAAGTTTAGGGCTACTGTTAGTTTTCGGTTAACTGTTACAGTTAGAGTAAGCATGAGGGTCAGTTTATTGTAGGGGTTGAGCTTAAGGTGTCCGCCTAGGGTTAGGGTAAGGTGTATGATTTGATTAAGGCTTCAGGTTAGGTTAGGTTTGAACTTAGTTTGAGGGAGTAAGTTTAGGGCTACTGTTAGTTTTCGGGTAACTGTTATGGTTGGAGTTAGCGTCAGGGCCAGGTTAGGGTTGGGGTTGAGCTTAAGGTGTCCGCCTAGGGTTAGGGTTAGGTCTATGGATTCATTTAGGCTTCAGGTTAGGTTAGGATTGAACTTAGTTTGAGGGAGTAAGTTTAGGGCTACTGTTTGTTTTCGGTTCAGTGTTTCGGTTGGAGTTAGCGTGAGGGTCATTTTAGGGTTGGGGTTGAGCTTAAGGTGTCCGTCTATGGTTAGAGTTAGGTGTATGGTTTGATTTAGGCTTCAGGTTAGGTTAGGTTTGAACTTAGTTTGAGGGAGTAAGTTTAGGGCTACTGTTAGTTTTCGGGTAACTGTTATGGTTGGAGTTAGCGTCAGGGCCATTTTAGGGTTGGGGTTGAGCTTAAGGGGTCCGCCAACTTTTAGGGTTAGGTCTATGGTTTGAGTTAGGCTTCAGGTTAGGTTAGGTTTGAACTTAGTTTGAGGGAGTAAATTTAGGGCTACTGTTAGTTTTCGGTTCAGTGTTAAGTTTGGAGATAGCGTCAGGGTCAGGTTAGGGTTGGGGTTGAGCTTCAGGTGTCCGCCTAGGGTTAGGGTTAGGTCTATGGTTTGAGTTAGGCTTCAGGTTAGGTTAGGTTTGAACTTAGTTTGAGGGAGTAAGTTTAGGGCTACTGTTAGTTTTCGGTTCTGTGTTTCGGTTGGAGTTAGCGTGAGGGTCATTTTAGTGTTGGGGTTGAGCGTAAGGTGTCCGTCAAGGGTTAGGGTTAGGTGTATGGTTTGATTTAGGCTTTAGGTTAGGTTATCTTTGAACTTAGTTTGAATGAGTAAGTTTAGGGCTACTGTTATTTTTCCGGTATCTGTTATGGTTGGAGTTAGAGTCAGGGCCATTTTAGGTTTGGGGTTGAGCTTAAGGTGTCCGCCAAAGGTTAGGGTTAGGTCTATGGTTTGAGTTATGCTTCAGGTTAGGTTAGGTTTGAACTTAGTTAGAGGGAGTAAGTTTAAGGCTACTGTTAGTTTTCGGTTCAGTGTTACGTTTGGAGATAGCGTCAGGGTCAGGTTAGGGTTGGGGTTGAGCTTCAGGTGTCCGCCTAGGGTTAGGGTTAGGTCTATGGTTTGAGTTAGGCTTCAGGTTAGGTTAGGTTTGAACTTAGTTTGAGGGAGTTAGTTTAGGGCGACTGTTAGTTTTCGGGTAATTGTTATGGTTGGAGTTAGCGTAAGGGCCAGGTTAGGGTTGGGGTTGAGCTTAAGGTGTCCGCCTAGGGTTAGGTTAGGTCTATGGTTTGAGTTAGTCTTCAGGTTAGGTTACGTTTGAACTTAGTTTGAGGGAGTAACTATAGGGCTACTGTTAGTTTTCGGTTCAGTGTTACGGTTGGAGATAGCGTCAGGGTCAGGTTAGAGTTGGGGTTGAGCTTCAGGTGTCCGCCTAGGGTTAGGGTTAGAAGTATGATTTGAGTTAGGCTTTAGGTTAGGTTAGGTTTGAAATTAGTTTGAGGGAGTAAGTTTAGGGCTAATGTTAGTTTTCTGTTCAGTGTTATGGTTGGAGTTAGCGTGAGGGTCAGGTTAGGGTTGGGGTTGAGCTTCAGGTGTCCGCCTAGGGTTAGGGTTAGGTCTATGGTTTGAGTTAGGCTTCAGGTTAGGTTAGGTTTGAACTTAGATTGAGGGAGTAAGTTTAGGGCGACTGTTAGTTTTCGGGTAATTGTTATGGTTGGAGTTAGCGTAAGGGCCAGGTTAGGGTTGGGGTTGAGCTTAAGGTGTCCGCCTAGGGTTAGGTTAGGTCTATGGTTTGAGTTAGTCTTCAGGTTAGGTTATGTTTGAACTTAGTTTTAGGGAGTAAGTATAGGGCTACTGTTCGTTTTCGGTTCAGTGTTACGGTTGGAGGTAGCGTCAGGGTCAGGTTAGAGTTGTGGTTGAGCTTCAGGTGTCCGCCTAGGGTTAGGGTTAGGTCTATGGTTTGAGTTAGGCTTTAGGTTAGGTTAGGTTTGAAATTAGTTTGAGGGAGTAAGTTTAGGGCTAATGTTAGTTTTCTGTTCAGTGTTATGGTTGGAGTTAGCGTGAGGGTCAGGTTAGGGTTGGGGTTGAGCTTGAGGTGTCCGCCTAGGGTTAGGGTTAGGTGTATGGTTTGTTTTAGGCTTCAGGTTAGGTTAGGTTTGAACTTAGTTTGAGGGAGTAAGTTTAGGGCGACTGTTAGTTTTCGGGTAACTGTTATGGTTGGAGTTAGCGTCAGGGCCAGGTTAGGGTTGGGGTTGAGCTTAAGGTGTCCGCCTAGGGTTAGGGTTAGGTCTATGGTTTGAGTTAGGCTTCAGGTTAGGTTAGGCTTGAAATTAGTTTGAGGGAGTAAGTTTAGGGCTACTGTTCGTTTTTGGTTCAGTGTTACGGTTGGAGATAGCGTCAGGGTCAGGTTCAGGTTGGGCTTGAACTTCAGGTGTAAGCCTAGGGTTAGGGTTAGGTCTATTGTTTGAGTTAGGCTTCAGGTTAGGTTATTTTTCAAATTAGTTTGAGGGTGTAAGTTTAGGGCTACTGTTAGTTTTCGGTTCAGTGTTACGGTTGGAGTTAGAGTGAGGGTCAGGTTAGGGTTGGGGTTGAGCTTAAGGTGTCCGCCTAGGGTTAGAGTTAGGTGTATGGTTTGATTTAGGCTTCAGGTTAGGTTAGGTTTGAACTTAGTTTGAGGGAGTAAGTTTAGGGCTACTGTTACTTTTCGAGTAACTGTTATGGTTGGAGTTAGCGTCAGGGCCAGGTTAGGGTTGGGGTTGAGCTTAAGGTGTCCGCATGGGGTTAGGGTTAGGTCTATGGTTTGAGCTAGGCTTCAGGTTATGTTAGGTTTGAACTTAGTTTGAGGGAGTAAGTTTAGGGCTACTGTTAGTTTTCGGTTCAGTGTTACGGTTGGATTTAGCGTGAGGGTCAGGTTAGGGTTGGGGTTGAGCTTAAGGTGTCCGTCTAGGGTTAGGGTTAGGTGTATGGTTTGATTTAGGCTTCAGGTTAGGTTAGGTTTGAACTTAGTTTGAGGGAGTAAGTTTAGGGCTACTGTTAGTTTTCGGGTAACTGTTATGTTTGGAGTTAGCGTCAGGGCCATTTTAGGGTTGGGGTTGAGCTTAAGGTGTCGGCCAACTTTTATGGTTAGGTCTATGGTTTGAGTTAGGCTTCAGGTTAGGTTAGGTTTGAACTTAGTTTGAGGGCGTAAGTTTAGGGCTACTGTTCATTTTCGGTTCAGTGTTACGGTTGGAGATAGCGTCAGGGTCAGGTTAGGGTTGGGGTTGAGCTTCAGGTGTCCGCCTAGGGTTAGGGTTAGGTCTATGGTTTGAGTTAGGCTTCAGGTTAGGTTAGGCTTGAAATTAGTTTGAGGGAGTAATTTTACGGCTAATGTTAGTTTTCGGTTCACTGTTACGGTTGGAGTTAGCGTGAGGGTCAGGTTAGGGTTGGGGTTGAGCTTAATGTGTCCGCCTAGGGTTAGGGTTAGGTGTATGGTTTGATTTAGGCTTCAGGTTAGTTTAGGTTTGAACTTAGTTTGAGGGAGTCAGTTTAGGGCGACTGTTAGTTTTCGGGTAACTGCTATGGTTGGAGTAAGCGTCAGGGTCAGGTTAGGGTTGGGGTTGAGCTTCAGGTGTCCGCCTAGGGTTAGGGTTAGGTGTATGGTTTGATTTAGGCTTCAGGTTAGGTTAGGTTTGAACTTAGTTTGAGGGAGTAAGTTTAGGGCTACTGTTAGTTTTCGTTTAACTGTTATGGTTGGAGTAAGCGTCAGGGTCAGGTTAGGGTGGGGGTTAAGCATAAGGTGTCCGCCTAGGGTTAGGGTTAGGTCTATGGTTTGAGTTAGGCTTCAGGTTAGGTTAGGATTGAACTTAGTTTGAGGGAGTAAGTTTAGGGCTACTGTTAGTTTTCGGTTCAGTGTTACGGTTGGATTTAGCCTCAGGGTCAGGTTAGGGTTGGAGTTAAGCTTAAGGTGTCCGCCTAGGGTTAGGGTTATGTCTATTGTTTGAGTTAGGCTTCAGGTTAGGTTAGGTTTGAACTTAGTTTGAGGGAGTAAGTTTAGGGCTACTGTTAGTTTTCGGGTAACTGTTATGTTTGGAGTTAGCGTCAGGGCCATTTTAGGGTTGGGGTTGAGCTTAAGGTGTCCGACAACTTTTATGGTTAGGTCTATGGTTTGAGTTAGGCTTCAGGTTAGGTTAGGTTTGAACTTAGTTTGAGGGAGTAAGTTAAGGGCTACTGTTCATTTTCGGTTCAGTGTTACGGTTGGAGATAGCGTCAGGATCAGGTTAGGGTTGGGGTTGAGCTTCAGGTGTCTGCCTAGTGTTAGGGTTAGGTCTATTCTTTGAGTTAGGCTTCAGGTTAGGTTAGGTTTCAAATTAGTTTGAGGGTGTAAGTTTAGGGCTACTGTTAGTTTTCGGTTCAGTGTTACGGTTGGAGTTAGTGTGAGGGTCAGGTTAGGGTTGGGATTGAGCTTAAGGTGTCCGCCTAGGGTTAGAGTTAGGTGTATGGTTTGATTTAGGCTTCAGGTTAGGTTAGGTTTGAACTTAGTTTGAGGGAGTAAGTTTAGGGCTACTGTTAGTTTTCGAGTAACTGTTATGGTTGGAGTTAGCGTCAGGGCCAGGTTACGGTTTGGGTTGAGCTTAAGGTGTCCGCCTGGGGTTAGGGTTAGGTCTATGGTTTGAGTTAGGCTTCAGGTTAGGTTAGGTTTGAACTTAGTTTGAGGGAGTAAGTTTAGGGCTACTGTTAGTTTTCGGTTCAGTGTTACGGTTGGATTTAGCGTGAGAGTCAGGTTAGGGTGGGGTTGAGCGTAAGGTGTCCGTCTAGGTTAGGGTTAGGTGTATGGCTTGATTTAGGCTTCAGGTTAGGTTAGGTTTGAACTTAGTTTGAGGAAGTAAGTTTAGGGCTACTGTTAGTTTTCGGTTTGGTGTTACGGTTGGAGATAGCGTCAGGGTCAGGTTAGGGTTGGGGTTGACCTTAAGGTGTCCGCCTAGGGTTAGGTTTAGGTGTATGGTTTGATTTAGGCTTCAGGTTAGGTTAGGTTTAACTTAGTTTGAGGCAGTAAGTTTAGGGCTACTGTTAGTTTTCGTTTAACTGTTACGGTTGGAGTAAGCGTCAGGGTCATGTTAGGGTGGGGGTTAAGCATAAGGTGTCCGCCTAGGGTTAGGGTTAGGTCTATGGTTTCATTTAGGGTTCAGGTTAGGTTAGGATTGAACTTAGTTTGAGGGAGTAAGTTTAGGGCTACTGTTAGTTTTCGGTTCAGTGTTACGGTTGGATTTAGCCTCAGGGTCAGGTTAGGGTTGGGGTTAAGCTTAAGGTGTCCGCCTAGGGTTAGGGTTAGGTCTATTGTTTGAGTTAGTCTTCAGGTTAGGTTAGGTTTGAACTTAGTTTGAGGGAGTAAGTTTAGGGTTACTGTTAGTTTTCGGTTCAGTGTTACGGTTGGAGTTAGCGTGAGGGTCAGGTTAGGGTTGGGGTTGAGCTTAAGGTGTCCGCCTAAGGTTAGGGTTAGGTGTATGGTTTGATTTAGGCTTCAGGTTAGGTTAGGTTTGAACTTAGTTTGAGGGAGTAAGTTTAGGGCTACTGTTTGTTTTCGGGTAACTGTTACGGTTGGAGTTAGCGTCAGGCCATGTTAGGGTTGGCGTTGAGCTAATGGTGTCCGCCTAGGGTTAGGGTTAGGTCTATGGATTCATTTAGGCTTCAGGTTAGGTTAGGATTGAACTTAGTTTGAGGGAGTAAGTTTAGGGCTACTGTTTGTTTTCGGTTCAGTGTTTCGGTTGGAGTTAGCGTGAGGGTCATTTTAGGGTTGGGGTTGAGCTTAAGGTGTCCGTCTAGGGTTAGGGTTAGGTGTATGGTTTGATTTAGGCTTCAGGTTAGGTTAGGTTTGAACTTAGTTTGAGCGAGTAAGTTTAGGGCTACTGTTAGTTTTCGGTTCAGTGTTACGGTTGGAGATAGCGTCTGGGTCAGGTTAGGGTTGGGCTTGAACTTCAGGTGTCCGCCTAGGGTTAGGGTTAGATCTATGGTTTGAGTTAGGCTTCAGGTTAGGTTAGGCTTGAAATTAGTTTGAGGGAGTAAGTTTAGGGCTACTGTTCGTTTTCGGTTCAGTGTTACGGTTGGAGATAGCGTCAGGGTCAGGTTCAGGTTGGGCTTGAACTTCAGGTATACGCCTAGGGTTAGGGTTAGGTCTATGGTTTGAGTTAGGCTTCAGGTTAGGTTATTTTTCAAATTAGTTTGAGGGTGTAAGTTTAGGGCTACTGTTAGTTTTGGGGTAATTGTTATGGTTGGAGTTAGCGTAAGGGCCAGGTTACGGTTGGGGTTGAGTTTAAGGTGTCCGCCTAGGGTTAGGGTTAGGTGTATGGTTTGAGTTAGGCTTCAGGTTAGGTTAGGTTTGAACTTAGTTTGAGGAGTAAGTTTAGGGCTACTGTTAGTTTTCGGTTCAGTGTTACGGTTGGAGATAGCGTCAGGGTCAGGTTAGAGTTGGGGTTGAGCTTCAGGTGTCCGCCTAGGATTAGGGTTAGGGGTATGGTTTGAGTTAGGCTTCAGGTTAGGTTAGGTTTGAAATTAGTTTGAGGGAGTAAGTTTAGGGCTAATGTTAGTTTTCGGTTCAGTGTTATGGTTGGAGTTAGCGTGAGGGTCAGGTTAGGGTTGGGGTTGAGTTTAAGGTGTCCGCCTAGGGTTAGGGTTAGGTGTATGGTTTGATTTAGACTTCAGGTTAGGTTAGGTTTGAACTTAGTTTGAGGGAGTAAGTTTAGGGCGACTGTTAGTTTTCGGGTAACTGTTATGGTTGGAGTTAGCGTCAGGGCCAGGTTAGGGTTGGGGTTGAGCTTAAGGTGTCCGCCTAGGGTTAGGGTTAGGTCTATGGTTTGAGTTAGGCTTCAGGTTAGGTTAGGTTTGAACTTAGTTTGAGGGAGTAAGTTTAGGGCTACTGTTAGTTTTCGGTTCAGTGTTACGGTTGGAGATAGCGTCAGGGTCAGGTTAGGGTTGGGGTTGAGCTTCAGGTGTCCGCCTAGGGTTAGGGTTAGGTCTATGGTTTGAGTTAGGCTTCAGGTTAGTTTAGCTTTGAACTTAATTTGAGGGAGTCAGTTAAGGGCTACTGTTAGTTTTCAGTTAACTGTTACGGTTGGAGTAAGCGTCAGGGTCAGGTTAGGTTTGGGGTTGAGCTTAAGGTGTCCGCCTAGGGTTAGGGTTAGGTGTATGGTTTGATTTAGGCTTCAGGTTAGGTTAGGTTTGAACTTAGTTTGAGGGAGTAAGTTTAGGGCTACTGTTAGTTTTCATTTAACTGTTACGGTTGGAGTAAGCGTCAGGGTCAGGTTAGGGTGGGGGTTAAGCATAAGGTGTCCGCCTAGGGTTAGGGTTAGGTCTATTGTTTGAGTTAGGCTTCAGGTTAGGTTAGGTTTGAACTTAGTTTGAGGGAGTAAGTTTAGGGCTACTGTTAGTTTTCGGTTCAGTGTTACGGTTGGAGTTAGCGTGAGGGTCAGGTTAGGGTTGGGGTTGGGCTTAAGGTGTCCGCCTAGGGTTAGGGTTAGGTGTATGATTTGATTTAGGCTTCAGGATAGGTTAGGTTTGAACTTAGTTTGAGGGAGTAAGTTTAGGGCTACTGTTTGTTTTCGGTTCAGTGTTTCGGTTGGAGTTAGCGTGAGGGTCATTTTAGGGTTGGGGTTGAGTTTAAGGTGTCCATCTAGGGTTAGGGTTAGGTGTATGGTTTGATTTAGGCTTCAGGTTAGGTTAGGTTTGAACTTAGTTTGAGGAAGTAAGTTTAGGGCTACTGTTAGTTTTCGGTTCAGTGTTACGGTTGGAGATAGCGTCAGGGTCAGGTTAGGGTTGGGGTTGAGCTTAAGGTGTCCGCCTAGGGTTAGGGTTAGGTGTATGGTTTGATTTAGGCTTCAGGTTAGGTTAGGTTTGAACTTAGTTTGAGGGAGTAAGTTTAGGGCTACTGTTAGTTTTCGGTTCAGTGTTACGGTTGGAGATAGCGTCAGGGTTAGGTTAGGGTTGGGCTTGAACTTCAGTTGTCCGCCTAGGTTTAGGGTTACGTCTAAGTTTTGAGTTAGGCTTCAGGTTAGGTTAGGTTTGAAATTAGTTTGAGGGAGTAAGTTTAGGGCTATTGTTAGTTTTCTGTTCAGTGTTACGGTTGGAGTTAGCGTCAGGGTCAGGTTAGGGTTGTGGTTGAGCTTAAGGTGTCCGCCTAGGGTTAGAGTTAGGTGTATGGTTTGATTTAGGCTTCAGGTTAGGTTAGGTTTGAACTTAGTTTGAGGGAGTAAGTTTAGGGCGACTGTTAGTTTTCGGGTAATTGTTATGGTTGGAGTTAGCGTCAGGGCCAGGTTAGGGTTGGGGTTGAGCTTAAGGTGTCCGCCTAGGGTTAGGGTTAGGTCTATGGTTTGAGTTAGGCTTCAGGTTAGGTTAGGTTTGAACTTAGTTTGAGGGAGTAAGTTTTGGGCTACTGTTAGTTTTCGGTTCAGTGTTACGGTTGGAGATAGCGTCAGGGTCAGGTTAGGGTTCGGTTGAACTTCAGGTGTCCGCCTTGGGTTAGGATTAGGTCTATGGTTTGAGTTAGGCTTCAGGTTAGGTTAGGTTTGAACTTAGTTTGAGGGAGTAAGTTTAGGGTTACTTTTAGTTATGGGTTCAGTGTTACGGTTGGAGTTAGCGTGAGGGTCAGGTTAGGGTTGGGGTTGAGCTTAAGGTGTCCGCCTAGGGTTAGGGTTAGGTGTATGGTTTGATTTAGGCTTCAGGTTAGGTTAGGTTTGAACTTAGTTTGAGGGAGTAAGTTTAGGGCTACTGTTAGTTTTCGTTTAACTGTTATGGTTGGAGTAAGCGTCAGGGTCAGGTTAGGGTGGGGGTTAAGCATAAGGTGTCCGCCTAGTGTTAGGGTTAGGTCTATGGTTTCATTTAGGCTACAGGTTAGGTTAGGATTGAACTTAGTTTGAGGGAGTAAGTTTAGGGCTACTGTTAGTTTTCGGTTCAGTGTTACGGTTGGATTTAGCCTCAGGGTCAGGTTAGGGTTGGGGTTAAGCTTAAGGTGACCGCCTAGGGTTAGGGTTAGGTCTATTGTTTGAGTTAGGCTTCAGGTTAGGTTAGGTTTGAACTTAGTTTGAGGGAGTAAGTTTAGGGCTACTGTTAGTTTTCGGTTCAGTGTTACGGTTGGAGTTAGCGTGAGGGTCAGGTTAGGGTTGGGGTTGGGCTTAAGGTGTCCGCCTAGGGTTAGGGTTAGGTGTATGGTTTGATTTAGGCTTCAGGATAGGTTAGGTTTGAACTTAGTTTGAGGGAGTAAGTTTAGGGCTACTGTTTGTTTTCGGTTCAGTGTTTCGGTTGGAGTTAGCATGAGGGTCATTTTAGGGTTGGGGTTAAGTTTAAGGTGTCCGCCTAGGGTTAGGGTTAGGTGTATGGTTTGATTTAGGCTTCAGGTTAGGTTAGGTTTGAACTTAGTTTGAGGGAGTAAGTTTAGGGCTACTGTTAGTTATCGGTTCAGTGTTACGGTTGGAGGTAGCGTCAGGGTTAGGTTAAGGTTGGGCTTGAACTTCAGGTGTCCGCCTAGGTTTAGGGTTAGGTCTAAGTTTTGAGTTAGGCTTCAGGTTAGGTTAGGTTTGAAATTAGTTTGAGGGAGTAAGTTTAGGGCTATTGTTAGTTTTCTGTTCAGTGTTACGGTTGGAGTTAGCGTCAGGGTCAGGTTAGGGTTGTGGTTGAGCTTAAGGTGTCCGCCTAGGGTTAGAGTTAGGTGTATGGTTTGATTTAGGCTTCAGGTTAGGTTAGGTTTGAACTTAGTTTGAGGGAGTAAGTTTAGGGCGACTGTTAGTTTTCGGGTAATTGTTATGGTTGGAGTTAGCGTCAGGGCCAGGTTAGGGATGGGGTTGAGCTTAAGGTGTCCGCCTAGGGTTAGGGTTAGGTCTATGGTTTGAGTTAGGCTTCAGGTTAGGTTAGGTTTGAACTTAGTTTGAGGGAGTAAGTTTTGGGCTACTGTTAGTTTTCGGTTCAGTGTTACGGTTGGAGATAGCGTCAGGGTCAGGTTAGGGTTCGGTTGAGCTTCAGGTGTCCGCCTAGGGTTAGGATTAGGTCTATGGTTTGAGTTAGGCTTCAGGTTAGGTTAGGTTTGAACTTAGTTTGAGGGAGTAAGTTTAGGGTTACTGTTAGTTATGGTTTCAGTGTTACGGTTGGAGTTAGCGTGAGGGTCAGGTTAGGTTTGGGGTTGAGCTTAAGGTGTCCGCCTAGGGTTAGGGTTAGGTGTATGGTTTGATTTAGGCTTCAGGTTAGGTTAGGTTTGAACTTAGTTTGAGGGAGTAAGTTTAGGGCTACTGTTAGTTTTCATTTAACTGTTACGGTTGGAGTAAGCGTCAGGGTCAGGTTAGGGTGGGGGTTAAGCATAAGGTGTCCGCCTAGGGTTAGGGTTAGGTCTATTGTTTGAGTTAGGCTTCAGGTTAGGTTAGGTTTGAACTTAGTTTGAGGGAGTAAGTTTAGGGCTACTGTTAGTTTTCGGTTCAGTGTTACGGTTGGAGTTAGCGTGAGGGTCAGGTTAGGGTTGGGGTTGGGCTTAAGGTGTCCGCCTAGGGTTAGGGTTAGGTGTATGATTTGATTTAGGCTTCAGGATAGGTTAGGTTTGAACTTAGTTTGAGGGAGTAAGTTTAGGGCTACTGTTTGTTTTCGGTTCAGTGTTTCGGTTGGAGTTAGCGTGAGGGTCATTTTAGGGTTGGGGTTGAGTTTAAGGTGTCCATCTAGGGTTAGGGTTAGGTGTATGGTTTGATTTAGGCTTCAGGTTAGGTTAGGTTTGAACTTAGTTTGAGGAAGTAAGTTTAGGGCTACTGTTAGTTTTCGGTTCAGTGTTACGGTTGGAGATAGCGTCAGGGTCAGGTTAGGGTTGGGGTTGAGCTTAAGGTGTCCGCCTAGGGTTAGGGTTAGGTGTATGGTTTGATTTAGGCTTCAGGTTAGGTTAGGTTTGAACTTAGTTTGAGGGAGTAAGTTTAGGGCTACTGTTAGTTTTCGGTTCAGTGTTACGGTTGGAGATAGCGTCAGGGTTAGGTTAGGGTTGGGCTTGAACTTCAGTTGTCCGCCTAGGTTTAGGGTTACGTCTAAGTTTTGAGTTAGGCTTCAGGTTAGGTTAGGTTTGAAATTAGTTTGAGGGAGTAAGTTTAGGGCTATTGTTAGTTTTCTGTTCAGTGTTACGGTTGGAGTTAGCGTCAGGGTCAGGTTAGGGTTGTGGTTGAGCTTAAGGTGTCCGCCTAGGGTTAGAGTTAGGTGTATGGTTTGATTTAGGCTTCAGGTTAGGTTAGGTTTGAACTTAGTTTGAGGGAGTAAGTTTAGGGCGACTGTTAGTTTTCGGGTAATTGTTATGGTTGGAGTTAGCGTCAGGGCCAGGTTAGGGTTGGGGTTGAGCTTAAGGTGTCCGCCTAGGGTTAGGGTTAGGTCTATGGTTTGAGTTAGGCTTCAGGTTAGGTTAGGTTTGAACTTAGTTTGAGGGAGTAAGTTTTGGGCTACTGTTAGTTTTCGGTTCAGTGTTACGGTTGGAGATAGCGTCAGGGTCAGGTTAGGGTTCGGTTGAACTTCAGGTGTCCGCCTTGGGTTAGGATTAGGTCTATGGTTTGAGTTAGGCTTCAGGTTAGGTTAGGTTTGAACTTAGTTTGAGGGAGTAAGTTTAGGGTTACTTTTAGTTATGGGTTCAGTGTTACGGTTGGAGTTAGCGTGAGGGTCAGGTTAGGGTTGGGGTTGAGCTTAAGGTGTCCGCCTAGGGTTAGGGTTAGGTGTATGGTTTGATTTAGGCTTCAGGTTAGGTTAGGTTTGAACTTAGTTTGAGGGAGTAAGTTTAGGGCTACTGTTAGTTTTCGTTTAACTGTTATGGTTGGAGTAAGCGTCAGGGTCAGGTTAGGGTGGGGGTTAAGCATAAGGTGTCCGCCTAGTGTTAGGGTTAGGTCTATGGTTTCATTTAGGCTACAGGTTAGGTTAGGATTGAACTTAGTTTGAGGGAGTAAGTTTAGGGCTACTGTTAGTTTTCGGTTCAGTGTTACGGTTGGATTTAGCCTCAGGGTCAGGTTAGGGTTGGGGTTAAGCTTAAGGTGACCGCCTAGGGTTAGGGTTAGGTCTATTGTTTGAGTTAGGCTTCAGGTTAGGTTAGGTTTGAACTTAGTTTGAGGGAGTAAGTTTAGGGCTACTGTTAGTTTTCGGTTCAGTGTTACGGTTGGAGTTAGCGTGAGGGTCAGGTTAGGGTTGGGGTTGGGGCTTAAGGTGTCCGCCTAGGGTTAGGGTTAGGTGTATGGTTTGATTTAGGCTTCAGGATAGGTTAGGTTTGAACTTAGTTTGAGGGAGTAAGTTTAGGGCTACTGTTTGTTTTCGGTTCAGTGTTTCGGTTGGAGTTAGCATGAGGGTCATTTTAGGGTTGGGGTTAAGTTTAAGGTGTCCGCCTAGGGTTAGGGTTAGGTGTATGGTTTGATTTAGGCTTCAGGTTAGGTTAGGTTTGAACTTAGTTTGAGGGAGTAAGTTTAGGGCTACTGTTAGTTATCGGTTCAGTGTTACGGTTGGAGGTAGCGTCAGGGTTAGGTTAAGGTTGGGCTTGAACTTCAGGTGTCCGCCTAGGTTTAGGGTTAGGTCTAAGTTTTGAGTTAGGCTTCAGGTTAGGTTAGGTTTGAAATTAGTTTGAGGGAGTAAGTTTAGGGCTATTGTTAGTTTTCTGTTCAGTGTTACGGTTGGAGTTAGCGTCAGGGTCAGGTTAGGGTTGTGGTTGAGCTTAAGGTGTCCGCCTAGGGTTAGAGTTAGGTGTATGGTTTGATTTAGGCTTCAGGTTAGGTTAGGTTTGAACTTAGTTTGAGGGAGTAAGTTTAGGGCGACTGTTAGTTTTCGGGTAATTGTTATGGTTGGAGTTAGCGTCAGGGCCAGGTTAGGGATGGGGTTGAGCTTAAGGTGTCCGCCTAGGGTTAGGGTTAGGTCTATGGTTTGAGTTAGGCTTCAGGTTAGGTTAGGTTTGAACTTAGTTTGAGGGAGTAAGTTTTGGGCTACTGTTAGTTTTCGGTTCAGTGTTACGGTTGGAGATAGCGTCAGGGTCAGGTTAGGGTTCGGTTGAGCTTCAGGTGTCCGCCTAGGGTTAGGATTAGGTCTATGGTTTGAGTTAGGCTTCAGGTTAGGTTAGGTTTGAACTTAGTTTGAGGGAGTAAGTTTAGGGTTACTGTTAGTTATGGTTTCAGTGTTACGGTTGGAGTTAGCGTGAGGGTCAGGTTAGGGTTGGGGTTGAGCTTAAGGTGTCCGCCTAGGGTTAGGGTTAGGTGTATGGTTTGATTTAGGCTTCAGGTTAGGTTAGGTTTGAACTTAGTTTGAGGGAGTAAGTTTAGGGCGATTGTTAGTTTTCGGGTAACTGTTATGGTTGGAGTTAGCGTCAGGGCCAGGTTAGGGTTGGGGTTGAGCTTAAGGTGTCCGCCTAGGGTTAGGGTTAGGTCTATGGTTTGAGTTAGGCTTCAGGTTAGGTTAGGTTTGAACTTAGTTTGAGGGAGTAAGTTTAGGGCTACTGTTAGTTTTCGGTTCAGTGTTACGGTTGGAGATAGCGTCAGGGTCAGGTTAGGGTTGGGGTTGAGCTTCAGGTGTCCGCCTAGGGTTAGGGTTAGGTCTATGGTTTGAGTTAGGCTTCAGGTTAGTTTAGCTTTGAACTTAATTTGAGGGAGTCAGTTTAGGGCTACTGTTAGTTTTCGGTTAACTGTTACTGTTGGAGTAAGCGTCAGGGTCAGGTTAGGTTTGGGGTTGAGCTTAAGGTGTCCGCCTAGGGTTAGGGTTAGGTGTATGGTTTGATTTAGGCTTCAGGTTAGGTTAGGTTTGAACTTAGTTTGAGGGAGTAAGTTTAGGGCTACTGTTAGTTTTCGTTTAACTGTTATGGTTGGAGTAAGCGTCAGGGTCAGGTTAGGGTGGGGGTTAAGCATAAGGTGTCCGCCTAGTGTTAGGGTTAGGTCTATGGTTTCATTTAGGCTTCAGGTTAGGTTAGGATTGAACTTAGTTTGAGGGAGTAAGTTTAGGGCTACTGTTAGTTTTCGGTTCAGTGTTACGGTTGGGTTTAGCCTCAGGGTCAGGTTAGGGTTGGGGTTAAGCTTAAGGTGTCCACCTAGGGTTAGGGTTAGGTCTATTGTTTGAGTTAGGCTTCAGGTTAGGTTAGGTTTGAACTTAGTTTGAGGGAGTAAGTTTAGGCCTACTGTTAGTTTTCAGTTCAGTGTTATGGTTGGTGTTAGCGTGAGGGTCAGGTTAGGTTTGGGGTTGGGCTTAAGGTGTCCGCCTAGGGTTAGGGTTAGGTGTATGTTTTGATTTAGGCTTCAGGTTAGGTTAGGTTTGAACTTAGTTTGAGGTAGTAAGTTTAGGGCTACTGTTTGTTTTCGGTTCAGTGTTTGGGTTGCAGTTAGCGTGAGGGTCATTTTAGGGTTGGGGTTGAACTTAAGGTGTCCGTCTAGGGTTAGGGTTAGGTGTATGGTTTGATTTAGGCTTCAGGTTAGGTTAGGTTTGAACTTAGTTTGAGGGAGTAAGTTTAGGGCTACTTTTATTTTTCGGGTATCTGTAATGGTTGGAGTTACAGTCAGGGCCATTTTAGGGTTGGGGTTGAGCTTTAGGTGTCCGCCACGGGTTAGGGTTAGGTCTATGGTCTGAGTTAGGCTTCAGGTTAGGTTAGGTTTGAACTTAGTTTGAGGGAGTAAGTTTAGGGCGATTGTTAGTTTTCGGGTAACTGTTATGGTTGGAGTTAGCGTCAGGGCCAGGTTAGGATTGGGGTTGATCTTAAGGTGTCCGCCTAGGGTTAGGGTTAGGTCTATGGTTTGAGTTAGGCTTCAGGTTAGGTTAGGTTTGAACTTAGTTTGAGGGAGTAAGTTTAGGGCTACTGTTAGTTTTCGGTTCAGTGTTACGGTTGGAGATAGCGTCAGGGTCAGGTTAGGGTTGGGGTTGAGCTTCAGGTGTCCGCCTAGGGTTAGGGTTAGGTCTATGGTTTGAGTTAGGCTTCAGGTTAGTTTAGCTTTGAACTTAATTTGAGGGAGTCAGTTTAGGGCTACTGTTAGGTTTCGGTTAACTGTTACGGTTGGAGTAAGCGTCAGGGTCAGGTTAGGTTTGGGGTTGAGCTTAAGGTGTCCGCCTAGGGTTAGGGTTAGGTGTATGGTTTGATTTAGGCTTCAGGTTAGGTTAGGTTTGAACTTAGTTTGAGGGAGTAAGTTAGGGCTACTGTTAGTTTTCATTTAACTGTTACGGTTGGAGTAAGCGTCAGGGTCAGGTTAGGGTGGGGGTTAAGCATAAGGTGTCCGCCTAGTGTTAGGGTTAGGTCTATGGTTTCATTTAGGCTTCAAGTTAGGTTAGGATTGAACTTAGTTTGAGGGAGTAAGTTTAGGGCTACTGTTAGTTTTCGGTTCAGTGTTACGGTTGGATTTAGCCTCAGGGTCAGGTTAGGGTTGGGGTTAAGCTTAAGGTGTCCGCCTAGGGTTAGGGTTAGGTCTATTGTTTGAGTTAGGCTTCAGGTTAGGTTAGGTTTGAACTTAGTTTGAGGGAGTAAGTTTAGGGCTAATGTTAGTTTTCGGTTCAGTGTTACGGTTGGAGTTAGCGTGAGGGTCAGGTTAGGGTTGGGGTTGGGCTTAAGGTGTCCGCCTAGGGTTAGGGTTAGGTGTATGGTTTGATTTAGGCTTCAGGATAGGTTAGGTTTGAACTTAGTTTGAGGGAGTAAGTTTAGGGCTACTGTTTGTTTTCGGTTCAGTGTTTCGGTTGGAGTTAGCGTGAGGGTCATTTTAGGGTTGGGGTTGAGTTTAAGGTGTCCATCTAGGGTTAGGGTTAGGTGTATGGTTTGATTTAGGCTTCAGGTTAGGTTAGGTTTGAACTTAGTTTGAGGAAGTAAGTTTAGGGCTACTGTTAGTTTTCGGTTCAGTGTTACGGTTGGAGATAGCGTCAGGGTCAGGTTAGGGTTGGGGTTGAGCTTAAGGTGTCCGCCTAGGGTTAGGGTTAGGTGTATGGTTTGATTTAGGCTTCAGGTTAGGTTAGGTTTGAACTTAGTTTGAGGGAGTAAGTTTAGGGCTACTGTTAGTTTTCGGTTCAGTGTTACGGTTGGAGATAGCGTCAGGGTTAGGTTAGGGTTGGGCTTGAACTTCAGTTGTCCGCCTAGGTTTAGGGTTACGTCTAAGTTTTGAGTTAGGCTTCAGGTTAGGTTAGGTTTGAAATTAGTTTGAGGGAGTAAGTTTAGGGCTATTGTTAGTTTTCTGTTCAGTGTTACGGTTGGAGTTAGCGTCAGGGTCAGGTTAGGGTTGTGGTTGAGCTTAAGGTGTCCGCCTAGGGTTAGAGTTAGGTGTATGGTTTGATTTAGGCTTCAGGTTAGGTTAGGTTTGAACTTAGTTTGAGGGAGTAAGTTTAGGGCGACTGTTAGTTTTCGGGTAATTGTTATGGTTGGAGTTAGCGTCAGGGCCAGGTTAGGGTTGGGGTTGAGCTTAAGGTGTCCGCCTAGGGTTAGGGTTAGGTCTATGGTTTGAGTTAGGCTTCAGGTTAGGTTAGGTTTGAACTTAGTTTGAGGGAGTAAGTTTTGGGCTACTGTTAGTTTTCGGTTCAGTGTTACGGTTGGAGATAGCGTCAGGGTCAGGTTAGGGTTCGGTTGAACTTCAGGTGTCCGCCTTGGGTTAGGATTAGGTCTATGGTTTGAGTTAGGCTTCAGGTTAGGTTAGGTTTGAACTTAGTTTGAGGGAGTAAGTTTAGGGTTACTTTTAGTTATGGGTTCAGTGTTACGGTTGGAGTTAGCGTGAGGGTCAGGTTAGGGTTGGGGTTGAGCTTAAGGTGTCCGCCTAGGGTTAGGGTTAGGTGTATGGTTTGATTTAGGCTTCAGGTTAGGTTAGGTTTGAACTTAGTTTGAGGGAGTAAGTTTAGGGCTACTGTTAGTTTTCGTTTAACTGTTATGGTTGGAGTAAGCGTCAGGGTCAGGTTAGGGTGGGGGTTAAGCATAAGGTGTCCGCCTAGTGTTAGGGTTAGGTCTATGGTTTCATTTAGGCTACAGGTTAGGTTAGGATTGAACTTAGTTTGAGGGAGTAAGTTTAGGGCTACTGTTAGTTTTCGGTTCAGTGTTACGGTTGGATTTAGCCTCAGGGTCAGGTTAGGGTTGGGGTTAAGCTTAAGGTGACCGCCTAGGGTTAGGGTTAGGTCTATTGTTTGAGTTAGGCTTCAGGTTAGGTTAGGTTTGAACTTAGTTTGAGGGAGTAAGTTTAGGGCTACTGTTAGTTTTCGGTTCAGTGTTACGGTTGGAGTTAGCGTGAGGGTCAGGTTAGGGTTGGGGTTGGGCTTAAGGTGTCCGCCTAGGGTTAGGGTTAGGTGTATGGTTTGATTTAGGCTTCAGGATAGGTTAGGTTTGAACTTATTTTGAGGGAGTAAGTTTAGGGCTACTGTTTGTTTTCGGTTCAGTGTTTCGGTTGGAGTTAGCATGAGGGTCATTTTAGGGTTGGGGTTAAGTTTAAGGTGTCCGCCTAGGGTTAGGGTTAGGTGTATGGTTTGATTTAGGCTTCAGGTTAGGTTAGGTTTGAACTTAGTTTGAGGGAGTAAGTTTAGGGCTACTGTTAGTTATCGGTTCAGTGTTACGGTTGGAGGTAGCGTCAGGGTTAGGTTAAGGTTGGGCTTGAACTTCAGGTGTCCGCCTAGGTTTAGGGTTAGGTCTAAGTTTTGAGTTAGGCTTCAGGTTAGGTTAGGTTTGAAATTAGTTTGAGGGAGTAAGTTTAGGGCTATTGTTAGTTTTCTGTTCAGTGTTACGGTTGGAGTTAGCGTCAGGGTCAGGTTAGGGTTGTGGTTGAGCTTAAGGTGTCCGCCTAGGGTTAGAGTTAGGTGTATGGTTTGATTTAGGCTTCAGGTTAGGTTAGGTTTGAACTTAGTTTGAGGGAGTATGTTTAGGGCGACTGTTAGTTTTCGGGTAATTGTTATGGTTGGAGTTAGCGTCAGGGCCATGTTAGGGATGGGGTTGAGCTTAAGGTGTCCGCCTAGGGTTAGGGTTAGGTCTATGGTTTGAGTTAGGCTTCAGGTTAGGTTAGGTTTGAACTTAGTTTGAGGGAGTAAGTTTTGGGCTACTGTTAGTTTTCGGTTCAGTGTTACGGTTGGAGATAGCGTCAGGGTCAGGTTAGGGTTCGGTTGAGCTTCAGGTGTCCGCCTAGGGTTAGGATTAGGTCTATGGTTTGAGTTAGGCTTCAGGTTAGGTTAGGTTTGAACTTAGTTTGAGGGAGTAAGTTTAGGGTTACTGTTAGTTATGGTTTCAGTGTTACGGTTGGAGTTAGCGTGAGGGTCAGGTTAGGGTTGGGGTTGAGCTTAAGGTGTCCGCCTAGGGTTAGGGTTAGGTGTATGGTTTGATTTAGGCTTCAGGTTAGGTTAGGTTTGAACTTAGTTTGAGGGAGTAAGTTTAGGGCGATTGTTAGTTTTCGGGTAACTGTTATGGTTGGAGTTAGCGTCAGGGCCAGGTTAGGGTTGGGGTTGAGCTTAAGGTGTCCGCCTATGGTTAGGGTTAGGTCTATGGTTTGAGTTAGGCTTCAGGTTAGGTTAGGTTTGAACTTAGTTTGAGGGAGTAAGTTTAGGGCTACTGTTAGTTTTCGGTTCAGTGTTACGGTTGGAGATAGCGTCAGGGTCAGGTTAGGGTTGGGGTTGAGCTTCAGGTGTCCGCCTAGGGTTAGGGTTAGGTCTATGGTTTGAGTTAGGCTTCAGGTTAGTTTAGCTTTGAACTTAATTTGAGGGAGTCAGTTTAGGGCTACTGTTAGTTTTCGGTTAACTGTTACTGTTGGAGTAAGCGTCAGGGTCAGGTTAGGTTTGGGGTTGAGCTTAAGGTGTCCGCCTAGGGTTAGGGTTAGGTGTATGGTTTGATTTAGGCTTCAGGTTAGGTTAGGTTTGAACTTAGTTTGAGGGAGTAAGTTTAGGGCTACTGTTAGTTTTCGTTTAACTGTTATGGTTGGAGTAAGCGTCAGGGTCAGGTTAGGGTGGGGGTTAAGCATAAGGTGTCCGCCTAGTGTTAGGGTTAGGTCTATGGTTTCATTTAGGCTTCAGGTTAGGTTAGGATTGAACTTAGTTTGAGGGAGTAAGTTTAGGGCTACTGTTAGTTTTCGGTTCAGTGTTACGGTTGGGTTTAGCCTCAGGGTCAGGTTAGGGTTGGGGTTAAGCTTAAGGTGTCCGCCTAGGGTTAGGGTTAGGTCTATTGTTTGAGTTAGGCTTCAGGTTAGGTTAGGTTTGAACTTAGTTTGAGGGAGTAAGTTTAGGCCTACTGTTAGTTTTCGGTTCAGTGTTACGGTTGGTGTTAGCGTGAGGGTCAGGTTAGGTTTGGGGTTGGGCTTAAGGTGTCCGCCTAGGGTTAGGGTTAGGTGTATGGTTTGATTTAGGCTTCAGGTTAGGTTAGGTTTGAACTTAGTTTGAGGTAGTAAGTTTAGGGCTACTGTTTGTTTTCGGTTCAGTGTTTGGGTTGCAGTTAGCGTGAGGGTCATTTTAGGGTTGGGGTTGAACTTAAGGTGTCCGTCTAGGGTTAGGGTTAGGTGTATGGTTTGATTTAGGCTTCAGGTTAGGTTAGGTTTGAACTTAGTTTGAGGGAGTAAGTTTAGGGCTACTTTTATTTTTCGGGTATCTGTAATGGTTGGAGTTACAGTCAGGGCCATTTTAGGGTTGGGGTTGAGCTTTAGGTGTCCGCCACGGGTTAGGGTTAGGTCTATGGTCTGAGTTAGGCTTCAGGTTAGGTTAGGTTTGAACTTAGTTTGAGGGAGTAAGTTTAGGGCGATTGTTAGTTTTCGGGTAACTGTTATGGTTGGAGTTAGCGTCAGGGCCAGGTTAGGGTTGGGGTTGATCTTAAGGTGTCCGCCTAGGGTTAGGGTTAGGTCTATGGTTTGAGTTAGGCTTCAGGTTAGGTTAGGTTTGAACTTAGTTTGAGGGAGTAAGTTTAGGGCTACTGTTAGTTTTCGGTTCAGTGTTACGGTTGGAGATAGCGTCAGGGTCAGGTTAGGGTTGGGGTTGAGCTTCAGGTGTCCGCCTAGGGTTAGGGTTAGGTCTATGGTTTGAGTTAGGCTTCAGGTTAGTTTAGCTTTGAACTTAATTTGAGGGAGTCAGTTTAGGGCTACTGTTAGGTTTCGGTTAACTGTTACGGTTGGAGTAAGCGTCAGGGTCAGGTTAGGTTTGGGGTTGAGCTTAAGGTGTCCGCCTAGGGTTAGGGTTAGGTGTATGGTTTGATTTAGGCTTCAGGTTAGGTTAGGTTTGAACTTAGTTTGAGGGAGTAAGTTAGGGCTACTGTTAGTTTTCATTTAACTGTTACGGTTGGAGTAAGCGTCAGGGTCAGGTTAGGGTGGGGGTTAAGCATAAGGTGTCCGCCTAGTGTTAGGGTTAGGTCTATGGTTTCATTTAGGCTTCAAGTTAGGTTAGGATTGAACTTAGTTTGAGGGAGTAAGTTTAGGGCTACTGTTAGTTTTCGGTTCAGTGTTACGGTTGGAGTTAGCGTGAGGGTCAGGTTAGGGTTGGGGTTGGGCTTAAGGTGTCCGCCTAGGGTTAGGGTTAGGTGTATGGTTTGATTTAGTCTTCAGGTTAGGTTAGGTTTGAACTTAGTTTGAGGGAGTAAGTTTAGGGCGATTGTTAGTTTTCGGGTAACTGTTATGGTTGGAGTTAGCATCAGGGCCAGGTTAGGGTTGGGGTTGAGCTTAAGGTGTCCGCCTAGGGTTAGGGGTAGGTCTATGGTTTGAGTTAGGCTTCAGGTTAGGTTAGGTTTGAACTTAGTTTGAGGGAGTAAGTTTAGGGCTACTGTTAGTTTTCGGTTCAGTGTTACGGTTGGAGATAGCGTCAGGGTCAGGTTAGGGTTGGGGTTGAGCTTCAGGTGTCCGCCTAGGGTTAGGGTTAGGTCTATGGTTTGAGTTAGGCTTCAGGTTAGTTTAGCTTTGAACTTAATTTGAGGGAGTCAGTTTAGGGCTACTGTTAGTTTTCGGTTAACTGTTACTGTTGGAGTAAGCGTCAGGGTCAGGTTAGGTTTGGGGTTGAGCTTAAGGTGTCCGCCTAGGGTTAGGGTTAGGTGTATGGTTTGATTTAGGCTTCAGGTTAGGTTAGGTTTGAACTTAGTTTGAGGGAGTAAGTTTAGGGCTACTGTTAGTTTTCGTTTAACTGTTATGGTTGGAGTAAGCGTCAGGGTCAGGTTAGGGTGGGGGTTAAGCATAAGGTGTCCGCCTAGTGTTAGGGTTAGGTCTATGGTTTCATTTAGGCTTCAGGTTAGGTTAGGATTGAACTTAGTTTGAGGGAGTAAGTTTAGGGCTACTGTTAGTTTTCGGTTCAGTGTTACGGTTGGGTTTAGCCTCAGGGTCAGGTTAGGGTTGGGGTTAAGCTTAAGGTGTCCGCCTAGGGTTAGGGTTAGGTCTATTGTTTGAGTTAGGCTTCAGGTTAGGTTAGGTTTGAACTTAGTTTGAGGGAGTAAGTTTAGGCCTACTGTTAGTTTTCGGTTCAGTGTTACGGTTGGTGTTAGCGTGAGGGTCAGGTTAGGTTTGGGGTTGGGCTTAAGGTGTCCGCCTAGGGTTAGGGTTAGGTGTATGGTTTGATTTAGGCTTCAGGTTAGGTTAGGTTTGAACTTAGTTTGAGGTAGTAAGTTTAGGGCTACTGTTTGTTTTCGGTTCAGTGTTTGGGTTGCAGTTAGCGTGAGGGTCATTTTAGGGTTGGGGTTGAACTTAAGGTGTCCGTCTAGGGTTAGGGTTAGGTGTATGGTTTGATTTAGGCTTCAGGTTAGGTTAGGTTTGAACTTAGTTTGAGGGAGTAAGTTTAGGGCTACTTTTATTTTTCGGGTATCTGTAATGGTTGGAGTTACAGTCAGGGCCATTTTAGGGTTGGGGTTGAGCTTTAGGTGTCCGCCACGGGTTAGGGTTAGGTCTATGGTCTGAGTTAGGCTTCAGGTTAGGTTAGGTTTGAACTTAGTTTGAGGGAGTAAGTTTAGGGCGATTGTTAGTTTTCGGGTAACTGTTATGGTTGGAGTTAGCGTCAGGGCCAGGTTAGGGTTGGGGTTGATCTTAAGGTGTCCGCCTAGGGTTAGGGTTAGGTCTATGGTTTGAGTTAGGCTTCAGGTTAGGTTAGGTTTGAACTTAGTTTGAGGGAGTAAGTTTAGGGCTACTGTTAGTTTTCGGTTCAGTGTTACGGTTGGAGATAGCGTCAGGGTCAGGTTAGGGTTGGGGTTGAGCTTCAGGTGTCCGCCTAGGGTTAGGGTTAGGTCTATGGTTTGAGTTAGGCTTCAGGTTAGTTTAGCTTTGAACTTAATTTGAGGGAGTCAGTTTAGGGCTACTGTTAGTTTTCGGTTAACTGTTACGGTTGGAGTAAGCGTCAGGGTCAGGTTAGGTTTGGGGTTGAGCTTAAGGTGTCCGCCTAGGGTTAGGGTTAGGTGTATGGTTTGATTTAGGCTTCAGGTTAGGTTAGGTTTGAACTTAGTTTGAGGGAGTAAGTTAGGGCTACTGTTAGTTTTCATTTAACTGTTACGGTTGGAGTAAGCGTCAGGGTCAGGTTAGGGTGGGGGTTAAGCATAAGGTGTCCGCCTAGTGTTAGGGTTAGGTCTATGGTTTCATTTAGGCTTCAAGTTAGGTTAGGATTGAACTTAGTTTGAGGGAGTAAGTTTAGGGCTACTGTTAGTTTTCGGTTCAGTGTTACGGTTGGAGTTAGCGTGAGCGTCAGGTTAGGGTTGGGGTTGGGCTTAAGGTGTCCGCCTAGGGTTAGGGTTAGGTGTATGGTTTGATTTAGTCTTCAGGTTAGGTTAGGTTTGAACTTAGTTTGAGGGAGTAAGTTTAGGGCGATTGTTAGTTTTCGGGTAACTGTTATGGTTGGAGTTAGCATCAGGGCCAGGTTAGGGTTGGGGTTGAGCTTAAGGTGTCCGCCTAGGGTTAGGGGTAGGTCTATGGTTTGAGTTAGGCTTCAGGTTAGGTTAGGTTTGAACTTAGTTTGAGGGAGTAAGTTTAGGGCTACTGTTAGTTTTCGGTTCAGTGTTACGGTTGGAGATAGCGTCAGGGTCAGGTTAGGGTTGGGGTTGAGCTTCAGGTGTCCGCCTAGGGTTAGGGTTAGGTCTATGGTTTGAGTTAGGCTTCAGGTTAGTTTAGCTTTGAACTTAATTTGAGGGAGTCAGTTTAGGGCTACTGTTAGTTTTCGGGTATCTGTAATGGTTGGAGTTACAGTCAGGGCCATTTTAGGGTTGGGGTTGAGCTTTAGGTGTCCGCCACGGGTTAGGGTTAGGTCTATGGTCTGAGTTAGGCTTCAGGTTAGGTTAGGTTTGAACTTAGTTTGAGGGAGTAAGTTTAGGGCTACTGTTAGTTTTCGGTTCAGTGTTACGGTTGGAGATAGCTTCAGGGTCAGGTTAGGGTTTGGGTTGAGCTTCAGGTGTCCGCCTAGGGTTAGGGTTAGGTCTATGGTTTGAGTTAGGCTTCAGGTTAGTTTAGCTTTGAACTTAATTTGAGGGAGTCAGTTTAGGGCTACTGTTAGTTTTCGGTTAACTGTTACGGTTGGAGTAAGCGTCAGGGTCAGGTTAGGTTTGGGGTTGAGCTTAAGTTGTCCGCCTAGGGTTAGGGTTAGGTGTATGTTTTGATTTAGGCCTCAGGTTAGGTTAGGTTTGAACTTAGTTTGAGGGAGTAAGTTTAGGGCTACTGTTATATTTCGGGTATCTGTAATGGTTGGAGTTACAGTCAGGGCCATTTTAGGGTTGGGGTTGAGCTTTAGGTGTCCGCCACGGGTTAGGGTTAGGTCTATGGTCTGAGTTAGGCTTCAGGTTAGGTTAGGTTTGAACTTAGTTTGAGGGAGTAAGTTGAGGGCGATTGTTAGTTTTCGGGTAACTGTTATGGTTGGAGTTAGCGTCAGGGCCAGGTTAGGGTTGGGGTTGAGCTTAAGGTGTCCGCCTAGGGTTAGGGTTAGGTCTATGGTTTGAGTTAGGCTTCAGGTTAGGTTAGGTTTGAACTTAGTTTGAGGGAGTAAGTTTAGGGCTACTGTTAGTTTTCGGTTCAGTGTTACGGTTGGAGATAGCGTCAGGGTCAGGTTAGGGTTCGGTTGAGCTTCAGGTGTCCGCCTAGGGTTAGGATTAGGTCTATGGTTTGAGTTAGGCTTCAGGTTAGGTTAGGTTTGAACTTAGTTTGAGGGAGTAAGTTTAGGGTTACTGTTAGTTATGGGTTCAGTGATACGGTTGGAGTTAGCGTGAGGGTCAGGTTAAGGTTGGGGTTCAGCTTAAGGTGTCCGCCTAGGGTTAGGGTTAGGTGTATGGTTTGATTTAGGCTTCAGGTTAGGTTAGGTTTGAACTTAGTTTGAGGGAGTAAGTTTAGGGCGATTGTTAGTTTTCGGGTAACTGTTATGGTTGGAGTTAGCGTCAGGGCCAGGTTAGGGTTGGGGTTGAGCTTAAGGTGTCCGCCTAGGGTTAGGGGTAGGTCTATGGTTTGAGTTAGGCTTCAGGTTAGGTTAGGTTTGAACTTAGTTTGAGGGAGTAAGTTTAGGGCTACTGTTAGTTTTCGGTTCAGTGTTACGGTTGGAGATAGCGTCAGGGTCAGGTTAGGGTTGGGGTTGAGCTTCAGGTGTCCACCTAGGGTTAGGGTTAGGTCTATGGTTTGAGTTAGGCTTCAGGTTAGTTTAGCTTTGAACTTAATTTGAGGGAGTCAGTTTAGGGCTACTGTTAGTTTTCAGTTAACTGTTACTGTTGGAGTAAGCGTCAGGGTCAGGTTAGGTTTGGGGTTGAGCTTAAGGTGTCCGCCTAGGGTTAGGGTTAGGTGTATGGTTTGATTTAGGCTTCAGGTTAGGTTAGGTTTGAACTTAGTTTGAGGGAGTAAGTTTAGGGCTACTGTTAGTTTTCGTTTAACTGTTATGGTTGGAGTAAGCGTCAGGGTCAGGTTAGGGTGGGGGTTAAGCATAAGGTGTCCGCCTAGTGTTAGGGTTAGGTCTACGGTTTCATTTAGGCTTCAGGTTAGGTTAGGATTGAACTTAGTTTGAGGGAGTAAGTTTAGGGCTACTGTTAGTTTTCGGTTCAGTGTTACGGTTGGATTTAGCCTCAGGGTCAGGTTAGGGTTGGTGTTAAGCTTAAGGTGTCCGCCTAGGGTTAGGGTTAGGTGTATGGTTTGATTTAGGCTTCAGGTTAGGTTAGGTTTGAACTTAGTTTGAGGGAGTAAGTTTAGGGCTACTGTTATTTTTCGGGTATCTGTAATGGTTGGAGTTACAGTCAGGGCCATTTTAGGGTTGGGGTTGAGCTTTAGGTGTCCGCCACGGGTTAGGGTTAGGTCTATGGTCTGAGTTAGGCTTCAGGTTAGGTTAGGTTTGAACTTCGTTTGAGGGAGTAAGTTTAGGGCTACTGTTAGTTTTCGGTTCAGTGTTACGGTTGGATTTAGCCTCAGGGTCAGGTTAGGGTTGGTGTTAAGCTTAAGGTGTCCGCCTAGGGTTAGGGTTAGGTCTATTGTTTGAGTTAGGCTTCAGGTTAGGTTAGGTTTGAACTTAGTTTGAGGGAGTAAGTTTAGGGCTACTGTTAGTTTTCGGTTCAGTGTTACGGTTGGAGATAGCGTGAGGGTCAGGTTAGAGTTGGGGTTGAGCTTCAGGTGTCCGCCTAGGGTTAGGGTTAGGGGTATGGTTTGAGTTAGGCTTCAGGTTAGGTTAGGTTTGAAATTAGTTTGAGGGAGTAAGTTTAGGGCTAGTGTTAGTTTTCGGTTCAGTGTTATGGTTGGAGTTAGCGTGAGGGTCAGGTTAGGGTTGGGGTTGAGCTTAAGGTGTCCGCCTAGGGTTAGGGTTAGGTGTATGGTTTGATTTAGGCTTCAGGTTAGGTTAGGTTTGAACTTAGTTTGAGGGGGTAAGTTTAGGGCTACTGTTAGTTTTCGGTTCAGTGTTACGGTTGGAGATAGCTTCATGGTTAGGTTAGGGTTGGGCTTGAACTTCAGGTGTCCGCCTAGGGTTAGGGTTAGGTCTAAGGTTTGAGTTAGGCTTCAGGTTAGTTTAGCTTTGAACTTAATTTGAGGGAGTCAGTTTAGGGCTACTGTTAGTTTTCGGTTAACTGTTACGGTTGGAGTAAGCGTCAGGGTCAGGTTAGGTTTGGGGTTGAGCTTAAGGTGTCCGCCTAGGGTTAGGGTTAGGTGTATGGTTTGATTTAGGCTTCAGGTTAGGTTAGGTTTGAACTTAGTTTGAGGGAGTAAGTTTAGGGCTACTGTTAGTTTTCGTTTAACTGTTACGGTTGGAGTAAGCGTCAGGGTCAGGTTAGGGTGGGGGTTAAGCATAAGGTGTCCGCCTAGGGTTAGGGTTAGGTCTATGGTTTCATTTAGGCTTCAGGTTAGGTTAGGATTGAACTTAGTTTGAGGGAGTCAGTTTAGGGCTACTGTTAGTTTTCGGTTCAGTGTTACGCTTGGATTTAGCCTGAGGGTCAGGTTAGGGTTGGGGTTAAGCTTAAGGTGTCCGCCTAGGGTTAGGGTTAGGTCTATCGTTTGAGTTAGGCTTCAGGTTAGGTTAGGTTTGAACTTAGTTTGAGGGAGTAAGTTTAGGGCTACTGTTAGTTTTCGGTTCAGTGTTACGGTTGGAGTTAGCGTGAGGGTCAGGTTAGGGTTGGGGTTGGGCTTAAGGTGTCCGCCTAGGGTTAGGGTTAGTTGTATGGTTTGATTTAGGCTTCAGGTTAGGTTAGGTTTGAACTTAGTTTGAGGTAGTAAGTTTAGGGCTACTGTTTGTTTTCGGTTCAGTGTTTGGGTTGCAGTTAGCGTGAGGGTCATTTTAGGGTTGGGGTTGAGCTTAAGGTGTCCGTCTAGGGTTAGGGTTAGGTGTATGGTTTGATTTAGGCTTCAGGTTAGGTTAGGTTTGAACTTAGTTTGAGGGAGTAAGTTTAAGGCTACTGTTATTTTTCGGGTATCTGTAATGGTTGGAGTTACAGTCAGGGACATTTTAGGGTTGGGGTTGAGCTTTAGGTGTCCGCCACGGGTTAGGGTTAGGTCTGTGGTTTGAGTTAGGCTTCAGGTTAGGTTAGGTTTGAACTTAGTTTGAGGGAGTAAGTTTAGGGCGACTGTTAGTTTCGGGTAATTGTTATGGTTGGAGTTAGCGTAAGGGCCAGGTTAGGGTTGGGTTTGAGCTTAAGGTGTCCACCTACGGTTAGGGTTAGGTCTATGGTTTGAGTTAGGCTTCAGGTTAGGTTAGGTTTGAACTTAGTTTGAGGGAGTAAGTTTAGGGCTACTGTTAGTTTTAGGTTCAGTGTTACGTTTGGACATAGCGTCAGGGTCAGGTTAGAGTTGGGGTTGAGCTTCAGGTGTCGGCCTAGGGTTAGGCTTAGGGGTATGGTTTGAGTTAGGCTTCAGGTTAGGTTAGGTTTGAAATTAGTTTGAGGGAGTAAGTTTAGGGCTAATGTTAGTTTTCGGTTCAGTGTTATGGTTGGACTTATCGTGAGGGTCAGGTTAGGGTTGGGGTTGAGCTTAAGGTGTCCGCCTAGGGTTAGGGTTAGGTGTATGGTTTGATTTAGGCTTCAGGTTAGTTTAGGTTTGAACTTAGTTTGAGGGGGTAAGTTTAGGGCTACTGTTAGTTTTCGGTTCAGTGTTACGGTTGGAGATAGCGTCAGGGTTAGGTTAGGGTTGGGCTTGAACTTCAGGTGTCCGCCTAGGGTTAGGGTTAGGTCTAAGGTTTGAGTTAGGCTTCAGGTTAGGTTAGGTTTGAAATTAGTTTGAGGGAGTAAGTTAAGGGCTACTGTTAGTTTTCTGTTCAGTGTTACGGTTGGAGTTAGCGTCAGGGTCAGGTTAGTGTTGGGGTTGAGCTTAAGGTGTCCGCCTTTTGTTAGAGTTAGGTGTATGGTTTGATTTAGGCTTCAGGTTAGGTTAGGTTTGAACTTAGTTTGAGGGAGTAAGTTTAGGGCGACTGTTAGTTTTCGGGTATTTGTAATGGTTGGAGTTAGCGTCAGGGCCAGGTTAGGGTTGGGGTTGAGCTTAAGGTGTCCGCCTAGGGTTAGGGTTAGGTCTATGGTTTGAGTTAGGCTTCAGGTTAGGTTAGGTTTGAACTTAGTTTGAGGGAGTAAGTTTAGGGCTACTGTTAGTTTTCGGTTCAGTGTTACGGTTGGAGATAGCGTCAGGGTCAGGTTAGGGTTGGGGTTGAGCTTCAGGTGTCCGCCTAGGGTTAGGGTTAGGTCTATGGTTTGAGTTAGGCTTCAGGTTAGGTTAGGTTTGAAATTAGTTTGAGGGAGTAAGTTTAGGGCGACTGTTAGTTTTCTGGTAACTGTTATGGTTGGAGTTAGCGTCAGGGCCAGGTTAGGGTTGGGGTTGAGCTTAAGGTGTCCGCCTAGGGTTAGGGTTAGGTCTAAGGTTTGAGTTAGGCTTCAGGTTAGGTTAGGTTTGAAATTAGTTTGAGGGAGTAAGTTAAGGTCTCCTGTTAGTTTTCGGTTCAGTGTTACGGTTGGATTTAGCCTCAGGGTCAGGTTAGGGTTGGTGTTAAGCTTAAGGTGTCCGCCTAGGGTTAGGGTTAGGTCTATTGTTTGAGTTAGGATTCAGGTTAGGTTAGGTTTGAACTTAGTTTGAGGGAGTAAGTTTAGGGCTACTGTTAGTTTTCGGTTCAGTGTTAAGGTTGGAGTTAGCGTGAGGGTCAGGTTAGGGTTGGGGTTGGGCTTAAGGTGTCCGCCTAGGGTTAGGATTAGGTGTATGGTTTGATTTAGGCTTCAGGTTAGGTTAGGTTTGAACTTAGTTTGAGGTAGTAAGTTTAGGGCTATTGTTTGTTTTCAGTTCAGTGTTTGGGTTGCAGTTAGCGTGAGGGTCATTTTAGGGTTGGGGTTGAGCTTAAGGTGTCCGTCTAGGGTTAGGGTTAGGTGTATGGTTTGATTTAGGCTTCAGGTTAGGTTAGGTTTGAACTTAGTTTGAGGGAGTAAGTTTAGGGCTACTGTTATTTTTCGGGTATCTGTAATGGTTGGAGTTACAGTCAGGGCCATTTTAGGGTTGGGGTTGAGCTTTAGTTGTCCGCCACGGGTTAGGGTTAGGTCTATGGTTTGAGTTAGGCTTCAGTTTAGGTTAGGTTTGAACTTAGTTTGAGGGAGTAAGTTTAGGGCTACTGTTAGTTTTCGGTTCAGTGTTACGTTTGGAGATAGCGTCAGGGTCAGGTTAGGGTTGGGGTTGAGCTTTAGGTGTCCGCCTAGGGTTAGGGTTAGGTCTATGGTTTGATTTAGGCTTCAGGTTAGGTTAGGTTTGAACTTAGTTTGAGGGAGTAAGTTTAGGGCTACTGTTAGTTTTCGGTTCAGTGTTACGTTTGGAGATAGCGTCAGGGTCAGGTTAGGGTTGGGGTTGAGCTTCAGGTGTCCGCCTAGGGTTATGGTTAGGTCTATGGTTTGAGTTAGGCTTCAGGTTAGGTTAGGTTTGAACTTAGTTTGAGGGAGTAAGTTTAGGGCGACTGTTAGTTTTCGGGTAATTGTTATGGTTGTAGTTAGCCTAAGGGCCAGGTTAGGGTTGGGGTTGAGCTTAAGGTGTCCGCCTAGGGTTAGGGTTAGGTCTATGGTTTGAGTTTGGCTTCAGGTTCGGTTAAGTTTGAACTTAGTTTGAGGGAGTAAGTTTAGGGCTACTGTTAGTTTTCGGTTCAGTGTTACGGTTGGAGATAGCGTCAGGGTCAGTTTAGAGTTAGGGTTGAGCTTCAGGTGTCCGCCTAGGGATAGGGTTAGGAGTATGGTTTGAGTTAAGCTTCTGGTTAGGTTAGGTTTGAAATTAGTTTGAGGGAGTGAGTTTAGGGCTAATGTTATTTTTTGGTTCAGTGTTATGGTTGGAGTTAGCGTGAGGGTCAGGTTAGGGTTGGGGTTGAGCTTAAGGTGTCCGCCTAGGGTTAGGGTTAGGTGTATGGTTTGATTTAGGCTTCAGGTTAGGTTAGGTTTGAACTTAGTTTGAAGGAGTAAGTTTAGGGCGACTGTTATTTTTCGGGTAACTGTTATGGTTGGAGTTAGCGTCAGGGCCAGGTTAGGATTGTGGTTGAGCTTAAGGTGTCCGCCTAGGGTTAGGGTTAGGTCTATGGTTTGAATTAGGCTTCAGGTTAGGTTAGGTTTGAACTTAGTTTGAGGGAGTAAGTTTAGGGCTACTGTTAGTTTTCGGTTCAGTGTTACGGTTGGAGATAGCGTTAGGGTCAGGTTAGGGTTGGGGTTAAGCTTAAGGTGTCCGCCTAGGGTTAGGGTTAGGTCTATGGTTTGAGTTAGGCTTCAGGTTAGGTTAGGTTTGAACTTAGTTTGAGGGAGTCAGTTTAGGGCTACTGTTAGTTTTCGGTTAACTGTTACGGTTGGAGTAAGCGTCAGGGTCAGGTTAGGATTGGGGTTGAGCTTAAGGTGTCCGCCTAGGGTTAGGGTTAGGTGTATGGTTTGATTTAGGCTTCAGGTTAGGTTAGGTTTGAACTTAGTTTGAGGGAGAAAGTTTAGGGCTACTGTTAGTTTTCGTTTAACTGTTACGGTTGGAGTAAGGTCAGGGACAGGTTAGGGTGGGGGTTAAGCATAAGGTGTCCGCCTAGGGTTAGGGTTAGGTCTATGGTTTCATTTAGGCTTTAGGTTAGGTTAGGATTGAACTTAGTTTGAGGGAGTAAGTTTAGGGCTACTGTTAGTTTTCGGTTCAGTGTTACGTTTGGATTTAGCCTCAGGGTCAGGTTAGGGTTGGGGTTAAGCTTAAGGTGTCCGCCTAGGGTTAGGGTTAGGTCTATTGTTTGAGTTAGGCTTCAGGATAGGTTAGGTTTGAACTTAGTTTGAGGGAGTAAGTTTAGGGCTACTGTTTGTTTTCGGTTCAGTGTTTCGGTTGGAGTTAGCGTGAGGGTCATTTTAGGGTTGGGGTTGAGCTTAAGGTGTCCGTCTAGGGTTAGGGTTAGGTGTATGGTTTGATTTAGGCTTCAGGTTAGGTTAGGTTTGAACTTAGTTTTAGGGAGTAAGTTTAGGGCGACTGTTAGTTTTCGGGTAATTGTTATGGTTGGAGTTAGCGTCAGGGCCAGGTTAGGTTTGGGGTTGAGCTTAAGGTGTCCGCCTAGGGTTAGGGTTAGGTCTATGGTTTGAGTTAGGCTTCAGGTTAGGTTAGGTTTGAACTTAGTTTGAGGGAGTAAGTTTAGGGCTACTGTTAGTTTTCGGTTCAGTGTTACGGTTGGAGATAGCGTCAGGGTCAGGTTAGGGTTCGGTTGAGCTTCAGGTGTCGGCCTAGGGTTAGGATTAGGTCTATGGTTTGAGTTAGGCTTCAGGTTAGGTTAGGTTTGAACTTAGTTTGAGGGAGTAAATTTAGGGTTACTGTTAGTTATGGGTTCAGTGTTAAGGTTGGAGTTAGCGTGAGGGTCAGGTTAGGGTTGGGGTTGAACTTAAGGTGTCCGCCTAGGGTTAGGGTTAGGTCTATGGTTTGAGTTAGGCTTCAGGTTAGGTTAGGTTTGAACTTAGTTTGAGGGAGTAAGTTTAGGGCTACTGTTAGTTTTCGGTTCAGTGTTATGGTTGGAGATAGCGTCAGGGGCAGGTTAGGGTTGGGGTTGAGCTTCAGGTGTCCGCCTAGGGTTAGGGTTAGGTCTATGGTTTGAGTTAGGCTTCATTTTAGGTTAGGTTTGAAATTACTTTGAGGGAGTAAGTTTAGGGCTAATGTTAGTTTTCGGTTCAGTGTTATGGTTGGAGTTAGCGTGAGGGTCAGCTTAGGGTTGGGGTTGAGCTTAAGGTGTCCGCCTAGGGTTAGGGTTAGGTCTATGGTTTGAGTTAGGCTTCATGTTAGGTTAGGATTGAACTTAGTTTGAGGGAGTAAGTTTAGGGCTACTGTTAGTTTTCGGTTCAGTGATACGGTTGGAGATAGCGTCAGGGTCAGGTTAGGGTTGGGGTTGAGCTTCAGGTGTCCGCCTAAGGTTAGGGTTAGGTCTATAGTTTTAGTTAGGCTTCAGGCTAGGTTAGCTATGAACTTAGTTTGAGGGAGTCAGTTTAGGGCTACTGTTTGTTTTCGGTTAACTGTTACGGTTGGAGTAAGCGTCAGGTTCAGGTTAGGTTTGGGGTTGAGCTTAAGGTGTCCGCCTAGGGTTAGGGTTAGGTGTATGGTTTGATTTAGGCTTCAGGTTAGGTTAGGATTGAACTTAGTTTGAGGGAGTATGTTTAGGGCTACTGTTAGTTTTCGGTTCAGTGTTACGGTTGGATTTAGCCTCAGAGTCAGGTTAGGGTTGGGGTTAAGCTTAAGGTGTCCGCCTAGGGTTAGGGTTAGGTCTATTGTTTGAGTTAGGCTTCAGGTTAGGTTAGGTTTGAACTTAGTTTGAGGGAGTAAGTTTAGGGCTACTGTTAGTTTTCTGTTCAGTGTTACGGTTGGAGTTAGCGTGAGGGTCAGGTTAGGGTTGGGGTTGGGCTTAAGGTGTCCGCCTAGGGTTAGGGTTAGGTGTATGGTTTGATTTAGGCTTCAGGTTAGGTTAGGTTTGAACTTAGTTTGAGGGAGTAAGTTTAGGGCGATTGTTAGTTTTCGGGTAACTGTTATGGTTGGAGTTAGCATCAGGGCCAGGTTAGGGTTGGGGTTGAGCTTAAGGTGTCCGCCTAGGGTTAGGGGTAGGTCTATGGTTTGAGTTAGGCTTCAGGTTAGGTTAGGTTTGAACTTAGTTTGAGGGAGTAAGTTTAGGGCTACTGTTAGTTTTCGGTTCAGTGTTACGGTTGGAGATAGCGTCAGGGTCAGGTTAGGGTTGGGGTTGAGCTTCAGGTGTCCGCCTAGGGTTAGGGTTAGGTCTATGGTTTGAGTTAGGCTTCAGGTTAGTTTAGCTTTGAACTTAATTTGAGGGAGTCAGTTTAGGGCTACTGTTAGTTTTCGGGTATCTGTAATGGTTGGAGTTACAGTCAGGGCCATTTTAGGGTTGAGGTTGAGCTTTAGGTGTCCGCCACGGGTTAGGGTTAGGTCTATGGTCTGAGTTAGGCTTCAGGTTAGGTTAGGTTTGAACTTAGTTTGAGGGAGTAAGTTTAGGGCGACTGTTAGTTTTCGGGTAATTGTTATGGTTGGAGTTAGCGTCAGGGCCAGGTTAGGATTGGGGTTGAGCTTAAGGTGTCCGCCTAGGGTTAGGGTTAGGTCTATGGTTTGAGTTAGGCTTCAGGTTAGGTTAGGTTTGAACTTAGTTTGAGGGAGTAAGTTTAGGGCTACTGTTAGTTTTCGGTTCAGTGTTACGGTTGGAGATAGCGTCAGGGTCAGGTTAGGGTTGGGGTTGAGCTTCAGGTGTCCGCCTAGGGTTAGGGTTAGGTCTATGGTTTGAGTTAGGCTTCAGGTTAGTTTAGATTTGAACTTAATTTGAGGGAGTCAGTTTAGGGCTACTGTTAGTTTTCGGTTAACTGTTACGGTTGGATTAAGCGTCAGGGTCAGGTTAGGTTTGGGGTTGAGCTTAAGTTGTCCGCCTAGGGTTAGGGTTAGGTGTATGGTTTGATTTAGGCTTCAGGTTAGGTTAGGTTTGAACTTAGTTTGAGGGAGTAAGTTTAGGGCTACTGTTATTTTTCGGGTATCTGTAATGGTTGGAGTTACAGTCAGGGCCATTTTAGGGTTGGGGTTGAGCTTTAGGTGTCCGCCACGGGTTAGGGTTAGGTCTATGGTCTGAGTTAGGCTTCAGGTTAGGTTAGGTTTGAACTTAGTTTGAGGGAGTAAGTTGAGGGCGATTGTTAGTTTTCGGGTAACTGTTATGGTTGGAGTTAGCGTCAGGGCCAGGTTAGGGTTGGGGTTGAGCTTAAGGTGTCCGCCTCGGGTTAGGGTTAGGTCTATGGTTTGAGTTAGGCTTCAGGTTAGGTTAGGTTTGAACTTACTTTGAGGGAGTAAGTTTAGTGCTACTGTTAGTTTTCGGTTCAGTGTTACGGTTGGAGATAGCGTCAGGGTCAGGTTAGGGTTCGGTTGAGCTTCAGGTGTCCGCCTAGGGTTAGGATTAGGTCTATGGTTTGAGTTAGGCTTCGGGTTAGGTTAGGTTTGAACTTAGTTTGAGGGAGTAAGTTTAGGGTTACTGTTAGTTATGGGTTCAGTGATACGGTTGGAGTTAGCGTGAGGGTCAGGTTAGGGTTGGGGTTCAGCTTAAGGTGTCCGCCTAGGGTTAGGGTTAGGTGTATGGTTTGATTTAGGCTTCAGGTTAGGTTAGGTTTGAACTTAGTTTGAGGGAGTAAGTTTAGGGCTACTGTTATTTTTCGGGTATCTGTAATGGTTGGAGTTACAGTCAGGGCCATTTTAGGGTTGGGGTTTAGCTTTAGGTGTCCGCCACGGGTTAGGGTTAGGTCTGTGGTTTGAGTTAGGCTTCAGGTTAGGTTAGGTTTGAACTTAGTTTGAGGGAGTAAGTTTAGGGCGACTGTTAGTTTTCGGGTAATTGTTATGGTTGGAGTTAGCGTAAGGGCCAGGTTAGGGTTGGGTTTGAGCTTAAGGTGTCCACCTACGGTTAGGGTTAGGTCTATGGTTTGAGTTAGGCTTCAGGTTAGGTTAGGTTTGAACTTAGTTTGAGGGAGTAAGTTTAGGGCTACTGTTAGTTTTCGGTTCAGTGTTACGTTTGGAGATAGCGTCAGGGTCAGGTTAGAGTTGGGGTTGAGCTTCAGGTGTCGGCCTAGGGTTAGGGTTAGGGGTATGGTTTGAGTTAGGCTTCAGGTTAGGTTAGGTTTGAAATTAGTTTGAGGGAGTAAGTTTAGGGCTAATGTTAGTTTTCGGTTCAGTGTTATGGTTGGACTTAGCGTGAGGTTCAGGTTAGGGTTGGGGTTGAGCTTAAGGTGTCCGCCTAGGGTTAGGGTTAGGTGTATGGTTTGATTTAGGCTTCAGGTTAGTTTAGGTTTGAACTTAGTTTGAGGGGGTAAGTTTAGGGCTACTGTTAGTTTTCGGTTCAGTGTTACGGTTGGAGATAGCGTCAGGGTTAGGTTAGGGTTGGGCTTGAACTTCAGGTGTCCGCCTAGGGTTAGGGTTAGGTCTAAGGTTTGAGTTAGGCTTCAGGTTAGGTTAGGTTTGAAATTAGTTTGAGGGAGTAAGATAAGGGCTACTGTTAGTTTTCTGTTCAGTGTTACGGTTGGAGTTAGCGTCAGGGTCAGGTTAGGGTTGGGGTTGAGCTTAAGGTGTCCGCCTTTTGTTAGAGTTAGGTGTATGGTTTGATTTAGGCTTCAGGTTAGGTTAGGTTTGAACTTAGTTTGAGGGAGTAAGTTTAGGGCGACTGTTAGTTTTCGGGTATTTGTTATGGTTGGAGTTAGCGTCAGGGCCAGGTTAGGGTTGGGGTTGAGCTTAAGGTGTCCGCCTAGGGTTAGGGTTAGGTCTAAGGTTTGAGTTAGGCTTCAGGTTAGGTTAGGTATGAAATTAGTTTGAGGGAGTAAGTTAAGGGCTCCTGTTAGTTTTCGGTTCAGTGTTACGGTTGGATTTAGCCTCAGGGTCAGGTTAGGGTTGGTGTTAAGCTTAAGGTGTCCGCCTAGGGTTAGGGTTAGGTCTATTGTTTGAGTTAGGATTCAGGTTAGGTTAGGTTTGAACTTAGTTTGAGGGAGTAAGTTTAGGGCTACTGTTAGTTTTCGGTTCAGTGTTAAGGTTGGAGTTAGCGTGAGGGTCAGGTTAGGGTTGGGGTTGGGCTTAAGGTGTCCGCCTAGGTTTAGGATTAGGTGTATGGTTTGATTTAGGCTTCAGGTTAGGTTAGGTTTGAACTTAGTTTGAGGTAGTAAGTTTAGGGCTACTGTTGTTTTCAGTTCAGTGTTTGGGTTGCAGTTAGCGTGAGGGTCATTTTAGGGTTGGGGTTGAGCTTAAGGTGTCCGTCTAGGGTTAGGGTTAGGTGTATGGTTTGATTTAGGCTTCAGGTTAGGTTAGGTTTGAACTTAGTTTGAGGGAGTAAGTTTAGGGCTACTGTTATTTTTCGGGTATCTGTAATGGTTGGAGTTACAGTCAGGGCCATTTTAGGGTTGGGGTTGAGCTTTAGGTGTCCGCCACGGGTTAGGGTTAGGTCTATGGTTTGCGTTAGGCTTCAGTTTAGGTTAGGTTTGAACTTAGTTTGAGGGAGTAAGTTTAGGGCTACTGTTAGTTTTCGGTTCAGTGTTACGTTTGGAGATAGCGTCAGGGTCAGGTTAGGGTTGGGGTTGAGCTTTAGGTGTCCGCCTAGGGTTAGGGTTAGGTCTATGGTTTGATTTAGGCTTCAGGTTAGGTTAGGTTTGAACTTAGCTTGAGGGAGTAAGTTTAGGGCTACTGTTAGTTTTCGGTTCAGTGTTACGTTTGGAGATAGCGTCAGGGTCAGGTTAGGGTTGGGGTTGAGCTTCAGGTGTCCGCCTAGGGTTATGGTTAGGTCTATGGTTTGAGTTAGGCTTCAGGTTAGGTTAGGTTTGAACTTAGTTTGAGGGAGTAATTTTAGGGCGACTGTTAGTTTTCGGGTAATTGTTATGGTTGTAGTTAGCCTAAGGGCCAGGTTAGGGTTGGGGTTGAGCTTAAGGTGTCCGCCTAGGGTTAGGGTTAGGTCTATGGTTTGAGTTTGGCTTCAGGTTCGGTTAAGTTTGAACTTAGTTTGAGGGAGTAAGTTTAGGGCTACTGTTAGTTTTCGGTTCAGTGTTACGGTTGGAGATAGCGTCAGGGTCAGGTTAGAGTTGGGGTTGAGCTTCAGGTGTCCGCCTAGGGATAGGGTTAGGAGTATGGTTTGAGTTAAGCTTCTGGTTAGGTTAGGTTTGAAATTAGTTTGAGGGAGTAAGTTTAGGGCTAATGTTATTTTTTGGTTCAGTGTTATGGTTGGAGTTAGCGTGAGGGTCAGGTTAGGGTTGGGGTTGAGCTTAAGGTGTCCGCCTAGGGTTAGGGTTAGGTGTATGGTTTGATTTAGGCTTCAGGTTAGGTTAGGATTGAACTTAGTTTGAGGGAGTATGTTTAGGGCTACTGTTAGTTTTCGGTTCAGTGTTACGGTTGGATTTAGCCTCAGAGTCAGGTTAGGGTTGGGGTTAAGCTTAAGGTGTCCGCCTAGGGTTAGGGTTAGGTCTATTGTTTGAGTTAGGCTTCAGGTTAGGTTAGGTTTGAACTTAGTTTGAGGGAGTAAGTTTAGGGCTACTGTTAGTTTTCGGTTCAGTGTTACGGTTGGAGTTAGCGTGAGGGTCAGGTTAGGGTTGGGGTTGGGCTTAAGGTGTCCGCCTAGGGTTAGGGTTAGGTGTATGGTTTGATTTAGGCTTCAGGTTAGGTTAGGTTTGAACTTAGTTTGAGGGAGTAAGTTTAGGGCGATTGTTAGTTTTCGGGTAACTGTTATGGTTGGAGTTAGCATCAGGGCCAGGTTAGGGTTGGGGTTGAGCTTAAGGTGTCCGCCTAGGGTTAGGGGTAGGTCTATGGTTTGAGTTAGGCTTCAGGTTAGGTTAGGTTTGAACTTAGTTTGAGGGAGTAAGTTTAGGGCTACTGTTAGTTTTCGGTTCAGTGTTACGGTTGGAGATAGCGTCAGGGTCAGGTTAGGGTTGGGGTTGAGCTTCAGGTGTCCGCCTAGGGTTAGGGTTAGGTCTATGGTTTGAGTTAGGCTTCAGGTTAGTTTAGCTTTGAACTTAATTTGAGGGAGTCAGTTTAGGGCTACTGTTAGTTTTCGGGTATCTGTAATGGTTGGAGTTACAGTCAGGGCCATTTTAGGGTTGAGGTTGAGCTTTAGGTGTCCGCCACGGGTTAGGGTTAGGTCTATGGTCTGAGTTAGGCTTCAGGTTAGGTTAGGTTTGAACTTAGTTTGAGGGAGTAAGTTTAGGGCGACTGTTAGTTTTCGGGTAATTGTTATGGTTGGAGTTAGCGTCAGGGCCAGGTTAGGATTGGGGTTGAGCTTAAGGTGTCCGCCTAGGGTTAGGGTTAGGTCTATGGTTTGAGTTAGGCTTCAGGTTAGGTTAGGTTTGAACTTAGTTTGAGGGAGTAAGTTTAGGGCTACTGTTAGTTTTCGGTTCAGTGTTACGGTTGGAGATAGCGTCAGGGTCAGGTTAGGGTTGGGGTTGAGCTTCAGGTGTCCGCCTAGGGTTAGGGTTAGGTCTATGGTTTGAGTTAGGCTTCAGGTTAGTTTAGATTTGAACTTAATTTGAGGGAGTCAGTTTAGGGCTACTGTTAGTTTTCGGTTAACTGTTACGGTTGGATTAAGCGTCAGGGTCAGGTTAGGTTTGGGGTTGAGCTTAAGTTGTCCGCCTAGGGTTAGGGTTAGGTGTATGGTTTGATTTAGGCTTCAGGTTAGGTTAGGTTTGAACTTAGTTTGAGGGAGTAAGTTTAGGGCTACTGTTATTTTTCGGGTATCTGTAATGGTTGGAGTTACAGTCAGGGCCATTTTAGGGTTGGGGTTGAGCTTTAGGTGTCCGCCGCGGGTTAGGGTTAGGTCTATGGTCTGAGTTAGGCTTCAGGTTAGGTTAGGTTTGAACTTAGTTTGAGGGAGTAAGTTGAGGGCGATTGTTAGTTTTCGGGTAACTGTTATGGTTGGAGTTAGCGTCAGGGCCAGGTTAGGGTTGGGGTTGAGCTTAAGGTGTCCGCCTCGGGTTAGGGTTAGGTCTATGGTTTGAGTTAGGCTTCAGGTTAGGTTAGGTTTGAACTTACTTTGAGGGAGTAAGTTTAGGGCTACTGTTAGTTTTCGGTTCAGTGTTACGGTTGGAGATAGCGTCAGGGTCAGGTTAGGGTTCGGTTGAGCTTCAGGTGTCCGCCTAGGGTTAGGATTAGGTCTATGGTTTGAGTTAGGCTTCGGGTTAGGTTAGGTTTGAACTTAGTTTGAGGGAGTAAGTTTAGGGTTACTGTTAGTTATGGGTTCAGTGATACGGTTGGAGTTAGCGTGAGGGTCAGGTTAGGGTTGGGGTTCAGCTTAAGGTGTCCGCCTAGGGTTAGGGTTAGGTGTATGGTTTGATTTAGGCTTCAGGTTAGGTTAGGTTTGAACTTAGTTTGAGGGAGTAAGTTTAGGGCTACTGTTATTTTTCGGGTATCTGTAATGGTTGGAGTTACAGTCAGGGCCATTTTAGGGTTGGGGTTTAGCTTTAGGTGTCCGCCACGGGTTAGGGTTAGGTCTGTGGTTTGAGTTAGGCTTCAGGTTAGGTTAGGTTTGAACTTAGTTTGAGGGAGTAAGTTTAGGGCGACTGTTAGTTTTCGGGTAATTGTTATGGTTGGAGTTAGCGTAAGGGCCAGGTTAGGGTTGGGTTTGAGCTTAAGGTGTCCACCTACGGTTAGGGTTAGGTCTATGGTTTGAGTTAGGCTTCAGGTTAGGTTAGGTTTGAACTTAGTTTGAGGGAGTAAGTTTAGGGCTACTGTTAGTTTTCGGTTCAGTGTTACGTTTGGAGATAGCGTCAGGGTCAGGTTAGAGTTGGGGTTGAGCTTCAGGTGTCGGCCTAGGGTTAGGGTTAGGGGTATGGTTTGAGTTAGGCTTCAGGTTAGGTTAGGTTTGAAATTAGTTTGAGGGAGTAAGTTTAGGGCTAATGTTAGTTTTCGGTTCAGTGTTATGGTTGGACTTAGCGTGAGGGTCAGGTTAGGGTTGGGGTTGAGCTTAAGGTGTCCGCCTAGGGTTAGGGTTAGGTGTATGGTTTGATTTAGGCTTCAGGTTAGTTTAGGTTTGAACTTAGTTTGAGGGGGTAAGTTTAGGGCTACTGTTAGTTTTCGGTTCAGTGTTACGGTTGGAGATAGCGTCAGGGTTAGGTTAGGGTTGGGCTTGAACTTCAGGTGTCCGCCTAGGGTTAGGGTTAGGTCTAAGGTTTGAGTTAGGCTTCAGGTTAGGTTAGGTTTGAAATTAGTTTGAGGGAGTAAGATAAGGGCTACTGTTAGTTTTCTGTTCAGTGTTAAGGTTGGAGTTAGCGTCAGGGTCAGGTTAGGGTTGGGGTTGAGCTTAAGGTGTCCGCCTTTTGTTAGAGTTAGGTGTATGGTTTGATTTAGGCTTCAGGTTAGGTTAGGTTTGAACTTAGTTTGAGGGAGTAAGTTTAGGGCGACTGTTAGTTTTCGGGTATTTGTTATGGTTGGAGTTAGCGTCAGGGCCAGGTTAGGGTTGGGGTTGAGCTTAAGGTGTCCGCCTAGGGTTAGGGTTAGGTCTAAGGTTTGAGTTAGGCTTCAGGTTAGGTTAGGTATGAAATTAGTTTGAGGGAGTAAGTTAAGGGCTCCTGTTAGTTTTCGGTTCAGTGTTACGGTTGGATTTAGCCTCAGGGTCAGGTTAGGGTTGGTGTTAAGCTTAAGGTGTCCGCCTAGGGTTAGGGTTAGGTCTATTGTTTGAGTTAGGATTCAGGTTAGGTTAGGTTTGAACTTAGTTTGAGGGAGTAAGTTTAGGGCTACTGTTAGTTTTCGGTTCAGTGTTAAGGTTGGAGTTAGCATGAGGGTCAGGTTAGGGTTGGGGTTGGGCTTAAGGTGTCCGCCTAGGTTTAGGATTAGGTGTATGGTTTGATTTAGGCTTCAGGTTAGGTTAGGTTTGAACTTAGTTTGAGGTAGTAAGTTTAGGGCTACTGTTGTTTTCAGTTCAGTGTTTGGGTTGCAGTTAGCGTGAGGGTCATTTTAGGGTTGGGGTTGAGCTTAAGGTGTCCGTCTAGGGTTAGGGTTAGGTGTATGGTTTGATTTAGGCTTCAGGTTAGGTTAGGTTTGAACTTAGTTTGAGGGAGTAAGTTTAGGGCTACTGTTATTTTTCGGGTATCTGTAATGGTTGGAGTTACAGTCAGGGCCATTTTAGGGTTGGGGTTGAGCTTTAGGTGTCCGCCACGGGTTAGGGTTAGGTCTATGGTTTGCGTTAGGCTTCAGTTTAGGTTAGGTTTGAACTTAGTTTGAGGGAGTAAGTTTAGGGCTACTGTTAGTTTTCGGTTCAGTGTTACGTTTGGAGATAGCGTCAGGGTCAGGTTAGGGTTGGGGTTGAGCTTTAGGTGTCCGCCTAGGGTTAGGGTTAGGTCTATGGTTTGATTTAGGCTTCAGGTTAGGTTAGGTTTGAACTTAGCTTGAGGGAGTAAGTTTAGGGCTACTGTTAGTTTTCGGTTCAGTGTTACGTTTGGAGATAGCGTCAGGGTCAGGTTAGGGTTGGGGTTGAGCTTCAGGTGTCCGCCTAGGGTTATGGTTAGGTCTATGGTTTGAGTTAGGCTTCAGGTTAGGTTAGGTTTGAACTTAGTTTGAGGGAGTAATTTTAGGGCGACTGTTAGTTTTCGGGTAATTGTTATGGTTGTAGTTAGCCTAAGGGCCAGGTTAGGGTTGGGGTTGAGCTTAAGGTGTCCGCCTAGGGTTAGGGTTAGGTCTATGGTTTGAGTTTGGCTTCAGGTTCGGTTAAGTTTGAACTTAGTTTGAGGGAGTAAGTTTAGGGCTACTGTTAGTTTTCGGTTCAGTGTTACGGTTGGAGATAGCGTCAGGGTCAGGTTAGAGTTGGGGTTGAGCTTCAGGTGTCCGCCTAGGGATAGGGTTAGGAGTATGGTTTGAGTTAAGCTTCTGGTTAGGTTAGGTTTGAAATTAGTTTGAGGGAGTAAGTTTAGGGCTAATGTTATTTTTTGGTTCAGTGTTATGGTTGGAGTTAGCGTGAGGGTCAGGTTAGGGTTGGGGTTGAGCTTAAGGTGTCCGCCTAGGGTTAGGGTTAGGTGTATGGTTTGAGTTAGGCTTCAGGTTAGGTTAGGTTTGAACTTAGTTTGAGGGAGTAAGTTTAGGGCGACTGTTAGTTTTCGGGTAACTGTTATGTTTGGAGTTAGCGTCAGGGCCAGGTTAGGATTGGGGTTGAGCTTAAGGTGTCCGCCTAGGGTTAGGGTTAGGTCTATGGTTTGAGTTAGGCTTCAGGTTAGGTTAGGTTTGAACTTAGTTTGAGGGAGTAAGTTTAGGGCTACTGTTAGTTTTCGGTTCAGTGTTACGGTTGGAGATAGCGTCAGGGTCAGGTTAGGGTTGGGGTTGAGCTTCAGGTGTCCGCCTAGGGTTAGGGTTAGGTCTATGGTTTGAGTTAGGCTTCAGGTTAGTTTAGCTTTGAACTTAATTTGAGGGAGTCAGTTTAGGGCTACTGTTAGTTTTCGGTTAACTGTTACGGTTGGAGTAAGCGTCAGGGTCAGGTTAGGTTTGGGGTTGAGCTTAAGTTGTCCGCCTAGGGGTAGGGTTAGGTGTATGGTTTGATTTAGGCTTCAGGTTAGGTTAGGTTTGAACTTAGTTTGAGGGAGTAAGTTTAGGGCTACTGTTATTTTTCGGGTATCTGTAATGGTTGGAGTTACAGTCAGGGCCATTTTAGGGTTGGGGTTGAGCTTTAGGTGTCCGCCACGGGTTAGGGTTAGGTCTATGGTCTGAGTTAGGCTTCAGGTTAGGTTAGGTTTGAACTTAGTTTGAGGGAGTAAGTTGAGGGCGATTGTTAGTTTTCGGGTAACTGTTATGGTTGGAGTTAGCGTCAGGGCCAGGTTAGGGTTGGGGTTGAGCTTAAGGTGTCCGCCTAGGGTTAGGGTTAGGTCTATGGTTTGAGTTAGGCTTCAGGTTAGGTTAGGTTTGAACTTAGTTTGAGGGAGTAAGTTTAGGGCTACTGTTAGTTTTCGGTTCAGTGTTACGGTTGGAGATAGCGTCAGGGTCAGGTTAGGGTTCGGTTGATCTTCAGGTGTCCGCCTAGGGTTAGGATTAGGTCTATGGTTTGAGTTAGGCTTCAGGTTAGGTTAGGTTTGAACTTAGTTTGAGGGAGTAAGTTTAGGGTTACTGTTAGTTATGGGTTCAGTGATACGGTTGGAGTTAGCGTGAGGGTCAGGTTAGGGTTGGGGTTCAGCTTAAGGTGTCCGCCTAGGGTTAGGGTTAGGTGTATGGTTTGATTTAGGCTTCAGGTTAGGTTAGGTTTGAACTTAGTTTGAGGGAGTAAGTTTAGGGCGATTGTTAGTTTTCGGGTAACTGTTATGGTTGGAGTTAGCGTCAGGGCCAGGTTAGGGTTGGGGTTGAGCTTAAGGTGTCCGCCTAGGGTTAGGGGTAGGTCTATGGTTTGAGTTAGGCTTCAGGTTAGGTTAGGTTTGAACTTAGTTTGAGGGAGTAAGTTTAGGGCTACTGTTAGTTTTCGGTTCAGTGTTACGGTTGGAGATAGCGTCAGGGTCAGGTTAGGGTTGGGGTTGAGCTTCAGGTGTCCACCTAGGGTTAGGGTTAGGTCTATGGTTTGAGTTAGGCTTCAGGTTAGTTTAGCTTTGAACTTAATTTGAGGGAGTCAGTTTAGGGCTACTGTTAGTTTTCAGTTAACTGTTACTGTTGGAGTAAGCGTCAGGGTCAGGTTAGGTTTGGGGTTGAGCTTAAGGTGTCCGCCTAGGGTTAGGGTTAGGTGTATGGTTTGATTTAGGCTTCAGGTTAGGTTAGGTTTGAACTTAGTTTGAGGGAGTAAGTTTAGGGCTACTGTTAGTTTTCGTTTAACTGTTATGGTTGGAGTAAGCGTCAGGGTCAGGTTAGGGTGGGGGTTAAGCATAAGGTGTCTGCCTAGTGTTAGGGTTAGGTCTATGGTTTCATTTAGGCTTCAGGTTAGGTTAGGATTGAACTTAGTTTGAGGGAGTAAGTTTAGGGCTACTGTTAGTTTTCGGTTCAGTGTTACGGTTGGATTTAGCCTCAGGGTCAGGTTAGGGTTGGTGTTAAGCTTAAGGTGTCCGCCTAGGGTTAGGGTTAGGTCTATTGTTTCAGTTAGGCTTCAGGTTAGGTTAGGTTTGAACTTAGTTTGAGGGAGTTAGTTTAGGGCTACTGTTAGTTTTCGGTTCAGTGTTACGGTTGGAGTTAGCGTGAGGGTCAGGTTAGGGTTGGGGTTGGGCTTAAGGTGTCCGCCTAGGGTTAGGGTTAGGTGTATGGTTTGATTTAGGCTTCAGGTTAGGTTAGGTTTGAACTTAGTTTGAGGTAGTAAGTTTAGGGCTACTGTTTGTTTTCGGTTCAGTGTTTGGGTTGCAGTTAGCGTGAGGGTCATTTTAGGGTTGGGGTTGAGCTTAAGGTGTCCGTCTAGGGTTAGGGTTAGGTGTATGGTTTGATTTAGGCTTCAGGTTAGGTTAGGTTTGAACTTAGTTTGAGGGAGTAAGTTTAGGGCTACTGTTATTTTTCGGGTATCTGTAATGGTTGGAGTTACAGTCAGGGCCATTTTAGGGTTGGGGTTGAGCTTTAGGTGTCCGCCACGGGTTAGGGTTAGGTCTATGGTCTGAGTTAGGCTTCAGGTTAGGTTAGGTTTGAACTTCGTTTGAGGGAGTAAGTTTAGGGCTACTGTTAGTTTTCGGTTCAGTGTTACAGTTGGAGATAGCGTCAGGGTCAGGTTAGAGTTGGGGTTGAGCTTCAGGTGTCCGCCTAGGGTTAGGGTTAGGGGTATGGTTTGAGTTAGGCTTCAGGTTAGGTTAGGTTTGAAATTAGTTTGAGGGAGTAAGTTTAGGGCTAGTGTTAGTTTTCGGTTCAGTGTTATGGTTGGAGTTAGCGTGAGGGTCAGGTTAGGGTTGAGGTTGAGCTTAAGGTGTCCGCCTAGGGTTAGGGTTAGGTCTATGGTTTGAGTTAGGCTTCAGGTTAGGTTAGGTTTGAACTTAGTTTGAGGGGGTAAGTTTAGGGCTACTGTTAGTTTTCGGTTCAGTGTTACGGTTGGAGATAGCGTCATGGTTAGGTTAGGGTTGGGCTTGAACTTCAGGTGTCCGCCTAGGGTTAGGGTTAGGTCTAAGGTTTGAGTTAGGCTTCAGGTTAGTTTAGCTTTGAACTTAATTTGAGGGAGTCAGTTTAGGGCTACTGTTAGTTTTCGGTTAACTGTTACGGTTGGAGTAAGCGTCAGGGTCAGGTTAGGTTTGGGGTTGAGCTTAAGGTGTCCGCCTAGGGTTAGGGTTAGGTGTATGGTTTGATTTAGGCTTCAGGTTAGGTTAGGTTTGAACTTAGTTTGAGGGAGTAAGCTTAGGGCTACTGTTAGTTTTCGTTTAACTGTTACGGTTGGAGTAAGCGTCAGGGTCAGGTTAGGGTGGGGGTTAAGCATAAGGTGTCCGCCTAGGGTTAGGGTTAGGTCTATGGTTTCATTTAGGCTTCAGGTTAGGTTAGGATTGAACTTAGTTTGAGGGAGTAAGTTTAGGGCTACTGTTAGTTTTCGGTTCAGTGTTACGCTTGGATTTAGCCTGAGGGTCAGGTTAGGGTTGGGGTTAAGCTTAAGGTGTCCGCCTAGGGTTAGGGTTAGGTCTATCGTTTGAGTTAGGCTTCAGGTTAGGTTAGGTTTGAACTTAGTTTGAGGGAGTAAGTTTAGGGCTACTGTTAATTTTCGGTTCAGTGTTACGGTTGGAGTTAGCGTGAGGGTCAGGTTAGGGTTGGGGTTGGGCTTAAGGTGTCCGCCTAGGGTTAGGGTTAGGTGTATGGTTTGATTTAGGCTTCAGGTTAGGTTAGGTTTGAACTTAGTTTGAGGTAGTAAGTTTAGGGCTACTGTTTGTTTTCGGTTCAGTGTTTGGGTTGCAGTTAGCGTGAGGGTCATTTTAGGGTTGGGGTTGAGCTTAAGGTGTCCGTCTAGGGTTAGGGTTAGGTGTATGGTTTGATTTAGGCTTCAGGTTAGGTTAGGTTTGAACTTAGTTTGAGGGAGTAAGTTTAAGGCTACTGTTATTTTTCGGGTATCTGTAATGGTTGGAGTTACAGTCAGGGACATTTTAGGGTTGGGGTTGAGCTTTAGGTGTCCGCCACGGGTTAGGGTTAGGTCTGTGGTTTGAGTTAGGCTTCAGGTTAGATTAGGTTTGAACTTAGTTTGAGGGAGTAAGTTTAGGGCGACTGTTAGTTTTCGGGTAATTGTTATGGTTGGAGTTAGCGTAAGGGCCAGGTTAGGGTTGGCTTTGAGCTTAAGGTGTCCACCTACGGTTAGGGTTCGGTCTATGGTTTGAGTTAGGCTTCAGGTTAGGTTAGGTTTGAACTTAGTTTGAGGGAGTAAGTTTAGGGCTACTGTTAGTTTTCGGTTCAGTGTTACGGTTGGAGATAGCGTCAGGGTCAGGTTAGGGTTGCGGTTGAGCTTCAGGTGTCCGCCTAGGGTTAGGGTTAGGTCTATGGTTTGAGTTAGGCTTCAGGTTAGGTTAGGTTTGAAATTAGTTTGAGGGAGTAAGTTTAGGGCGACTGTTAGTTTTCTGGTAACTGTTATGGTTGGAGTTAGCGTCAGGGCCAGGTTAGGTTTGGGGTTGAGCTTAAGGTGTCCGCCTAGGGTTAGGGTTAGGTCTAAGGTTTGAGTTAGGCTTCAGGTTAGGTTAGGTTTGAAATTAGTTTGAGGGAGTAAGTTAAGGGCTCCTGTTAGTTTTCGGTTCAGTGTTACGGTTGGATTTAGCCTCAGGGTCAGGTTAGGGTTGGTGTTAAGCTTAAGGTGTCCGCCTAGGGTTAGGGTTAGGTCTATTGTTTGAGTTAGGATTCAGGTTAGGTTAGGTTTGAACTTAGTTTGAGGGAGTAAGTTTAGGGCTACTGTTAGTTTTCGGTTCAGTGTTAAGGTTGGAGTTAGCGTGAGGGTCAGGTTAGGGTTGGGGTTGGGCTTAAGGTGTCCGCCTAGGGTTAGGATTAGGTGTATGGTTTGATTTAGGCTTCAGGTTAGGTTAGGTTTGAACTTAGTTTGAGGTAGTAAGTTTAGGGCTACTGTTTGTTTTCAGTTCAGTGTTTGGGTTGCAGTTAGCGTGAGGGTCATTTTAGGGTTGGGGTTGAGCTTAAGGTGTCCGTCTAGGGTTAGGGTTAGGTGTATGGTTTGATTTAGGCTTCAGGTTAGGTTAGGTTTGAACTTAGTTTGAGGGAGTAAGTTTAGGGCTACTGTTATTTTTCGGGTATCTGTAATGGTTGGAGTTACATTCAGGGCCATTTTAGGGTTGGGGTTGAGCTTTAGGTGTCCGCCACGGGTTAGGGTTAGGTCTATGGTTTGAGTTAGGCTTCAGGTTAGGTTAGGTTTGAACTTAGTTTGAAGGAGTAAGTTTAGGGCGACTGTTATTTTTCGGGTAACTGTTATGGTTGGAGTTAGCGTCAGGGCCAGGTTAGGATTGTGGTTGAGCTTAAGGTGTCCGCCTAGGGTTAGGGTTAGGTCTATGGTTTGAGTTAGGCTTCAGGTTAGGTTAGGTTTGAACTTAGTTTGAGGGAGTAAGTTTAGGGCTACTGTTAGTTTTCGGTTCAGTGTTACGGTTGGAGATAGCGTCAGGGTCAGGTTAGGGTTCGGTTGAGCTTCAGGTGTCCGCCTAGGGTTAGGATTAGGTCTATGGTTTGGGTTAGGCTTCAGGTTAGGTTAGGTTTGAACTTAGTTTGAGGGAGTAAATTTAGGGTTACTGTTAGTTATGGGTTCAGTGTTACGGTTGGAGTTAGCGTGAGGGTCAGGATAGGGTTGGGGTTGAACTTAAGGTGTCCGCCTAGGGTTAGGGTTAGGTCTATGGTTTGAGTTAGGCTTCAGGTTAGGTTAGGTTTGAACTTAGTTTGAGGGAGTAAGTTTAGGGCTACTGTTAGTTTTCAGTTCAGTGTTATGGTTGGAGATAGCGTCAGGGGCAGGTTAGGGTTGGGGTTGAGCTTCAGGTGTCCGCCTAGGGTTAGGGTTAGGTCTATGGTTTGAGTTAGGCTTCATTTTAGGTTAGGTTTGAAATTACTTTGAGGGAGTAAGTTTAGGGCTAATGTTAGTTTTCGGTTCAGTGTTATGGTTGGAGTTAGCGTGAGGGTCAGCTTAGGGTTGGGGTTGAGCTTAAGGTGTCCGCCTAGGGTTAGGGTTAGGTGTATGGTTTGATTTAGGCTTCAGGTTAGGTTAGGTTTGAACTTAGTTTGAGGGAGTAAGTTTAGGGCGACTGTTAGTTTTCTGGTAACTGTTATGGTTGGAGTTAGCGTCAGGGCCAGGTTAGGGTTGGGGTTGAGCTTAAGGTGTCCGCCTAGGGTTAGGGTTAGGTCTATGGTTTGAGTTAGGCTTCAGGTTAGGTTAGGTTTGAACTTAGTTTGAGGGAGTAAGTTTAGGGCTACTGTTAGTTTTCGGTTCAGTGTTACGGTTGGAGATAGCGTCAGGGTCAGGTTAGGGTTGGGCTTGAACTTCAGGTGTCCGCCTAGGGTTAGGGTTAGGTCTGTGGTTTGAGTTAGGCTTCAGGTTAGGTTAGGTTTGAACTTAGTTTGAGGGAGTAAGTTTAGGGCTACTGTTAGTTTTCGGGTAACTGTTACGGTTGGAGTTAGCGTCAGGGCCAGGTTAGGGTTGGGGTTGAGCTTAAGGTGTCCGCCTAGGGTTAGGGTTAGGTGTATGGTTTGATTTAGGCTTCAGGTTAGGTTAGGTTTGAACTTAGTTTGAGGGAGTAAGTTTAGGGCTACTGTTAGTTTTCGGGTAACTGTTACGGTTGGAGTTAGCGTCAGGGTCAGGTTAGGGTTGGGGTTGAGCTTAAGGTGTCCGCCTAGGGTTAGGGTTAGGTCTATGGTTTGAGTTAGGCTTCAGGTTAGGTTAGGATTGAACTTAGTTTGAGGGAGTAAGTTTAGGGCTACTGTTAGTTTTCGGTTCAGTGATACGGTTGGAGATAGCGTCAGGGTCAGGTTAGGGTTGGGGTTGAGCTTTAGGTGTCCGCCTAGGGTTAGGGTTAGGTCTATAGTTTTAGTTAGGCTTCAGGTTAGGTTAGCTTTGAACTTAGTATGAGGGAGTCAGTTTAGGGCTACTGTTTGTTTTCGGTTAACTGTTACGTTTGGAGTAAGCGTCAGGTTCAGGTTAGGTTTGGGGTTGAGCTTAAGGTGTCCGCCTAGGGTTAGGGTTAGGTGTATGGTTTGATTTAGGCTTCAGGTTAGGTTAGGATTGAACTTAGTTTGAGGGAGTAAGTTTAGGGCTACTGTTAGTTTTCGGTTCAGTGTTAAGGTTGGAGTTAGCGTGAGGGTCAGGTTAGGGTTGGGGTTGGGCTTAAGGTGTCCGCCTAGGGTTAGGGTTAGGTGTATGGTTTGATTTAGGCTTCAGGTTAGGTTAGGTTTGAACTTAGTTTGAGGTAGTAAGTTTAGGGCTACTGTTTGTTTTCGGTTCAGTGTTTGGGTTGCAGTTAGCGTGAGGGTCATTTTAGGGTTTGGGTTGAGCTTAAGGTGTCCGTCTAGGGTTAGGGTTAGGTGTATGGTTTGATTTAGGCTTCAGGTTAGGTTAGGTTTGAACTTAGTTTGAGGGAGTAAGTTTAGGGCTACTGTTATTTTTCGGGTATCTGTAATGGTTGGAGTTACAGTCAGGGCCATTTTAGGGTTGGGGTTGAGCTTTAATTGTCCGCCACGGGTTAGGGTTAGGTCTATGGTTTGAGATAGGCTTCAGGTTAGGTTAGGTTTGAACTTAGTTTGAGGGATTAAGTTTAGGGCTACTGTTAGTTTTCGGTTCAGTGTTATGGTTGGAGTTAGCGTGAGGGTCAGGTTAGGGTTGGGGTTGAGCTTAAGGTGTCCGCCTAGGGTTAGGGTTAGGTGTATGGTTTGATTTAGGCTTCAGGTTAGGTTAGGTTTGAACTTAGTTTGAGGGAGTAAGTTTAGGGCTACTGTTATTTTTCGGGTATCTGTAATGGTTGGAGTTACAGTCAGGGCCATTTTAGGGTTGGGCTTGAGCTTTAGGTGTCCGCCACGGGTTAGGGTTAGGTCTATGGTTTGAGTTAGGCTTCAGGTTAGGTTAGGTTTGAACTTAGTTTGAGGGAGTAAGTTTAGGGCTACTGTTAGTTTTCGGTTCAGTGTTACGTTTGGAGATAGCGTCAGGGTCAGGTTAGGGTTGGGGTTGAGCTTTAGGTGTCCGCCTAGGGTTAGGTTTAGGTCTATGGTTTGATTTAGGCTTCAGGTTAGGTTAGGTTTGAACTTAGTTTGAGGGAGTAAGTTTAGGGCTACTGTTAGTTTTCGGTTCAGTGTTACGTTTGGAGATAGCGTCAGGGTCAGGTTAGGGTTGGGGTTGAGCTTCAGGTGTCCGCCTAGGGATAGGGTTAGGAGTATGGTTTGAGTTAGGCTTCAGGTTAGGTTAGGTTTGAAATTAGTTTGAGGGAGTAAGTTTAGGGCTAATGTTAGTTTTCGGTTCAGTGTTATGGTTGGAGTTAGCGTGAGGGTCAGGTTAGGGTTGGGGTTGAGCTTAAGGTGTCCGCCTAGGGTTAGGGTTAGGTGTATGGTTTGATTTAGGCTTCAGGTTAGGTTAGGTTTGAACTTAGTTTGAGGGAGTAAGTTTAGGGCGACTGTTAGTTTTCGGGTAACTGTTATGGTTGGAGTTAGCGTCAGGGCCAGGTTAGGATTGGGGTTGAGCTTAAGGTGTCCGCCTAGGGTTAGGGTTAGGTCTATGGTTTGAGTTAGGCTTCAGGTTAGGTTAGGTTTGAACTTAGTTTGAGGGAGTAAGTTTAGGGCTACTGTTAGTTTTCGGTTCAGTGTTACGGTTGGAGATAGCGTCAGGGTCAGGTTAGGGTTCGGTTGAGCTTCAGGTGTCCGCCTAGGGTTAGGATTAGGTCTATGGTTTGAGTTAGGCTTCAGGTTAGGTTAGGTTTGAACTTAGTTTGAGGGAGTAAATTTAGGGTTACTGTTAGTTATGGGTTCAGTGTTACGGTTGGAGTTAGCGTGAGGGTCAGGTTAGGGTTGGGGTTGAGCTTAAGGTGTCCGCCTAGGGTTAGGGTTACGTGTACTGTTTGATTTAGGCTTCAGGTTAGGTTAGGTTTGAACTTAGTTTGAGGGAGTAAGTTTAGGGCTACTGTTAGTTTTCGGTTCAGTGTTATGGTTGGAGATAGCGTCAGGGTCAGCTTAGGGTTGGGGTTGAGCTTCAGGTGTCCGCCTGGGGTTAGGGTTAGGTCTATGGTTTGAGTTAGGCTTCAGGTTAGGTTAGGTTTGAAATTAGTTTGAGGGAGTAAGTTTAGGGCTAATGTTAGTTTTCGGTTCAGTGTTATGGTTGGAGTTAGCATGAGGGTCAGGTTAGGGTTGGGGTTGAGCTTAAGGTGTCCGCCTAGGGTTAGGGTTAGGTGTATGGTTTGATTTAGGCTTCAGGTTAGGTTAGGTTTGAACTTAGTTTGAGGGAGTAAGTTTAGGGCGACTGTTAGTTTTCTGGTAACTGTTATGGTTGGAGTTAGCGTCAGGTCCAGGTTAGGGTTGGGGTTGAGCTTAAGGTGTCCGCCTAGGGTTAGGGTTAGGTCTATGGTTTGCGTTAGGCTTCAGGTTAGGTTAGGTTTGAACTTAGTTTGAGGGAGTAAGTTTAGGGCTACTGTTAGTTTTCGGTTCAGTGTTACGGTTGGAGATAGCGTCTGGGTCAGGTTAGGGTTGGGGTTGAGCTTCAGGTGTCCGCCTAGGGTTAGGGTTAGGTCTATGGTTTGAGTTAGGCTTCAGGTTAGGTTAGGTTTGAAATTAGTTTGAGGGAGTAAGTTTAGGGCTAATGTTAGTTTTCGGTTCAGTGTTACGGATGGAGTTAGCGTGAGGGTCAGGTTAGGGTTGGGGTTGAGCTTAAGGTGTCGGCCTAGGGTTAGGGTTAGGTGTATGGTTTGATTTGGCTTCAGGTTAGGTTAGGTTTGAACTTAGTTTGAGGGAGTAAGTTTAGGGCTACTGTTAGTTTTCGGGTAACTGTTACGGTTGGAGTTAGCGTCAGGGCCAGGTTAGGGTTGGGGTTGAGCTTAAGGTGTCCGCCTAGGGTTAGGGTTAGGTGTATGGTTTGAGTTAGGCTTCATGTTAGGTTAGGATTGAACTTAGTTTGAGGGAGTAAGTTTAGGGCTACTGTTAGTTTTCGGTTCAGTGATACGGTTGGAGATAGCGTCAGGGTCAGGTTAGGGTTGGGGTTGAGCTTCAGGTGTCCGCCTAAGGTTCGGGTTAGGTCTATAGTTTTAGTTAGGCTTCAGGCTAGGTTAGCTTTGAACTTAGTTTGAGGGAGTCAGTTTAGGGCTACTGTTTGTTTTCGGTTAACTGTTACGGTTGGAGTAAGCGTCAGGTTCAGGTTAGGTTTGGGGTTGAGCTTAAGGTGTCCGCCTAGGGTTAGGGTTAGGTGTATGGTTTGATTTAGGCTTCAGGTTAGGTTAGGATTGAACTTAGTTTGAGGGAGTATGTTTAGGGCTACTGTTAGTTTTCGGTTCAGTGTTACGGTTGGATTTAGCCTCAGAGTCAGGTTAGGGTTGGGGTTAAGCTTAAGGTGTCCGCCTAGGGTTAGGGTTAGGTCTATTGTTTGAGTTAGGCTTCAGGTTAGGTTAGGTTTGAACTTAGTTTGAGGGAGTAAGTTTAGAGCTACTGTTAGTTTTCAGTTCAGTGTTACGGTTGGAGTTAGCGTGAGGGTCAGGTTAGGGTTCGGGTTGCGCTTAAGGTGTCCGCCTAGGGTTAGGGTTAGGTGTATGGTTTGATTTAGGCTTCAGTTTAGGTTAGGTTTGAACTTAGTTTGAGGTAGTAAGTTTAGGGCTACTGTTTGTTTTCGGTTCAGTGTTTGGGTTGCATTTAGCGTGAGGGTCATTTTAGGGTTGGGGTTGAGCTTAAGGTGTCCGTCTCGGGTTAGGGTTAGGTGTATGGTTTGATTTAGGCTTCAGGTTAGGTTAGGTTTGAACTTAGTTTGAGGGAGTAAGTTTAGGGCTACTGTTATTTTTCGGGTATCTGTAATGGTTGGAGTTAGAGTCAGGGCCATTTTAGGGTTGGGGTTGAGCTTTAGGTGTCCGCCACGGGTTAGAGTTAGGTCTATGGTTTGAGTTAGGCTTCAGGTTAGGTTAGGTTTGAACTTAGTTTGAGGGAGTAAGCTTAGGGCTACTGTTAGTTTTCGGTTAAGTGTTACGTTTGGAGATAGCGTCAGGGTCAGGTTAGGGTTGGGGTTGAGCTTCAGGTGTCCGCCTAGGGTTAGGGTTAGGTCTATGGTTTGAGTTAGGCTTCTGGTTAGGTTAGGTTTGAACTTAGTTTGAGGGAGTCAGTTTAGGGCTACTGTTAGTTTTCGGTTAACTGTTACGGTTGGAGAAAGCGTCAGGGTCAGGTTAGGATTGGGGTTGAGCTTAAGGTGTCCGCCTAGGGTTAGGTTAGGTGTATGGTTTGATTTAGGCTTCAGGTTAGGTTAGGTTTGAACTTAGTTTGAGGGAGTAAGTTTAGGGCTACTGTTAGTTTTCGTTTAACTGTTACGGTTGGAGTAAGCTTCAGGGACAGGTTAGGGTGGGGGTTAAGCATAAGGTGTCCGCCTAGGGTTAGGGTTAGGTCTATGGTTTCATTTAGGCTTCAGGTTAGGTCAGGATTGAACTTAGTTTGAGGGAGTAAGTTTAGGGCTACTGTTAGTTTTCGGTTCAGTGTTACGTTTGGATTTAGCCTCAGGGTCAGGTTAGGGTTGGGTTAAGCTTAAGGTGTCCCCCTAGGGTTAGGGTTAGGTCTATTGTTTGAGTTAGGCTTCAGGTTAGGTTAGGTTTGAACTTAGTTTGAGGGAGTAAGTTTAGGGCTACTGTTAGTTTTCAGTTCAGTGTTACGGTTGGAGTTAGCGTGAGGGTCAGGTTAGGGTTGGGGTTGTGCTTAAGGTGTCCGCCTAGGGTTAGGGTTAGGTGTATGGTTTGATTTAGGCTTCAGGTTAGGTTAGGTTTGAACTTAGTTTGAGGGAGTAAGTTTAGGGCTACTGTTTGTTTTCGGTTCAGTGTTTCTGTTGGAGTTAGCGTGAGGGTCATTTTAGGGTTGGGTTTGAGCTTAAGGTGTCCGTCTAGGGTGAGGTTTAGGTGTATGGTTTGATTTAGGCTTCAGGTTAGGTTAGGTTTGAACTTAGTTTGAGGGAGTAAGTTTAGGGCGACTGTTAGTTTTCGGGTAATTGTTATGGTTGGAGTTAGCGTCAGGGCCAGGTTAGGGTTGGGGTTGAGCTTAAGGTGTCCGCCTAGGTTTAGGGTTAGGTCTATGGTTTGAGTTAGGCTTCAGGTTAGGTTAGGTTTGAACTTAGTTTGAAGGAGTAAGTTTAGGGCTACTGTTAGTTTTCGGTTCAGTGTTACGGTTGGAGATAGCGTCAGGGTCAGGTTAGGGTTCGGTTGAGCTTCAGGTTTCCGCCTAGGGTTAGGATTAGGTCTATGGTTTGAGTTAGGCTTGAGGTTAGGTTAGGTTTGAATTTAGTTTGAGGGAGTAAATTTAGGGTTACTGTTAGTTATGGGTTCAGTGTTACGGTTGGAGTTAGCGTGAGGGTCAGGTTTGGGTTGGTGTTGAGCTTAAGGTGTCCGCCTAGGGTTAGGGTTAGGTGTATGGTTTGATTTAGGCTTCAGGTTAGGTTAGGTTTGAACTTAGTTTGAGGGAGTAAGTTTAGGGCTACTGTTAGTTTTCGGTTCAGTGTTATGGTTGGAGTTAGCGTCAGGGTCAGGTTAGGTTTGGGGTTGAGCTTCAGGTGTCCGCCTAGGGTTAGGGTTAGGTCTATGGTTTGAGTTAGGCTTCAGTTTAGGTTAGGTTTGAAATTAGTTTGAGGGAGTAAGTTTAGGGCTAATGTTAGTTTTCGGTTCAGTGTTATGGTTGGAGTTAGCATGAGGGTCAGGTTAGGGTTGGGGTTGAGCTTAAGGTGTCCGCCTAGGGTTAGGGTTAGGTGTATGGTTTGATTTAGGCTTCAGGTTAGTTTAGGTTTGAACTTAGTTTGAGGGAGTAAGTTTAGGGCGACTCTTAGTTTTCTGGTAAGTGTTATGGTTGGAGTTACCGTCAGGGACAGGTTAGGGTTGGGGTTGAGCTTAAGGTGTCCGCCTAGGGTTAGGGTTAGGTCTATGGTTTGAGTTAGGCTTCAGGTTAGGTTAGGATTGAACTTAGTTTGAGGGAGTAAGTTTAGGGCTACTGTTAGTTTTCGGCTCAGTGATACGGTTGCAGATAGCGTCAGGGTCAGGTTAGGGTTGGGGTTGAGCTTCAGGTGTCCGCCTAGGGTTAGGGTTAGGTCTATAGTTTTAGTTAGGCTTCAGGTTAGGTTAGCTTTGAACTTAGTTTGAGGGAGTAAGTTTAGGGCTACTGTTAGTTTTCGGTTCAGTGTTACGGTTGGAGTTAGCGTGAGGGTCAGGTTAGGGTTGGGGTTGGACTTAAGGTGTCCGCCTAGGGTTAGGGTTAGGTGTATGGTTTGATTTAGGCTTCAGGTTAGGTTAGGTTTGAACTTAGTTTGAGGTAGTAAGTTTAGGGCTACTGTTTGTTTTCGGTTCAGTGTTTGGGTTGCAGTTAGCGTGAGGGTCATTTTAGGGTTTGGGTTGATCTTAAGGTCCGTCTAGGGTTAGGGTTAGGTGTATGGTTTGATTTAGGCTTCAGGTTAGGTTAGGTTTGAACTTAGTTTGAGGGAGTAAGTTTAGGGCTACTGTTATTTTTCGGGTATCTGTAATGTTTGGAGTTACAGTCAGGGCCATTTTAGGGTTGGGGTTGAGCTTTAGGTGTCCGCCACGGGTTAGGGTTAGGTCTATGGTTTGAGTTAGGCTTCAGGTTAGGTTAGGTTTGAACTTAGTTTGAGGTAGTAAGTTTAGGGCTACTGTTAGTTTTCGGTTCAGTGTTACGTTTGGAGATAGCGTCAGGGTCAATTTGGGTTGGGGTTGAGCTTTAGGTGTCCGCCTAGGGTTAGGGTTAGGTCTATGGTTTGATTTAGGCTTCAGGTTAGGTTAGGTTTGAACTTAGTTTGAGGGAGTAAGTTTAGGGCGACTGTTAGTTTTCGGGTAACTGTTATGGTTGGAGTTAGCGTCAGGGCCAGGTTAGGATTTGGGTTGAGCTTAAGGTGTCCGCCTCGGGTTAGGGTTAGGTCTATGGTTTGAGTTAGGCTTCAGGTTAGGTTAGGTTTGAACTTAGTTTGAGGGAGTAAGTTTAGGGCTACTGTTAGTTTTCGGTTCAGTGTTACGGTTGGAGATAGCGTCAGGGTCAGGTTAGGTTTCGGTTGAGCTTCAGGTGTCCGCCTAGGGTTAGGATTAGGTCTATGGTTTGAGTTAGGCTTCAGGTTAGTTTAGGTTTGAACTTAGTTTGAGGGAGTAAGTTTAGGGCGACTCTTAGTTTTCGGGTAATTGTTATGGTTGGAGTTAGCGTCAGGGCCAGGTTAGTGTTGGGGTTGCGCCTAAGGTGTCCGCCTATGGTTAGGGTTAGGTCTATGGTTTGCGTTAGGCTTCAGGTTAGGTTAGGTTTGAACTTAGTTTGAGGGAGTAAGTTTAGGGCTACTGTTAGTTTTCGGTTCAGTGTTACGGTTGGAGGTAGCGTCAGGGTCAGGTTAGGGTTGGGATTGTGCTTCAGGTGTCCGCCTAGGGTTAGGGTTAGGTCTTTGGTTTGAGTTAGGCTTCAGGTTAGGTTACGCTTGAAATTAGTTTGAGGGAGTAAGTTTAGGGCTAATGTTAGTTTTCGGTTCACTGTTACGGTGGGAGTTAGCGTCAGGGTCAGGTTAGGGTTGGGGTTGAGCTTAAGGTGTCCGCCTAGGATTACAGTTAGGTGTATGGTTTGATTTAGGCTTCAGGTTAGTTTAGGTTTGAACTTAGTTTGAGGGAGTAAGTTTAGGGCTACTGTTAGTTTTCGGTTCAGTGTTACGGTTGGAGATAGCGTCAGGGTCAGGTTAGAGTTGGGGTTGAGCTTCAGGTGTCCGCCTAGGGTTAGGGTTAGGAGTATGGTTTGAGTTAGGCTTCAGGTTAGGTTAGGTTTGAAATTAGTTTGAGGGAGTAAGTTTAGGGCTACTGTTAGTTTTCGTTTAACTGTTACGGTCGGAGTAAGCGTCAGGGTCAGGTTAGGGTGGGGGTTAAGCATAAGGTGTCCGCCTAGGGTTAGGGTTAGGTCTATGGTTTAATTTAGGCTTCAGTTTAGGTTAGGATTGAACTTAGTTTGAGGGAGTAAGTTTAGGGCTTCTGTTAGTTTTCGGTTCAGTGTTACGGTTGGATTTAGCCTCAGGGTCAGGTTAGGGTTGGGGTTAAGCTTAAGGTGTCCGCCTTGGGTTAGGGTTAGGTGTATGGTTTGATTTAGGCTTCAGGTTAGGTTAGGTTTGAAGTTAGTTTGAGGGAGTAAGTTTAGTGCGACTGTTAGTTTTCGGGTAATTTTTATGGTTGGAGTTAGCGTCAGGGCCAAGTTAGGGTTGTGGTTGAGCTTAAGGTGTCCGCCTTGGGTTAGGGTTAGGTCTATGGTTTGAGTTAGGCTTCAGGTTAGGTTAGGTTTGAACTTAGTTTGAGGGAGTAAGTTTAGGGCTACTGTTAGTTTTCGTTTCACTCTTACGGTTGGAGTAAGAGTCAGGGTCAGGTTAGGGTGGGGGTTAAGCATAAGGTGTCCGCCTAGGGTTAGGGTTAGGTCTATGGTTTCATTTAGGCTTCAGGTTAGGTTAGGATTGAACTTAGTTTGAGGGAGTAAGTTTAGGGCTACTGTTAGTTTTCGGTTCAGTGTTACGGTTGGATTTAGCCTCAGGGTCAGGTTAGGGTTGGGGTTAAGCTTAAGGTGTCCGCCTAGGGTTAGGTTTAGGTCTATTGTTTGATTTAGGCTTCAGGTTAGGTTAGGTTTGAACTTAGTTTGAGGGAGTAAGTTTAGGGCTACTGTTAGTTTTCGGTTCGGTGTTACAGATGGAGTTAGCGTGAGGGTCAGGTTAGGGTTGGGGTTGGACTTAAGGTGTCCGCCTAGGGTTAGGGTTTGGTGTATGGTTTGATTTAGGCTTCAGGTTAGGTTAGGTTTGAACTTAGTTTGAGGGAGTAAGTTTAGGGCTACTAATTGTTTTCGGTTCAGTGTTTCTGTTGGAGTTAGCGTGAGGGTCATTTTAGGGTTGGGGTTGAGCTTAAGGTGTCCGCCCAAGGTTAGAGTTAGGTGTATGGTTTGTTTTAGGCTTCAGGTTCGGTTAGGTTTGAACTTAGTTTGAGGGAGTAAGTTTAGGGCTACTGTTAGTTTTCGGTTCAGTGTTACGGTTGGAGATAGCATCAGGGTCAGGTTAGGGTTGGGGTTGAGATTCAGGTGTCCGCCTAGGGTTAGGGTTAGGTCTATGGTTTGAGTTAGGCTTCAGGTTAGGTTAGGTTTGAAATTAGTTTGAGGGAGTAAGTTTAGGGCTAATGTTAGTTTTCTGTTCAGTGTTATGGTTGGAGTTAGCGTGAGGGTCAGGTTAGGATTGGGGTTGAGCTTAAGGTGTCCGTCTAGGGTTAGGGTTAGGTGTATGGTTTGATTTAGGCTTCAGGTTAGGTTAGGTTTGAACTTAGTTTGAGGGAGTAAGTTTAGGGCTACTGTTAGTTTTCGGTTCAGTGTTACGGTTGGAGATAGCGTCAGGGTCAGGTTAGGTTTGGGCTTGAATTTCAGGTGTACGCCTAGGGTTAGGGTTAGGTCTATGGTTTGAGTTAGGCTTCAGGTTAGGTTAGGTTTGAACTTAGTTTGAGGGAGTAAGTTTAGGGTGACTGTTAGTTTTCGGGTAATTGTTATGGTTGGAGTTAGCATCAGGGCAAGGTTAGGGTTGGGGTTGAGCTTAAGGTGTCCGCCTAGGGTTAGGGTTAGGTCTATGGTTTGCGTTAGGCTTCAGGTTAGGTTACGCTTGAAATTAGTTTGAGGGAGTAAGTTTAGGGCTAATGTTAGTTTTCGGTTCACTGTTACTGTGGGAGTTAGCATCAGGGTCAGGTTAGGGTTGGGCTTGAGCTTAAGGTGTCCGCCTAGGGTTACAGTTAGGTGTATGGTTTGATTTAGGCTTCAGGTTAGGTTAGGTTTGAACTTAGTTTGAGGGAGTAAGTTTAGGGCGACTGTTAGTTTTCGGATAACTGTTATGGTTGGAGTTAGCGTCAGGGCCAGGTTAGGGTTGGGGTTGAGCTTAAGGTGTCCGCCTAGGGTTAGGGTTAGGTGTATGGTTTAATTTAGGCTTCAGGTTAGGATAGGTTTGAACTTAGTTTGAGGGACTAAGTTTAGGGCTACTGTTAGTTTTCAGTTCAGTGTTACGGTTGGAGATAGCGTCATGGTCAGGTTAGGGTTTGGGTTGAGCTTAAGGTGTCCGTTTAGGGTTAGGGTTAGGTGTATGGTTTGATTTAGGCTTCAGAATAGGTTAGGATTGAACTTAGTTTCAGGGAGTAAGTTTAGGGCTACTGTTAGTTTTCGGTTCAGTGTTACGGTTGGAGATAGCGTCAGGGTCAGGTTAGGGTTGGGGTTGAGCTTCAGGTGTCCGCCTAGGGTTAGGGTTAGGTCTATGGTTTGAGTTAGGCTTCAGGTTAGGTTAGGTTTGAACTTAGTTTGAGGGAGTAAATTTAGGGTTACTGTTAGTTATGGGTTCAGTGTTACGGTTGGAGTTAGCGTGAGGGTCAGGTTAGGTTTGGGGTTGAGCTTAAGGTGTCCGCCTATGGTTAGGGTTAGGTGTATGGTTTGATTTATTCTTCAGATTAGGTTAGGTTTGAACTTAGTTTGAGGGAGTAAGTTTAGGGCTACTGTTTGTTTTCGGTTCAGTGTTTCGGTTGGAGTTAGCGTGAGGGTCATTTTAGGGTTGGGGTTGAGCTTAAGGTGTCCGCCTATGGTTAGAGTTAGGTGTATGGTTTGATTTAGGCTTCAGGTTAGGTTAGGTTTGAACTTAGTTTGAGGGAGTAAGTTTAGATCGACTGTTAGTTTTCGGGTAATTGTTATGGTTGGAGTTAGCGTCAGGGCCAGGTTAGGGTTGCGGTTGAGCTTAAGGTGTCCGCCTAGGGTTAGGGTTAGGTCTAAGGTTTGAGTTAGGCTTCAGGTTAGGTTAGGTTTGAACTTAGTTTGAGGGAGTAAGTTTAGGGCTACTGTTAGTTTTCGGTTCAGTGTTACGGTTGGAGATAGCGTCAGGGTCAGGTTAGGTTTCGGTTGAGCTTCAGGTGTCCGCCTAGGGTTAGGATTAGGTCTATGGTTTGAGTTAGGCTTCAGGTTAGTTTAGGTTTGAACTTAGTTTGAGGGAGTAAGTTTAGGGCGACTCTTAGTTTTCGGGTAATTGTTATGGTTGGAGTTAGCGTCAGGGCCAGGTTAGTGTTGGGGTTGCGCCTAAGGTGTCCGCCTATGGTTAGGGTTAGGTCTATGGTTTGCGTTAGGCTTCAGGTTAGGTTAGGTTTGAACTTAGTTTGAGGGAGTAAGTTTAGGGCTACTGTTAGTTTTCGGTTCAGTGTTACGGTTGGAGATAGCGTCAGGGTCAGGTTAGGGTTGGGATTGTGCTTCAGGTGTCCGCCTAGGGTTAGGGTTAGGTCTTTGGTTTGAGTAAGGCTTCAGGTTAGGTTACGCTTGAAATTAGTTTGAGGGAGTAAGTTTAGGGCTAATGTTAGTTTTCGGTTCACTGTTACGGTGGGAGTTAGCGTCAGGGTCAGGTTAGGGTTGGGGTTGAGCTTAAGGTGTCCGCCTAGGGTTACAGTTAGGTGTATGGTTTGATTTAGGCTTCAGGTTAGTTTAGGTTTGAACTTAGTTTGAGGGAGTAAGTTTAGGGCTACTGTTAGTTTTCGGTTCAGTGTTACGGTTGGAGATAGCGTCAGGGTCAGGTTAGAGTTGGGGTTGAGCTTCAGGTGTCCGCCTAGGGTTAGGGTTAGGAGTATGGTTTGAGTTAGGCTTCAGGTTAGGTTAGGTTTGAAATTAGTTTGAGGGAGTAAGTTTAGGGCTACTGTTAGTTTTCGTTTAACTGTTACGGTCGGAGTAAGCGTCAGGGTCAGGTTAGGGTGGGGGTTAAGCATAAGGTGTCCGCCTAGGGTTAGGGTTAGGTCTATGGTTTAATTTAGGCTTCAGTTTAGGTTAGGATTGAACTTAGTTTGAGGGAGTAAGTTTAGGGCTTCTGTTAGTTTTCGGTTCAGTGTTACGGTTGGATTTAGCCTCAGGGTCAGGTTAGGGTTGGGGTTAAGCTTAAGGTGTCCGCCTAGGGTTAGGGTTAGGTGTATGGTTTGATTTAGGCTTCAGGTTAGGTTAGGTTTGAAGTTAGTTTGAGGGAGTAAGTTTAGTGCGACTGTTAGTTTTCGGGTAATTTTTATGGTTGGAGTTAGCGTCAGGGCCAAGTTAGGGTTGTGGTTGAGCTTAAGGTGTCCGCCTAGGGTTAGGGTTAGGTCTATGGTTTGAGTTAGGCTTCAGGTTAGGTTAGGTTTGAACTTAGTTTGAGGGAGTAAGTTTAGGGCTACTGTTAGTTTTCGTTTAACTCTTACGGTTGGAGTAAGAGTCAGGGTCAGGTTAGGGTGGGGGTTAAGCATAAGGTGTCCGCCTAGGGTTAGGGTTAGGTCTATGGTTTCATTTAGGCTTCAGGTTAGGTTAGGATTGAACTTAGTTTGAGGGAGTAAGTTTAGGGCTACTGTTAGTTTTCGGTTCAGTGTTACGGTTGGATTTAGCCTCAGGGTCAGGTTAGGGTTGGGGTTAAGCTTAAGGTGTCCGCCTAGGGTTAGGTTTAAGTCTATTGTTTGAGTTAGGCTTCAGGTTAGGTTAGGTTTGAACTTAGTTTGAGGGAGTAAGTTTAGGGCTACTGTTAGTTTTCGGTTCGGTGTTACAGATGGAATTAGCGTGAGGGTCAGGTTAGGGTTGGGGTTGGGCTTAAGGTGTCCGCCTAGGGTTAGGGTTTGGTGTATGGTTTGATTTAGGCTTCAGGTTAGGTTAGGTTTGAACTTAGTTTGAGGGAGTAAGTTTAGGGCTACTAATTGTTTTCGGTTCAGTGTTTCTGTTGGAGTTAGCGTGAGGGTCATTTTAGGGTTGGGGTTGAGCTTAAGGTGTCCGCGCAAGGTTAGAGTTAGGTGTATGGTTTGTTTTAGGCTTCAGGTTCGGTTAGGTTTGAACTTAGTTTGAGGGAGTAAGTTTAGGGCTACTGTTAGTTTTCGGTTCAGTGTTACGGTTGGAGATAGCGTCAGGGTCAGGTTAGGGTTGGGGTTGAGATTCAGGTGTCCGCCTAGGGTTAGGGTTAGGTCTATGGTTTGAGTTAGGCTTCAGGTTAGGTTAGGTTTGAAATTAGTTTGAGGGAGTAAGTTTAGGGCTAATGTTAGTTTTCGGTTCAGTGTTATGGTTGGAGTTAGCGTGAGGGTCAGGTTAGGATTGGGGTTGAGCTTAAGGTGTCCGTCTAGGGTTAGGGATAGGTGTATGGTTTGATTTAGGCTTCAGGTTAGGTTAGGTTTGAACTTAGTTTGAGGGAGTAAGTTTAGGGCTACTGTTAGTTTTCGGTTCAGTGTTACGGTTGGAGATAGCGTCAGGGTCAGGTTAGGTTTGGGCTTGAATTTCAGGTGTACGCCTAGGGTTAGGGTTAGGTCTATGGTTTGAGTTAGGCTTCAGGTTAGGTTAGGTTTGAACTTAGTTTGAGGGAGTAAGTTTAGGGCGACTGTTAGTTTTCGGGTAATTGTTATGGTTGGAGTTAGCATCAGGGCCAGGTTAGGGTTGGGGTTGAGCTTAAGGTGTCCGCCTAGGGTTAGGGTTAGGTCTATGGTTTGCGTTAGGCTTCAGGTTAGGTTACGCTTGAAATTAGTTTGAGGGAGTAACTTTAGGGCTAATGTTAGTTTTCCGTTCACTGTTACTGTGGGAGTTAGCGTCAGGGTCAGGTTAGGGTTGGGCTTGAGCTTAAGGTGTCCGCCTAGGGTTACAGTTAGGTGTATGGTTTGATTTAGGCTTCAGGTTAGGTTAGGTTTGAACTTAGTTTGAGGGAGTAAGTTTAGGGCGACTGTTAGTTTTCGGATAACTGTTATGGTTGGAGTTAGCGTCAGGGCCAGGTTAGGGTTGGGGTTGAGCTTAAGGTGTCCGCCTAGGGTTAGGGTTAGGTCTATGGTTTCATTTAAGCTTCAGGTTAGGTTAGGAATGAACTTAGTTTGAGGGAGTAAGTTTAGGGCTACTGTTCATTTTCGGTTCAGTGTTACGGTTGGAGATAGCGTCAGGGTCAGGTTAGGGTTGGGGTTGAGCTTCAGGTGTCCGCCTAGGGTTAGGGTTAGGTCTATGGATTCATTTAGGCTTCAGGTTAGGTTAGGATTGAACTTCGTTTGTGGGAGTAAGTTTAGAGCTACTGTTAGTTTTCGGTTCAGTGTTACCGTTGGAGATAGCGTCAGGGTCAGGTTAGGGTTGGGGTTGAGCTTCAGGTGTCCGCCTAGGGTTAGGGTTAGGTGTATGGTTTGAGTTAGGCTTCAGGTTAGGTTAGGTTTGAAATTAGTTTGAGGGATTAAGTTTAGGGCTAATGTTAGTTTTCGGTTCAGTGTTATGGTTGGAGTTAGCGTGAGGGTCAGGTTAGGATTGGGGTTGAGCTTAAGGTGTCCGTCTAGGGTTAGGGTTAGGTGTATGGTTTGATTTAGGCTTCAGGTTAGATTAGGTTTGAACTTAGTTTGAGGGAGTAAGTTTAGGGCAACTGTTAGTTTTCGGGTAACTGTTATGGTTGGAGTTACAGTCAGGGCCATTTTAGGGTTGGGGTTGAGCTTAAGGTGTCCGCCAAGGGTTAGGGTGAGGTCTATGGTTTGAGTTAGGCTTCAGGTTAGGTTAGGTTTGAACTTAGTTTGAGGGAGGAAATTTAGGGTTACTGTTAGTTATCGGTTCAGTGTTTCGGTTGGAGTTAGCGTGAGGGTCAGGTTAGGGTTCTGGTTGAGCTTAAGGTGTCCGCCTAGGGTTAGGGTTAGGTGTATGGTTTGACTTAGGCTTCAGGTTAGGTTAGGTTTGAACTTAGTTTGAGGGAGTAAGTTTAGGGCTACTGTTATTTTTCGGGTATCTGTTATAGTTGGAGTTACAGTCAGGGCCATTTTAGTGTTGGGGTTGAGCTTAAGGTGTCCGCCACGGGTTACGGTTAGGTCTATGGTTTGAGTTAGGCTTCAGGTTAGGTTAGGTTTGAACTTAGTTTGAGGGAGTAAGTTTATGGCTACTGTTAGTTTACGGTTCAGTGTTACGTTTGGAGATAGCGTCAGGGTCAGGTTAGGGTTGGGGTTGAGCTTAAGGTGTCCGCCTAGGGTTAGGGTTAGGTCTATGGTTTGAGTTAGGCTTCAGGTTAGGTTAGGTTTGAACTTAGTTTGAGGGAGTAAGTTTAGGGCTACTGTTAGTTTTCGGTTCAGTGTTACGGTTGGAGATAGCGTCAGGGTCAGGTTAGGGTTGGGGTTGAGCTTCACGTATCCGCCTAGGTTTACGGTTAGGTCTATGGTTTGAGTTAGGTTTCAGGTTAGGATAGCTTTGAACTTAGTTTGAGGGAGTCAGTTTAGGACTACTGTTAGTTTTCGGTTCAGTGTTACCGTTGGAGATAGCGTCAGGGTCAGGTTAGGGTTGGGGTTGAGCTTAAGGTGTCCGCCTAGGGTTAGGGTTAGGTGTACAGTTTGATATAGGCTTCAGGTTAGGTTAGGTTTGAACTTAGTTTGAGGGAGTAAGTTTAAGGCTACTGTTCATTTTCGGTTCAGTGTTACGGTTGGAGATAGCGTCCGGGTCAGGTTAGGGTTGGGGTTGAGCTTCAGGTGTCCGCCTGGGGTTAGGGTTAGGTCTATGGTTTGTGTTAGGCTTCAGGTTAGGTTAGGTTTGAACTTAGTTTGAGGGAGTAAGTTTAGGGCTACTGTTAGTTTTCGGTTCAGTGTTACGGTTGGAGTTAGCGTGAGGGTCAGGTTAGGGTTGGGGTTGGGCGTAAGGTGTCCGCCTAGGGTTAGGGTTAGGTGTATGGTTTGATTTAGGCTTCAGGTTAGGTTAGGTTTGAACTTAGTTTGAGGGAGTAAGTTTAGGGCTACTGTTTGTTTTCGGTTCAGTGTTTCGGTTGGAGTTAGCGTGAGGGTCATTTTAGGGTTGCGGTTGAGCTTAAGGTGTCCGTCTTGGGTTAGCGTTAGGTGTATGGTTTGATTTAGGCTTCAGGTTAGGTTAGGTTTGAACTTAGTTTGAGGGAGTAAGTTTAGGGCTACTGTTAGTTTTCGGTAAAGTGTTACGGTTGGAGATAGCATCTGGGTCAGGTTAGGGTTGGGCTTGAACTTCAGGTGTCCGCCTAGGGTTAGGGTTAGGTCTATGGTTTGAGTTAGGCTTCACGTTAGGTTAGGCTTGAAATTAGTTTGTGGGAGTAAGTTTAGGGCTAATGTTAGTTTTCGGTTCACTGTTACGGTTGGAGTTAGCGTGAGGGTCAGGTTAGGGTTGCGGTTGAGCTTAAGGTGTCCGCCTAGGGTTAGGGTTAGGTGTATGGTTTGATTTAGGCTTCAGGTTAGGTTAGGTTTGAACTTAGTTTCAGGGAGTCAGTTTAGGGCGACTGTTAGTTTTCGGGTAACTGTTATGGTTGGAGTAAGCGTCAGGGTCAGGTTAGGGTTGGGGTTGAGCTTCAGGTGTCCGCCTAGGGTTAGGGTTAGGTGTATTGTTTGATTTAGGCTTCAGGTTAGGTTAGGTTTGTACTTAGTTTGAGGGAGTAAGTTTATGGCTACCGTTAGTTTTCGTTTAACTGTTACGGTTGGATTTAGCGTCAGGGTCAGGTTAGGTTGGGGGTTAAGCATAAGGTGTCCGCCTAGGGTTAGGGTTAGGTCTATGGTTTCATTTAGGCTTCAGGTTAGGTTAGGATTGAACTTAGTTTGAGGGAGTAAGTTTAGGGCTACTGTTCATTTTCGGTTCAGTGTTACGGTTGGAGATAGCGTCAGGGTCAGGTTAGGGTTGGGGTTGAGCTTCAGGTGTCCGCCTAGGGTTAGGGTTAGGTCTGTGGATTCATTTAGGCTTCAGGTTAGGTTAGGATTGAACTTCGTTTGTGGGAGTAAGTTTAGGGCTACTGCTAGTTTTCGGTTCAGTGTTACGGTTGGAGATAGCGTCAGGGTCAGGTTAGGGTTCGGGTTGTGCTTCAGGTGTCCGCCTAGGGTTAGGGTTAGTTCTATGGTTTGAGTTAGGCTTCAGGTTATGTTAGGCTTGAAATTAGTTTTAGGGAGTAAGTTTAGGGCTAATGTTAGTTTTCGGTTCACTGTTACGGTTGGAGTTAGCGTGAGGGTCAGGTTAGGGTGGGGTTGAGCTTAAGGTTTCCGCCTAGGGTTAGGGTTAGGTGTATGGTTTGATTTAGGCTTCAGGTTAGGTTAGGTTTGAACTTAGATTGAGGGAGTAAGTTTAGGGCTCCTGTTCATTTTCGGTTCAGTGTTACGGTTGGAGGTAGCGTCAGGGTCATGTTAGGGTTGGGGTTGAGCTTCAGGTGTCCGCCTAGGGTTAGGGTTAGGTCTATGGATTCATTTAGGCTTCAGGTTAGGTTAGGATTGAACTTAGTTTGAGGGAGTAAGTTTAGGGCTACTGTTAGTTTTCGGTTCAGTGTTACGGTTGGAGTTTGCGTCAGGGTCAGTTTAGGGTTGGGGTTGAGCTTAAGGTGTCCGCCTAGGGTTAGGGTTAGGTCTGTGGTTTGAGTTACGCTTCAGGTGAGGTTAGGTTTGAACTTAGGTTGAGGGAGAAAGTTTAGGGCTACTGTTAGTTTTCGGTTCAGTGATACGGTTGTAGTAAGAGTCAGGGTCAGGTTAGGGTTGGGGTTGAGCTTCAGGTGTCCGCCTAGGGTTAGGGTCAGGTCTATGGTTTGAGTTAGGCTTCAGGTTAGGTTAGGTTTGAACTTAGTTTGAGGGAGTAAGTTTAGGGCTACTGTTTGTTTTCGGTTCAGTGTTTCGTTTGGAGTTAGCGTGAGGGTCAAGTTAGGGTAGGGGTTGAGCTTAAGGTGTGCGCCTAGGGTTAGGGTTAGGTGTATGGTTTGATTTAGGCTTCAGGTTAGGTTAGGTTTGAACTTAGTTTGAGAGAGTAAGTTTAGGGCTGTTAGTTTTCGGGTAACTGTTATGGTTGGAGTTAGCGTCAGGGCCAGGTTATGGTTGGGGTTGAGCTTAATTTGTCCGCCTAGGGTTAGGGTTAGGGCTATGGTTTGAGTTAGGCTTCAGGTTAGGATAGGATTGAACTTAGTTTGAGGGAGTAAGTTTAGGACTACTGTTAGTTTTCGGTTTAGTGTTACGGTTGGAGATAGCGTCAGGGTCCGGTTAGGGTTTGGGTTGATCTTAAGGTGTCCGCCTAGGGTTAGGGTTAGGTGTATGGTTTGATTTAGGCTTCAGGTTAGGTTAGGTTTGAACTTAGTTTGAGGGAGTAAGTTTAGGGCTACTGTTCATTTTCAGTTCAGTGTTACGGTTGGAGATAGCGTCAGGGTCAGGTTAGGGTTGGGGTTGAGCTTCAGGTGTCCGCCTAGGGTTAGGGTTAGGTCTATGGTTTGTGTTAGGCTTCAGGTTAGGTTAGGATTGAACTTAGTTTGATGGAGTAAGTTTAGGGCTACTGTTAGTTTTCAGTTCAGTGTTACGGTTGGAGTTAGCGTGAGGGTCAGGTTAGGGTTGGGGTTGGGCTTAAGGTGTCCGCCTAGGGTTAGTGTTAGGTGTATGGTTTGATTTAGGCTTCAGGTTAGGTTAGGTTTGAACTTAGTTTGAGGGAGTAAGTTTAGGGCTACTGTTTGTTTTCGGTTCAGTGTTTCGGTTGGAGTTAGCGTGAGGGTCATTTTAGGTTTGCGGTAGAGCTTTAGGTGTCCGTCTAGGGTTAGCGTTAGGTGTATGGTTTGATTTAGGCTTCAGGTTAGGTTAGGTTTGAACTTAGTTTGAGGGAGTCAGTTTAGGGCGACTGTTAGTTTTCGGGTAACTGTTATGGTTGGAGTAAGCGTCAGGGTCAGGTTAGGGTTGGGGTTGAGCTTCAGGTGTCCGCCTAGGTTTAGGGTTAGGTGTATGGTTTGATTTAGGCTTCAGGTTAGGTTAGGTTTGAACTTAGTTTGAGGGAGTAAGTTTAGGGCTACTGTTAGTTTTCGTTTAACTGTTACGGTTGGAGTAAGCGTCAGGGTTAGGTTAGGGTGGGGGTTAAGCATAAGGTGTCCGCCTAGGGTTAGGGTTAGGTCTATGGTTTCATTTAAGCTTCAGGTTAGGTTAGGAATGAACTTAGTTTGAGGGAGTAAGTTTAGGGCTACTGTTCATTTTCGGTTCAGTGTTACGGTTGGAGATAGCGTCAGGGTCAGGTTAGGGTTGGGTTGAGCTTCAGGTGTCCGCCTAGGGTTAGGGTTAGGTCTATGGATTCATTTAGGCTTCAGGTTAGGTTAGGACTGAACTTCGTTTGTGGGAGTAAGTTTAGGGCTACTGTAAGGTTTCGGTTCAGTGTTATGGTTGGAGTTAGCGTGAGGGTCAGGTTAGGATTGGGGTTGATCTTAAGGTGTCCGTCTAGGGTTAGGGTTAGGTGTATGGTTTGATTTAGGCTTCAGGTTAGATTAGGTTTGAACTTAGTTTGAGGGAGTAAGTTTAGGGCGACTCTTAGTTTTCGGGTAACTGTTATGGTTGGAGTTAGCGTCAGGGCCAGGTTAGGGTTGGGGTTGAGCTTAAGGTGTCCGCCTAGGGTTAGGGTTAGGTCTATGGTTTGAGTTAGGCTTCAGGTTAGGTTAGGTTTGAACTTAGTTTGAGGGAGTAAGTTTAGGGCTACTGTTAGTTTTCGGTTCAGTGTTACGGTTGGAGATAGCGTCAGGGTCAGGTTAGGGTTGGGGTTGAGCTTCACGTGTCCGCCTAGGTTTACGGTTAGGTCTATGCTTTGAGTTAGGTTTCAGGTTAGGATAGCTTTGAACTTAGTTTGAGGGAGTCAGTTTAGGACTACTGTTAGTTTTCGGTTCAGTGTTACCGTTGGAGATAGCGTCAGGTTCAGGTTAGGGTTGGGGTTGAGCTTAAGGTGTCCGCCTAGGGTTAGGGTTAGGTGTACGGTTTGATATAGGCTTCAGGTTAGGTTAGGTTTGAATTTAGTTTGAGGGAGTAAGTTTAGGGCTACTGTTCATTTTCGGTTCAGTGTTACAGTTGGAGATAGCGTCCGGGTCAGGTTAGGGTTGGGGTTGAGCTTCAGGTGTCCGCCTAGGGTTAGGGTTAGGTCTATGGTTTGTGTTAGGCTTCAGGTTAGGTTAGGTTTGAACTTAGTTTGAGGGAGTAAGTTTAGGGCTACTGTTAGTTTTCGGTTCAGTGTTACGGTTGGAGTTAGCGTGAGGGTCAGGTTAGGGTTGGGGTTGGGCGTAAGGTGTCCGCCTAGGGTTAGGGTTAGGTGTATGGTTTGATTTAGGCTTCAGGTTAGGTTAGGTTTGAACTTAGTTTGAGGGAGTAAGTTTAGGGCTACTGTTTGTTTTCGGTTCAGTGTTTCGGTTGGAGTTAGCGTGAGGGTCATTTTAGGGTTGCGGTTGAGCTTAAGGTGTCCGTCTAGGGTTAGCGTTAGGTGTATGGTTTGATTTAGGCTTCAGGTTAGGTTAGGTTTGAACTTAGTTTGAGGGAGTAAGTTTAGGGCTACTGTTAGTTTTCAGTTCAGTGTTACGGTTGGAGATAGCATCTGGGTCAGGTTAGGGTTGGGCTTGAACTTCAGGTGTCCGCCTAGGGTTAGGGTTAGGTCTATGGTTTGTGTTAGGCTTCACGTTAGGTTAGGCTTGAAATTAGTTTGTGGGAGTAAGTTTAGGGCTAATGTTAGTTTTCGGTTCACTGTTACGGTTGGAGTTAGCGTGAGGGTCAGGTTAGGGTTGCGGTTGAGCTTAAGGTGTCCGCCTAGGGTTAGGGTTAGGTGTATGGTTTGATTTAGGCTTCAGGTTAGGTTAGGTTTGAACTTAGTTTCAGGGAGTCAGTTTAGGGCGACTGTTAGTTTTCGGGTAACTGTTATGGTTGGAGTAAGCGTCAGTGTCAGGTTAGGGTTGGGGTTGAGCTTCAGGTGTCCGCCTAGGGTTAGGGTTAGGTGTATGGTTTGATTTAGGCTTCAGGTTAGGTTAGGTTTATACTTAGTTTGAGGGAGTAAGTTTAGGGCTACCGTTAGTTTTCGTTTAACTGTTACGGTTGGAGTAAGCCTCAGGGTCAGGTTAGGGTGGGGGTTAAGCATAAGGTGTCCGCCTAGGGTTAGGGTTAGGTCTATGGTTTCATTTAGGCTTCAGGTTAGGTTAGGATTGAACTTAGTTTGAGGGAGTAAGTTTAGGGCTACTGTTCATTTTCGGTTCAGTGTTACGGTTGGAGATAGCGTCAGGGTCAGGTTAGGGTTGGGGTTGAGCTTCAGGTGTCCGCCTAGGGTTAGGGTTAGGCCTATGGATTCATTTATGCTTCAGGTTAGGTTAGGATTGAACTTCGTTTGTGGGAGTAAGATTAGGGCTACTGTTAGTTTTCGGTTCAGTGTTACCGTTGGAGATAGCGTCAGGGTCAGGTTAGGGTTGGGGTTGAGCTTAAGGTGTCCCCCTAGGGTTAGGGTTAGGTCTATGGTTTGAGTTAGGCTTCTGGTTAGGTTAGGTTTGAACTTAGTTTGAGGGAGTAAGTTTAGGGCGACTCTTAGTTTTCGGGTAACTGTTATGTTTGGAGTTAGCGTCAGGGCCAGGTTAGGGTTGGGGTTGAGCTTAAGGTGTCCGCCTAGGGTTAGGGTTAGGTCTATGGTTTGAGTTAGGCTTCAGGTTAGGTTAGGTTTGAACTTAGTTTGAGGGAGTAAGTTTAGGGCTACTGTTCATTTTCGGTTCAGTGTTACGGTTGGAGATAGCGTCAGGGTCAGGTTAGGGTTGGGGTTGAGCTTCACGTGTCCGCCTAGGGTTAGGGTTAGGTCTATGGTTTGTGTTAGGCTTCAGGTTAGGATAGCTTTGAACTTAGTTTGAGGGAGTAAGTTTAGGGCTACTGTTAGTTTTCGGTTCAGTGTTACCGTTGGAGATAGCGTCAGGGTCAGGTTAGGGTTGGGGTTGAGCTTAAGGTGACCGCCTAGGGTTAGGGTTAGGTGTACGGTTTGATATAGGCTTCAGGTTAGGTTAGGTTTGAACTTAGTTTGAGGGAGTAAGTTTAGGGCTACTGTTTGTTTTCGGTTCAGTGTTTCGGTTGCAGTTAGCGTGAGGGTCATTTTAGGGTTGGGGTTGAGCTTAAGGTGTCCGTCTAGGGTTAGCGTTAGGTGTATGGTTTGATTTAGGCTTCAGGTTAGGTTAGGTTTGAACTTAGTTTGAGGGAGTAAGTTTAGGGCTACTGTTAGTTTTCGGTTCAGTGTTACGGTTGGAGATAGCATCTGGGTCAGGTTAGGGTTGGGCTTGAACTTCAGGTGTCCGCCTAGGGTTAGGGTTAGGTCTATGGTTTGAGTTAGGCTTCAGGTTAGGTTAGGCTTGAAATTAGTTTGAGGGAGTAAGTTTAGGGCTAATGTTAATTTTCGGTTCACTGTTACGGTTGGTGTTAGCGTGAGGGTCAGGTTAGGGTTGGGGTTGAGATTAAGGTGTCCGCCTAGGGTTAGGGTTAGGTGTATGGTTTGATTTAGGCTTCAGGTTAGGTTAGGTTTGAACTTAGTTTGAGGGAGTCAGTTTAGGGCGACTGTTAGTTTTCGGGTAACTGTTATGGTTGGAGTAAGCATCAGGGTCAGGTTAGGTTTGGGGTTGAGCTTCAGGTGTCCGCCTAGGGTTAGGGTTAGGTGTATGGTTTGATTTAGGCTTCAGGTTAGGATAGGTTTGAACTTAGTTTGAGGGAGTAAGTTTAGGGCTACTGTTAGTTTTCGTTTAACTGTTATGGTTGGAGTAAGCGTCAGGGTCAGGTTAGGGTGGGTGTTAAGCATAAGGTGTCCGCCTAGGGTTAGGGTTAGGTCTATGGTTTCATTTAAGCTTCAGGTTAGGTTAGGAATGAACTTAGTTTGAGGGAGTAAGTTTAGGGCTACTGTTCATTTTCGGTTCAGTGTTACGGTTGGAGATAGCGTCAGGGTCAGGTTAGGGTTGGGGTTGAGCTTCAGGTGTCCGCCTAGGGTTAGGGTTAGGTCTATGGATTCATTTAGGCTTCAGGTTAGGTTAGGATTGAACTTCGTTTGTGGGAGTAAGTTTAGGGCTACTGTTAGGTTTCGGTTCTGTGTTACCGTTGGAGATAGCGTCAGGGTCAGGTTAGGGTTGGGGTTGAGCTTAAGGTGTCCGCCTAGGGTTAGGGTTAGGTCTGTGGTTTGAGTTAGGCTTCAGGTGAGGTTAGGTTTGAACTTAGTTTGAGGGAGTAAGTTTAGGGCTACTGTTAGTATTCGGTTCAGTGTTACGGTTGGAGTTAGCGTCAGGGTCAGGTTAGGGTTGGGGTTGAGCTTAAGGTGTCCGCCTAGGGTTAGGGTTAGGTCTGTGGTTTGAGTTAGGCTTCAGGTGAGGTTAGGTTTGAACTTAGTTTGAGGGAGTAAGTTTAGGGCTACTGTTAGTATTCGGTTCAGTGTTACGGTTGGAGTTAGCGTCAGGGTCAGGTTAGGGTTGGGGTTGAGCTTAAGGTGTCCCCCTAGGGTTAGGGTTAGGTCTATGGTTTGAGTTAGGCTTCTGGTTAGGTTAGGTTGGAACTTAGTTTGAGGGAGTAAGTTTAGGGCTACTGTTAGTATTCGGTTCAGTGTTACGGTTGGAGTTAGCATCATGGTCAGGTTAGGGTTGGGGTTGAGCTTAAGGTGTCAGCCTAGGGTTAGGGTTAGGTCTATTGTTTCATTTAGGCTTCAGGTTAGGTTAGGATTGAACTTAGTTTGAGGGAGTAAGTTTAGGGCTACTGTTAGTTTTCGGTTCAGTGTTACGGTTGGAGTTAGCGTGAGGGTCAGGTTAGGGTTGGGTTTGAGCTTCAGGTGTCCGCCTAGGGTTAGGGTTAGGTGTATGGTTTAATTTAGGCTTCAGGTTAGGTTAGGTTTGAACTTAGTTTGAAGGAGTAAGTTTAGGGCTATTGTTAGTTTTCGGGAAACTGTCACGGTTGGAGTTAGCGTCAGGGTCAGGTTAGGGTTGGGGATGAGATTAAGGTGTCTGCCTAGGGTTAGGGTTAGGTCTATTGTTTGAGTTAGGCTTCAGGTTAGGATAGGTTTGAACTTAGTTTGAGGGAGTAAGTTTAGGTCTACTGTTAATTTTCGGTTCAGTGTTACGGTTGGAGATAGCGTCAGGGTCAGGTTAGCGTTGGGGTTGAGCTTCAGGTGTCCGCCTAGGGTTAGGGTTAGGTCTATGGTTTGATTTAGGCTTCAGGTTAGATTAGGTTTGAAGTTAGTTTGAGGGTGTAAGTTCAGGGCTATTGTTAGTTTTCGGTTAACTGTTACAGTTGGAGTAAGCGTCAGTGTCAGGTTAGGGTGGGGGTTAAGCATAAATTGTCTGCCTAGGGTTAGGGTTAGGTCTATGATTTGATTTAGGCTTCAGGTTAGGTTAGGTTAGAACTTAGTTTGAGGGAGTCAGTTTAGGGCTACTGTTAGTTTTCGTTTAACTGTTACGGTTGGAGTAAGCGTCAGGGTCAGGTTAGGGTGGGTGTTAAGCATAAGGTGTCCGCCTAGGTTTAGGGTTAGGTCTATGGTTTCATTTAAGCTTCAGGTTAGGTTAGGAATGAACTTAGTTTGAGGGACTAAGTTTAGGGCTACTGTTCATTTTCGGTTCAGTGTTACGGTTGGAGATAGCGTCAGGGTCAGGTTAGGGTTGGGGTTGAGCTTCAGTTGTCCGCCTAGGGTTAGGGTTAGGTCTATGGATTCATTTAGGCTTCAGGTTAGGTTAGGATTGAACTTCGTTTGTGGGAGTAAGTTTAGGGCTACTGTTAGTTTTCGGTTCAGTGTTACCGTTGGAGATAGCGTCAGGGTCAGGTTAGGGTTGTGGTTGAGCTTCAGGTGTCCGCCTAGGGTTAGGTTTTGGTCTATGGTTTGAGTTAGGCTTCAGGTTAGGTTAGGTTTGAAATTAGTTTGAGGGAGTAAGTTTAGGGCTAATGTTAGTTTTCGGTTCAGTGTTATGGTTGGAGTTAGCGTGAGGGTCAGGTTAGGATTGGGGTTGAGCTTAAGGTGTCCGTCTAGGGTTAGGGTTAGGTGTATGGTTTGATTTAGGCTTCAGGTTAGATTAGGTTTGAACTTAGTTTGAGGGAGTAAGTTTAGGGCGACTGTTAGTTTTCGGGTAACTGTTATGGTTGGAGTTAGCGTCAGGGCCAGGTTAGGGTTGGGGTTGAGCTTAAGGTGTCCGCCTAGGGTTAGGGTTAGGTCTATGGTTTGAGTTAGGCTTCAGGTTAGGTTAGGTTTGAACTTAGTTTGAGGGAGTAAGTTTAGGGCTACTGTTAGTTTTCGGTTCAGTGTTACGGTTGGAGATAGCGTCAGGGTCAGGTTAGGGTTGGGGTTGAGCTTCACGTGTCCGCCTAGGTTTACGGTTAGGTCTATGGTTTGAGTTAGATTTCAGGTTAGGATAGCTTTGAACTTAGTTTGAGGGAGTCAGTTTAGGGCTACTTTTAGTTTTCGGTTAACTGTTACGGTTGGAGTAAGCGTCAGGGTCAGGTTAGGTTTGGGTTGAGCTTAAGGTGTCCGCCTATGGTTAGGGTTAGGTGTATGGTTTGATTTAGGCTTCAGGTTAGGTTAGGTTTGAACTTAGTTTGAGGGAGTAACTTTAGGGCTACTGTTTGTTTTCGGTTCAGTGTTTCGGTTGCAGTTAGCGTGAGGGTCATTTTAGCGTTGGGGTTGAGCTTAAGGTGTCCGTCTAGGGTTAGCGTTAGGTGTATGATTTGATTTAGGCTTCAGGTTAGGTTAGGTTTGAACTTAGTTTGAGGGAGTATGTTTAGGGCTACTGTTAGTTTTCGGTTCAGTGTTACGGTTGGAGATAGCATCTGGGTCAGGTTAGGGTTGGGCTTGAACTTCAGGTGTCCGCCTAGGGTTAGGGTTAGGTCTATGGTTTGAGTTAGGCTTCAGGTTAGGTTAGGCTTGAAATTAGTTTGAGGGAGTTAGTTTAGGGCTAATGTTAATTTTCGGTTCACTGTTACGGTTGGAGTTAGCGTGAGGGTCAGGTTAGGGTTGGGTTGAGCTTAAGGTGTCCGCCTAGGGTTAGGGTTAGGTGTATGGTTTGATTTAGGCTTCAGGTTAGGTTAGGTTTGAACATAGTTTGAGGGAGTCAGTTCAGGGCGACTGTTAGTTTTCGGGTAACTGTTATGGTTGGAGTAAGCGTCAGGGTCAGGTTAGGGTTGGGGTTGAGCTTCAGGTGTCCGCCTAGGGTTAGGGTTAGGTGTATGGTTTGATTTAGGCTTCAGGTTAGGATAGGTTGGAACTTAGTTTGAGGGAGTAAGTTTAGGGCTATTGTTAGTTTTCGGGAAACTGTCACGGTTGGAGTTAGCGTCAGGGTCAGGTTAGGGTTGGGGATGAGATTAAGGTGTCTGCCTAGGGTTAGGGTTAGGTCTATTGTTTGAGTTAGGCTTCAGGTTAGGATAGGTTTGAACTTAGTTTGAGGGAGTAAGTTTAGGTCTACTGTTAATTTTCGGTTCAGTGTTACGGTTGGAGATAGCGTCAGGGTCAGGTTAGCGTTGGGGTTGAGCTTCAGGTGTCCGCCTAGGGTTAGGGTTAGGTCTATGGTTTGATTTAGGCTTCAGGTTAGATTAGGTTTGAAGTTAGTTTGAGGGTGTAAGTTCAGGGCTATTGTTAGTTTTCGGTTAACTGTTACAGTTGGAGTAAGCGTCAGTGTCAGGTTAGGGTGGGGGTTAAGCATAAATTGTCTGCCTAGGGTTAGGGTTAGGTCTATGATTTGATTTAGGCTTCAGGTTAGGTTAGGTTAGAACTTAGTTTGAGGGAGTCAGTTTAGGGCTACTGTTAGTTTTCGTTTAACTGTTACGGTTGGAGTAAGCGTCAGGGTCAGGTTAGGGTGGGTGTTAAGCATAAGGTGTCCGCCTAGGGTTAGGGTTAGGTCTATGGTTTCATTTAAGCTTCAGGTTAGGTTAGGAATGAACTTAGTTTGAGGGAGTAAGTTTAGGGCTACTGTTCATTTTCGGTTCAGTGTTACGGTTGGAGATAGCGTCAGGGTCAGGTTAGGGTTGGGGTTGAGCTTCAGGTGTCCGCCTAGGGTTAGGGTTAGGTCTATGGATTCATTTAGGCTTCAGGTTAGGTTAGGATTGAACTTCGTTTGTGGGAGTAAGTTTAGGGCTACTGTTAGTTTTCGGTTCAGTGTTACCGTTGGAGATAGCGTCAGGGTCAGGTTAGGGTTGTGGTTGAGCTTCAGGTGTCCGCCTAGGGTTAGGGTTTGGTCTATGGTTTGAGTTAGGCTTCAGGTTAGGTTAGGTTTGAAATTAGTTTGAGGGAGTAAGTTTAGGGCTAATGTTAGTTTTCGGTTCAGTGTTATGGTTGGAGTTAGCGTGAGGGTCAGGTTAGGATTGGGGTTGAGCTTAAGGTGTCCGTCTAGGGTTAGGGTTAGGTGTATGGTTTGATTTAGGCTTCAGGTTAGATTAGGTTTGAACTTAGTTTGAGGGAGTAAGTTTAGGGCGACTGTTAGTTTTCGGGTAACTGTTATGGTTGGAGTTAGCGTCAGGGCCAGGTTAGGGTTGGGGTTGAGCTTAAGGTGTCCGCCTAGGGTTAGGGTTAGGTCTATGGTTTGAGTTAGGCTTCAGGTTAGGTTAGGTTTGAACTTAGTTTGAGGGAGTAAGTTTAGGGCTACTGTTAGTTTTCGGTTCAGTGTTACGTTTGGAGATAGCGTCAGGGTCAGGTTAGGGTTGGGGTTGAGCTTCACGTGTCCGCCTAGGTTTACGGTTAGGTCTATGGTTTGAGTTAGATTTCAGGTTAGGATAGCTTTGAACTTAGTTTGAGGGAGTCAGTTTAGGGCTACTTTTAGTTTTCGGTTAACTGTTACGGTTGGAGTAAGCGTCAGGGTCAGGTTAGGTTTGGGTTGAGCTTAAGGTGTCCGCCTATGGTTAGGGTTAGGTGTATGGTTTGATTTAGGCTTCAGGTTAGGTTAGGTTTGAACTTAGTTTGAGGGAGTAACTTTAGGGCTACTGTTAGTTTTCGGTTCAGTGTTTCGGTTGCAGTTAGCGTGAGGGTCATTTTAGCGTTGGGGTTGAGCTTAAGGTGTCCGTCTAGGGTTAGCGTTAGGTGTATGATTTGATTTAGGCTTCAGGTTAGGTTAGGTTTGAACTTAGTTTGAGGGAGTATGTTTAGGGCTACTGTTAGTTTTCGGTTCAGTGTTACGGTTGGAGATAGCATCTGGGTCAGGTTAGGGTTGGGCTTGAACTTCAGGTGTCCGCCTAGGGTTAGGGTTAGGTCTATGGTTTGAGTTAGGCTTCAGGTTAGGTTAGGCTTGAAATTAGTTTGAGGGAGTTAGTTTAGGGCTAATGTTAATTTTCGGTTCACTGTTACGGTTGGAGTTAGCGTGAGGGTCAGGTTAGGGTTGGGGTTGAGCTTAAGGTGTCCGCCTAGGGTTAGGGTTAGGTGTATGGTTTGATTTAGGCTTCAGGTTAGGTTAGGTTTGAACATAGTTTGAGGGAGTCAGTTCAGGGCGACTGTTAGTTTTCGGGTAACTGTTATGGTTGGAGTAAGCGTCAGGGTCAGGTTAGGGTTGGGGTTGAGCTTCAGGTGTCCGCCTAGGGTTAGGGTTAGGTGTATGGTTTGATTTAGGCTTCAGGTTAGGATAGGTTGGAACTTAGTTTGAGGGAGTAAGTTTAGGGCTACTGTTAGTTTTCGTTTAACTGTTACGGTTGGAGTAAGCGTCAGGGTCAGGTTAGGGTGGGTGTTAAGCATAAGGTGTCCGCCTAGGGTTAGGGTTAGGTCTATGGTTTCATTTAAGCTTCAGGTTAGGTTAGGAATGAACTTAGTTTGAGGGAGTAAGTTTAGGGCTACTGTTCATTTTCGGTTCAGTGTTACGGTTGGAGATAGCGTCAGGGTCAGGTTAGGGTTGGGGTTGAGCTTCAGGTGTCTGCCTAGGGTTAGGGTTAGGTCTATGGATTCATTTAGGCTTCAGGTTAGGTTAGGATTGAACTTCGTTTGTGGGAGTAAGTTTAGGGCTACTGTTAGGTTTCGGTTCAGTGTTACCGTTGGAGATAGCGTCAGGGTCAGGTTAGGGTTGGGGTTGAGCTTCAGGTGTCCGCCTAAGGTTAGGGTTAGGTCTATGGTTTGAGTTAGGCTTCAGGTTAGGTTAGGTTTGAAATTAGTTTGAGGGAGTAAGTTTAGGGCTAATGTTAGTTTTCGGTTCAGTGTTATGGTTGGAGTTAGCGTGAGGGTCAGGTTAGGATTGGGGTTGATCTTAAGGTGTCCGTCTAGGGTTAGGGTTAGGTGTATGGTTTGATTTAGGCTTCAGGTTAGAATAGGTTTGAACTTAGTTTGAGGGAGTAAGTTTAGGGCTACTGTTAGTTTTCGGTTCAGTGTTACGGTTGGAGATAGCGTCAGGGTCAGGTTAGGGTTGGGGTTGAGCTTCACGTGTCCGCCTAGGTTTACGGTTAGGTCTATGGTTTGAGTTAGGTTTCAGGTTAGGATAGCTTTGAACTTAGTTTTAGGGAGTCAGTTTAGGACTACTGTTAGTTTTCGGTTCAGTGTTACCGTTGGAGATAGCGTCAGGGTCATTTTAGGGTTGCGTTTGAGCTTAAGGTGTCCGTCTAGGGTTAGCGTTAGGTGTATGGTTTGATTTAGGCTTCAGGTTAGGTTAGGTTTGAACTTAGTTTGAGGGAGTAAGTTTAGGGCTACTGTTAGTTTTCGGTTCAGTGTTACGGTTGGAGATAGCATCTGGGTCAGGTTAGGGTTGGGCTTGAACTTCAGGTGTCCGCCTAGGGTTAGGGTTAGGTCTATGGTTTCAGTTAGGCTTCAGGTTAGGTTAGGCTTGAAATTAGTTTGTGGGAGTAAGTTTAGGACTAATGTTAGTTTTCGGTTCACTGTTACGGTTGGAGTTGGCGTGGGGTCAGGTTAGGGTTGCGGTTGAGCTTAAGGTGTCCGCCTAGGGTTAGGGTTAGGTGTATGGTTTGATTTAGGCTTCAGGTTAGGTTAGGTTTGAACTTAGTTTGAGGGAGTCAGTTTAGGGCGACTGTTAGTTTTCGAGTAACTGTTATGGTTGGAGTAAGCGTCAGGGTCAGGTTAGGGTTGGGGTTGAGCTTCAGGTGTCCGCCTAGGGTTAGGGTTAGGTGTATGGTTTGATTTAGTCTTCAGGTTAGGTTAGGTTTGTACTTAGTTTGAGGGAGTAAGTTTAGGGCTACCGTTAGTTTTCGTTTAACTGTTACGGTTGGAGTAAGCGTCAGGGTCAGGTTAGGGTGGGGGTTAAGCATAAGGTGTCCGCCTAGGGTTAGGGTTAGGTCTATGGTTTCATTTAGGCTTCAGGTTAGGTTAGGATTGAACTTAGTTTGAGGGAGTAAGTTTAGGGCTACTGTTCATTTTCGGTTCAGTGTTACGGTTGGAGATAGCTTCAGGGTCAGGTTAGGGTTGGGGTTGAGCTTCAGGTGTCCGCCTAGGGTTAGGGTTAGGTCTATGGATTCATTTAGGCTTCAGGTTAGGTTAGGATTGAACTTCGTTTGTGGGAGTAAGTTTAGGGCTACTGTTAGTTTTCGGTTCAGTGTTACCGTTGGAGATAGCATCAGGGTCAGGTTAGGGTTGGGGTTGAGCTTAAGGTGTCCGCCTAGGGTTAGGGTTAGGTCTGTGGTTTGAGTTAAGCATCAGGTGAGGTTAGGTTTGAACTTAGTTTGAGGGAGTAAGTTTAGGGCTACTGTTAGTATTCGGTTCAGTGTTACGGTTGGAGTTAGTGTCAGGGTCAGGTTAGGGTTGGGGTTGAGCTTAAGGTGTCCCCCTAGGGTTAGGGTTAGGTCTATGGTTTGAGTTAGGCTTCTGGTTAGGTTAGGTTTGAACTTAGTTTCAGGGAGTCAGTTTAGGGCGACTGTTAGTTTTCGGGTAACTGTTATGGTTGGAGTAAGCGTCAGGGTCAGGTTAGGGTTGGGGTTGAGCTTCAGGTGTCCGCCTAGGGTTAGGGTTAGGTGTATGGTTTGATTTAGGCTTCAGGTTAGGTTAGGTTTGTACTTAGTTTGAGGGAGTAAGTTTAGGGCTACCGTTAGTTTTCGTTTAACTGTTACGGTTGGAGTAAGCCTCAGGGTCAGGTTAGGGTGGGGGTTAAGCATAAGGTGTCCGCCTAGGGTTAGGGTTAGGTCTATGGTTTCATTTAGGCTTCAGGTTAGGTTAGGATTGAACTTAGTTTGAGGGAGTAAGTTTAGGGCTACTGTTCATTTCCGGTTCAGTGTTACGGTTGGAGATAGCGTCAGGGTCAGGTTAGGGTTGGGGTTGAGCTTCAGGTGTCCGCCTAGGGTTAGGGTTAGGTCTATGGATTCATTTAGGCTTCAGGTTAGGTTAGGATTGAACTTCGTTTGTGGGAGTAAGATTAGGGCTACTGTTAGTTTTCGGTTCAGTGTTACCGTTGGAGATAGCGTCAGGGTCAGGTTAGGGTTGGGGTTGAGCTTAACGTGTCCCCCTAGGGTTAGGGTTAGGTCTATGGTTTGAGTTAGGCTTCTGGTTAGGTTAGGTTTGAACTTAGTTTGAGGGAATAAGTTTAGGGCTACTGTTAGTATTCGGCTCAGTGTTACGGTTGGAGTTAGCATCAGGGTCAGGTTAGGGTTGGAGTTGAGCTTAAGGTGTCCGCCTAGGGTTAGGGTTAGGTCTGTGGTTTGAGTTAGGCTTCAGGTGAGGTTAGGTTTGAACTTAGTTTGAGGGAGTAAGTTTAGGGCTACTGTTAGTATTCGGTTCAGTGTTACGGTTGGAGTTAGCGTCAGGGTCAGGTTAGGGTTGGGGTTGAGCTTAAGGTGTCCCCCTAGGGTTAGGGTTAGGTCTATGGTTTGAGTTAGGCTTCTGGTTAGGTTAGGTTTGAACTTAGTTTGAGGGAGTAAGTTTAGGGCTACTGTTAGTATTCAGTTCAGTGTTACGGTTGGAGTTAGCATCATGGTCAGGTTAGGGTTGGGGTTGAGCTTAAGGTGTCCGCCTAGGGTTAGGGTTAGGTCTGTGGTTTGAGTTAGGCTTCAGGTGAGGTTAGGTTTGAACTTAGTTTGAGGGAGTAAATTTAGGGCTTCTGTTAGTGTTCGGTTCAGTGTTACGGTTGGAGTTAGCGTCAGGGTCAGGTTAGGGTTGGGGTTGAGCTTAAGGTGTCAGCGTAGGGTTAGGGTTAGGTCTGTGGTTTGAGTTACGCTTCAGGTGAGGTTAGGTTTGAACTTAGTTTGAGGGAGAAAGTTTAGGGCTACTGTTAGTTTTCGGTTCAGATTTACGTTTGGAGTAAGAGTCAGGGTCAGGTTAGGGTTGGAGTTGAGCTTAAGGTGTCCGCCTAGGGTTAGGGTTAGGTCTATGGTTTGAGTTAGGCTTCAGGTTAGGTTAGGTTTGAACTTAGTTTGAGGGAGTAAGTTTAGGGCTACTGTTAGTTTTCGGTTCAGTGTTACGGTTGGAGATAGCGTCAGGGTCAGGTTCGGGTTGGGGTTGAGCTTCAGGTGTCCCCCTAGGGTTAGGGCTAGGTCTATGGTTTGAGTTAGGCTTCAGGTTAGGTTAGGTTTGAAATTAGTTTGAGGGAGTAAGTTTAGGGCTAATGTTAGTTTTCGGTTCAGTGTTATGGTTGGAGTTAGCGTGAGGGTCAGGTTAGGATTGGGGTTGAGCTTAAGGTGTCCGTCTAGGGTTAGGGTTAGCTGTATGGTTTGATTAAGGCTTCAGGTTAGATTAGGTTTGAACTTAGTTTGAGGGAGTAAGTTTAGGGCGACTGTTAGTTTTCGGGTAACTGTTATGGTTGGAGTTAGCGTCAGGGCCAGGTTAGGGTTGGGGTTGAGCTTAAGGTGTCCGCCTAGGGTTAGGGTTAGGTCTATGGTTTGAGTTAGGCTTCAGGTTAGGTTAGGTTTGAACTTAGTTTGAGGGAGTAAGTTTAGGGCTACTGTTAGTTTTCGGTTCAGTGTTACGGTTGGAGATAGCGTCAGGGTCAGGTTAGGGTTGGGGTTGAGCTTCACGTGTCCGCCTAGGTTTACGGTTAGGTCTATGGTTTGAGTTAGGTTTCAGGTTAGTATAGCTTTGAACTTAGTTTGAGGGAGTCAGTTTAGGGCTACTGTTAGTTTTCCGTTAACTGTTACGGTTGGAGTAAGCGTCAGGGTCAGGTTAGGTTTGGGTTGAGCTTAAGGTGTCCGCCTATGGTTAGGGTTAGGTGTATGGTTTGATTTAGGCTTCAGGTTAGGTTAGGTTTGAACTTAGTTTGAGGGAGTAAGTTTAGGGCTACTGTTTGTTTTCGGTTCAGTGTTTCGGTTGCAGTTAGCGTGAGGGTCAGTTTAGGGTTGGGGTTGAGCTTAAGGTGTCCGTCTAGGGTTAGCGTTAGGTGTATGGTTTGATTTAGGCTTCAGGTTAGGTTAGGTTTTAACTTAGTTTGAGGGAGTAAGTTTAGGGCTACTGTTAGTTTTCGGTTCAGTGTTACGGTTGGAGATAGCATCTGGGTCAGGTTAGGGTTGGGCTTGAACTTCAGGTGTCCGCCTAGGGTTAGGGTTAGGTCTATGGTTTGAGTTAGGCTTCAGGTTAGGTTAGGCTTGAAATTAGTTTGAGGGAGTAAGTTTAGGGCTAATGTTAATTTTCGGTTCACTGTTACGGTTGGAGTTAGCGTGAGGGTCAGGTTAGGGTTGGGGTTGAGCTTAAGGTGTCCGCCTAGGGTTAGGGTTAGGTGTATGGTTTGATTTAGGCTTCAGGTTAGGTTAGGTTTGAACTTAGTTTGAGGGAGTCAGTTTAGGGCGACTGTTAGTTTTCGGGTAACTGTTATGGTTGGAGTAAGCGTCAGGGTCAGGTTAGGGTTGGGGTTGAGCTTCAGGTGTCCGCCTAGGGTTAGGGTTAGGTGTATGGTTTGATTTAGGCTTCAGGTTAGGATAGGTTTGAACTTAGTTTGAGGGAGTAAGTTTAGGGCTACTGTTAGTTTTCGTTTAACTGTTACGGTTGGAGTAAGCGTCAGGGTCAGGTTAGGGTGGGTGTTAAGCATAAGGTGTCCGCCTAGGGTTAGGGTTAGGTCTATGGTTTCATTTAAGCTTCAGGTTAGGTTAGGAATGAACTTAGTTTGAGGGAGTAAGTTTAGGGCTACTGTTCATTTTCGGTTCAGTGTTACGGTTGGAGATAGCGTCAGGGTCAGGTTAGGGTTGGGGTTGAGCTTCAGGTGTCCGCCTAGGGTTAGGGTTAGGTCTATGGATTCATTTAGGCTTCAGGTTAGGTTAGGATTGAACTTCGTTTGTGGGAGTAAGTTTAGGGCTACTGTTAGTTTTCGGTTCAGTGTTACCGTTGGAGATAGCGTCAGGGTCAGGTTAGGGTTGGGGTTGAGCTTCAGGTGTCCGCCTAGGGTTAGGGTTTGGTCTATGGTTTGAGTTAGGCTTCAGGTTAGTTTAGGTTTGAAATTAGTTTGAGGGAGTAAGTTTAGGGCTAATGTTAGTTTTCGGTTCAGTGTTATGGTTGGAGTTAGCGTGAGGTTCAGGTTAGGATTGGGGTTGAGCTTAAGGTGTCCGTCTAGGGTTAGGGTTAGGTGTATGGTTTGATTTAGGCTTCAGGTTAGATTAGGTTTGAACTTAGTTTGAGGGAGTAAGTTTAGGGCAACTGTTAGTTTTCGGGTAACTGTTATGGTTGGAGTTAGCTTCAGGGCCAGGTTAGGGTTGGGGTTGAGCTTAAGGTGTCCGCCTAGGGTTAGGGTTAGGTCTATGGTTTGAGTTAGGCTTCAGGTTAGGTTAGGATTGAACTTAGTTTGAGGGAGTAAGTTTAGGGCTACTGTTAGTTTTCGGTTCAGTGTTACGGTTGGAGATAGCGTCAGGGTCAGGTTAGGGTTGGGGTTGAGCTTCACGTGTCCGCCTAGGTTTACGGTTAGGTCTATGGTTTGAGTTAGATTTCAGGTTAGGATAGCTTTGAACTTAGTTTGAGGGAGTCAGTTTAGGGCTACTGTTAGTTTTCGGTTAACTGTTACGGTTGGAGTAAGCGTCAGGGTCAGGTTAGGTTTGGGTTGAGCTTAAGGTGTCCGCCTTTGGTTAGGGTTAGGTGTATGGTTTGATTTAGGCTTCAGGTTAGGTTAGGTTTGAACTTAGTTTGAGGGAGTAAGTTTAGGGCTACTGTTTGTTTTCGGTTCAGTGTTTCGGTTGCAGTTAGCGTGAGGGTCATTTTAGGGTTGGGGTTGAGCTTAAGGTGTCCGTCTAGGGTTAGCGTTAGGTGTATGGTTTGATTTAGGCTTCAGGTTAGGTTAGGTTTGAACTTAGTTTGAGGGAGTAAGTTTAGGGCTACTGTTAGTTTTCGGTTCAGTGTTACGGTTGGAGATAGCATCTGGGTCAGGTTAGGGTTGGGCTTGAACTTCAGGTGTCCGCCTAGGGTTAGGGTTAGGTCTATGGTTTGAGTTAGGCTTCAGGTTAGGTTAGGCTTGAAATTAGTTTGAGGGAGTAAGTTTAGGGCTAATGTTAATTTTCGGTTCACTGTTACGGTTGGTGTTAGCGTGAGGGTCAGGTTAGGGTTGGGGTTGAGATTAAGGTGTCCGCCTAGGGTTAGGGTTAGGTGTATGGTTTGATTTAGGCTTCAGGTTAGGTTAGGTTTGAACTTAGTTTGAGGGAGTCAGTTTAGGGCGACTGTTAGTTTTCGGGTAACTGTTATGGTTGGAGTAAGCATCAGGGTCAGGTTAGGGTTGGGGTTGAGCTTCAGGTGTCCGCCTAGGGTTAGGGTTAGGTGTATGGTTTGATTTAGGCTTCAGGTTAGGATAGGTTTGAACTTAGTTTGAGGGAGTAAGTTTAGGGCTACTGTTAGTTTTCGTTTAACTGTTACGGTTGGAGTAAGCGTCAGGGTCAGGTTAGGGTGGGTGTTAAGCATAAGGTGTCCGCCTAGGGTTAGGGTTAGGTCTATGGTTTCATTTAAGCTTCAGGTTAGGTTAGGAATGAACTTAGTTTGAGGGAGTAAGTTTAGGGCTACTGTTCATTTTCGGTTCAGTGTTACGGTTGGAGATAGCGTCAGGGTCAGGTTAGGGTTGGGGTTGAGCTTCAGGTGTCCGCCTAGGGTTAGGGTTAGGTCTATGGATTCATTTAGGCTTCAGGTTAGGTTAGGATTGAACTTCGTTTGTGGGAGTAAGTTTAGGGCTACTGTTAGGTTTCGGTTCTGTGTTACCGTTGGAGATAGCGTCAGGGTCAGGTTAGGGTTGGGGTTGAGCTTCAGGTGTCCGCCTAGGGTTAGGTTTAGGTCTATGGTTTGAGTTAGGCTTCAGGTTAGGTTAGGTTTGAAATTAGTTTGAGGGAGTAAGTTTAGGGCTAATGTTAGTTTTCGGTTCAGTGTTATGGTTGGAGTTAGCGTGAGGGTCAGGTTAGGATTGGGGTTGATCTTAAGGTGTCCGTCTAGGGTTAGGGTTAGGTGTATGGTTTGATTTAGGCTTCAGGTCAGATTAGGTTTGAACTTAGTTTGAGGGAGTAAGGTTAGGGCGACTCTTAGTTTTCGGGTAACTGTTATGGTTGGAGTTAGCGTCAGGGCCAGGTTAGGGTTGGGGTTGAGCTTAAGGTGTCCGCCTAGGGTTAGGGTTAGGTCTATGGTTTGAGTTAGGCTTCAGGTTATGTTAGGTTTGAACTTAGTTTGAGGGAGTAAGTTTAGGGCTACTGTTAGTTTTCGGTTCAGTGTTACGGTTGGAGATAGCGTCAGGGTCAGGTTAGGGTTGGGGTTGAGCTTCACGTGTCCGCCTAGGTTTCGGTTAGGTCTATGGTTTGAGTTAGGTTTCAGGTTAGGATAGCTTTGAACTTAGTTTGAGGGAGTCAGTTTAGGACTACTGTTAGTTTTCGGTTCAGTGTTACCGTTGGAGATAGCGTCAGGGTCATTTTAGGGTTGCGTTTGAGCTTAAGGTGTCCGTCTAGGGTTAGCGTTAGGTGTATGGTTTGATTTAGGCTTCAGGTTAGGTTAGGTTTGAACTTAGTTTGAGGGAGTAAGTTTAGGGCTACTGTTAGTTTTCGGTTCAGTGTTACGGTTGGAGATAGCATCTGGGTCAGGTTAGGGTTGGGCTTGAACTTCAGGTGTCCGCCTAGGGTTAGGGTTAGGTCTATGGTTTCAGTTAGGCTTCAGGTTAGGTTAGGCTTGAAATTAGTTTGTGGGAGTAAGTTTAGGGCTAATGTTAGTTTTCGGTTCACTGTTACGGTTGGAGTTAGCGTGAGGGTCAGGTTAGGGTTGCGGTTGAGCTTAAGGTGTCCGCCTAGGGTTAGGGTTAGGTGTATGGTTTGATTTAGGCTTCAGGTTAGGTTAGGTTTGAACTTAGTTTGAGGGAGTCAGTTTAGGGCGACTGTTAGTTTTCGGGTAACTGTTATGGTTGGAGTAAGCGTCAGGGTCAGGTTAGGGTTGGGGTTGAGCTTCAGGTGTCCGCCTAGGGTTAGGGTTAGGTGTATGGTTTGATTTAGGCTTCAGGTTAGGTTAGGTTTGTACTTAGTTTGAGGGAGTAAGTTTAGGGCTACCGTTAGTTTTCGTTTAACTGTTACGGTTGGAGTAAGCGTCAGGGTCAGGTTAGGGTGGGGGTTAAGCATAAGGTGTCCGCCTAGGGTTAGGGTTAGGTCTATGGTTTCATTTAGGCTTCAGGTTAGGTTAGGATTGAACTTAGTTTGAGGGAGTAAGTTTAGGGCTACTGTTCATTTTCGGTTCAGTGTTACGGTTGGAGATAGCTTCAGGGTCAGGTTAGGGTTGGGGTTGAGCTTCATGTGTCCGCCTAGGGTTAGGGTTAGGTCTATGGATTCATTTAGGCTTCAGGTTAGGTTAGGATTGAACTTCGTTTGTGGGAGTAAGTTTAGGGCTACTGTTAGTTTTCGATTCAGTGTTACCATTGGAGATAGCGTCAGGGTCAGGTTAGGGTTGGGGTTGAGCTTAAGGTGTCCCCCTAGGGTTAGGGTTAGGTCTATGGTTTGAGTTAGGCTTCTGGTTAGGTTAGGTTTGAACTTAGTTTGAGGGAATAAGTTTAGGGCTACTGTTAGTATTCGGTTCAGTGTTACGGTTGGAGTTAGCATCAGGGTCAGGTTAGGGTTGGGGTTGAGCTTAAGGTGTCCGCCTAGGGTTAGGGTTAGGTCTGTGGTTTGAGTTAGGCTTCAGGTGAGGTTAGGTTTGAACTTAGTTTGAGGGAGTAAGTTTAGGGCTACTGTTAGTATTCGGTTCAGTGTTACGGTTGGAGTTAGCGTCAGGGTCAGGTTAGGGTTGGGGTTGAGCTTAAGGTGTCCCCCTAGGGTTAGGGTTAGGTCTATGGTTTGAGTTAGGCTTCTGGTTAGGTTAGGTTGGAACTTAGTTTGAGGGAGTAAGTTTAGGGCTACTGTTAGTATTCGGTTCAGTGTTACGGTTGGAGTTAGCATCATGGTCAGGTTAGGGTTGGGGTTGAGCTTAAGGTGTCAGCCTAGGGTTAGGGTTAGGTCTATTGTTTCATTTAGGCTTCAGGTTAGGTTAGGATTGAACTTAGTTTGAGGGAGTAAGTTTAGGGCTACTGTTAGTTTTCGGTTCAGTGTTATGGTTGGAGTTAGCGTGAGGGTCAGGTTAGGATTGGGGTTGAGCTTAAGGTGTCCGTCTAGGGTTAGGGTTAGGTGTATGGTTTGATTTAGGCTTCAGGTTAGATTAGGTTTGAACTTAGTTTGAGGGAGTAAGTTTAGGGCGACTGTTAGTTTTCGGGTAACTGTTATGGTTGGAGTTAGCGTCAGGGCCAGGTTAGGGTTGGGGTTGAGCTTAAGGTGTCCGCCTAGGGTTAGGGTTAGGTCTATGGTTTGAGTTAGGCTTCAGGTTAGGTTAGGTTTGAACTTAGTTTGAGGGAGTAAGTTTAGGGCTACTGTTAGTTTTCGGTTCAGTGTTACGGTTGGAGATAGCGTCAGGGTCAGGTTAGGGTTGGGGTTGAGCTTCACGTGTCCGCCTAGGTTTACGTTTAGGTCTATGGTTTGAGTTAGATTTCAGGTTAGGATAGCTTTGAACTTAGTTTGAGGGAGTCAGTTTAGGGCTACTTTTAGTTTTCGGTTAACTGTTACGGTTGGAGTAAGCGTCAGGGTCAGGTTAGGTTTGGGTTGAGCTTAAGGTGTCCGCCTATGGTTAGGGTTAGGTGTATGGTTTGATTTAGGCTTCAGGTTAGGTTAGGTTTGAACTTAGTTTGAGGGAGTAACTTTAGGGCTACTGTTTGTTTTCGGTTCAGTGTTTCGGTTGCAGTTAGCGTGAGGGTCATTTTAGCGTTGGGGTTGAGCTTAAGGTGTCCGTCTAGGGTTAGCGTTAGGTGTATGATTTGATTTAGGCTTCAGGTTAGGTTAGGTTTGAACTTAGTTTGAGGGAGTATGTTTAGGGCTACTGTTAGTTTTCGGTTCAGTGTTACGGTTGGAGATAGCATCTGGGTCAGGTTAGGGTTGGGCTTGAACTTCAGGTGTCCGCCTAGGGTTAGGGTTAGGTCTATGGTTTGAGTTAGGCTTCAGGTTAGGTTAGGCTTGAAATTAGTTTGAGGGAGTTAGTTTAGGGCTAATGTTAATTTTCGGTTCACTGTTACGGTTGGAGTTAGCGTGAGGGTCAGGTTAGGGTTGGGGTTGAGCTTAAGGTGTCCGCCTAGGGTTAGGGTTAGGTGTATGGTTTGATTTAGGCTTCAGGTTAGGTTAGGTTTGAACATAGTTTGAGCGAGTCAGTTCAGGGCGACTGTTAGTTTTCGGGTAACTGTTATGGTTGGAGTAAGCGTCAGGGTCAGGTTAGGGTTGGGGTTGAGCTTCAGGTGTCCGCCTAGGGTTAGGGTTAGGTGTATGGTTTGATTTAGGCTTCAGGTTAGGATAGGTTGGAACTTAGTTTGAGGGAGTAAGTTTAGGGCTACTGTTAGTTTTCGTTTAACTGTTACGGTTGGAGTAAGCGTCAGGGTCAGGTTAGGGTGGGTGTTAAGCATAAGGTGTCCGCCTAGGGTTAGGGTTAGGTCTATGGTTTCATTTAAGCTTCAGGTTAGGTTAGGAATGAACTTAGTTTGAGGGAGTAAGTTTAGGGCTACTGTTCATTTTCGGTTCAGTGCTACGGTTGGAGATAGCGTCAGGGTCAGGTTAGGGTTGGGGTTGAGCTTCAGGTGTCCGCCTAGGGTTAGGGTTAGGTCTATGGATTCATTTAGGCTTCAGGTTAGGTTAGGATTGAACTTCGTTTGTGGGAGTAAGTTTAGGGCTACTGTTAGGTTTCGGTTCAGTGTTACCGTTGGAGATAGCGTCAGGGTCAGGTTAGGGTTGGGGTTGAGCTTCAGGTGTCCGCCTAGGGTTAGGGTTAGGTCTATGGTTTGAGTTAGGCTTCAGGTTAGGTTAGGTTTGAAATTAGTTTGAGGGAGTAAGTTTAGGGCTAATGTTAGTTTTCGGTTCAGTGTTATGGTTGGAGTTAGCGTGAGGGTCAGGTTAGGATTGGGGTTGATCTTAAGGTGTCCGTCTAGGGTTAGGGTTAGGTGTATGGTTTGATTTAGGCTTCAGGTTAGAATAGGTTTGAACTTAGTTTGAGGGAGTAAGTTTAGGGCTACTGTTAGTTTTCGGTTCAGTGTTACGGTTGGAGATAGCGTCAGGGTCAGGTTAGGGTTGGGGTTGAGCTTCACGTGTCCGCCTAGGTTTACGGTTAGGTCTATGGTTTGAGTTAGGTTTCAGGTTAGGATAGCTTTGAACTTAGTTTTAGGGAGTCAGTTTAGGACTACTGTTAGTTTTCGGTTCAGTGTTACCGTTGGAGATAGCGTCAGGGTCATTTTAGGGTTGCGTTTGAGCTTAAGGTGTCCGTCTAGGGTTAGCGTTAGGTGTATGGTTTGATTTAGGCTTCAGGTTAGGTTAGGTTTGAACTTAGTTTGAGGGAGTAAGTTTAGGGCTACTGTTAGTTTTCGGTTCAGTGTTACGGTTGGAGATAGCATCTGGGTCAGGTTAGGGTTGGGCTTGAACTTCAGGTGTCCGCCTAGGGTTAGGGTTAGGTCTATGGTTTCAGTTAGGCTTCAGGTTAGGTTAGGCTTGAAATTAGTTTGTGGGAGTAAGTTTAGGGCTAATGTTAGTTTTCGGTTCACTGTTACGGTTGGAGTTAGCGTGGGGTCAGGTTAGGGTTGCGGTTGAGCTTAAGGTGTCCGCCTAGGGTTAGGGTTAGGTGTATGGTTTGATTTAGGCTTCAGGTTAGGTTAGGTTTGAACTTAGTTTGAGGGAGTCAGTTTAGGGCGACTGTTAGTTTTCGAGTAACTGTTATGGTTGGAGTAAGCGTCAGGGTCAGGTTAGGGTTGGGGTTGAGCTTCAGGTGTCCGCCTAGGGTTAGGGTTAGGTGTATGGTTTGATTTAGGCTTCAGGTTAGGTTAGGTTTGTACTTAGTTTGAGGGAGTAAGTTTAGGGCTACCGTTAGTTTTCGTTTAACTGTTACGGTTGGAGTAAGCGTCAGGGTCAGGTTAGGGTGGGGGTTAAGCATAAGGTGTCCGCCTAGGGTTAGGGTTAGGTCTATGGTTTCATTTAGGCTTCAGGTTAGGTTAGGATTGAACTTAGTTTGAGGGAGTAAGTTTAGGGCTACTGTTCATTTTCGGTTCAGTGTTACGGTTGGAGATAGCTTCAGGGTCAGGTTAGGGTTGGGGTTGAGCTTCAGGTGTCCGCCTAGGGTTAGGGTTAGGTCTATGGATTCATTTAGGCTTCAGGTTAGGTTAGGATTGAACTTCGTTTGTGGGAGTAAGTTTAGGGCTACTGTTAGTTTTCGGTTCAGTGTTACCGTTGGAGATAGCATCAGGGTCAGGTTAGGGTTGGGGTTGAGCTTAAGGTGTCCGCCTAGGGTTAGGGTTAGGTCTGTGGTTTGAGTTAAGCATGAGGTGAGGTTAGGTTTGAACTTAGTTTGAGGGAGTAAGTTTAGGGCTACTGTTAGTATTCGGTTCAGTGTTACGGTTGGAGTTAGCGTCAGGGTCAGGTTAGGGTTGGGGTTGAGCTTAAGGTGTCCCCCTAGGGTTAGGGTTAGGTCTATGGTTTGAGTTAGGCTTCTGGTTAGGTTAGGTTGGAACTTAGTTTCAGGGAGTAAGTTTAGGGCTACTGTTAGTATTCGGTTCAGTGTTACGGTTGGAGTTAGCATCATGGTCAGGTTAGGGTTGGGGTTGAGCTTAAGGTGTCCGCCTAGGGTTAGGGTTAGGTCTATTGTTTCATTTAGGCTTCAGGTTAGGTTAGGATTGAACTTAGTTTGAGGGAGTAAGTTTAGGGCTACTGTTAGTTTTCGGTTCAGTGTTACGTTTGGAGTTAGCGTGAGGGTCAGGTTAGGGTTGGGTTTGAGCTTCAGGTGTCCGCCTAGGGTTAGGGTTAGGTGTATGGTTTAATTTAGGCTTCAGGTTAGGTTAGATTTGAACTTAGTTTGAAGGAGTAAGTTTAGGGCTATTGTTAGTTTTCGGGAAACTGTCACGGTTGGAGTTAGCGTCAGGGTCAGGTTAGGGTTGGGGATGAGATTAAGGTGTCTGCCTAGGGTTAGGGTTAGGTCTATTGTTTGAGTTAGGCTTCAGGTTAGGATAGGTTTGAACTTAGTTTGAGGGAGTAAGTTTAGGGCTCCTGTTAGTTTTCGGTTCAGTGTTACGGTTGGAGTTAGGGTGAGGGTCAGGTTAGGGTTGGGGTTGAGCTTAAGGTGTCCGCCTAGGGTTAGGGTTACGTGTATGGCTTGATTTAGGCTTCAGGTTAGGTTAGGTTTGAACTTAGTTTGAGGGAGTAAGTTTAGGGCTACTGTTAGTATTCGGGAAACTGTTACGGTTGGAGTTAGCGTCAGGGCCAGGTTAGGGTTATGGTTGAGATTAAGGTGTCCGTCTAGGGTTAGGGTTAGGTGTATGTTTTCATTTAGGCTTAAGGTTAGGTTAGGTTTGAAGTTAGTTTGATGGAGTAAGTTTAGGGCTACTGTTAGTTTTCGGTTAACTGTTACAGTTGGAGTAAGCGTCAAGGTCAGGTTAGGGTGGGGTTAAGCATAAGGTGTCCGCCTACGGTTAGGGTTAGGTCTAAGATTTGATTTAGGCTTCAGGTTAGGTTAGGTTTGAACTTAGTTTGAGGGAGTCAGTTTAGGGCTACTGTTAGTTTTTGGTTAACTGTTATGGTTGGTATAAGTGTCAGGGTCAGGTTAGGTTTGGGGTTGAGCTTAAGGTATCCGCCTAGGGTTAGGGTTAGGTGTATGGTTTGATTTAGGTTTCAGGTTAGGATAGGTTTGAACTTAGTTTGAGGGAGTAAGTTTAGGGCTACTGTTAGTTTTTGGTTCAGTGTTACGGTTGAAGATAGCGTCAGGGTCAGGTTAGGTTTGGGGTTGAGCTTCAGGTGTCTGCCTAGTGTTAGGGTTAGGTCTATGGTTTGAGTTAGGCTTCAGGTTAGATTAGGTTTGAAGTTAGTTTGAGGGTGTAAGTTCAGGGCTACTGTTAGTTTTCGGTTAACTGTTACAGTTGGAGTAAGCGTTAGGGTCAGGTTAGGGTGGGGGTTAAGCATATGTTGTTCGCCTAGGGTTAGGGTTAGGTCTATGATTTGATTTAGGCTTCAGGTTAGGTTAGGTTTGAACTTAGTTTGAGGGAGTCAGTTTAGGGCTACTGTTCGTTTTTGGTTAACTGTTACGGTTGGAGTAAGCGTCAGGGTCAGGTTAGGTTTGTCTTAGAGCTTAAGGTGTCCGCCTAGGGTTAGGGTTAGGGCTATGGTTTGATTTAGGCTTCAGGTTAGGTTAGGTTTGAAATCAGTTTTAGGGAGTAAGTTTAGGGCTACTGTTAGTTTTTGATTCAGTGTTACATTTGGAGTTAGCGTGAGTGTCCGGTTAGGGTTGGGGTTGAGCTTAAGGTGTCCACCGAGGGTTAGGGTTAGGTGTATGATTTGATTTAGGCTTCAGGTTAGGTTAGGTTTGAACTGAGTTTGAGGGAGTAAGTTTAGGGCGACTGTTAGTTTTCGGGAAATTGTTACGGTTGGAGTTAGCGTCAGGGCCAGGTTAGGGTTGGGGTTGAGATTAAGGTGTCCGCCTAGGGTTAGGGTTAGGTCTGTGGTTTGAGTTAGGCATCAAGTTAGGTTAGGTTTGAACTTAGTTTGAGGAAGTAAATTTAGGGATACTGTTAGTTTTCGGTTCAGTGTTACGGTTGGAGATAGTGTTAGGGTCAGGTTAGGGTTGTGGTTGGGCTTCAGGTGTCCGCCTAGGGTTAGGATTAGGTCTATGGTTTGAGTTAGGCTTCAGGTTAGGTTAGGTTTGAACTTAGTTTGAGGGAGTAAGTTTAGGGCTACTCTTAGTTTTCGGGTAACTGTTACTGTTGGAGTTAGCGTCAGGGCCAGGTTTGGGTTGGGGTTGAGCTTAAGGTGTCCGCCTAGGGTTAGGGTTAGGTTTATGGCTTGATTTAGGCTTCAGCTTAGGTTAGGTTTGAACTTAGTTTGAGGGATTAAGTTTAGGGCTACTGTTAGTTTTCGGTTAACTGTTGCAGTTGGAGTAAGAGTCAGGGTCAGGTTAGGGTGGAGCTTAAGCATAAGGTGTCCGCCTAGGGTTAGGGTTAGGTGTATTGGTTGATTTAGGCTTCAGGTTAGGTTAGGTTTGAACTTAGTTTGAGGGAGTAAGTTTAGGGCTACTGTTAGTTTTCGTTTAACTGTTACGGTTGGAGTAAGCGTCAGGGTCAGGTTAGGGTGGGGGTTAAGCATAAGGTGTCCGCCTAGGGTTAGGGTTAGTTCTATGGTTTCATTTAGGATTCAGGTTAGGTTAGGATTGAACTTAGTTTGAGGGAGTAAGTTTAGGGCTACTGTTAGTTTTTGGTTCAGTGTTCCGGTTGGATTTAGCCTCAGGGTCAGGTTAGGTTTGGGGTTAAGCTTAAGGTATCCGCCTAGGGTTAGGGTTAGGTCTATTGTTTGAGTTATGCTTCAGGTTAGGTTAGGTTTGAACTTAGTTTGAGGGAGTCAGTTTAGGGCTACTGTTAGTTTTCGTTTAACTGTTTCGGTTGGAGTAAGCGTCAGGGTCAGGTTAGGGTGGGGGTTAAGCATAAGGTGTCCGCCTAGGGTTAGGGTTAGTTCTATGGTTTCATTTCGGCTTCAGGTTAGGTTAGGATTGAACTTAGTTTGAGGGAGTAAGTTTAGGGCTACTTTTAGTTTTCGGTTCAGTGTTACGGTTGGATTTAGCCTCAGGGTCAGGTTAGGGTTGGGGTTAAGCTTAAGTTGTCCGCCTAGGGTTAGGGTTAGGTCTATTGTTTGAGTTAGGCTTCAAGTTAGGTTAGGTTTGAACTTAGTTTGAGGGAGTAAGTTTAGGGCTACTGTTAGGTTTCGGTTCAGTGTTACGGTTGGAGTTAGCGTGAGGGTCAGGTTAGGGTTGGGGTTGAGCTTAAGGTGTCCACCTAGGTTTAGGGTTAGGTCTGTTGTTTGAATTAGCCTTCAGGTTAGGTTAGGTTTGAACTTAGTTTGAGGGAGTAAGTTTAGGGCTACTGTTAGTTTTTGGTTCAGTGTTACGGTTGGAGATAGCGTTAGGGTCAAGTTAGGTTTGGGGTTGAGATTCAGGTGTCCGCCTAGGGTTAGTTTAGGTCTATGGTTTGAGATAGGCTTCATGTTAGGTTATGTTTTAACTTAGTTTGAGGGAGTAAGTTTAGGCCTATTTCATTTTTCGGTTTAGTGTTACGGTTGAATTTAGCCTCAGGGTCAGGTTAGGGTTGGGGTAAAGCTTAAGGTGTCCCCCTAGGGTTAGGGTTAGGTCTGTGATTTGAGTTAGGCTTCAGGTTAGGTTAGGTTTGAACTTAGTTTTAGGGAGTAAGTTTAGGGCTACTGTTAGTTTTCGGTTCAGTGTTACGGTTGGAGATAGCGTCAGGGTCAGGTTAGGGTTGGGGTTGAGCTTCAGGTTTCGGCCTAGGGTTAGGGTTAGGTCTATGGTTTGAGTTAGGCTTCAGGTTAGGTTAGGTTTGAACTTAGTTTTAGGGAGTAAGTTTAGGGCTACTGTTAGTTTTAGGTTCAGTGTTACGGTTGGAGTTAGCATGAGGGTCAGGTTATGGTTGGGTTTGAGCTTCAGGTGTCCGCCCAGGGTTAAAGTTAGGTGTATGGTTTGATTTAGGCTTCAGGTTAGGATAGGTTTGAACTTAGTTTGAGGGAGTAAGTTTAGGGGTACTGTTAGTTTTCGGGTAACTGTTACGGTTTGAGTTAGCGTCACGGCCAGGTTAGGGTTGGGGTTGAGCTTAAGGTGTTAGCCTAGGTTTAGGTTTAGGTGTATGGTTTGATTTAGGCTTCAGGTTAGGTTATGTTTGAACTTAGTTTGAGGGAGTAAGTTTAGGGCTATTGTTAGTTTTCGGTTCAGTGTTACGGTTGGACTTAGCATGAGGGTCAGGTTAGGGTTGGGGTTGAGCTTAAGGTGTCCGTCTAGGGTTGGGGTTAGGTGTATGGTTTGATTTAGGCTTCAGGTTAGTTTAGGTTTGAACTTAGTTTGAGGGAGTAAGCTTAGGGCTACTGTTAGTTTTCGGGTAACTGTTACGATTGGAGTTAGCGTCAGGGCCAGGTTATGGTTGGGGTTGAGCTTAAGGTGTCCGCCTTGGGTTACAGATAGTTGTAAGGTTTGATTTAGGCTTCAGGTTAGGTTATGTTTGAACTTAGTTTGAGGGAGTAAGTTTAGGCCTATTGCATTTTTCGGTTCAGTGTTACGGTTGAATTTAGCCTCAGGGTCAGGTTAGGGTGGGGGTTATGCATAAGGTTTCCGCCTAGGGTTAGGGTTAGGTCTATGGTTTTATTTAGGCTTCAGGTTAGGTTAGGATTGAACTTAGTTTGAGGGAGTAAGTTTAGGGCTACTTTTAGTTTTCGGTTAACTGTTACGGTTGGAGTAAGCGTCAGGGTCAGGTTAGGGTGGGGGTTAAGCATAAGGTGTCCACCTAGGGTTAGGGTTAGGTCTATGGTTTCATTTAGGCTTCAGGTTAGGTTAGGATTGAACTTAGTTTGAGGGAGTAAGTTTAGAGCTACTGTTAGTTTTCGGTTCAGTGTTATGTTTGGAGTTAGCGTTAGGGTCCGGTTAGGGTTGGGGTTGAGCTTAAGGTGTCCACCTAGGTTTAGGGTTAGGTCTGTGATTTGAGTTAGGCTTCAGGTTAGGTTAGGTTTGAACTTAGTTTTAGGGAGTAAGTTTAGGGCTACTGTTAGTTTTAGGTTCAGTGTTACGGTTGGAGTTAGCGTGAGGGTCAGGTTAGGGTTGGGTTTGAGCTTCAGGTGTCCGCCTAGGGTTAGGGTTAGGTATATGGTTTAATTTAGGCTTCAGGTTAGGTTAGGTTTGAACTTAGTTTGAAGGAGTAAGTTTAGGGCTATTGTTAGTTTTCGGGAAACTGTCACGGTTGGAGTTAGCGTCAGGGTCAGGTTAGGGTTGGGGATGAGATTAAGGTGTCTGCCTAGGGTTAGGGTTAGGTGTATGGTTTGATTTAGGCTTCAGGTTAGGTTAGGTTTGAACTTAGTTTGAGGGAGTAAGTTTAGGGCTACTGTTAGTTTTCGTTTAAGTGTTACGGTTGGAGTAAGCGTCAGGGTCAGGTTAGGGTGGGGGTTAAGCATAAGGTATCCGCCTAGGGTTAGGGTAAGGTCTATGGTTTCATTTAGGATTCAGGTTAGGTTAGGAATGAACTTAGTTTGAGGGAGTAAGTTTAGGGCTACTCTTAGTTCGCAGTTCAGTGTTACGGTTTGATTTAGCCTCAGGGTCAGGTTAGGGTTGGGGTTAAGCTTAAGGTATCCGCCTAGGGTTAGGGTTAGGTCTATTGTTTGAGTTAGGCTTCAGGTTAGGTTAGGTTTGAACTTAGTTTGAGGGAGTAAGTTTAGGGCTACTGTTAGTTTTCGTTTAACTGTTACGGTTGGAGTAAGCGTCAGGGTCAGGTTAGGTTTAGGGTTGAGCTTAAGGTATCCGCCTAGGGTTAGGGTTAGGTGTATGGTTTGATTTAGGCTTCAGGTTAGGATAGGTTTGAACTTAGTTTGTGGGAGTAAGTTTAGGGCTACTATTAATTTTCGGTTCAGTGTTACGGTTGGAGATAGCGTCAGGGTCAGGTTAGCGTTGGGGTTGAGCTTCAGGTGTCCGCCTAGGGTTAGGGTTAGGTCTATGGTTTGAGTTAGGCTTCAGGTTAGATTAGGTTTGAAGTTAGTTTGAGGGTGTAAGTTCAGGGCTATTGTTAGTTTTCGGTTAACTGTTACAGTTGGAATAAGCGTCAGGGTCAGGTTAGGGTGGGGGTTAAGCATAAGTTGTCTGCCTAGGGTTAGGGTTAGGTCTATGATTTGATTTAGGCTTCAGGTTAGGTTAGGTTAGAACTTAGTTTGAGGGAGTCAGTTTAGGGCTACTGTTAGTTTTCGATTAACTGTTACGGTTGGAGTAAGCGTCAGGGTCAGGTTAGGTTTGGGGTAGAGATTAAGGTGTCCGCCTAGGGTTAGGGTTAGGTGTATGGTTTGATTTAGGCTTCAGGTTAGGTTAGGTTTGAACTTAGTTTGAGGGAGTAAGTTTAGGGCTACTGTTAGTTTTCGTTTAACTGTTACGGTTGCAGTAAGCATCAGGGTCAGGTTAGGGTGGGGGTTAATCATAAGGTGTCCGCCTAGGTTTAGGGTTAAGTCTATGGTTTCATTTAGGATTCAGGTTAGGTTAGGAATGAACTTAGTTTGAGGGAGTAAGTTTAGGGCTACTGTTAGTTTTCGGTTCAGTGTTACGGTTGCAGTTAGCGTGAGGGTCAGGTTAGGGTGGGGTTGAGCTTAAGGTGTCCGCCTAGGTTTAGGGTTAGTTGTATAGTTTGATTTAGGCTTCAGGTTAGGTTAGGTTTGAACTTAGTTTGAGGGAGTAAGTTTAGGGCTACTGTTAGTTTTCGTTTAACTGTTACGGTTGGAGTAAGCCTCAGGGTCAGGTTAGGTTGTGGGTTAAGCATAAGGTGTCCGCCTAGTGTTAGGGTTAGGTGTATGGTTTCATTTAGGCTTCAGGTTAGGTTAGGATTGAACTTAGTTTGAGGGAGTACGTTTAGGGCTACTGTTAGTTTTCGGTTCAGTTTTACGGTTGGATTTAGCCTCAGGGTCAGGTTAGGGTTGGGGTTAAGCTTAAGGTGTCCGCCTAGTGTTAGGGTTAGTTTTATGGTTTGATTTAGGCTTCAGGTTAGGTTAGGATTGCACTTAGTTTGAGGGAGTAAGTTTAGGGCTACTGTTAGTTTTCGGTTCAGTGTTACGGTTGGATTTAGCCTCTGGGTCAGCGTCGGGTTGGGGTTAAGCTTAAGGTGTCCGCCAAGAGTTACGGTTTGGTGTATGGTTTGATTTAGGCTTCAGGTTAGGTTATGTTTGAACTTAGTTTGAGGGCGTAAGTTTAGGGCTACTGTTAGTTTTCGGTTAACTGATACGGTTGGAGTAAGGGTCAGGGTCAGGTTAGGTTTGGGGTTGAGCTTAAGGTGTCCGCCTAGGGTTAGGGTTATGTGTATGGTTTGATTTAGGCTTCAGGTTAGGTTAGGTTTGAAGTTAGTTTGAGGGAGTAGGTTTAGGGCTACTGTTAGTTTTCGGTTAACTGTTACGGTTGGAGTAAGCGTCAGGGTCAGGGTAGGGTGGGGTTTAAGCATAAGGTGTCCGCCTTGGGTTAGGGTTAGGTCTATGATTTGATTTAGGCTTCAGGTTAGGTTAGGTTTCAAGTTATTTGAGGGAGTAAGTTTAGGGCTACTGTTAGTTTTCGGTTCAGTGTTACGGTTGGAGTTAGCTTGAGGGTCAGGTAAGGGTTGGGGTTGAGCTTCAGGTGTTCGCCTAGGGTTAGGGTTAGGTCTATGGTTTGAGTTAGGCTTCAGGTTAGATTAGGTTTGAAGTTAGTTTGAGGGTGTAAGTTCAGGGCTACTGTTAGTTTTCGGTTAACTGTTACAGTTTGAGTAAGCGTCAGGGTCAGGTTAGGGTGGGGGTTAAGCATAAGTTGTTCGCCTAGGGTTAGGGTTAGGTCTATGATTTGATTTAGGCTTCAGGTTAGGTTAGGTTTGAACTTAGTTTGAAGGAGTCAGTTTAGGGCTACTGTTCATTTTCGGTTAACTGTTATGGTTGGAGTAAGCGTCAGGGTCAGGTTAGGTTTGTCGTAGAGCTTAAGGTGTCCGCCTAGTGTTAGGTTTAGGTGTATGGTTTGATTTAGGCTTCAGGTTAGGTTAGGTTTGAACTCAGTTTGAGGGAGCAAGTTTAGGGCTACTGTTAGTTTTTGATTCAGTGTTACATTTGGAGTTAGCGTGAGTGTCCGGTTAGGGTTGGGGTTGAGCTTAAGGTGTCCGCCTAGGGTTAGGGTTAGGTCTATGGTTTGAGTTAGGCTTCAGGTTAGGTTAGGTTTGAACTTAGTTTGAGGGAGTAAGTTTAGGGCTACTGTTAGTTTTCGGTTCAGTGTTACCGTTGGAGTTAGGGTGAGGGTCAGGTTAGGGTTGGGGTTGAGCTTAAGGTGTCCGCCTAGGGTTAGGGTTAGGTGTATGGTTTGATTTAGGCTTCAGGTTAGGTTAGGTTTGAACTTAGTTTGAGGGAGTAAGTTTAGGGCTACTGTTAGTTTTCGGGAAACTGTTACGGTTGGAGTTAGCGTCAGGGCCAGGTTAGGGTTGGGGTTGAGATTAAGGTTTCAGCCTAGGGTTAGGGTTAGGTGTATGGTTTCATTTAGGCTTAAGGTTAGGTTAGGTTGGAAGTTAGTTTGATGGAGTAAGTTTAGGGCTACTGTTAGTTTTCGGTTAACTGTTACAGTTGGAGTAATTGTCAGGGTCAGGTTAGGGTGGGGGTTAAGCATAAGGTGTCCGCCTAAGTTTGTGTTAGGTCTAAGATTTGATTTAGGCTTCAGGTTAGGTTAGGTTTGAACTTAGTTTGAGGGAGTCAGTTTAGCGCTACTGTTAGTTTTCGGTTAACTGTTACGGTTGGTGTAAGTGTCAGGGTCAGGTTAGGTTTGGGGTTGAGCTTTAGGTATCCACCTATGGTTAGGGTTAGGTGTATGGTTTGATTTAGGCTTCAGGTTAGGATAGGTTTGAACTTAGTTTGAGGGAGTAAGTTTAGGGCTACTGTTAATTTTCGGTTCAGTGTTAGGGTTGGAGATAGCGTCAGGGTCAGGTTAGGGTTGGGGTTGAGCTTCAGGTCTCCGCCTAGGCTTAGGGTTAGGTCTATGGTTTGAGTTGGCTTCAGGTTAGATTAGGTTTGAAGTTAGTTTGAGGGTGTAAGTTCAGGGCTATTGTTAGTTTTCGGTTAACTGTTACAGTTGGAGTAAGCGTCAGGGTCAGGTTAGGGTGGGGGTTAAGCATAAGTTGTCTGCCTAGGGTTAGGGTTAGGTCTATGATTTGATTTAGGCTTCAGGTTAGGTTAGGTTTGAACTTAGTTTGAGGGAGTCAGTTTAGGGCTACTGTTAGTTTTCGGTTAACTGTTACGGTTGGAGTAAGCGTCAGGGTCAGGTTAGGTTTGGGGTAGAGATTAAGGTGTCCGCCTAGGGTTAGGGTTAGGTCTGTGGTTTGAGATAGGCTTCAGGTTAGGTTAGGTTTGAACTTAGTTTGAGGGAGTAAGTTTAGGGCTACTGTTAGTTTTCGGTTCAGTGTAACGGTTGGAGATAGCGTCAGGGTCAGGTTAGGGTTGTGGTTGAGCTTCAGGTGTCCGCCTAGGGTTAGGGTTAGGTCTATGGTTTGAGTTATGCTTCAGGTTAGGTTAGGTTTGAACTTAGTTTGAGGGAGTAAGTTTAGGGCTACTGTTAGTTTTCGGTTCAGTGTTACGGTTGGAGTTAGGGTGAGGGTCAGGTTAGGGTTGGGGTTGAGCTTTAGGTGTCCGCCTATGGTTAGGGTTAGGTGTATGGTTTCATTTAGGCTTAAGGTTAGGTTAGGTTTGAAGTTAGTTTGATGGAGTAAGTTTAGGGCTACTGTTAGTTTTCGGTTAACTGTTACAGTTGGAGTAAGCGTCAAGGTCAGGTTAGGGTGAGGGTTAAGCATAAGGTGTCCGCCTAGGGTTAGGGTTTGGTCTAAGATTTGATTTAGGCTTCAGGTAAGGTTAGGTTTGAACTTAGTTTGAGGGAGTCAGTTTAGGGCTACTGTTAGTTTTCGGTTAACTGTTACGGTTGGTGTAAGTGTCAGGGTCAGGTTAGGTTTGGGGTTGAGCTTAAGGTATCCGCCTAGGATTAGGGTTAGGTGTATGGTTTGATTTAGGCTTCAGGTTAGGATAGGTTTGAACTTAGTTTGAGGGAGTAAGTTTAGGGCTACTGTTAGTTTTCGTTTAACTGTTACTGTTGGAGTAAGCGTCAGGGTCAGGTTAGGTGGGTGTTAACCATAACGTGTCCGCCTAGGGTTAGGGTTAGGTCTATGGTTTCATTTAGGCTTCAGGTTAGGTTAGGATTGAACTTAGTTTGAGGGAGTAAGTTTAGGGCTACTATTAGTTTTCGGTTCAGTGTTACGGTTGGAGTTAGCGTGAGGGTCAGGTTAGGGTTGGGGTTGAGCTTATGGTGTCCGCCTAGGGTTAGGGTTAGGTTTGTGGTTTGAGTTAGGCTTCAGGTTAGGTTAGGTTTGAACTTAGTTTGAGGGAGTAAGTTTAGGGCCACTGTTAGTTTTCGGTTAACTGTTACGGTTGGAGTAAGCGTCAGGGTCAGGTTAGGTTTGGGGTTGAGCTTAAGGTGTCCGACTAGGGTTAGGGTTATGTGTATGGTTTGATTTAGGCTTCAGGTTAGGTTAGGTTTGAAGTTAGTTTGAGGGAGTAAGTTTAGGGCTACTGTTAGTTTTCGATTAACTGTTAGAGTTGGAGTAAGCGTCAGGGTCAGGGTAGGGTGGGGTTTAAGCATAAGGTGTCCGCCTAGGGTTAGGGTTAGGTCTATGATTTGATTTAGGCTTCAGGTTAGGTTAGGTTTGAACTTAGATTGAGGGAGTCAGTTCAGGGCTACTGTTAGTTTTCGGTTAACTGTTATGGTTGGTGTAAGTGTCAGGGTCAGGATAGGTTTGGGGTTGAGCTTAAGGTATCCGCCTAGGGTTAGGGTTAGGTGTATGGTTTGATTTAGGCTTCAGGTTAGGTTAAGTTTGAACTTAGTTTGAGGGAGTAAGTTTAGGGCTACTGTTAGTTTTTGATTCAGTATTACATTTGGAGTTAGCGTTAGTGTCCGGTAAGGGTTGGGGTTGAGCTTAAGGTGTCCGCCTAGGGTTAGGGTTAGGTCTGTGGTTTGAGATAGGCTTCAGGTTAGGTTAGGTTTGAACTTAGTTTGAGGGAGTCAGTTTAGGGCTACTGTTAGTTTTCGGTTCAGTGTTACGGTTGGAGATAGCGTCAGGGTCAGGTTAGGGTTGTGGTTGAGCTTCAGGTGTCCGCCTAGGGTTAGGGTTAGGTCTATGGTTTGAGTTAGGCTTCAGGTTAGGTTAGGTTTGAACTTAGTTTGAGGGAGTAAGTTTAGGGCTACTGTTAGTTTTCGGCTCAGTGTTACGGTTGGAGTTAGGGTGAGGGTCAGCTTAGGGTTGGGGTTGAGCTTAAGGTGTCCGCATAGGGTTAGGGTTAGGTGTATTGTTTGATTTAGGCTTCAGGTTAGGTTAGGTTTGAACTTAGTTTGAGGGCGTAAGTATAGGGCTACTGTTAGTTTTCGGGAAACTGTTACGGTTGGAGTTAGCGTCAGGGCCAGGTTAGGGTTGGGGTTGACATTGAGGTTTCCGCCTAGGGTTAGGGTTAGGTGTATGGTTTGATTTAGGCTTCAGGTTAGGTTAGGTTTGAAGATAGTTTGAGGGAGTAAGTTTAGGGCTACTGTTAGTTTTCGGTTAACTGTTACAGTTGGAGTAAGCGTCAGGGTCAGGGTAGGGTGGGGTTTAAGCATAAGGTGTCCGCCTTGGGTTAGGGTTAGGTGTATGGTTTGATTTAGGCTTCAGGTTAGGTTAGGTGTGAAGTTAGTTTGAGGGAGTAAGTTTAGGGCTACTGTTAGTTTTCGGTTCAGTGTTACGGTTGGAGTTAGCTTGAGGGTCAGGTTAGGGTTGGGGTTGAGCTTCAGGTGTCCGCCTAGGGTTAGGGTTAGGTCTATGGTTTGAGTTAGGTTTCAGGTTAGGATAGGTTTGAACTTAGTTTGAGGGAGTAAGTTTAGGGCTATTGTTAGTTTTCGTTTAACTGTTACTGTTGGAGTAAGCGTCAGGGTCAGGTTAGGGTGGGTGTTAACCATAAGGTGTCCGCCTAGGGTTAGAGTTAGGTCTATGATTTCATTTAGGCTTCAGGCTAGGTTAGGATTGAACTTAGTTTGAGGGAGTAAGTTTAGGGCTACTGTTAGTTTTCGGTTCAGTGTTACAGTTGGATTTAGCCTCAGGGTCAGGATAGGGTTGGGGTTAAGCTTAAGGTGTCCGCCTAGGGTTAGGGTTAGGTCTATTGTTTGAGTTAGGCTTCAGGTTAGGTTAAGTTTGAACTTAGGTTGAGGGAGTAAGTTTAGGGCTACTGTTAGTTTTCGGTTGAGTGTTACGGTTGGAGTTAGCGTGAGGGTCAGGTTAGGGTTGGGGTTGAAATTAAGGTGTCTACCTACGGTTAGGGTTAGGTCTGTGGTTTGAGTTAGGCTTCAGGGTAGGTTAGTTTTGAACTCAGTTTGAGGGAGTAAGTTTAGCGCTACTGTTAGTTTTCGGTTCAGTGTTACATTTGGAGTTAGCGTGAGGGTCCGGTTAGGGTTGGGGTTGAGCTTAAGGTGTCCGCCTAGGGTTAGAGTTAGGTCTGTGGTTTGAGTTAGGCATCAAGTTATGTTAGGTTTGAACTTAATTTGAGGGAGTATGTTTAGGGATACTGTTAGTTTTCGGTTCAGTGTTACGGTTGGAGATAGCGTCAGGGTCAGGTTAGGGTTGTGGTTGAGCTTCAGGTGTCAGCCTAGGGTTAGGGTTAGGTCTATGGTTTGAGTTAGGCTTCAGGTTAGGTTAGGTTTGAACTTAGTTTGAGGGAGTAAGTTTAGGGCTACTGTTATTTTTAGGTTCAGAGTTACGGTTGGAGTTAGCGTGAGGGTCTCGTTAGGGTTGTGGTTGAGCTTAAGGCGTCCTCCTAGGGTTAGGGTTAGGTGTATGGTTAGATTTAGGCTTCAGGTTAGGTTAGGTTTGAACTTAGTTTGAGGGAGTAAGTTTAGAGCTCCTCTTAGTTTTCGGGTAAATGTTACTGTTGGAGTTAGCGTCAGGGCCAGGTTAGGGTTGGGGTTGAGCTTAAGCTGTCCGCCTAATGTTAGGGTTAGGGCTATGGTTTGAGTTAGGCTTCAGGTTAGGTTAGGTTTCAACTTAGTTTGAGGGAGTAAGTTTAGGACTACTGTTAGTTTTCGGTTCAGTGTTACGGTTGGAGATAGCGTCAGGGTCAGGTTAGGGTTGGGGTTGAGCTTAAGGTGTTCGCCTAGGGTTAGGGTTAGGGGTACGGTTTGATTTAGGCTTCAGGTTAGGTTAGGTTTGAACTTAGTTTGAGGGAGTAAGTTTAGGGCTACTGTTAGTTTTTGGTTCAGTGTTACGGTTGGAGATAGTGTCAGGGTCAGGTTAGGGTTGGGGTTGAGCTTCAGGTGTCCGCCTAGGGTTAGGGTTAGGTCTATGGATTCATTTAGGCTTCAGGTTAGGTTAGGATTGAACTTCGTTTGAGGGAGTAAGTTTAGGGCTACTGTTAGTTTTCGGTTCAGTGTTACCGTTGGAGATAGCGTCAGGGTCAGGTTAGGCTTGGGGTTGAGCCTAAGGTGTCCCCCTAGGGTTAGGGTTAGGTCTATAGTTTGAGTTAGGCTTCTGGTTAGGTTAGGTTTGAACTTAGTTTGAGGGAGTAAGTTTAGGGCTACTGTTAGTATTCGGTTCAGTGTCACGGTTGGAGTTAGCGTCAGGGTCAGGTTAGGGTTGGGGTTGAGCTTAAGGTGTCCGCCTAGGGTTAGGGTTAGGTCTGTGGTTTGAGTTAGGCTTCAGGTGAGGTTAGGTTTGAACTTAGTTTGAGGGAGTAAGTTTAGGGCTACTGTTAGTATTCGGTTAAGTGTTACGGTTGGAGTTAGCGTCAGGGTCAGGTTAGGGTTGGGGTTGAGCTTAAGGTGTCCGCCTAGGGTTAGGTTTAGGTCTGTGGTTTGAGTTAGGCTTCAGGTGAGGTTAGGTTTGAACTTAGTTTGAGGGAGAAAGTTTAGGGCTACTGTTAGTTTTCGGTTCAGTGTAACGGTTGGAGTAAGAGTCAGGGTCAGGTTAGGGTTGGGGTTGAGCTTCAGGTGTCCGCCTAGGGTTAGGGTTAGGTCTATGGTTTGAGTTAGGCTTCAGGTTAGGTTAGGTTTGAACTTAGTTTGAGGGAGTTAGTTTAGGGCTACTGTTTGTTTTCGGTTCAGTGTTTCGTTTGGAGTTAGCGTGAGTGTCAAGTTAGGGTAGGGGTTGAGCTTAAGGTGTGCGCCTAGGGTTAGGGTTAGGTGTATGGTTTGATTTAGGCTTCAGGTTAGGTTAGGTTTGAACTTAGTTTCAGAGAGTAAGTTTAGGGATACTGTTAGTTTTCGGGTAACTGTTATGGTTGGAGTTAGCGTCAGGGCCAGGTTAGGGTTGGGGTTGAGCTTAAGGTGTCCGCCTAGGGTTAGGGTTAGGGCTATGTTTTGAGTTAGGCTTCAGGTTATGTTAGGTTTGAACTTAGTTTGAGGGAGTAAGTTTAGGACTACTGTTAGTTTTCGGTTCAGTGTTACGGTTGGAGATAGCGTCAGGGTCAGGTTAGGGTTGGGGTTGAGCTTAAGGTGTCCGCCTAGGGTTAGGGTTAGGTGTACGGTTTGATTTAGGCTTCAGGTTAGGTTAGGTTTCAACTTAGTTTGAGGGAGTAAGTTTAGGGCTACTGTTCATTTTCGGTTCAGTGTTACGGTTGGAGATAGCGTCAGGGTCAGGTTAGGGTTGGGGTTGAGCTTCAGGTGTCCGCCAAGGGTTGGGGTTAGGTCTATGGTTTGTGTTAGGCTTCAGGTTAGGTTAGGTTTGAACTTAGTTTGAGGGAGTAAGTTTAGGGCTACTGTTAGTTTTCGGTTCAGTGTTACGGTTGGAGATAGCATCTGGGTCAGCTTAGGGTTGGGCTTGAACTTCAGGTGTCCGCCTAGGGTTAGGGTTAGGTCTATGGTTTGAGATAGGCTTCAGGTTAGGTTAGGCTTGAAATTAGTTTGAGGGAGTAAGTTTAGGGCTACTGTTAGTTTTCGGTTTGGTGTTACGGTTGGAGATAGCGTCAGGGTAAGGTTCGGGTTGGGGTTGAGCTTAAGGTGTCTGCCTAGGGTTAGGGTTAGGTGTATAGTTTGATTTAGGCTTCAGGTTAGGTTAGGTTTGAACTTAGTTTGAGGCAGTAAGTTTAGGGCTACTGTTAGTTTTCGTTTAACTGTTACGGTTGGAGTAAGCGTCAGGGTCAGGTTAGGGTGGGGGTTAAGCATAAGGTGTCCGCCTAGGTTTAGGGTTAGGTCTATGGTTTCATTTACGGTTCAGGTTAGGTTAGGATTGAACTTAGTTTGAGGGAGTAAGTTTAGGGCTACTGTTAGTTTTCGGTTCAGTGTTACGGTTGGATTTAGCCTCAGGGTCATGTTAGGGTTGGGGTTAAGCTTAAGGTGTCCGCCTAGGGTTAGGGTTAGGTCTATTGTTTGCGTTAGTCTTCACGTTAGTTTAGGTTTGAACTTAGTTTGAGGGAGTAAGTTTAGGGCTACAGTTAGTTTTCGGCTCAGTGTTACGGTTGGAGTTAGCGTGAGGGTCAGGTTAGGGTTGGGGTTGAGCTTAAGGTGTCCGCCTAGGGTTAGGGTTAGGTGTATGGTTTGATTTAGGCTTCAGGTTAGGTTAGTTTTGAACTTAGTTTGAGGGAGTAAGTTTAGGGCTACTGTTTGTTTTCGGGTAACTGTTACGGTTGGAGTTAGCGTCAGGCCAGGTTAGGGTTGGCGTTGAGCTAATGGAGTCCGCCTAGGGTTAGGGTTAGGTGTATGTTTTGATTTAGGCTTCAGGTAAGGTTAGGTTTGAAGTTAGTTTGAGGGAGTAAGTTTAGGGCTACCGTTAGTTTTCCGTTAACTGTTACAGTTAGAGTAAGCATGAGGGTCAGTTTAGGGTAGGGGTTGAGCTTAAGGTGTCCGCCTAGGGTTAGGGTAAGGTGTATGATTTGATTAAGGCTTCAGGTTAGGTTAGGTTTGAAATTAGTTTGAGGGAGTAAGTTTAGGGCTACTGTTAGTTTTCGGTTCAGTGTTACGGTTGGCGTAAGCGTCAGGGTCAGGTTAGGTTTGTGGTAGAGCTTAAGGTGTCCTCCTAGGGTTAGGGTTAGGTGTATGGTTTGATTTAGGCTTCAGGTTAGGTTAGGTTTGAACTTAGTTTGAGGGAGTAAGTTTAGGGCTACTGTTAGTTTTTGATTCAGTGTTACATTTGGTGTTAGCGTTAGTGTCCGGTTAGGGTTGGGGTTGAGCTTAAGGTGTCCGCCTAGGGTTAGGGTTAGGTCTGTGGTTTGAGATAGGCTTCAGGTTAGGTTAGGTTTGAACTTAGTTTGAGGGAGTAAGTTTAGGGCTACTGTTAGTTTTCGGTTCAGTGTTACGGTTGGAGTTAGCGTCAGGGCCAGGTTAGGGTTGGGGTTGAGCTTAAGCTGTCCGCCTAGTGTTAGGGTTAGGGCTATGGTTTGAGTTAGGCTTCAGGTTAGGTTAGGTTTCAACTTAGTTTGAGGGAGTAAGTTTAGGACTACTGTTAGTTTTCGGTTCAGTGTTACGGTTGGAGATAGCGTCAGGGTCAGGTTAGGGTTGGGGTTGAGCTTAAGGTGTTCGCCTAGGGTTAGGGTTAGGTGTACGGTTTGATTTAGGCTTCAGGTTAGGTTAGGTTTGAACTTAGTTTGACGGAGTAAGTTTAGGGCTACTGTTAGTTTTTGGTTCAGTGTTACGGTTGGAGATAGTGTCAGGGTCAGGTTAGGGTTGGGGTTGAGCTTCAGGTGTCCGCCTAGGGTTAGGGTTAGTTCTATGGATTCATTTAGGCTTCAGGTTAGGTTAGGATTGAACTTCGTTTGAGGGAGTAAGTTTAGGGCTACTATTAGTTTTCGGTTCAGTGTTACCGTTGGAGATAGCGTCAGGGTCAGGTTAGCCTTGGGGTTGAGCCTAAGGTGCCCCCTAGGGTTAGGGTTAGGTCTATGGTTTGAGTTAGGCTTCTGGTTAGGTTAGGTTTGAACTTAGTTTGAGGGAGTAAGTTTAGGGCTACTGTTAGTATTCGGTTCAGTGTCACGGTTGGAGTTAGCGTCAGGGTCAGGTTAGGGTTGGGGTTGAGCTTAAGGTGTCCGCCTAGGGTTAGGGTTAGGTCTGTGGTTTGAGTTAGGCTTCAGGTGAGGTTAGGTTTGAACTTAGTTTGAGGGAGTAAGTTTAGGGCTACTGTTAGTATTCGGTTAAGTGTTACAGTTGGAGTTAGCGTCAGGGTCAGGTTAGGGTTGGGGTTGAGCTTAAGGTGTCCGCCTAGGGTTAGGGTTAGGTCTGTGGTTTGAGTTAGGCTTCAGGTGAGGTTAGGTTTGAACTTAGTTTGAGGGAGAAAGTTTAGGGCTACTGTTAGTTTTCGGTTAAGTGTAACGGTTGGAGTAAGAGTCAGGGTCAGGTTAGGGTTGGGGTTGAGCTTCAGGTGTCCGCCTAGGGTTAGGGTTAGGTCTATGGTTTGAGTTAGGCTTCAGGTTAGGTTAGGTTTGAACATAGTTTGAGGGAGTTAGTTTAGGGCTACTGTTTGTTTTCGGTTCAGTGTTTCGTTTGGAGTTAGCGTGAGTGTCAAGTTAGGGTAGGGGTTGAGCTTAAGGTGTGCGCCTAGGGTTAGGGTTAGGTGTATGGTTTGATTTAGGCTTCAGGTTAGGTTAGGTTTGAACTTAGTTTGAGAGAGTAAGTTTAGGGATACTGTTAGTTTTCGGGTAACTGTTATGGTTGGAGTTAGCGTCAGGGCCAGGTTAGGGTTGGGGTTGAGCTTAAGGTGTCCGCCTAGGGTTAGGGTTAGGGCTATGTTTTGAGTTAGGCTTCAGGTTATGTTAGGTTTGAACTTAGTTTGAGGGAGTAAGTTTAGGACTACTGTTAGTTTTCGGTTCAGTGTTACGGTTGGAGATAGCGTCAGGGTCAGGTTAGGGTTGGGGTTGAGCTTAAGGTGTCCGCCTAGGGTTAGGGTTAGGTGTACGGTTTGATTTAGGCTTCAGGTTAGGTTAGGTTTGAACTTAGTTTGAGGGAGTAAGTTTATGGCTACTGTTCATTTTCGGTTCAGTGTTACGGTTGGAGATAGCGTCAGGGTCAGGTTAGGGTTGGGGTTGAGCTTCAGGTGTCCACCAAGGGTTAGGTTTAGGTCTATGGTTTGTGTTAGGCTTCAGGTTAGGTTAGGTTTGAACTTAGTTTGAGGGAGTAAGTTTAGGGCTACTGTTAGTTTTCGGTTCAGTGTTACGGTTGGAGATAGCATCTGGGTCAGCTTAGGGTTGGGCTTGAACTTCAGGTGTCCGCCTAGGGTTAGGGTTAGGTCTATGGTTTGAGATAGGCTTCAGGTTAGGTTAGGCTTGAAATTAGTTTGAGGGAGTAAGTTTAGGGCTACTGTTAGTTTTCGGTTTGGTGTTACGGTTGGAGATAGCGTCAGGGTAAGGTTAGGGTTGGGGTTGAGCTTAAGGTGTCTGCCTAGGGTTAGGGTTAGGTGTATGGTTTGATTTAGGCTTCAGGTTAGGTTAGGTTTGAACTTAGTTTGAGGCAGCAAGTTTAGGGCTACTGTTAGTTTTTGTTTAACTGTTACGGTTGGAGTAAGCGTCAGGGTCAGGTTAGGGTGGGGGTTAAGCATAAGGTGTCCGCCTAGGGTAAGGGTTAGGACTATGGTTTCATTTAGGGTTCAGGTTAGGTTGGGATTGAACTTAGTTTGAGGGAGTAAGTTTAGGGCTACTGTTAGTTTTCGGTTCAGTGTTACGGTTGGATTTAGCCTCAGGGTCATGTTAGGGTTGGGGTTAAGCTTAAGGTGTGCGCCTAGGGTTAGGGTTAGGTCTATTTTTTGCGTTAGTCTTCAGGTTAGGTTAGGTTTGAACTTAGTTTGAGGGAGTAAGTTTAGGGCTAATGTTAGTTTACGGTTCACTGTTACGGTTGGAGTTAGCGTCAGGGCCAGGTTAGGGTTGGGGTTGAGCTTAAGGTGTCCGCCTAGGGTTAGGGTTAGGTGTATGGTTTGATTTAGGCTTCAGGTTAGGTTAGGTTTGAACTTAGTTTGAGGGAGTAAGTTTAGGGCTACTGTTTGTTTTCGGGTAACTGTTACGGTTGGAGTTAGCGTCAGGCCAGGTTAGGGTTGGCGTTGAGCTAATGGTGTCCGCCTAGGGTTAGGGTTAGGTGTATGTTTTGATTTAGGCTTCAGGTTAGGTTAGGTTTGAAGTTCGTTTGAGGGAGTAAGTTTAGGGCTACTGTTAGTTTTCGGTTAACTGTTACAGTTAGAGTAAGCATGAGGGTCAGTTTAGGGTAGGGGTTGGGCTTAAGGTGTCCGCCTAGGGTTAGAGTAAGGTGTATGATTTGATTAAGGCTTCAGGTTAGGTTAGGTTTGAACTTAGTTTGAGGGAGTAAGTTTAGGGCTACTGTTAGTTTTCGGGTAACTGTTATGGTTGGAGTTAGCGTCAGGGTCAGGTTAGGGTTGGGCTTGAACCTCAGGTGTCCGCCTAGGGTTAGGGTTAGCTCTATGGTTTGAGTTAGGCTTCAGGTTAGGTTAGGCTTGAAATTAGTTTGAGGGAGTACGTTTAGGGCTACTGTTCGTTTTCGGTTCAGTGTTACGGTTGGAGATAGCGTCAGGGTCAGGTTCAGGTTGGGCTTGAACTTCAGGTTTACGCCTAGGGTTAGGGTTAGGTCTATGGTTTGAGTTAGGCTTCAGGTTAGGTTAGGTTTCAAATTAGTTTGAGGGTGTAAGTTTAGGGCTACTGTTAGTTTTCGGTTCAGTGTTACGGTTGGAGTTAGTGTGAGGGTCAGGTTAGGGTTGGGGTTGAGCTTAAGATGTCCGCCTAGGGTTAGAGTTAGGTGTATGGTTTGATTTAGGCTTCAGGTGAGGTTAGGTTTAAACTTAGTTTGAGGGAGTAAGTTTAGGGCTACTGTTAGTATTCGGTTCAGTGTTACGGTTGGAGTTAGCGTCAGGGTCAGGTTAGGGTTGGGGTTGAGCTTAAGGTGTCTGCCTAGGGTTAGGGTTAGGTCTGTGGTTTGAGTTAGGCTTCAGGTGAGGTTAGGTTTGAACTTAGTTTGAGGGAGTAAGTTTAGGGCTACTGTTAGTTTTCGTTTAACTGTTACGGTTGGAGTAAGCGTCAGGGTCAGGTTAGGGTGGGGGTTAAGCATTAGGTGTCCGCCTAGGGTTAGGGTTAGGTCTATGGTTTGAGTTAGGCTTCAGGTTAGGTTAGGATTGAACTTAGTTTGAGGGAGTAAGTTTAGGGCTACTGTTAGTTTTCGGTTCAGTGTTACGGTTGGATTTAGCCTCAGGGTCAGGTTAGGGTTGGAGTTAAGCTTAAGGTGTCCGCCTAGGGTTAGGGTTAGGTCTATTGTTTGAGTTAGGCTTTAGGTTAGGTTAGGTTTGAACTTAGTTTGAGGGAGTAAGTTTAGGGCTACTGTTAGTTTTCGGTTCAGTGTTACGGTTGGAGATAGCGTCTGGGTCAGGTTAGGGTTGGGCTTGAATTTCAGGTGTCCGCCTAGGGTTAGGGTTAGGTCTATGGTTTGAGTTCGGCTTCAGGTTAGGTTAGGCTTGAACTTAGTTTGAGGGAGTAAGTTTAGGGCTAATGTTAGTTTACGGTTCACTGTTACGGTTGGAGTTACCCTGAGGGTCAGGTTAGGGTTGGGGTTGAGCTAAAGGTGTCCGCCTATGGTTAGGGTTAGGTGTATGGTTTGATTTAGTCTTCAGGTTAGCTTAGGTTTGAACTTAATTTGAGGGAGTAAGTTTAGGGCGACTGTTAGTTTTCGGGTAACTGTTATGGTTGGAGTTAGCGTCAGGGCCAGGTTAGGGTTGGGGTTGAGCTTAAGGTGTCCGCCTAGGGTTAGGGTTAGGTGTATGGTTTGATTTAGGCTTCAGGTTAGGTTAGGTTTGAACTTAGTTTGAGGGAGTAAGTTTAGGGCTACTGTTAGTTTTCGGTTTGGTGTTACCGTTGGAGATAGGGTCAGGGTCAGGTTAGTGTTGGGGTTGAGCTTAAGGTGTCTGCCTAGGGTTAGGGTTAGGTGTATGGTTTGATTTAGGCTTCAGGTTAGGTTAGGTTTGAACTTAGTTTGAGGCAGCAAGTTTAGGGCTACTGTTAGTTTTTGTTTAACTGTTACGGTTGGAGTAAGCGTCAGGGTCAGGTTAGGGTGGGGGTTAAGCATAAGGTGTCCGCCTAGGGTAAGGGTTAGGACTATGGTTTCATTTAGGGTTCAGGTTAGGTTGGGATTGAACTTAGTTTGAGGGAGTAAGTTTAGGGCTACTGTTAGTTTTCGGTTCAGTGTTACGGTTGGATTTAGCCTCAGGGTCATGTTAGGGTTGGGGTTAAGCTTAAGGTGTGCGCCTAGGGTTAGGGTTAGGTCTATTTTTTGCGTTAGTCTTCAGGTTAGGTTAGGTTTGAACTTAGTTTGAGGGAGTAAGTTTAGGGCTAATGTTAGTTTACGGTTCACTGTTACGGTTGGAGTTAGCGTCAGGGCCAGGTTAGGGTTGGCGTTGAGCTTAAGGTGTCCGCCTAGGGTTAGGGTTAGGTGTATGGTTTGATTTAGGCTTCAGGTTAGGTTAGGTTTGAACTTAGTTTGAGGGAGTAAGTTTAGGGCTACTGTTTGTTTTCGGGTAACTGTTACGGTTGGAGTTAGCGTCAGGCCAGGTTAGGGTTGGCGTTGAGCTAATGGTGTCTGCCTAGGGTTAGGGTTAGGTGTATGTTTTGATTTAGGCTTCAGGTTAGGTTAGGTTTGAAGTTAGTTTGAGGGAGTAAGTTTAGGGCTACTGTTAGTTTTCGGTTAACTTTTACAGTTAGAGTAAGCATGAGGGTCAGTTTAGGGTAGGGATTGAGCTTAAGGTGTCTGCCTAGGGTTAGGGTAAGGTGTATGATTTGATTAAGGCTTCAGGTTAGGTTAGGTTTGAAATTATTTTGAGGGAGTAAGTTTAGGGCTACTGTTAGTTTTCGGGTAACTGTTATGGTTGGAGTTAGCGTCAGGGCCAGGTTAGGGTTGGGGTTGAGCTTAAGGTGTCCGCCTAGGGTTAGGGTTAGGTCTATGGATTCATTTAGGCTTCAGGTTAGGTTAGGATTGAACTTAGTTTGAGGGAGTAAGTTTAGGGCTACTGTTTGTTTTCGGTTCAGTGTTTCGGTTGGAGTTAGCGTGAGGGTCATTTTAGGGTTGGGGTTGAGCTTAAGGTGTCCGTCTAGGGTTAGAGTTAGGTGTATGGTTTGATTTAGGCTTCAGGTTAGGTTAGGTTTGAACTTAGTTTGAGGGAGTAAGTTTAGGGCTACTGTTAGTTTTCGGTTCACTGTTCCGGTTGGAGTTAGCGTGAGGGTCAGGTTAGGGTTGGGGTTGAGCTTCAGGTGTCCGCCTAGGGTTAGGGTTAGGTGTATGGTTTGATTTAGGCTTCAGGTTAGGTTAGGTTTGAACTTGGTTTGAGCGAGTAAGTTTAGGGCTACTGTTAGTTTTCGGTTCAGTGTTACGGTTAGAGATAGCGTCTGGGTCAGGTTAGGGTTGGGCTTGAACTTCAGGTGTCCGCCTAGGGTTAGGGTTAGGTCTATGGTTTGAGTTAGGCTTCAGGTTAGGTTAGGCTTGAAATTAGATTGCGGGAGTAAGTTTAGGGCTACTGTTCGTTTTCGGTTCAGTGTTACGGTTGGAGATAGCGTCAGGGTCAGGTTCAGGTTGGGCTTGAACTTCAGGTGTACGCCTAGGGTTAGGGTTAGGTCTATGGTTTGAGTTAGGCTTCAGGTTAGGTTAGGTTTCAAATTAGTTTGAGGGTGTAAGTTTAGGGCTACTGTTAGTTTTCGGTTCAGTGTTACGGTTGGAGTTAGTGTGAGGGTCAGGATAGGGTTGGGATTGAGCTTAAGGTGTCCGCCTAGGGTTAGAGTTAGGTGTATGGTTTGATTTAGGCTTCAGGTTAGGTTAGGTTTGAAGTTAGTTTGATGGAGTAAGTTTAGGGCTACTGTTAGTTTTCGTTTAACTGTTACGGTTGGAGTAAGCGTCAGGGTCAGGTTAGGGTGGGGGTTAAGCATAAGGTGTCCGCCTAGGGTTAGGGTTAGGTCTATGGTTTGAGTTAGGCTTCAGGTTAGGTTAGGATTGAACTTAGTTTGAGGGAGTAAGTTTAGGGCTACTGTTAGTTTTCGGTTCAGTGTTACGGTTGGATTTAGCCTCAGGGTCAGGTTAGGGTTGGAGTTAAGCTTAAGGTGTCCGCCTAGGGTTAGGGTTAGGTCTATTGTTTGAGTTAGGCTTCAGGTTAGGTTAGGTTTGAACTTAGTTTGAGGGAGTAAGTTTAGGGCTACTGTTAGTTTTCGGTTCAGTGTTACGGTTGGAGATAGCGTCTGGGTCAGGTTAGGGTTGGGCTTGAACTTCAGGTGTCCGCCTAGGGTTAGGGTTAGGTCTATGGTTTGAGTTCGGCTTCAGGTTAGGTTAGGCTTGAAATTAGTTTGAGGGAGTAAGTTTAGGGCTAATGTTAGTTTACGGTTCACTGTTACGGTTGGAGTTAGCATGAGGGTCAGGTTAGGGTTAGGGTTGAGCTAAAGGTGTCCGCCTATGGTTAGGGTTAGGTGTATGGTTTGATTTAGTCTTCAGGTTAGCTTAGGTTTGAACTTAGTTTGAGGGAGTAAGTTTAGGGCGACTGTTAGTTTTCGGGTAACTGTTATGGTTGGAGTTAGCGTAAGGGTCAGGATAGGGTTGGGGTTGAGCTTAAGGTGTCCGCCTAGGGTTAGGGTTAGGTGTATGGTTTGATTTAGGCTTCAGGTTAGGTTAGGTTTGAACTTAGTTTGAGGCAGTAAGTTTAGGGCTACTGTTAGTTTTCCTTTAACTGTTACGGTTGGAGTAAGCGTCAGGGTCAGGTTAGGGTGGGGGTTAAGCATAAGGTGTCCGCCTAGGGTTAGGGTTAGGTCTATGGTTTCATTTAGGGTTCAGGTTAGGTTGGGATTGAACTTAGTTTGAGGGAGTAAGTTTAGGGCTACTGTTAGTTTTCGGTTCAGTGTTACGGTTGGATTTAGCCTCAGGGTCATGTTAGGGTTGGGGTTAAGCTTAAGGTGTCCGCCTAGGGTTAGGGTTAGGTCTATTGTTTGCGTTAGTCTTCAGGTTAGGTTAGGTTTGAACTTAGTTTGAGGGAGTAAGTTTAGGGCTAATGTTAGTTTACGGTTCACTGTTACGGTTGGAGTTAGCGTCAGGGCCAGGTTCGGGTTGGCGTTGAGCTTAAGGTGTCCGCCTAGGGTTAGGGTTAGGTGTATGGTTTGATTTAGGCTTCAGGTTAGGTTAGGTTTGAACTTAGTTTGAGGGAGTAAGTTTAGGGCTACTGTTTGTTTTCGGGTAACTGTTACGGTTGGAGTTAGCGTCAGACCAGGTTAGGGTTGGCGTTGAGCTAATGGTGTCCGCCTAGGGTTAGGGTTAGGTGTATGTTTTGATTTAGGCTTCAGGTTAGGTTAGGTTTGAAGTTAGTTTGAGGGAGTAAGTTTAGGGCTACTGTTAGTTTTCAGTTAACTTTTACAGTTAGAGTAAGCATGAGGGTCAGTTTAGGGTAGGGGTTGAGCTTAAGGTGTCTGCCTAGGGTTAGGGTAAGGTGTATGATTTGATTAAGGCTTCAGGTTAGGTTAGGTTTGAAATTATTTTGAGGGAGTAAGTTTAGGGCTACTGTTAGTTTTCGGGTAACTGTTATGGTTGGAGTTAGCGTCAGGGCCAGGTTAGGGTTGGGGTTGAGCTTAAGGTGTCCGCCTAGGGTTAGGGTTAGGTCTATGGATTCATTTAGGCTTCAGGTTAGGTTAGGATTGAACTTAGTTTGAGGGAGTAAGTTTAGGGCTACTGTTTGTTTTCGGTTCAGTGTTTCGGTTGGAGTTAGCGTGAGGGTCATTTTAGGGTTGGGGTTGAGCTTAAGGTGTCCGTCTAGGGTTAGAGTTAGGTGTATGGTTTGATTTAGGCTTCAGGTTAGGTTAGGTTTGAACTTAGTTTGAGGGAGTAAGTTTAGGGCTACTGTTAGTTTTCGGTTCACTGTTCCGGTTGGAGTTAGCGTGAGGGTCAGGTTAGGGTTGGGGTTGAGCTTCAGATGTCCGCCTAGGGTTAGGGTTAGGTGTATGGTTTGATTTAGGCTTCAGGTTAGGTTAGGTTTGAACTTAGTTTGAGCGAGTAAGTTTAGGGCTACTGTTAGTTTTCGGTTCAGTGTTACGGTTGGAGATAGCGTCTTGGTCAGGTTAGGGTTGGGCTTGAACTTCAGGTGTCCGCCTAGGGTTAGGGTTAGGTCTATGGTTTGAGTTAGGCTTCAGGTTAGGTTAGGCTTGAAATTAGTTTGGGGAAGTAAGTTTAGGGCTACTGTTCGTTTTCGGTTCAGTGTTACGGTTGGAGATAGCGTCAGGGTCAGGTTCAGGTTGGGCTTGAACTTCAGGTGTACGCCTAGGGTTAGGGTTAGGTCTATGGTTTGAGTTAGGCTTCAGGTTAGGTTAGGTTTCAAATTAGTTTGAGGGTGTAAGTTTAGGGCTACTGTTAGTTTTCGGTTCAGTGTTACGGTTGGAGTTAATGTGAGGGTCAGGATAGGGTTGGGATTGAGCTTAAGGTGTCCGCCTAGGGTTAGAGTTAGGTGTATGGTTTGATTTAGGCTTCAGGTTAGGTTAGGTTTGAAGTTAGTTTGATGGAGTAAGTTTAGGGCTACTGTTAGTTTCGGTTAACTGTTACGGTTGGAGTAAGCGTCAGGGTCAGGTTAGGGTGGGGGTTAAGCATAAGGTGTCCGCCTAGGGTTAGGGTTAGGTCTATGGTTTGAGTTAGGCTTCAGGTTAGGTTAGGATTGAACTTAGTTTGAGGGAGTAAGTTTAGGGCTACTGTTAGTTTTCGGTTCAGTGTTACGGTTGGATTTAGCCTCAGGGTCAGGTTAGGGTTTGAGTTAAGCTTAAGGTGTCCGCCTAGGGTTATGGTTAGGTCTATTGTTTGAGTTAGGCTTCAGGTTAGGTTAGGTTTGAACTTAGTTTGAGGGAGTAAGTTTAGGGCTACTGTTAGTTTTCGGTTCAGTGTTACGGTTGGAGATAGCGTCTGGGTCAGGTTAGGGTTGGGCTTGAACTTCAGGTGTCCGCCTAGGGTTAGGGTTAGGTCTATGGTTTGAGTTCGGCTTCAGGTTAGGTTAGGCTTGAAATTAGTTTGAGGGAGTAAGTTTAGGGCTAATGTTAGTTTACGGTTCACTGTTACGGTTGGAGTTAGCGTGAGGGTCAGGTTAGGGTTGGGGTTGAGCTAAAGGTGTCCGCCTATGGTTAGGGTTAGGTGTATGATTTGATTTAGTCTTCAGGTTAGCTTAGGTTTGAACTTAGTTTGAGGGAGTAAGTTTAGGGCTACTGTTAGTTTTCGGGTAACTGTTATGGTTGGAGTTAGCGTCAGTGCCAGGTTAGGGTTGGGGTTGAGCTTAAGGTGTCCGCCTAGGGTTAGGGTTAGGTGTATGGTTTGATTTAGGCTTCAGGTTAGGTTAGGTTTGAACTTAGTTTGAGGGAGTAAGTTTAGGGCTACTGTTAGTTTTCGGTTTGGTGTTACGTTTGGAGATAGCGTCAGGGTCAGGTTAGGGTTGGGGTTGAGCTTAAGGTGTCTGCCTAGGGTTAGGGTTAGGTTTATGGTTTGAATTAGGCTTCAGGTTAGGTTAGGTTTGAACTTAGTTTGAGGCAGTAAGTTTAGGGCTACTGTTAGTTTTCGTTTAACTGTTACGGTTGGAGTAAGCGTCAGGGTCAGGTTAGGGTGGGGGTTAAGCATAAGGTGTCCGCCTACGGTTAAGGTTAGGTCTATGGTTTCATTTAGGGTTCAGGTTAGGTTAGGATTGAACTTAGTTTGAGGGAGTAAGTTTAGGGCTACTGTTAGTTTTCGGTTCAGTGTTACGGTTGGATTTAGCCTCAGGGTCATGTTAGGGTTGGGGTTAAGCTTAAGGTGTCCGCCTAGGGTTAGGGTTAGGTCTATTGTTTGCGTTAGTCTTCAGGTTAGGTTAGGTTTGAACTTAGTTTGAGGGAGTAAGTTTAGGGCTAATGTTAGTTTACGGTTCACTGTTACGGTTGGAGTTAGCGTCAGGGCCAGGTTAGGGTTGGGGTTGAGCTTAAGGTGTCCGCCTAGGGTTAGGGTTAGGTGTATGGTTTGATTTAGGCTTCAGGTTAGGTTAGGTTTGAACTTAGTTTGAGGGAGTAAGTTTAGGGCTACTGTTTGTTTTCGGGTAACTGTTACGGTTGGAGTTATCGTCAGGCCAGGTTAGGGTTGGCGTTGAGCTAATGGTGTCCGCCGAGGGTTAGGGTTAGGTGTATGTTTTGATTTAGGCTTCAGGTTAGGTTAGGTTTGAAGTTAGTTTGAGGGAGTAAGTTTAGGGCTACTGTTAGTTTTCGGTTAACTGTTACAGTTAGAGTAAGCATGAGGGTCAGTTTAGGGTAGGGGTTGAGCTTAAGGTGTCTGCCTAGGGTTAGGGTAAGGTGTATGATTTGATTAAGGCTTCAGGTTAGGTTAGGATTGAAATTATTTTGAGGGAGTAAGTTTAGGGCTACTGTTAGTTTTCGGGTAACTGTTATGGTTGGAGTTAGCGTCAGGGCCAGGTTAGGGTTGGGGTTGAGCTTAAGGTGTCCGCCTAGGGTTAGGGTTAGGTCTATGGATTCATTTAGGCTTCAGGTTAGGTTAGGATTGAACTTAGTTTGAGGGAGTAAGTTTAGGGCTACTGTTTGTTTTCGGTTCAGTGTTTCGGTTGGAGTTAGCGTGAGGGTCATTTTAGGGTTGGGGTTGAGCTTAAGGTGTCCGTCTAGGGTTAGAGTTATGTGTATGGTTTGATTTAGGCTTCAGGTTAGGTTAGGTTTGAACTTAGTTTGAGGGAGTAAGTTTAGGGCTACTGTTAGTTTTCGGTTCACTGTTCCGGTTGGAGTTAGCGTGAGGGTCAGGTTCGGGTTGGGGTTGAGCTTCAGGTGTCCGCCTAGGGTTAGGGTTAGGTGTATGGTTTGATTTAGGCTTCAGGTTAGGTTAGGTTTGAACTTAGTTTGAGCGAGTAAGTTTAGGGCTACTGTTAGTTTTCGGTTCAGTGTTACGGTTGGAGATAGCGTCTGGGTCAGGTTAGGGTTGGGCTTGAACTTCAGGTGTCCGCCTAGGGTTAGGGTTAGGTCTATGGTTTGAGTTAGGCTTCAGGTTAGGTTAGGCTTGAAATTAGTTTGCGGGAGTAAATTTAGGGCTACTGTTCGTTTTCGGTTCAGTGTTACGGTTGGAGATAGCGTCAGGGTCAGGTTTAGGTTGGGCTTGAACTTCAGGTGTACGCCTAGGGTTAGGGTTAGGTCTATGGTTTGAGTTAGGCTTCAGGTTAGGTTAGGTTTCAAATTAGTTTGAGGGTGTAAGTTTAGGGCTACTGTTAGTTTTCGGTTCAGTGTTACGGTTGGAGTTAGTGTGAGGGTCAGGATAGGGTTGGGATTGAGCTTAAGGTGTCCGCCTAGGGTTAGAGTTAGGTCTATGGTTTGATTTAGGCTTCAGGTTAGGTTAGGTTTGAAGTTAGTTTGATGGAGTAAGTTTAGGGCTCCTGTTAGTTTTCGTTTAACTGTTACGGTTGGAGTAAGCGTCAGGGTCAGGTTAGGGTGGGGGTTAAGCATAAGGTGTCCGCCTAGGGTTAGGGTTAGGTCTATTGTTTGAGTTAGGCTTCAGGTTAGGTTAGGATTGAACTTAGTTTGAGGGAGTAAGTTTAGGGCTACTGTTAGTTTTCGGTTCAGTGTTACGGTTGGATTTAGCCTCAGGGTCAGGTTAGGGTTGGAGTTAAGCTTAAGGTGTCAGCCTAGGGTTAGGGTTAGGTCTATTGTTTGAGTTAGGCTTCAGGTTAGGTTAGGTTTGAACTTAGTTTGAGGGAGTAAGTTTTGGCCTACTGTTAGTTTTCGGTTCAGTGTTATGTTTGGAGTTAGCCTGAGTGTCAGGTTAGGGTTGGGCTTGAACTTCAGGTGTCCGCCTAGGGTTAGGGTTAGGTCTATGGTTTGAGTTCGGCTTCAGGTTAGGTTAGGCTTGAAATTAGTTTGAGGGAGTAAGTTTAGGGCTAATGTTAGTTTACGGTTCACTGTTACGGTTGGAGTTAGCGTGAGGGTCAGGTTAGGGTTGGGGTTGAGCTAAAGGTGTCCGCCTATGGTTAGGGTTAGGTGTATGGTTTGATTTAGTCTTCAGGTTAGCTTAGGTTTGAACTTAGTTTGAGGGAGTAAGTTTAGGGCGACTGTTAGTTTTCGGGTAACTGTTATGGTTGGAGTTAGCGTCAGGGCCAGGTTAGGGTTGGGGTTGAGCTTAAGGTGTCCGCCTAGGGTTAGGGTTAGGTGTATGGTTTGATTTAGGCTTCAGGTTAGGTTAGGTTTGAACTTAGTTTGAGGCAGTAAGTTTAGGGCTACTGTTAGTTTTCCTTTAACTGTTACGGTTGGAGTAAGCGTCAGGGTCAGGTTAGGGTGGGGGTTAAGCATAAGGTGTCCGCCTAGGGTTAGGGTTAGGTCTATGGTTTCATTTAGGGTTCAGGTTAGGTTGGGATTGAACTTAGTTTGAGGGAGTAAGTTTAGGGCTACTGTTAGTTTTCGGTTCAGTGTTACGGTTGGATTTAGCCTCAGGGTCATGTTAGGGTTGGGGTTAAGCTTAAGGTGTCCGCCTAGGGTTAGGGTTAGGTCTATTGTTTGCGTTAGTCTTCAGGTTAGGTTAGGTTTGAACTTACTTTGAGGGAGTAAGTTTAGGGCTAATGTTAGTTTACGGTTCACTGTTACGGTTGGAGTTAGCGTCAGGGCCAGGTTAGGGTTGGCGTTGAGCTTAAGGTGTCCTCCTAGGGTTAGGGTTAGGTGTATGGTTTGATTTAGGCTTCAGGTTAGGTTAGGTTTGAACTTAGTTTGAGGGAGTAAGTTTAGGGCTACTGTTTGTTTTCGGGTAACTGTTACGGTTGGAGTTAGCGTCAGGCCAGGTTAGGGTTGGCGTTGAGCTAATGGTGTCCGCCTAGGGTTAGGGTTAGGTGTATGTTTTGATTTAGGCTTCATGTTAGGTTAGGTTTGAAGTTAGTTTGAGGGAGTAAGTTTAGGGCTACTGTTAGTTTTCGGTTAAGTTTTACAGTTAGAGTAAGCATGAGGGTCAGTTTAGGGTAGGGGTTGAGCTTAAGGTGTCTGCCTAGGGTTAGGGTAAGGTGTATGATTTGATTAAGGCTTCAGGTTAGGTTAGGTTTGAAATTATTTTGAGGGAGTAAGTTTAGGGCTACTGTTAGTTTTCGGGTAACTGTTATGGTTGGAGTTAGCGTCAGGGCCAGGTTAGGGTTGGGGTTGAGCTTAAGGTGTCCGCCTAGGGTTAGGGTTAGGTCTATGGATTCATTTAGGCTTCAGGTTAGGTTAGGATTGAACTTAGTTTGAGGGAGTAAGTTTAGGGCTACTGTTTGTTTTCGGTTCAGTGTTTCGGTTGGAGTTAGCGTGAGGGTCATTTTAGGGTTGGGGTTGAGCTTAAGGTGTCCGTCTAGGGTTAGAGTTAGGTGTATGGTTTGATTTAGGCTTCAGGTTAGGTTAGGTTTGAACTTAGTTTGAGGGAGTAAGTTTAGGGCTACTGTTAGTTTTCGGTTCACTGTTCCGGTTGGAGTTAGCGTGAGGGTCAGGTTAGGGTTGGGGTTGAGCTTCAGATGTCCGCCTAGGGTTAGGGTTAGGTGTATGGTTTGATTTAGGCTTCAGGTTAGGTTAGTTTTGAACTTAGTTTGAGCGAGTAAGTTTAGGGGTACTGTTAGTTTTCGGTTCAGTGTTACGGTTGGAGATAGCGTCTGGGTCAGGTTAGGGTTGGGCTTGAACTTCAGGTGTCCGCCTAGGGTTAGGGTTAGGTCTATGGTTTGAGTTAGGCTTCAGGTTAGGTTAGGCTTGAAATTAGTTTGCGGGAGTAAGTTTAGGGCTACTGTTCGTTTTCGGTTCAGTGTTACGGTTGGAGATAGCGTCAGGGTCAGGTTCAGGTTGGGCTTGAACTTCAGCTGTACGCCTAGGGTTAGGGTTAGGTCTATGGTTTGAGTTAGGCTTCAGGTTAGGTTAGGTTTCAAATTAGTTTGAGGGTGTAAGTTTAGGGCTACTGTTAGTTTTCGGTTCAGTGTTACGGTTGGAGTTAGTGTGAGGGTCAGGATAGGGTTGGGATTGAGCTTAAGGTGTCCGCCTAGGGTTAGAGTTAGGTGTATGGTTTGATTTAGGCTTCAGGTTAGGTTAGGTTTGAAGTTAGTTTGATGGAGTAAGTTTAGGACTACTGTTAGTTTCGGTTAACTGTTACGGTTGGAGTAAGCGTCAGGGTCAGGTTAGGGTGGGGGTTAAGCATAAGGTGTCCGCCTAGGGTTAGGGTTAGGTCTATGGTTTGAGTTAGGCTTCAGGTTAGGTTAGGATTGAACTTAGTTTGAGGGAGTAAGTTTAGGGCTACTGTTAGTTTTCGGTTCAGTGTTACGGTTGGATTTAGCCTCAGGGTCAGGTTAGGGTTTGAGTTAAGCTTAAGGTGTCCGCCTAGGGTTAGGGTTAGGTCTATTGTTTGAGTTAGGCTTCAGGTTAGGTTAGGTTTGAACTTAGTTTGAGGGAGTAAGTTTAGGGCTACTGTTAGTTTTCGGTTCAGTGTTACGGTTGGAGATAGCGTCTGGGTCAGGTTAGGGTTGGGCTTGAACTTCAGGTGTCCGCCTAGGGTTAGGGTTAGGTCTATTGTTTGAGTTCGGCTTCAGGTTAGGTTAGGCTTGAAATTAGTTTGAGGGAGTAAGTTTAGGGCTAATGTTAGTTTACGGTTCACTGTTACGGTTGGAGTTAGCGTGAGGGTCAGGTTAGGGTTGGGGTTGAGCTAAAGGTGTCCGCCTATGGTTAGGGTTAGGTGTATGGTTTGATTTAGTCTTCAGGTTAGCTTAGGTTTGAACTTAGTTTGAGGGAGTAAGTTTAGGGCGACTGTTAGTTTTCGGGTAACTGTTATGGTTGGAGTTAGCGTCAGGGCCAGGTTAGGGTTGGGGTTGAGCTTAAGGTGTCCGCCTAGGGTTAGGGTTAGGTGTATGGTTTGATTTAGGCTTCAGGTTAGGTTAGGTTTGAACTTAGTTTGAGGGAGTAAGTTTAGGGCTACTGTTAGTTTTCGGTTTGGTGTTACGGTTGGAGATAGCGTCAGGGTCAGGTTAGGGTTGGGGTTGAGCTTAAGGTGTCTGCCTAGGGTTAGGGTTAGGTGTATGGTTTGATTTAGGCTTCAGGTTAGGTTAGGTTTGAACTTAGTTTGAGGCAGTAAGTTTAGGGCTACTGTTAGTTTTCGTTTAACTGTTACGGTTGGAGTAAGCGTCAGGGTCAGGTTAGGGTGGGGGTTAAGCATAAGGTGTCCGCCTACGGTTAAGGTTAGGTCTATGGTTTCATTTAGGGTTCAGGTTAGGTTAGGATTGACTTAGTTTGAGGGAGTAAGTTTAGGGCTACTGTTAGTTTTCGGTTCAGTGTTACGGTTGGATTTAGCCTCAGGGTCATGTTAGGGTTGGGGTTAAGCTTAAGGTGTCCGCCTAGGGTTAGGGTTAGGTCTATTGTTTGCGTTAGTCTTCAGGTTAGGTTAGGTTTGAACTTAGTTTGAGGGAGTAAGTTTAGGGCTAATGTTAGTTTACGGTTCACTGTTACGGTTGGAGTTAGCGTCAGGGCCAGGTTAGGGTTGGGGTTGAGCTTAAGGTGTCCGCCTAGGGTTAGGGTTAGGTGTATGGTTTGATTTAGGCTTCAGGTTAGGTTAGGTTTGAACTTAGTTTGAGGGAGTAAGTTTAGGGCTACTGTTTGTTTTCGGGTAACTGTTACGGTTGGAGTTATCGTCAGGCCAGGTTAGGGTTGGCGTTGAGCTAATGGTGTCCGCCGAGGGTTAGGGTTAGGTGTATGTTTTGATTTAGGCTTCAGGTTAGGTTAGGTTTGAAGTTAGTTTGAGGGAGTAAGTTTAGGGCTACTGTTAGTTTTCGGTTAACTGTTACAGTTAGAGTAAGCATGAGGGTCAGTTTAGGGTAGGGGTTGAGCTTAAGGTGTCTGCCTAGGGTTAGGGTAAGGTGTATGATTTGGTTAAGGCTTCAGGTTAGGTTAGGATTGAAATTATTTTGAGGGAGTAAGTTTAGGGCTACTGTTAGTTTTCGGGTAATTGTTATGGTTGGAGTTAGCGTAAGGGCCAGGTTAGGGTTGGGTTTGAGCTTAAGGTGTCCACCTAGGGTTAGGGTTAGGTCTATGGTTTGAGTTAGGCTTCAGGTTAGGTTAGGTTTGAACTTAGTTTGAGGGAGTAAGTTTAGGGATACTGTTAGTTTTCGGTTCAGTGTTACGGTTGGAGTTAGCGTGAGGGTCAGGTTAGGGTTGGGGTTGAGCTTAAGGTGTCCGTCTAGGGTTAGGGTTAGGTGTATGGTTTGATTTAGGCTTCAGGTTAGGTTAGGTTTGAACTTAGTTTGAGGGAGTAAGTTTAAGGCTACTGTTATTTTTCGGGTATCTGTAATGGTTGGAGTTACAGTCAGGGCCATTTTAGGGTTGGGGTTGAGCTTTAGGTGTCCGCCACGGGTTAGGGTTAGGTCTATGGTTTGAGTTAGGCTTCAGGTTAGGTTAGGTTTGAACTTAGTTTGAGGGAGTAAGTTTAGGGCGACTGCTAGTTTTCGGGTAATTGTTATGGTTGGAGTTAGCGTAAGGGCCAGGTTAGGGTTGGGTTTGAGCTTAAGGTGTCCACCTACGGTTAGGGTTAGGTCTATGGTTTGAGTTAGGCTTCAGGTTAGGTTAGGTTTGAACTTACTTTGAGGGAGTAAGTTTAGGGATACTGTTAGTTTTCGGTTCAGTGTTACGGTTGGAGTTAGCGTGAGGGTCAGGTTAGGGTTGGGGTTGAGCTTAAGGTGTCCGCCTAGGGTTAGGGTTAGGTGTATGGTTTGATTTAGGCTTCAGGTTAGGTTAGGTTTGAACTTAGTTTGAGGGAGTAAGTTTAGGGCTACTGTTAGTTTTCGTTTAACTGTTACGGTTGGAGTAAGCGTCAGGGTCAAGTTAGGGTGGGGGTTATGCATAAGGTGTCCGCCTAGGGTTAGGGTTAGGTCTATGGTTTCATTTAGGCTTCAGGTTAGGTTAGGATTGAACTTAGTTTGAGGGAGTAAGTTTAGGGCTACTGTTAGTTTTCGGTTCAGTGTTACGGTTGGATTTAGCCTCAGGGTCAGGTTAGGGTTGGAGTTAAGCTTAAGGTGTCCGCCTAGGGTTAGGGTTAGGTCTATCGTTTGAGTTAGGCTTCAGGTTAGGTAAGGTTTGAACTTAGTTTGAGGGAGTAAGTTTAGGGCTACTGTTAGTTTTCGGTTCAGTGTTACTGTTGGAGTTAGCGTGAGGGTCAGGTTAGGGTTGGGGTTGGGCTTAAGGTGTCCGCCTAGGGTTAGGGTTAGGTGTATGGTTTGATTTAGGTTTCAGGTTAGGTTAGGTTTGAACTTAGTTTGAGGTAGTAAGTTTAGGGCTACTGTTTGTTTTCGGTTCTGTGTTTGGGTTGCAGTTAGCGTGAGGGTCATTTTAGGGTTGGGGTTGAGCTTAAGGTGTCCGTCTAGGGTTAGGGTTAGGTGTATGGTTTGATTTAGGCTTCAGGTTAGGTTAGGTTTGAACTTAGTTTGATGGAGTAAGTTTAGGGCTACTGTTATTTTTCGGGTATCTGTAATGGTTGGAGTTACATTCAGGGCCATTTTAGGGTTGGGGTTGAGCTTTAGGTGTCCGCCACGGGTTAGGGTTAGGTCTATGGTCTGAGTTAGGCTTCAGGTTAGGTTAGGTTTGAACTTAGTTTGAGGGAGTAAGTTTAGGGCTACTGTTAGTTTTCGGTTCAGTGTTACGGTTGGAGATAGCGTCAGGGTCAGGTTAGAGTTGGGGTTGAGCTTCAGGTGTCCGCCTATGGTTAGGGTTAGGGGTATGGTTTGAGTTAGGCTTCAGGTTAGGTTAGGTTTGAAATTAGTTTGAGGGAGTAAGTTTAGGGCTAATGTTAGTTTTCGGTTCAGTGTTATGGTTGGAGTTAGCGTGAGGGTCAGGTTAGGGTTGGGGTTGAGCTTAAGGTGTCCGCCTAGGGTTAGGGTTAGGTGTATGGTTTGATTTAGGCTTCAGGTTAGGTTAGGTTTGAACTTAGTTTGAGGGGGTAAGTTTAGGGCTACTGTTAGTTTTCGGTTCAGTGTTACGGTTGGAGATAGCGTCAGGGTCAGGTTAGGGTTGGGCTTGAACTTCAGGTGTCCGCCTAGGGTTAGGGTTAGGTCTAAGGTTTGAGTTAGGCTTCAGGTTAGGTTAGGTTTGAAATTAGTTTGAGGGAGTAAGTTAAGGGCTACTGTTAGTTTTCGGTTCAGTGTTACGGTTGGAGATAGCGTCATGGTTAGGTTAGGGTTGGGCTTGAACTTCAGGTGTCCGCCTAGGGTTAGGGTTAGGTCTAAGGTTTGAGTTAGGCTTCAGGTTAGTTTAGCTTTGAATTTAATTTGAGGGAGTCAGTTTAGGGCTACTGTTAGTTTTCGGTTAACTGTTACGGTTGGAGTAAGCGTCAGGGTCAGGTTAGGTTTGGGGTTGAGCTTAAGGTGTCCGCCTAGGGTTAGGGTTAGGTGTATGGTTTGATTTAGGCTTCAGGTTAGGTTAGGTTTGAACTTAGTTTGAGGGAGTATGTTTAGGGCTACTGTTAGTTTTCGTTTAACTGTTACGGTTGGAGTAAGCGTCAGGGTCAGGTTAGGGTGGGGGTTAAGCATAACGTGTCCGCCTAGGGTTAGGGTTAGGTCTATGGTTTCATTTAGGCTTCAGGTTAGGTTAGGATTGAACTTAGTTTGAGGGAGTAAGTTTAGGGCTACTGTTAGTTTTCGGTTCAGTGTTACGCTTGGATTTAGCCTCAGGGTCAGGTTAGGGTTGGAGTTAAGCTTAAGGTGTCCGCCTAGGGTTAGGGTTAGGTCTATCGTTTGAGTTAGGCTTCAGGTTAGGTTAGGTTTGAACTTAGTTTGAGGGAGTAAGGTTAGGGCTACTGTTAGTTTTCGGTTCAGTGTTACGGTTGGAGTTAGCGTGAGGGTCAGGTTAGGGTTGGGGTTGGGCTTAAGGTGTCCGCCTAGGATTAGGGTTAGGTGTATGGTTTGATTTAGGCTTCAGGTTAGGTTAGGTTTGAACTTAGTTTGAGGTAGTAAGTTTAGGGCTACTGTTTGTTTTCGGTTCAGTGTTTGGGTTGCAGTTAGCGTGAGGGTCATTTTAGGGTTGGGGTTGAGCTTAAGGTGTCCGTCTAGGGTTAGGGTTAGGTGTATGGTTTGATTTAGGCTTCAGGTTAGGTTAGGTTTGAACTTAGTTTGAGGGAGTAAGTTTAAGGCTACTGTTATTTTTCGGGTATCTGTAATGGTTGGAGTTACAGTCAGGGCCATTTTAGGGTTGGGGTTGAGCTTTAGGTGTCCGCCACGGGTTAGGGTTAGGTCTATGGTTTGAGTTAGGCTTCAGGTTAGGTTAGGTTTGAACTTAGATTGAGGGAGTAAGTTTAGGGCGACTGCTAGTTTTCGGGTAATTGTTATGGTTGGAGTTAGCGTAAGAGCCAGGTTAGGGTTGGCTTTGAGCTTAAGGTGTCCACCTACGGTTAGGGTTAGGTCTATGGTTTGAGTTAGGCTTCAGGTTAGGTTAGGTTTGAACTTAGTTTGAGGGAGTAAGTTTAGGGCTACTGTTAGTTTTCAGTTCAGTGTTACGTTTGGAGATAGCGTCAGGGTCAGGTTAGAGTTGGGGGTGAGCTTCAGGTGTCCGCCTAGGGTTAGGGTTAGGGGTATGGTTTGAGTTAGGCTTCAGGTTAGGTTAGGTTTGAAATTAGTTTGAGGGAGTAAGTTTAGGGCTAATGTTAGTTTTCGGTTCAGTGTTATGGTTAGAGTTAGCGTGAGGGTCAGGTTAGGGTTGGGGTTGAGCTTAAGGTGTCCGCCTAGGGTTAGGGTTAGGTGCATGGTTTGATTTAGGCTTCAGGTTAGGTTAGGTTTGAACTTAGTTTGAGGGAGTAAGTTTAGGGCTACTGTTAGTTTTCATTTAACTGTTACGGTTGGAGTAAGCGTCAGGGTCAGGTTAGGGTGGGGGTTAAGCATAAGGTGTCCGCCTAGTGTTAGGGTTAGGTCTATGGTTTCATTTAGGCTTCAGGTTAGGTTAGGATTGAACTTAGTTTGAGGGAGTAAGTTTAGGGCTACTGTTAGTTTTCGGTTCAGTGTTACGCTTGGATTTAGCCTCAGGGTCAGGTTAGGTTTGGGGTTAAGCTTAAGGTGTCCGCCTAGGGTTAGGGTTAGGTCTATTGTTTGAGTTAGGCTTCAGGTTAGGTTAGGTTTGAACTTAGTTTGAGGGAGTAAGTTTAGGGCTACTGTTAGTTTTCGGTTCAGTGTTACGGTTGGAGTTAGCGTGAGGGTCAGGTTAGGGTTGGGGTTGGGCTTAAGGTGTCCGCCTAGGGTTAGGGTTAGGTGTATGGTTTGATTTAGGCTTCAGGTTAGGTTAGGTTTGAACTTAGTTTGAGGTAGTAAGTTTAGGGCTACTGTTTGTTTTCGGTTCAGTGTTTGGGTTGCAGTTAGTGTGAGGGTCATTTTAGGGTTGGGGTTGAGCTTAAGGTGTCCGTCTAGGGTTAGGGTTACGTGTATGGTTTGATTTAGGCTTCAGGTTAGGTTAGGTTTGAACTTAGTTTGAGGGAGTAAGTTTAGGGCTACTGTTATTTTTCGGGTATCTGTAATGGTTGGAGTTACAGTCAGGGCCATTTTAGGGTTGGGGTTGAGCTTTAGGTGTCCGCCACGGGTTAGGGTTAGGTCTATGGTCTGAGTTAGGCTTCAGGTTAGGTTAGGTTTGAACTTAGTTTGAGGGAGTAAGTTTAGGGCTACTGTTAGTTTTCGGTTCAGTGTTACGGTTGGAGATAGCGTCAGGGTCAGGTTAGAGTTGGGGATGAGCTTCAGGTGTCCGCCTAGGGTTAGGGTTAGGGGTATGGTTTGAGTTAGGCTTCAGGTTAGTTTAGCTTTGAACTTAATTTGAGGGAGTCAGTTTAGGGCTACTGTTAGTTTTCGGTTACCTGTTACGGTTGGAGTAAGCGTCAGGGTCAGGTTAGGTTTGGGGTTGAGCTTAAGGTGTCCGCCTAGGGTTAGGGTTAGGTGTATGGTTTGATTTAGGCTTCAGGTTAGGTTAGGTTTGAACTTAGTTTTAGGGAGTAAGTTTAGGGCTACTGTTAGTTTTCGTTTAACTGTTACGGTTGGAGTAAGCGTCAGGGTAAGGTTAGGGTGGGGGTTAAGCATAAGGTGTCCGCCTATGGTTAGGGTTAGGTCTATGGTGTCATTTAGGCTTCAGGTTAGGTTAGGATTGAACTTAGTTTGAGGGAGTAAGTTTAGGGCTACTGTTAGTTTTCGGTTCAGTGTTACGCTTGGATTTAGCCTCAGGGTCAGGTTAGGGTTGGGGTTAAGCTTAAGGTGTCCGCCTAGGGTTAGGGTTAGGTCTATCGTTTGAGTTAGGCTTCAGGTTAGGTTAGGTTTGAACTTAGTTTGAGGGAGTAAGTTTAGGGCTACTGTTAGTTTTCGGTTCAGTGTTACGGTTGGAGTTAGCGTGAGGGTCAGGTTAGGGTTGGGGTTGGGCTTAAGGTGTCCGCCTAGGGTTAGGGTTAGGTGTATGGTTTGATTTAGGCTTCAGGTTAGGTTAGGTTTGAACTTAGTTTGAGTAGTAAGTTTAGGGCTACTGTTTGTTTTCGGTTCAGTGTTTGGGATGCAGTTAGCGTGAGGGTCATTTTAGGGTTGGGGTTGAGCTTAAGGTGTCCGTCTAGGGTTAGGGTTAGGTGTATGGTTTGATTTAGGCTTCAGGTTAGGTTAGGTTTGAACTTAGTTTGAGGGAGTAAGTTTAAGGCTACTGTTATTTTTCGGGTATCTGTAATGGTTGGAGTTACAGTCAGGGCCATTTTAGGGTGGGGGTTGAGCTTTAGGTGTCCGCCACGGGTTAGGGTTAGGTCTATGGTTTGAGTTAGGCTTCAGGTTAGGTTAGGTTTGAACTTAGTTTGAGGGAGTAAGTTTAGGGCGACTGTTAGTTTTCGGTTCAGTGTTACGTTTGGAGATAGCGTCAGGGTCAGGTTAGAGTTGGGGTTGAGCTTCAGGTGTCCGCCTAGGGTTAGGGTTAGGGGTATGGTTTGAGTTAGGCTTCAGGTTAGGTTAGGTTTGAAATTAGTTTGAGGGAGTAAGTTTAGGGCTAATGTTAGTTTTCGGTTCAGTGTTACGGTTGGAGTTAGCGTGAGGGTCAGGTTAGTGTTGAGGTTGAGCTTAAGGTGTCCGCCTTTTGTTAGAGTTAGGTGTATGGTTTGATTTAGGCTTCAGGTTAGGTTAGATTTGAACTTAGTTTGAGGGAGTAAGTTTAGGGCGACTGTTAGTTTTCGGGTAATTGTTATGGTTGGAGTTAGCGTCAGGGCCAGGTTAGGGTTGGGGTTGAGCTTAAGGTGTCCGCCTAGGGTTAGGGTTAGGTCTATGGTTTGAGTTAGGCTTCAGGTTAGGTTAGGTTTGAACTTAGTTTGAGGGAGTAAGTTTAGGGCTACTGTTAGTTTTCGGTTCAGTGTTACGGTTGGAGATAGCGTCAGGGTCAGGTTAGGGTTGGGTTGAGCTTCAGGTGTCCGCCTAGGGTTAGGGTTAGGTCTATGGTTTGAGTTAGGCTTCAGGTTAGGTTAGGTTTGAAATTAGTTTGAGGGAGTAAGTTTAGGGCGACTGTTAGTTTTCTGGTAACTGTTATGGTTGGAGTTAGCGTGAGGGTCAGGTTAGGGTTGGGGTTGAGCTTAAGGTGTCCGCCTAGGGTTAGGGTTAGGTCTAAGGTTTGAGTTAGGCTTCAGGTTAGGTTAGGTTTGAAATTAGTTTGAGGGAGTAAGTTAAGGGCTCCTGTTAGTTTTCGGTTCAGTGTTACGGTTGGATTTAGCCTCAGGGTCAGGTTAGGGTTGGTGTTAAGCTTAAGGTGTCCGCATAGGGTTAGGGTTAGGTCTATTGTTTGAGTTAGGATTCAGGTTAGATTAGTTTTGAACTTAGTTTGAGGGAGTAAGTTTAGGGCTACTGTTAGTTTTCGGTTCAGTGTTACTGTTGGAGTTAGCGTGAGGGTCAGGTTAGGGTTGGGGTTGGGCTTAAGGTGTCCGCCTAGGGTTAGGGTTAGGTGTATGGTTTGATTTAGGCTTCAGGTTAGGTTAGGTTTGAACTTAGTTTGAGGTAGTAAGTTTAGGGCTACTGTTTGTTTTCAGTTCAGTGTTTGGGTTGCAGTTAGCGTGAGGGTCATTTTAGGGTTGGGGTTGAGCTTAAGGTGTCCGTCTAGGGTTAGGGTTAGGTGTATGGTTTGATTTAGGCTTCAGGTTAGGTTAGGTTTGAACTTAGTTTGAGGGAGTAAGTTTAGGGCTACTGTTATTTTTCGGGTACCTGTAATGGTTGGAGTTACAGTCAGGGCCATTTTAGGGTTGGGGTTGAGCTTTAGGTGTCCGCCACGGGTTAGGGTTAGGTCTATGGTTTGAGTTAGGCTTCAGTTTAGGTTAGGTTTGAACTTAGTTTGAGGGAGTAAGTTTAGGGCTACTGTTAGTTTTCGGTTCAGTGTTACGTTTGGAGATAGCGTCAGGGTCAGGTTAGGGTTGGGGTTGAGCTTTAGGTGTCCGCCTAGGGTTAGGGTTAGGTCTATGGTTTGATTTAGGCTTCAGGTTAGGTTAGGTTTGAACTTAGTTTGAGGGAGTAAGTTTAGGGCTACTGTTAGTTTTCGGTTCAGTGTTACGGTTGGAGATAGCGTCAGGGTCAGGTTAGAGTTGGGGTTGAGCTTCAGGTGTCCGCCTAGGGATAGGGTTAGGAGTATGGTTTGAGTTAAGCTTCTCGTTAGGTTAGGTTTGAAATTAGTTTGAGGGAGTAAGTTTAGGGCTAATGTTATTTTTCGGTTCAGTGTTATGGTTGGAGTTAGCGTGAGGGTCAGGTTAGGGTTGGGGTTGAGCTTAAGGTGTCCGCCTAGGGTTAGGTTTAGGTGTATGGTTTGATTTAGGCTTCAGGTTAGGTTAGGTTTGAACTTAGTTTGAGGGACTAAGTTTAGGGCGACTGTTAGTTTTCGGGTAACTGTTATGGTTGGAGTTAGCGTCAGGGCCAGGTTAGGATTGTGGTTGAGCTTAAGGTGTCCGCCTAGGGTTAGGGTTAGGTCTATGGTTTGAATTAGCCTTCAGGTTAGGATAGGTTTGAACTTAGTTTGAGGGAGTAAGTTTAGGGCTACTGTTAGTTTTCGGTTCAGTGTTACGGTTGGAGATAGCGTCAGGGTCAGGTTAGGGTTGGGGTTGAGCTTAAGGTGTCCACCTAGGGTTAGGGTTAGGTGTATGGTATGATTTAGGCTTCAGGTTAGGTTAGGTTTGAACTTAGTTTGAGGGAGTAAGTTTAGGGCTACTGTTAGTTTTCGTTTAACTGTTACGGTTGGAGTAAGGTCAGGGACAGGTTATGGTGGGGGTTAAGCATAAGGTGTCCGCCTAGGGTTAGGGTTAGGTCTATGGTTTCATTTAGGCTTCAGGTTAGGTTAGGATTGAACTTAGTTTGAGGGAGTAAGTTTAGGGCTACTGTTAGTTTTCGGTTCAGTGTTACGTTTGGATTTAGCCTCAGGGTCAGGTTAGGGTTGGGGTTAAGCTTAAGGTGTCCGCCTAGGGTTAGCGTTAGGTCTATTGTTTGAGTTAGCCTTCAGGTTAGGTTAGGTTTGAACTTAGTTTGAGGGAGTAAGTTTAGGGCTACTGTTTGTTTTCGGTTCAGTGTTTCGGTTGGAGTTAGTGTGAGGGTCATTTTAGGGTTGGGGTTGAGCTTAAGGTGTCCGTCTTGGGTTAGGGTTAGGTGTATGGTTTGATTTAGGCTTCAGGTTAGGTTAGGTTTGAACTTAGTTTGAGGGAGTAAATTTAGGGCGACTGTTAGTTTTCGGGTAATTGTTATGGTTGGAGTTAGCGTCAGGGCCAGGTTAGGGTTGGGGTTGAGCTTAAGGTGTCCGCCTAGGGTTAGGGTTAGGTCTATGGTTTGAGTTAGGCTTCAGGTTAGGTTAGGTTTGAACTTAGTTTGAGGGAGTAAGTTTAGGGCTACTGTTAGTTTTCGGTTCAGTGTTACGGTTGGAGATAGCGTCAGGGTCAGGTTAGGGTTCGGTTGAGCTTCAGGTGTCCGCCTAGGGTTAGGATTAGGTCTATGGTTTGAGTTAGGCTTCAGGTTAGGTTAGGTTTGAACTTAGTTTGAGGGAGTAAATTTAGGGTTACTGTTAGTTATGGGTTCAGTGTTACGGTTGGAGTTAGCGTGAGGGTCAGGTTAGGGTTGGGGTTGAACTTAAGGTGTCCGCCTAGGGTTAGGGTTAGGTCTATGGTTTGAGTTAGGCTTCAGGTTAGGTTAGGTTTGAACTTAGTTTGAGGGAGTAAGTTTAGGGCTACTGTTAGTTTTCGGTTCAGTATTATGGTTGGAGATAGCGTCAAGGGCAGGTTAGGGTTGGGGTTGAGCTTCAGGTGTCCGCCTAGGGTTAGGGTTAGGTCTATGGTTTGAGTTAGGCTTCAGGTTAGGTTAGGTTTGAAATTAGTTTGAGGGAGTAAGTTTAGGGCTAATGTTATTTTTCGGTTCAGTGTTATGGTTGGAGTTAGCGTGAGGGTCAGCTTAGGGTTGGGGTTGAGCTTAAGGTGTCCGCCTAGGGTTAGGGTTAGGTATATGGTTTGATTTAGGCTTCAGGTTAGGTTAGGTTTGAACTTAGTTTGAGGGAGTAAGTTTAGGGCGACTGTTAGTTTTCTGGTAACTGTTATGGTTGGAGTTAGCGTCAGGGCCAGGTTAGGGTTGGGGTTGAGCTTAAGGTGTCCACCTAGGGTTAGGGTTAGGTCTATGGTTTGAGTTAGGCTTCAGGTTAGGTTAGGTTTGAACTTAGTTTGAGGGAGTAAGTTTAGGGCTACTGTTAGTTTTCGGTTCAGTGTTACGGTTGGAGATAGCGTCAGGGTCAGGTTAGGGTTGGGCTTGAACTTCAGGTGTCCGCCTAGGGTTAGGGTTATTTCTTTGGTTTGAGTTAGGCTTCAGGTTAGGTTAGGTTTGAACTTAGTTTGAGGGAGTAAGTTTAGGGCGACTGTTAGTTTTCGGGTAATTGTTATGGTTGGAGTTAGCGTCAGGGCCAGGTTAGGGTTGGGGTTGCGCTTAAGGTGTTCGCCTAGGGTTAGGGTTAGGTCTATGGTTTGCGTTAGGTTTCAGGTTAGGTTAGGTTTGAACTTAGTTTGAGGGAGTAAGTTTAGGGATCCTGTTAGTTTTCGGTTCAGTGTTACGGTTGGAGATAGCGTCAGGGTCAGGTTAGGGTTTGGGTTGAGCTTCAGGTGTCCGCCTAGGGTTAGGGTTAGGTCTATGGTTTGATTTAGGCTTCAGGTTAGGTTAGGTTTGAACTTAGTTTGAGGGAGTAAGTTTAGGGCTACTGTTAGTTTTCGGTTCAGTGTTACGGTTGGAGATAGCGTCAGGGTCAGGTTAGGGTTGGGCTTGAACTTCAGGTGTCCGCCTAGGGTTAGGGTTAGGTCTGTGGTTTGAGTTAGGCTTCAGGTTAGGTTAGGTTTGAACTTAGTTTGAGGGAGTAAGTTTAGGGCGACTGTTAGTTATCGGGTAATTGTTATGGTTGGAGTTAGCGTCAGGGCCAGGTTAGGGTTGGGGTTGCGCTTAAGGTGTCCGCCTAGGGTTAGGGTTAGGTCTATGGTTTGCGTTAGGCTTCAGGTTAGGTTAGGTTTGAACTTAGTTTGAGGGAGTAAGTTTAGGGCTCCTGTTAGTTTTCGGTTCAGTGTTACGGTTGGAGATAGCGTCAGGGTCAGGTTAGGTTTGGGGTTGAGCATCAGGTGTCCGCCTAGGGTTAGGGTTAGGTCTATGGTTTGAGTTAGGCTTCAGGTTAGGTTAGGTTTGAAATTAGTTTGAGGGAGTAAGTTTAGGGCTAATGTTAGTTTTCGGTTCAGTGTTACGGTTGGAGTTAGCGTGAGGGTCAGGTTAGGGTTGGGGTTGAGCTTAAGGTGTCGGCCTAGGGTTAGGGTTAGGTGTATGGTTTGATTTAGGCTTCAGGTTAGGTTAGGTTTGAACTTAGTTTGACGGAGTAAGTTTAGGGCTACTGTTAGTTTTCGGGTAACTGTTACGGTTGGAGTTAGCGTCAGGGCCAGGTTAGGGTTGGGGTTGAGCTTAAGGTGTAAGCCTAGGTTTAGGGTTAGGTCTATGGTTTGAGTTAGGCTTCAGGTTAGGTTAGGATTGAACTTAGTTTGAGGGAGTAAGTTTAGGGCTACTGTTAGTTTTCGGTTCAGTGATACGGTTGGAGATAGCGTCAGGGTCAGGTTAGGGTTGGGGTTGAGCTTTAGGTGTCCGCCTAGGGTTAGGGTTAGGTCTATAGTTTTAGTTAGGTTTCAGGTTAGGTTAGCTTTGAACTTAGTTTGAGGGAGTCACTTTAGGGCTACTGTTTGTTTTCGGTTAACTGTTACGGTTGGAGTAAGCGTCAGGTTCAGGTTAGGTTTGGGGTTGAGCTTAAGGTGTCCGCCTAGGGTTAGGGTTAGGTGTATGGTTTGATTTAGGCTTCAGGTTAGGTTAGGATTGAACTTAGTTTGAGGGAGTATGTTTAGGGCTACTGTTAGTTTTCGGTTCAGAGTTACGGTTGGATTTAGCCTCAGAGTCAGGTTAGGGTTGGGGTTAAGCTTAAGGTGTCCGCCTAGGGTTAGGGTTAGGTCTATTGTTTGAGTTAGGCTTCAGGTTAGGTTAGGTTTGAACTTAGTTTGAGGGAGTAAGTTTAGGGCTACTGTTAGTTTTCGGTTCAGTGTTACTGTTGGAGTTAGCGTGAGGGTCAGGTTAGGGTTGGGGTTGGGCTTTAGGTGTCCGCCTAGGGTTAGGGTTAGGTGTATGGTTTGATTTAGGCTTCAGTTTAGGTTAGGTTTGAACTTAGTTTGAGGTAGTAAGTTTAGGGCTACTGTTTTTTTTCGGTTCAGTGTTTGGGTTGCATTTAGAGTGAGGGTCATTTTAGGGTTGGGGTTGAGCTTAAGGTGTCCGTCTCGGGTTAGGGTTAGGTGTATGGTTTGATTTAGGCTTCAGGTTAGGTTAGGTTTGAACTTAGGTTGAGGGAGTAAGTTTAGGGCTACTGTTATTTTTCGGGTATCTGTAATGGTTGGAGTTAGAGTCAGGGCCATTTTAGGGTTGGGGTTGAGCTTTAGGTGTCCGCCACGGGTTAGGGTTAGGTCTATGGTTTGAGTTAGGCTTCAGGTTAGGTTAGGTTTGAACTTAGTTTGAGGGAGTAAGTTTAGGGCCACTGTTAGTTTTCGGTTCAGTGTTACGGTTGGAGATAGCGTCAGGGTCAGGTTAGGGTTGGGGTTGAGCTTCAGGTGTCCGCCTAGGGTTAGGGTTAGGTCTATGGTTTGAGTTAGGCTTCAGGTTAGGTTAGGTTTGAACTTAGTTTGAGGGAGTCAGTTTAGGGCTACTGTTAGTTTTCGGTTAACTGTTACGGTTGGAGTAAGCGTCAGGGTCAGGTTAGGATTGGGGTTGAGCTTAAGGTGTCTGCCTAGGGTTAGGGTTAGGTGTATGGTTTGATTTAGGCTTCAGGTTAGGTTAGGTTTGAACTTAGTTTGAGGGAGTAAGTTTAGGGCTACTGTTAGTTTTCGTTTAACTGTTACGGTTGGAGTAAGCTTCAGGGACAGGTTAGGGTGGGGGTTAAGCATAAGGTGTCCGCCTAGGGTTAGGGTTAGGTCTATGGTTTCATTTAGGCTTCAGGTTAGGTTAGGATTGAACTTAGTTTGAGGGAGTAAGTTTAGGGCTACTGTTAGTTTTCGGTTCAGTGTTACGTTTGGATTTAGCCTCAGGGTCAGGTTAGGGTTGGGTTAAGCTTAAGGTGTCCCCCTAGGGTTAGGGTTAGGTCTATTGTTTGAGTGAGGCTTCAGGTTAGGTTAGGTTTGAACTTAGTTTGAGGGAGTAAGTTTAGGGCTACTGTTAGTTTTCGGTTCAGTGTTACGGTTGGAGTTAGCGTGAGGGTCAGGTTAGGGTTGGGGTTGGGCTTAAGGTGTCCGCCTAGGGTTAGGGTTAGGTGTATGGTTTGATTTAGGCTTCAGGTTAGGTTAGGTTTGAACTTAGTTTGAGGGAGTAAATTTAGGGCTAATGTTAGTTTTCGGTTCAGTGTTATGGTTGGAGTTAGCGTGAGGGTCAGGTTAGGGTTGGGGTTGAGCTTAATGTGTCCGCCTAGGGTTAGGGTTAGGTGTATGGTTTGATTTAAGCTTCAGGTTAGGTTAGGTTTGAACTTAGTTTGAGGGAGTAAGTTTAGGGCGACTGTTAGTTTTCGGGTAACTGTTATGGTTGGAGTTAGCGTCAGGGCCAGGTTAGGATTGGGGTTGAGCTTAAGGTGTCCGCCTAGGGTTAGGGTTAGGTCTATGGTTTGAGTTAGGCTTCAGGTTAGGTTAGGTTTGAACTTAGTTTGAGGGAGTAAGTTTAGGGCTACTGTTAGTTTTCGGTTCAGTGTTACGGTTGGAGATAGCGTCAGGGTCAGGTTAGGGTTCGGTTGAGCTTCAGGTGTCCGCCTAGGGTTAGGATTAGGTCTATGGTTTGAGTTAGGCTTCAGGTTAAGTTAGGTTTGAATTTAGTTTGAGGGAGTAAATTTAGGGTTACTGTTAGTTATGGGTTCAGTGATACGGTTGGAGTTAGCGTGAGGGTCAGTTTAGGGTTGGTGTTGAGCTTAAGGTGTCCGCCTAGGGTTAGGGTTAGGTGTATGGTTTGATTTAGGCTTCAGGTTAGGTTAGGTTTGAACTTAGTTTGAGGGAGTAAGTTTAGGGCTACTGTTAGTTTTCGGTTCAGTGTTATGGTTGGAGATAGCGTCAGGGTCAGGTTAGGGTTGGGTTTGAGCTTCAGGTGTCCGCCTAGGGTTAGGCTTAGGTCTATGGTTTGAGTTAGGCTTCAGGTTAGGTTAGGTTTGAAATTAGTTTGAGGGAGTAAGTTTAGGCCTAATGTTAGTTTTCGGTTCAGTGTTATGGTTGGAGTTAGCATGAGGGTCAGGTTAGGGTTGGGGTTGAGCTTAAGGTGTCCGCCTAGGGTTAGGTTTTGGTGTATGGTTTGATTTAGGCTTCAGGTTAGGTTAGGTTTGAACTTAGTTTGAGGGAGTAAGTTTAGGGCGACTGTTAGTTTTCTGGTAACTGTTATGGTTGGAGTTAGCGTCAGGGCCAGGTTAGGGTTGGGGTTGAGCTTAAGGTGTCCGCCTAGGGTTAGGGTTAGGTCTATGGTTTGAGTTAGGCTTCAGGTTAGGTTAGGATTGAACTTAGTTTGAGGGAGTAAGTTTAGGGCTACTGTTAGTTTTCGGCTCAGTGATACGGTTGGAGATAGCGTCAGCGTCAGGTTAGGGTTGGGGTTGAGCTTCAGGTGTCCGCCTAGGGTTAGGGTTAGGTCTATAGTTTTAGTTAGGCTTCAGGTTAGGTTAGCTTTGAACTTAGTTTGAGGGAGTCAGTTTAGGGCTACTGTTTGTTTTCGGTTAACTGTTACGGTTGGAGTAAGCGTCAGGTTCCGGTTAGGTTTGGGGTTGAGCTTAAGGTGTCCGCCTAGGGTTAGGGTTAGGTGTATGGTTTGATTTAGGCTTCAGGTTAGGTTAGGATTGAACTTAGTTTGAGGGAGTAAGTTTAGGGCTACTGTTAGTTTTCGGTTCAGTGTTACGGTTGGATTTAGCCTCAGGGTCAGGTTAGGGTTGGGGTTAAGCTTAAGGTGTCCGCCTAGGGTTAGGGTTAGGTCTATTGTTTGACTTAGGCTTCAGGTTAGGTTAGGTTTGAACTTAGTTTGAGGGAGTAAGTTTAGGGCTACTGTTAGTTTTCGGTTCAGTGTTACGGTTGGAGTTAGCGTGAGGGTCAGGTTAGGGTTGGAGTTGGGCTTAAGGTGTCCGCCTAGGGTTAGGGTTAGGTGTATGGTTTGATTTAGGCTTCAGGTTAGGTTAGGTTTGAACTTAGTTTGAGGGAGTAAGTTTAGGGCTACTGTTATTTTTCGGGTATCTGTAATGGTTGGAGTTACAGTCAGGGCCATTTTAGGGTTGGGGTTGAGCTTTAGGTGTCCGCCACGGGTTAGGGTTAGGTCTATGGTTTGATTTAGGCTTCAGGTTAGGTTAGGTTTGAACTTAGTTTGAGGGAGTAAGTTTAGGGCTCCTGTTAGTTTTCGGTTCAGTGTTACGGTTGGAGATAGCGTCAGGGTCAGGTTAGGTTTGGGGTTGAGCATCAGGTGTCCGCCTAGGGTTAGGGTTAGGTCTATGGTTTGAATTAGGCTTCAGGTTAGGTTAGGTTTGAAATTAGTTTGAGGGAGTAAGTTTAGGGCTAATGTTAGTTTTCGGTTCAGTGTTACGGTTGGAGTTAGCGTGAGGGTCAGGTTAGGGTTGGGGTTGAGCTTAAGGTGTCGGCCTAGGGTTAGGGTTAGGTGTATGGTTTGATTTAGGCTTCAGGTTAGGTTAGGTTTGAACTTAGTTTGACGGAGTAAGTTTAGGGCTACTGTTAGTTTTCGGGTAACTGTTACGGTTGGAGTTAGCGTCAGGGCCAGGTTAGGGTTGGGGTTGAGCTTAAGGTGTAAGCCTAGGTTTAGGGTTAGGTCTATGGTTTGAGTTAGGCTTCAGGTTAGGTTAGGATTGAACTTAGTTTGAGGGAGTAAGTTTAGGGCTACTGTTAGTTTTCGGTTCAGTGATACGGTTGGAGATAGCGTCAGGGTCAGGTTAGGGTTGGGGTTGAGCTTTAGGTGTCCGCATAGGGTTAGGGTTAGGTCTATAGTTTTAGTTAGGCTTCAGGTTAGGTTAGCTTTGAACTTAGTTTGAGGGAGTCACTTTAGGGCTACTGTTTGTTTTCGGTTAACTGTTACGGTTGGAGTAAGCGTCAGGTTCAGGTTAGGTTTGGGGTTGAGCTTAAGGTGTCCGCCTAGGGTTAGGGTTAGGTGTATGGTTTGATTTAGGCTTCAGGTTAGGTTAGGATTGAACTTAGTTTGAGGGAGTATGTTTAGGGCTACTGTTAGTTTTCGGTTCAGAGTTACGGTTGGATTTAGCCTCAGAGTCAGGTTAGGGTTGGGGTTAAGCTTAAGGTGTCCGCCTAGGGTTAGGGTTAGGTCTATTGTTTAGTTAGGCTTCAGGTTAGGTTAGGTTTGAACTTAGTTTGAGGGAGTAAGTTTAGGGCTACTGTTAGTTTTCGGTTCAGTGTTACTGTTGGAGTTAGCGTGAGGGTCAGGTTAGGGTTGGGGTTGGGCTTTAGGTGTCCGCCTAGGGTTAGGGTTAGGTGTATGGTTTGATTTAGGCTTCAGTTTAGGTTAGGTTTGAACTTAGTTTGAGGTAGTAAGTTTAGGGCTACTGTTTTTTTTCGGTTCAGTGTTTGGGTTGCATTTAGAGTGAGGGTCATTTTAGGGTTGGGGTTGAGCTTAAGGTGTCCGTCTCGGGTTAGGGTTAGGTGTATGGTTTGATTTAGGCTTCAGGTTAGGTTAGGTTTGAACTTAGGTTGAGGGAGTAAGTTTAGGGCTACTGTTATTTTTCGGGTATCTGTAATGGTTGGAGTTAGAGTCAGGGCCATTTTAGGGTTGGGGTTGAGCTTTAGGTGTCCGCCACGGGTTAGGGTTAGGTCTATGGTTTGAGTTAGGCTTCAGGTTAGGTTAGGTTTGAACTTAGTTTGAGGGAGTAAGTTTAGGGCCACTGTTAGTTTTCGGTTCAGTGTTACGGTTGGAGATAGCGTCAGGGTCAGGTTAGGGTTGGGGTTGAGCTTCAGGTGTCCGCCTAGGGTTAGGGTTAGGTCTATGGTTTGAGTTAGGCTTCAGGTTAGGTTAGGTTTGAACTTAGTTTGAGGGAGTCAGTTTAGGGCTACTGTTAGTTTTCGGTTAACTGTTACGGTTGGAGTAAGCGTCAGGGTCAGGTTAGGATTGGGGTTGAGCTTAAGGTGTCCGCCTAGGGTTAGGGTTAGGTGTATGGTTTGATTTAGGCTTCAGGTTAGGTTAGGTTTGAACTTAGTTTGAGGGAGTAAGTTTAGGGCTACTGTTAGTTTTCGTTTAACTGTTACGGTTGGAGTAAGCTTCAGGGACAGGTTAGGGTGGGGGTTAAGCATAAGGTGTCCGCCTAGGGTTAGGGTTAGGTCTATGGTTTCATTTAGGCTTCAGGTTAGGTTAGGATTGAACTTAGTTTGAGGGAGTAAGTTTAGGGCTACTGTTAGTTTTCGGTTCAGTGTTACGTTTGGATTTAGCCTCAGGGTCAGGTTAGGGTTGGGTTAAGCTTAAGGTGTCCCCCTAGGGTTAGGGTTAGGTCTATTGTTTGAGTGAGGCTTCAGGTTAGGTTAGGTTTGAACTTAGTTTGAGGGAGTAAGTTTAGGGCCACTGTTAGTTTTCGGTTCAGTGTTACGGTTGGAGTTAGCGTGAGGGTCAGGTTAGGGTTGGGGTTGGGCTTAAGGTGTCCGCCTAGGGTTAGGGTTAGGTGTATGGTTTGATTTAGGCTTCAGGTTAGGTTAGGTTTGAACTTAGTTTGAGGGAGTAAGTTTAGGGCTAATGTTAGTTTTCGGTTCAGTGTTATGGTTGGAGTTAGCGTGAGGGTCAGGTTAGGGTTGGGGTTGAGCTTAAGGTGTCCGCCTAGGGTTAGGGTTAGGTGTATGGTTTGATTTAAGCTTCAGGTTAGGTTAGGTTTGAACTTAGTTTGAGGGAGTAAGTTTAGGGCGACTGTTAGTTTTAGGGTAACTGTTATGGTTGGAGTTAGCGTCAGGGCCAGGTTAGGATTGGGGTTGAGCTTAAGGTGTCCGCCTAGGGTTAGGGTTAGGTCTATGGTTTGAGTTAGGCTTCAGGTTAGGTTAGGTTTGAACTTAGTTTGAGGGAATAAGTTTAGGGCTACTGTTAGTTTTCGGTTCAGTGTTACGGTTGGAGATAGCGTCAGGGTCAGGTTAGGGTTCGGTTGAGCTTCAGGTGTCCGCCTAGGGTTAGGATTAGGTCTATGGTTTGAGTTAGGCTTCAGGTTAAGTTAGGTTTGAATTTAGTTTGAGGGAGTAAATTTAGGGTTACTGTTAGTTATGGGTTCAGTGATACGGTTGGAGTTAGCGTGAGGGTCAGGTTAGGGTTGGTGTTGAGCTTAAGGTGTCCGCCTAGGGTTAGGGTTAGGTGTATGGTTTGATTTAGGCTTCAGGTTAGGTTAGGTTTGAACTTAGTTTGAGGGAGTAAGTTTAGGGCTACTGTTAGTTTTCGGTTCAGTGTTATGGTTGGAGATAGCGTCAGGGTCAGGTTAGGGTTGGGTTTGAGCTTCAGGTGTCCGCCTAGGGTTAGGCTTAGGTCTATGGTTTGAGTTAGGCTTCAGGTTAGGTTAGGTTTGAAATTAGTTTGAGGGAGTAAGTTTAGGCCTAATGTTAGTTTTCGGTTCAGTGTTATGGTTGGAGTTAGCATGACGGTCAGGTTAGGGTTGGGGTTGAGCTTAAGGTGTCCGCCTAGGGTTAGGTTTAGGTGTATGGTTTGATTTAGGCTTCAGGTTAGGTTAGGTTTGAACTTAGTTTGAGGGAGTAAGTTTAGGCGACTGTTAGTTTTCTGGTAACTGTTATGGTTGGAGTTAGCGTCAGGGTCAGGTTAGGGTTGGGGTTGAGATTCAGGTGTCCGCCTAGGGTTAGGGTTAGGTCTATAGTTTTAGTTAGGCTTCAGGTTAGGTTAGCTTTGAACTTAGTTTGAGGGAGTCAGTTTAGGGCTACTGTTTGTTTTCGGTTAACTGTTACGGTTGGAGTAAGCGTCAGGTTCCGGTTAGGTTTGGGGTTGAGCTTAAGGTGTCCGCCTAGGGTTAGGGTTAGGTGTATGGTTTGATTTAGGCTTCAGGTTAGGTTAGGATTGAACTTAGTTTGAGGGAGTAAGTTTAGGGCTACTGTTAGTTTTCGGTTCAGTGTTACGGTTGGATTTAGCCTCAGGGTCAGGTTAGGGTTGGGGTTAAGCTTAAGGTGTCCGCCACGGGTTAGGGTTAGGTCTATGGTTTGATTTAGGCTTCAGGTTAGGTTAGGTTTGAACTTAGTTTGAGGGAGTAAGTTTAGGGCGACTGTTAGTTTTCGGGTAACTGTTATGGTTGGAGTTAGCGTCAGGGCCAGTTTAGGATTGGGGTTGAGCTTAAGGTGTCCGCCTAGGGTTAGGGTTAGGTGTACGGTTTGATTTAGGCTTCAGGGTAGGTTAGGTTTGAACTTAGTTTGTGGGAGTAAGTTTAGGGCTACTTTTAGTTTTCGGTTCGGTGTTATGGTTGGAGATAGCGTCAGGGTCAGGTTAGGGTTGGGGTTGAGATTCAGGTGTCCGCCTAGGGTTAGGGTTAGGTCTATGGTTTGAGTTAGGCTTCAGGTTAGGTTAGGTTTGAAATTAGTTTGAGGGAGTAAGTTTAGGGCTAATGTTAGTTTTCGGTTCAGTGTTACGGTTGGAGTTAGCGTGAGGGTCAGGTTAGGGTTGGGGTTGAGCTTAAGGTGTCGGCCTAGGGTTAGGGTTAGGTGTATGGTTTGATTTAGGCTTCAGGTTAGGTTAGGTTTGAACTTAGTTTGACGGAGTAAGTTTAGGGCTACTGTTAGTTTTCGGGTAACTGTTACGGTTGGAGTTAGCGTCAGGGCCAGGTTAGGGTTGGGGTTGAGCTTAAGGTGTAAGCCTAGGTTTAGGGTTAGGTCTATGGTTTGAGTTAGGCTTCAGGTTAGGTTAGGATTGAACTTAGTTTGAGGGAGTAAGTTTAGGGCTACTGTTAGTTTTCGGTTCAGTGATACGGTTGGAGATAGCGTCAGGGTCAGGTTAGGGTTGGGGTTGAGCTTTAGGTGTCCGCCTAGGGTTAGGGTTAGGTCTATAGTTTTAGTTAGGCTTCAGGTTAGGTTAGCTTTGAACTTAGTTTGAGGGAGTCACTTTAGGGCTACTGTTTGTTTTCGGTTAACTGTTACGGTTGGAGTAAGCGTCAGGTTCAGGTTAGGTTTGGGGTTGAGCTTAAGGTGTCCGCCTAGGGTTAGGGTTAGGTGTATGGTTTGATTTAGGCTTCAGGTTAGGTTAGGATTGAACTTAGTTTGAGGGAGTATGTTTAGGGCTACTGTTAGTTTTCGGTTCAGAGTTACGGTTGGATTTAGCCTCAGAGTCAGGTTAGGGTTGGGGTTAAGCTTAAGGTGTCCGCCTAGGGTTAGGGTTAGGTCTATTGTTTGAGTTAGGCTTCAGGTTAGGTTAGGTTTGAACTTAGTTTGAGGGAGTAAGTTTAGGGCTACTGTTAGTTTTCGGTTCAGTGTTACTGTTGGAGTTAGCGTGAGGGTCAGGTTAGGGTTGGGGTTGGGCTTTAGGTGTCCGCCTAGGGTTAGGGTTAGGTGTATGGTTTGATTTAGGCTTCAGTTTAGGTTAGGTTTGAACTTAGTTTGAGGTAGTAAGTTTAGGGCTACTGTTTTTTTTCGGTTCAGTGTTTGGGTTGCATTTAGAGTGAGGGTCATTTTAGGGTAGGGGTTGAGCTTAAGGTGTCCGTCTCGGGTTAGGGTTAGGTGTATGGTTTGATTTAGGCTTCAGGTTAGGTTAGGTTTGAACTTAGGTTGAGGGAGTAAGTTTAGGGCTACTGTTATTTTTCGGGTATCTGTAATGGTTGGAGTTAGAGTCAGGGCCATTTTAGGGTTGGGGTTGAGCTTTAGGTGTCCGCCACGGGTTAGGGTTAGGTCTATGGTTTGAGTTAGGCTTCAGGTTAGGTTAGGTTTGAACTTAGTTTGAGGGAGTAAGTTTAGGGCCACTGTTAGTTTTCGGTTCAGTGTTACGGTTGGAGATAGCGTCAGGGTCAGGTTAGGGTTGGGGTTGAGCTTCAGGTGTCCGCCTAGGGTTAGGGTTAGGTCTATGGTTTGAGTTAGGCTTCAGGTTAGGTTAGGTTTGAACTTAGTTTGAGGGAGTCAGTTTAGGGCTACTGTTAGTTTTCGGTTAACTGTTACGGTTGGAGTAAGCGTCAGGGTCAGGTTAGGATTGGGGTTGAGCTTAAGGTGTACGCCTAGGGTTAGGGTTAGGTGTATGGTTTGATTTAGGCTTCAGGTTAGGTTAGGTTTGAACTTAGTTTGAGGGAGTAAGTTTAGGGCTACTGTTAGTTTTCGTTTAACTGTTACGGTTGGAGTAAGCTTCAGGGACAGATTAGGGTGGGGGTTAAGCATAAGGTGTCCGCCTAGGGTTAGGGTTAGGTCTATGGTTTCATTTAGGCTTCAGGTTAGGTTAGGATTGAACTTAGTTTGAGGGAGTAAGTTTAGGGCTACTGTTAGTTTTCGGTTCAGTGTTACGTTTGGATTTAGCCTCAGGGTCAGGTTAGGGTTGGGTTAAGCTTAAGGTGTCCCCCTAGTGTTAGGGTTAGGTCTATTGTTTGAGTGAGGCTTCAGGTTAGGTTAGGTTTGAACTTAGTTTGAGGGAGTAAGTTTAGGGCTACTGTTAGTTTTCGGTTCAGTGTTACGGTTGGAGTTAGCGTGAGGGTCAGGTTAGGGTTGGGGTTGGGCTTAAGGTGTCCGCCTAGGGTTAGGGTTAGGTGTATGGTTTGATTTAGGCTTCAGGTTAGGTTAGGTTTGAACTTAGTTTGAGGGAGTAAGTTTAGGGCTAATGTTAGTTTTCGGTTCAGTGTTATGGTTGGAGTTAGCGTGAGGGTCAGGTTAGGGTTGGGGTTGAGCTTAAGGTGTCCGCCTAGGGTTAGGGTTAGGTGTATGGTTTGATTTAAGCTTCAGGTTAGGTTAGGTTTGAACTTAGTTTGAGGGAGTAAGTTTAGGGCGACTGTTAGTTTTCGGGTAACTGTTATGGTTGGAGTTAGCGTCAGGGCCAGGTTAGGATTGGGGTTGAGCTTAAGGTGTCCGCCTAGGGTTAGGATTAGGTCTATGGTTTGAGTTAGGCTTCAGGTTAGGTTAGGTTTGAACTTAGTTTGAGGGAGTAAGTTTAGGGCTACTTTTAGTTTTCGGTTCAGTGTTACGGTTGGAGATAGCGTCAGGGTCAGGTTAGGGTTCGGTTGAGCTTCAGGTGTCCGCCTAGGGTTAGGATTAGGTCTATGGTTTGAGTTAGGCTTCAGGTTAAGTTAGGTTTGAATTTAGTTTGAGGGAGTAAATTTAGGGTTACTGTTAGTTATGGGTTCAGTGATACGGTTGGAGTTAGCGTGAGGGTCAGGTTAGGGTTGGTGTTGAGCTTAAGGTGTCCGCCTAGGGTTAGGGTTAGGTGTATGGTTTGATTTAGGCTTCAGGTTAGGTTAGGTTTGAACTTAGTTTGAGGGAGTAAGTTTAGGGCTACTGTTAGTTTTCGGTTCAGTGTTATGTTTGGAGATAGCGTCAGGGTCAGGTTAGGGTTGGGTTTGAGCTTCAGGTGTCCGCCTAGGGTTAGGCTTAGGTCTATGGTTTGAGTTAGGCTTCAGGTTAGGTTAGGTTTGAAATTAGTTTGAGGGAGTAAGTTTAGGCCTAATGTTAGTTTTCGGTTCAGTGTTATGGTTGGAGTTAGCATGAGGGTCAGGTTAGGGTTGGGGTTGAGCTTAAGGTGTCCGCCTAGGGTTAGGTTTAGGTGTATGGTTTGATTTAGGCTTCAGGTTAGGTTAGGTTTGAACTTAGTTTGAGGGAGTAAGTTTAGGGCGACTGTTAGTTTTCTGGTAACTGTTATGGTTGGAGTTAGCGTCAGGGCCAGGTTAGGGTTGGGGTTGAGCTTAAGGTGTCCGCCTAGGGTTAGGGTTAGGTCTATGGTTTGAGTTAGGCTTCAGGTTAGGTTAGGATTGAACTTAGTTTGAGGGAGTAAGTTTAGGGCTACTGTTAGTTTTCGGCTCAGTGATACGGTTGGAGATAGCGTCAGGGTCAGGTTAGGGTTGGGGTTGAGCTTCAGGTGTCCGCCTAGGGTTAGGGTTAGGTCTATAGTTTTAGTTAGGCTTCAGGTTAGGTTAGCTTTGAACTTAGTTTGAGGGAGTCAGTTTAGGGCTACTGTTTGTTTTCGGTTAACTGTTACGGTTGGAGTAAGCGTCAGGTTCCGGTTAGGTTTGGGGTTGAGCTTAAGGTGTCCGCCTAGGGTTAGGGTTAGGTGTATGGTTTGATTTAGGCTTCAGGTTAGGTTAGGATTGAACTTAGTTTGAGGGAGTAAGTTTAGGGCTACTGTTAGTTTTCGGTTCAGTGTTACGGTTGGATTTAGCCTCAGGGTCATGTTAGGGTTGGGGTTAAGCTTAAGGTGTCCGCCTAGGGTTAGGGTTAGGTCTATTGTTTGAGTTAGGCTTCAGGTTAGGTTAGGTTTGAACTTAGTTTGAGGGAGTAAGTTTAGGGCTACTGTTATTTTTCGGGTATCTGTAATGGTTGGAGTTACAGTCAGGGCCATTTTAGGGTTGGGGTTGAGCTTTAGGTGTCCGCCACGGGTTAGGGTTAGGTCTATGGTTTGATTTAGGCTTCAGGTTAGGTTAGGTTTGAACTTAGTTTGAGGGAGTAAGTTTAGGGCGACTGTTAGTTTTCGGGTAACTGTTATGGTTGGAGTTAGCGTCAGGGCCAGGTTAGGATTGGGGTTGAGCTTAAGGTGTCCGCCTAGGGTTTGGGTTAGGTCTATGGTTTGAGTTAGGCTTCAGGTTAGGTTAGGTTTGAACTTAGTTTGAGGGAGTAAGTTTAGGGCTACTGTTAGTTTTCGGTTCAGTGTTACGGTTGGAGATAGCGTCAGGGTCAGGTTAGGGTTCGGTTGAGCTTAAGGTCTCCGCCTAGGGTTAGGATTAGGTCTATGGTTTGAGTTATGCTTCAGGTTAGGTTAGGTTTGAACTTAGTTTGAGTGAGTAAATTTAGGGTTACTGTTAGTTATGGGTTCAGTGTTACGGTTGGAGTTAGCGTGAGGGTCAGGTTAGGGTTGGGGTTGAGCTTAAGGTGTCCGCCTAGGGTTAGGGTTAGGTGTACGGTTTGATTTAGGCTTCAGGGTAGGTTAGGTTTGAACTTAGTTTGTGGGAGTAAGTTTAGGGCTACTTTTAGTTTTCGGTTCGGTGTTATGGTTGGAGATAGCGTCAGGGTCAGGTTAGGGTTGGGGTTGAGCTTCAGGTGTCCGCCTAGGGTTAGGGTTAGGTCTATGGTTTGAGTTAGGCTTCAGGTTAGGTTAGGTTTGAAATTAGTTTGAGGGAGTAAGTTTAGGGCTAATGTTAGTTTTCGGTTCAGTGTTATGGTTGGAGTTAGCATGAGGGTCAGGTTAGGGTTGGGGTTGAGCTTCAGGTGTCCGCCTAGGGTTAGGGTTAGGTGTATGGTTTGATTTAGGCTTCAGGTTAGGTTAGGTTTGAACTTAGTTTGAGGGAGTAAGTTTAGGGCGACTGTTAGTTTTCTGGTAACTGTTATGGTTGGAGTTAGCGTCAGGGCCAGGTTAGGGTTGGGGTTGAGCTTAAGGTGTCCGCCTAGGGTTAGGGTTAGGTCTATGGTTTGAGTTAGGCTTCAGGTTAGGTTTGGTTTGAACTTAGTTTGAGGGAGTAAGTTTAGGGCTACTGTTAGTTTTCGGTTCAGTGTTACGTTTGGACATAGCGTCAGGGTCAGGTTAGGGTTGGGGTTGAGCTTTAGGTGTCCGCCTAGGGTTAGGGTTAGGTCTATGGTTTGATTTAGGCTTCAGGTTAGGTTAGGTTTGAACTTAGTTTGAGGGAGTAAGTTTAGGGCTACTGTTAGTTTTCGGTTCAGTGGTACGGTTGGAGATAGCGTCCGGGTCAGGTTAGGGTTGGGGTTGAGCTTCAGGTGTCCGCCTAGGGATAGGGTTAGGAGTATGGTTTGAGTTAGGCTTCAGGTTAGGTTAGGTTAGAACTTAGTTTGAGGGAGTAAGTTTAGGGCTAATGTTAGTTTTCGGTTCAGTGTTATGGTTGGAGTTAGCGTGAGGGTCAGGTTAGGGTTGGGGTTGAGCTTAAGGTGTCCGCCTAGGGTTAGGGTTAGGTGTATGGTTTGATTTAGGCTTCAGGTTAGGTTAGGTTTGAACTTAGTTTCAGGGAGTAAGTTTAGGGCTACTGTTAGTTTTCGGTTCAGTGGTACGGTTGGAGATAGCGTCAGGGTCAGGTTAGGGTTGGGGTTGAGCTTCAGGTGTCCGCCTAGGGATAGGGTTTGGAGTATGGTTTGAGTTAGGCTTCAGGTTAGGTTAGGTTTGAAATTAGTTTGAGGGAGTAAGTTTAGGGCTAATGTTAGTTTTCGGTTCAGTGTTATGGTTGGAGTTAGCGTGAGGGTCAGGTTAGGGTTGGGGTTGAGCTTAAGGTGTCCGCCTAGGGTTAGGGTTAGGTGTATGGTTTGATTTAGGCTTCAGGTTAGGTTAGGTTTGAACTTAGTTTGAGGGAGTAAGTTTAGGGCGACTGTTAGTTTTCGGGTAACTGTTATGGTTGGAGTTAGCGTCAGGGCCAGGTTAGGATTGGGGTTGAGCTTAAGGTGTCCGCCTAGGGTTAGGGTTAGGTCTATGGTTTGAGTTAGGCTTCAGGTTAGGTTAGGTTTGAACTCAGTTTGAGGGAGTAAGTTTAGGGCTGCTGTTAGTTTTCGGTTCAGTGTTACGGTTGGAGATAGCGTCAGGGTCAGGTTAGGGTTGGGGTTGAGCTTCAGGTGTCCGCCTAGGGTTAGGGTTAGGTCTATGGTTTGAGTTAGGCTTCAGGTTAGGTTAGGTTTGAAATTAGTTTGAGGGAGTAAGTTTAGGACTAATTTTAGTTTTCGGTTTAGTGTTACGGTTGGAGTTAGCGTGAGGGTCAGGTTAGGGTTGGGGTTGAGCTTAAGGTGTCCGCCTAGGTTTAGGGTTAGGTGTATAGTTTGATTTAGGCTTCAGGTTAGGTTAGGTTTGAACTTAGTTTGAGGGAGTAATTTTAGGGCTACTGTTAGTTTTCGGGTAACTGTTACGGTTGGAGTTAGCGTCAGGGCCAGGTTAGGGTTGGGGTTGAGCTTAAGGTGTCCGCCTATGGTTAGGGTTAGGTCTATGGTTTGAGTTAGGCTTCAGGTTAGGTTAGGATTGAACTTAGTTTGAGGGAGTAAGTTTAGGGCTACTGTTCGTTTTCGGTTCAGTGATACGGTTGGAGATAGCGTCAGGGTCAGGTTAGGGTTGGGGTTGAGCTTCAGGTGTCCGCCTAGGGTTAGGGTTAGGTCTATAGATTTAGTTAGGCTTCAGGTTAGGTTAGCTTTGAACTTAGTTTGAGGGAGTCAGTTTAGGGCTACTGTTTGTTTTCGGTTAACTGTTACGGTTGGAGTAAGCATCAGGTTCCGGTTAGGTTTGGGGTTGAGCTTAAGGTGTCCGCCTAGGGTTAGGGTTAGGTGTATGGTTTGATTAAGGCTTCAGGTTAGAGTAGGTTTGAACTTAGTTTGAGGGAGTAAGTTTAGGGCGACTGTTAGTTTTCGGGTAATTGTTATGGTTGGAGTTAGCGTCAGGGCCAGGTTAGGTTTTGGGTTGAGCTTAAGGTGTCCGCCTAGGGTTAGGGTTAGGTCTATGGTTTGAGTTAGGCTTCAGGTTAGGTTAGGTTTGAACTTAGTTTGAGGGGGTACGTTTAGGGCTACTGTTAGTTTTCGGTTCAGTGTTACGGTTGGAGATAGCGTCAGGGTTAGGTTAGGGTTGGGCTTGAACTTCAGGTGTCCGCCTAGGGTTAGGGTTAGGTCTAAGGTTTGAGTTAGGCTTCAGGTTAGGTTAGGTTTGAAATTAGTTTGAGGGAGTAAGTTTAGGGCTACTGTTAGTTTTCTGTTCAGTGTTACGGTTGGAGTTAGCGTCAGGGTCAGGTTAGGGTTGGGTTTGAGCTTAAGGTGTCCGCCTAGGGTTAGAGTTAGGTGTATGGTTTGTTTTAGGCTTCAGGATAGGTTAGGTTTGAACTTAGTTTGAGGGAGTAAGTTTAGATCGACTGTTAGTTTTCGGGTAATTGTTATGGTTGGAGTTAGCGTCAGGGCCAGGTTAGGGTTGCGGTTGAGCTTAAGGTGTCCGCCTAGGGTTAGGGTTAGGTCTATGGTTTGAGTTAGGCTTCAGGTTAGGTTAGGTTTGAACTTAGTTTGAGGGAGTAAGTTTAGGGCTACTGTTAGTTTTCGGTTCAGTGTTACGGTTGGAGATAGCGTCAGGGTCAGGTTAGGTTTCGGTTGAGCTTCAGGTGTCCGCCTAGGGTTAGGATTAGGTCTATGGTTTTAGTTAGGCTTCAGGTTAGGTTAGGTTTGAACTTAGTTTGAGGGAGTAAATTTAGGGTTACTGTTAGTTATGGGTTCAGTGTTACAGTTGGAGTTAGCGTGAGGGTCAGGTTAGGGTTGCGGTTGAGCTTAAGGTGTCCGCCTAGGGTTAGGGTTAGGTGTATGGTTTGATTTAGGCTTCAGGTTAGGTTAGGTTTGAACTTAGTTTGAGGGAGGAAGTTTAGGGCGACTGTTAGTTTTCGGGTAACTGTTATGGTTGGAGTTAGCGTCAGGGCCAGGTTAGGGTTGGGTTTGAGATTAAGGTGTCCGCCTAGGCTTAGGTTTAGGTCTATGGTTTGAGTTAGGCTTCAGGTTAGGTTAGGTTTGAACTTAGTTTGAGGGAGTAAGTTTAGGGCTACTGTTAGTTTTCGGTTCAGTGTTACGGTTGGAGATAGCGTCAGGGTCAGGTTAGGGTTGGGGTTGAGCTTCAGGTGTCCGCCTAGGGTGAGGGTTAGGTCTATGGTTTGAGTTAGGCTTCAGGTTAGGTTAGGTTTGAACTTAGTTTGAGGGAGTAAGTTTAGGGCTACTGTTATTTTTCGGGTATCTGTAATGGCTGGAGTTACAGTCAGGGCCATTTTAGGGTTGGGGTTGAGCTTTAGGTGTCCGCCACGGGTTAGGGTTAGGTCTATGGTTTGATTTAGGCTTCAGGTTAGGTTAGGTTTGAACTTAGTTTGAGGGAGTAAGTTTAGGGCTCCTGTTAGTTTTCGGTTCAGTGTTACGGTTGGAGATAGCGTCAGGGTCAGGTTAGGTTTGGGGTTGAGCATCAGGTGTCCGCCTAGGGTTAGGGTTAGGTCTATGGTTTGAATTAGGCTTCAGGTTAGGTTAGGTTTGAAATTAGTTTGAGGGAGTAAGTTTAGGGCTAATGTTAGTTTTCGGTTCAGTGTTACGGTTGGAGTTAGCGTGAGGGTCAGGTTAGGGTTGGGGTTGAGCTTAAGGTGTCGGCCTAGGGTTAGGGTTAGGTGTATGGTTTGATTTAGGCTTCAGGTTAGGTTAGGTTTGAACTTAGTTTGACGGAGTAAGTTTAGGGCTACTGTTAGTTTTCGGGTAACTGTTACGGTTGGAGTTAGCGTCAGGGCCAGGTTAGGGTTGGGGTTGAGCTTAAGGTGTAAGCCTAGGTTTAGGGTTAGGTCTATGGTTTGAGTTAGGCTTCAGGTTAGGTTAGGATTGAACTTAGTTTGAGGGAGTAAGTTTAGGGCTACTGTTAGTTTTCGGTTCAGTGATACGGTTGGAGATAGCGTCAGGGTCAGGTTAGGGTTGGGGTTGAGCTTTAGGTGTCCGCCTAGGGTTAGGGTTAGGTCTATAGTTTTAGTTAGGCTTCAGGTTAGGTTAGCTTTGAACTTAGTTTGAGGGAGTCACTTTAGGGCTACTGTTTGTTTTCGGTTAACTGTTACGGTTGGAGTAAGCGTCAGGTTCAGGTTAGGTTTGGGGTTGAGCTTAAGGTGTCCGCCTAGGGTTAGGGTTAGGTGTATGGTTTGATTTAGGCTTCAGGTTAGGTTAGGATTGAACTTAGTTTGAGGGAGTATGTTTAGGGCTACTGTTAGTTTTCGGTTCAGAGTTACGGTTGGATTTAGCCTCAGAGTCAGGTTAGGGTTGGGGTTAAGCTTAAGGTGTCCGCCTAGGGTTAGGGTTAGGTCTATTGTTTGAGTTAGGCTTCAGGTTAGGTTAGGTTTGAACTTAGTTTGAGGGAGTAAGTTTAGGGCTACTGTTAGTTTTCGGTTCAGTGTTACTGTTGGAGTTAGCGTGAGGGTCAGGTTAGGGTTGGGGTTGGGCTTTAGGTGTCCGCCTAGGGTTAGGGTTAGGTGTATGGTTTGATTTAGGCTTCAGTTTAGGTTAGGTTTGAACTTAGTTTGAGGTAGTAAGTTTAGGGCTACTGTTTTTTTTCGGTTCAGTGTTTGGGTTGCATTTAGAGTGAGGGTCATTTTAGGGTTGGGGTTGAGCTTAAGGTGTCCGTCTCGGGTTAGGGTTAGGTGTATGGTTTGATTTAGGCTTCAGGTTAGGTTAGGTTTGAACTTAGGTTGAGGGAGTAAGTTTAGGGCTACTGTTATTTTTCGGGTATCTGTAATGGTTGGAGTTAGAGTCAGGGCCATTTTAGGGTTGGGGTTGAGCTTTAGGTGTCCGCCACGGGTTAGGGTTAGGTCTATGGTTTGAGTTAGGCTTCAGGTTAGGTTAGGTTTGAACTTAGTTTGAGGGAGTAAGTTTAGGGCCACTGTTAGTTTTCGGTTCAGTGTTACGGTTGGAGATAGCGTCAGGGTCAGGTTAGGGTTGGGGTTGAGCTTCAGGTGTCCGCCTAGGGTTAGGGTTAGGTCTATGGTTTGAGTTAGGCTTCAGGTTAGGTTAGGTTTGAACTTAGTTTGAGGGAGTCAGTTTAGGGCTACTGTTAGTTTTCGGTTAACTGTTACGGTTGGAGTAAGCGTCAGGGTCAGGTTAGGATTGGGGTTGAGCTTAAGGTGTCCGCCTAGGGTTAGGGTTAGGTGTATGGTTTGATTTAGGCTTCAGGTTAGGTTAGGTTTGAACTTAGTTTGAGGGAGTAAGTTTAGGGCTACTGTTAGTTTTCGTTTAACTGTTACGGTTGGAGTAAGCTTCAGGGACAGGTTAGGGTGGGGGTTAAGCATAAGGTGTCCGCCTAGGGTTAGGGTTAGGTCTATGGTTTCATTTAGGCTTCAGGTTAGGTTAGGATTGAACTTAGTTTGAGGGAGTAAGTTTAGGGCTACTGTTAGTTTTCGGTTCAGTGTTACGTTTGGATTTAGCCTCAGGGTCAGGTTAGGGTTGGGTTAAGCTTAAGGTGTCCCCCTAGGGTTAGGGTTAGGTCTATTGTTTGAGTGAGGCTTCAGGTTAGGTTAGGTTTGAACTTAGTTTGAGGGAGTAAGTTTAGGGCCACTGTTAGTTTTCGGTTCAGTGTTACGGTTGGAGTTAGCGTGAGGGTCAGGTTAGGGTTGGGGTTGGGCTTAAGGTGTCCGCCTAGGGTTAGGGTTAGGTGTATGGTTTGATTTAGGCTTCAGGTTAGGTTAGGTTTGAACTTAGTTTGAGGGAGTAAGTTTAGGGCTAATGTTAGTTTTCGGTTCAGTGTTATGGTTGGAGTTAGCGTGAGGGTCAGGTTAGGGTTGGGGTTGAGCTTAAGGTGTCCGCCTAGGGTTAGGGTTAGGTGTATGGTTTGATTTAAGCTTCAGGTTAGGTTAGGTTTGAACTTAGTTTGAGGGAGTAAGTTTAGGGCGACTGTTAGTTTTAGGGTAACTGTTATGGTTGGAGTTAGCGTCAGGGCCAGGTTAGGATTGGGGTTGAGCTTAAGGTGTCCGCCTAGGGTTAGGGTTAGGTCTATGGTTTGAGTTAGGCTTCAGGTTAGGTTAGGTTTGAACTTAGTTTGAGGGAATAAGTTTAGGGCTACTGTTAGTTTTCGGTTCAGTGTTACGGTTGGAGATAGCGTCAGGGTCAGGTTAGGGTTCGGTTGAGCTTCAGGTGTCCGCCTAGGGTTAGGATTAGGTCTATGGTTTGAGTTAGGCTTCAGGTTAAGTTAGGTTTGAATTTAGTTTGAGGGAGTAAATTTAGGGTTACTGTTAGTTATGGGTTCAGTGATACGGTTGGAGTTAGCGTGAGGGTCAGGTTAGGGTTGGTGTTGAGCTTAAGGTGTCCGCCTAGGGTTAGGGTTAGGTGTATGGTTTGATTTAGGCTTCAGGTTAGGTTAGGTTTGAACTTAGTTTGAGGGAGTAAGTTTAGGGCTACTGTTAGTTTTCGGTTCAGTGTTATGGTTGGAGATAGCGTCAGGGTCAGGTTAGGGTTGGGTTTGAGCTTCAGGTGTCCGCCTAGGGTTAGGCTTAGGTCTATGGTTTGAGTTAGGCTTCAGGTTAGGTTAGGTTTGAAATTAGTTTGAGGGAGTAAGTTTAGGCCTAATGTTAGTTTTCGGTTCAGTGTTATGGTTGGAGTTAGCATGACGGTCAGGTTAGGGTTGGGGTTGAGCTTAAGGTGTCCGCCTAGGGTTAGGTTTAGGTGTATGGTTTGATTTAGGCTTCAGGTTAGGTTAGGTTTGAACTTAGTTTGAGGGAGTAAGTTTAGGCGACTGTTAGTTTTCTGGTAACTGTTATGGTTGGAGTTAGCGTCAGGGTCAGGTTAGGGTTGGGGTTGAGATTCAGGTGTCCGCCTAGGGTTAGGGTTAGGTCTATAGTTTTAGTTAGGCTTCAGGTTAGGTTAGCTTTGAACTTAGTTTGAGGGAGTCAGTTTAGGGCTACTGTTTGTTTTCGGTTAACTGTTACGGTTGGAGTAAGCGTCAGGTTCCGGTTAGGTTTGGGGTTGAGCTTAAGGTGTCCGCCTAGGGTTAGGGTTAGGTGTATGGTTTGATTTAGGCTTCAGGTTAGGTTAGGATTGAACTTAGTTTGAGGGAGTAAGTTTAGGGCTACTGTTAGTTTTCGGTTCAGTGTTACGGTTGGATTTAGCCTCAGGGTCAGGTTAGGGTTGGGGTTAAGCTTAAGGTGTCCGCCACGGGTTAGGGTTAGGTCTATGGTTTGATTTAGGCTTCAGGTTAGGTTAGGTTTGAACTTAGTTTGAGGGAGTAAGTTTAGGGCGACTGTTAGTTTTCGGGTAACTGTTATGGTTGGAGTTAGCGTCAGGGCCAGTTTAGGATTGGGGTTGAGCTTAAGGTGTCCGCCTAGGGTTAGGGTTAGGTGTACGGTTTGATTTAGGCTTCAGGGTAGGTTAGGTTTGAACTTAGTTTGTGGGAGTAAGTTTAGGGCTACTTTTAGTTTTCGGTTCGGTGTTATGGTTGGAGATAGCGTCAGGGTCAGGTTAGGGTTGGGGTTGAGATTCAGGTGTCCGCCTAGGGTTAGGGTTAGGTCTATGGTTTGAGTTAGGCTTCAGGTTAGGTTAGGTTTGAAATTAGTTTGAGGGAGTAAGTTTAGGGCTAATGTTAGTTTTCGGTTCAGTGTTACGGTTGGAGTTAGCGTGAGGGTCAGGTTAGGGTTGGGGTTGAGCTTAAGGTGTCGGCCTAGGGTTAGGGTTAGGTGTATGGTTTGATTTAGGCTTCAGGTTAGGTTAGGTTTGAACTTAGTTTGACGGAGTAAGTTTAGGGCTACTGTTAGTTTTCGGGTAACTGTTACGGTTGGAGTTAGCGTCAGGGCCAGGTTAGGGTTGGGGTTGAGCTTAAGGTGTAAGCCTAGGTTTAGGGTTAGGTCTATGGTTTGAGTTAGGCTTCAGGTTAGGTTAGGATTGAACTTAGTTTGAGGGAGTAAGTTTAGGGCTACTGTTAGTTTTCGGTTCAGTGATACGGTTGGAGATAGCGTCAGGGTCAGGTTAGGGTTGGGGTTGAGCTTTAGGTGTCCGCCTAGGGTTAGGGTTAGGTCTATAGTTTTAGTTAGGCTTCAGGTTAGGTTAGCTTTGAACTTAGTTTGAGGGAGTCACTTTAGGGCTACTGTTTGTTTTCGGTTAACTGTTACGGTTGGAGTAAGCGTCAGGTTCAGGTTAGGTTTGGGGTTGAGCTTAAGGTGTCCGCCTAGGGTTAGGGTTAGGTGTATGGTTTGATTTAGGCTTCAGGTTAGGTTAGGATTGAACTTAGTTTGAGGGAGTATGTTTAGGGCTACTGTTAGTTTTCGGTTCAGAGTTACGGTTGGATTTAGCCTCAGAGTCAGGTTAGGGTTGGGGTTAAGCTTAAGGTGTCCGCCTAGGGTTAGGGTTAGGTCTATTGTTTGAGTTAGGCTTCAGGTTAGGTTAGGTTTGAACTTAGTTTGAGGGAGTAAGTTTAGGGCTACTGTTAGTTTTCGGTTCAGTGTTACTGTTGGAGTTAGCGTGAGGGTCAGGTTAGGGTTGGGGTTGGGCTTTAGGTGTCCGCCTAGGGTTAGGGTTAGGTGTATGGTTTGATTTAGGCTTCAGTTTAGGTTAGGTTTGAACTTAGTTTGAGGTAGTAAGTTTAGGGCTACTGTTTTTTTTCGGTTCAGTGTTTGGGTTGCATTTAGAGTGAGGGTCATTTTAGGGTAGGGGTTGAGCTTAAGGTGTCCGTCTCGGGTTAGGGTTAGGTGTATGGTTTGATTTAGGCTTCAGGTTAGGTTAGGTTTGAACTTAGGTTGAGGGAGTAAGTTTAGGGCTACTGTTATTTTTCGGGTATCTGTAATGGTTGGAGTTAGAGTCAGGGCCATTTTAGGGTTGGGGTTGAGCTTTAGGTGTCCGCCACGGGTTAGGGTTAGGTCTATGGTTTGAGTTAGGCTTCAGGTTAGGTTAGGTTTGAACTTAGTTTGAGGGAGTAAGTTTAGGGCCACTGTTAGTTTTCGGTTCAGTGTTACGGTTGGAGATAGCGTCAGGGTCAGGTTAGGGTTGGGGTTGAGCTTCAGGTGTCCGCCTAGGGTTAGGGTTAGGTCTATGGTTTGAGTTAGGCTTCAGGTTAGGTTAGGTTTGAACTTAGTTTGAGGGAGTCAGTTTAGGGCTACTGTTAGTTTTCGGTTAACTGTTACGGTTGGAGTAAGCGTCAGGGTCAGGTTAGGATTGGGGTTGAGCTTAAGGTGTACGCCTAGGGTTAGGGTTAGGTGTATGGTTTGATTTAGGCTTCAGGTTAGGTTAGGTTTGAACTTAGTTTGAGGGAGTAAGTTTAGGGCTACTGTTAGTTTTCGTTTAACTGTTACGGTTGGAGTAAGCTTCAGGGACAGATTAGGGTGGGGGTTAAGCATAAGGTGTCCGCCTAGGGTTAGGGTTAGGTCTATGGTTTCATTTAGGCTTCAGGTTAGGTTAGGATTGAACTTAGTTTGAGGGAGTAAGTTTAGGGCTACTGTTAGTTTTCGGTTCAGTGTTACGTTTGGATTTAGCCTCAGGGTCAGGTTAGGGTTGGGTTAAGCTTAAGGTGTCCCCCTAGTGTTAGGGTTAGGTCTATTGTTTGAGTGAGGCTTCAGGTTAGGTTAGGTTTGAACTTAGTTTGAGGGAGTAAGTTTAGGGCTACTGTTAGTTTTCGGTTCAGTGTTACGGTTGGAGTTAGCGTGAGGGTCAGGTTAGGGTTGGGGTTGGGCTTAAGGTGTCCGCCTAGGGTTAGGGTTAGGTGTATGGTTTGATTTAGGCTTCAGGTTAGGTTAGGTTTGAACTTAGTTTGAGGGAGTAAGTTTAGGGCTAATGTTAGTTTTCGGTTCAGTGTTATGGTTGGAGTTAGCGTGAGGGTCAGGTTAGGGTTGGGGTTGAGCTTAAGGTGTCCGCCTAGGGTTAGGGTTAGGTGTATGGTTTGATTTAAGCTTCAGGTTAGGTTAGGTTTGAACTTAGTTTGAGGGAGTAAGTTTAGGGCGACTGTTAGTTTTCGGGTAACTGTTATGGTTGGAGTTAGCGTCAGGGCCAGGTTAGGATTGGGGTTGAGCTTAAGGTGTCCGCCTAGGGTTAGGATTAGGTCTATGGTTTGAGTTAGGCTTCAGGTTAGGTTAGGTTTGAACTTAGTTTGAGGGAGTAAGTTTAGGGCTACTTTTAGTTTTCGGTTCAGTGTTACGGTTGGAGATAGCGTCAGGGTCAGGTTAGGGTTCGGTTGAGCTTCAGGTGTCCGCCTAGGGTTAGGATTAGGTCTATGGTTTGAGTTAGGCTTCAGGTTAAGTTAGGTTTGAATTTAGTTTGAGGGAGTAAATTTAGGGTTACTGTTAGTTATGGGTTCAGTGATACGGTTGGAGTTAGCGTGAGGGTCAGGTTAGGGTTGGTGTTGAGCTTAAGGTGTCCGCCTAGGGTTAGGGTTAGGTGTATGGTTTGATTTAGGCTTCAGGTTAGGTTAGGTTTGAACTTAGTTTGAGGGAGTAAGTTTAGGGCTACTGTTAGTTTTCGGTTCAGTGTTATGTTTGGAGATAGCGTCAGGGTCAGGTTAGGGTTGGGTTTGAGCTTCAGGTGTCCGCCTAGGGTTAGGCTTAGGTCTATGGTTTGAGTTAGGCTTCAGGTTAGGTTAGGTTTGAAATTAGTTTGAGGGAGTAAGTTTAGGCCTAATGTTAGTTTTCGGTTCAGTGTTATGGTTGGAGTTAGCATGAGGGTCAGGTTAGGGTTGGGGTTGAGCTTAAGGTGTCCGCCTAGGGTTAGGTTTAGGTGTATGGTTTGATTTAGGCTTCAGGTTAGGTTAGGTTTGAACTTAGTTTGAGGGAGTAAGTTTAGGGCGACTGTTAGTTTTCTGGTAACTGTTATGGTTGGAGTTAGCGTCAGGGCCAGGTTAGGGTTGGGGTTGAGCTTAAGGTGTCCGCCTAGGGTTAGGGTTAGGTCTATGGTTTGAGTTAGGCTTCAGGTTAGGTTAGGATTGAACTTAGTTTGAGGGAGTAAGTTTAGGGCTACTGTTAGTTTTCGGCTCAGTGATACGGTTGGAGATAGCGTCAGGGTCAGGTTAGGGTTGGGGTTGAGCTTCAGGTGTCCGCCTAGGGTTAGGGTTAGGTCTATAGTTTTAGTTAGGCTTCAGGTTAGGTTAGCTTTGAACTTAGTTTGAGGGAGTCAGTTTAGGGCTACTGTTTGTTTTCGGTTAACTGTTACGGTTGGAGTAAGCGTCAGGTTCCGGTTAGGTTTGGGGTTGAGCTTAAGGTGTCCGCCTAGGGTTAGGGTTAGGTGTATGGTTTGATTTAGGCTTCAGGTTAGGTTAGGATTGAACTTAGTTTGAGGGAGTAAGTTTAGGGCTACTGTTAGTTTTCGGTTCAGTGTTACGGTTGGATTTAGCCTCAGGGTCATGTTAGGGTTGGGGTTAAGCTTAAGGTGTCCGCCTAGGGTTAGGGTTAGGTCTATTGTTTGAGTTAGGCTTCAGGTTAGGTTAGGTTTGAACTTAGTTTGAGGGAGTAAGTTTAGGGCTACTGTTATTTTTCGGGTATCTGTAATGGTTGGAGTTACAGTCAGGGCCATTTTAGGGTTGGGGTTGAGCTTTAGGTGTCCGCCACGGGTTAGGGTTAGGTCTATGGTTTGATTTAGGCTTCAGGTTAGGTTAGGTTTGAACTTAGTTTGAGGGAGTAAGTTTAGGGCGACTGTTAGTTTTCGGGTAACTGTTATGGTTGGAGTTAGCGTCAGGGCCAGGTTAGGATTGGGGTTGAGCTTAAGGTGTCCGCCTAGGGTTAGGGTTAGGTCTATGGTTTGAGTTAGGCTTCAGGTTAGGTTAGGTTTGAACTTAGTTTGAGGGAGTAAGTTTAGGGCTACTGTTAGTTTTCGGTTCAGTGTTACGGTTGGAGATAGCGTCAGGGTCAGGTTAGGGTTCGGTTGAGCTTAAGGTCTCCGCCTAGGGTTAGGATTAGGTCTATGGTTTGAGTTATGCTTCAGGTTAGGTTAGGTTTGAACTTAGTTTGAGTGAGTAAATTTAGGGTTACTGTTAGTTATGGGTTCAGTGTTACGGTTGGAGTTAGCGTGAGGGTCAGGTTAGGGTTGGGGTTGAGCTTAAGGTGTCCGCCTAGGGTTAGGGTTAGGTGTACGGTTTGATTTAGGCTTCAGGGTAGGTTAGGTTTGAACTTAGTTTGTGGGAGTAAGTTTAGGGCTACTTTTAGTTTTCGGTTCGGTGTTATGGTTGGAGATAGCGTCAGGGTCAGGTTAGGGTTGGGGTTGAGCTTCAGGTGTCCGCCTAGGGTTAGGGTTAGGTCTATGGTTTGAGTTAGGCTTCAGGTTAGGTTAGGTTTGAAATTAGTTTGAGGGAGTAAGTTTAGGGCTAATGTTAGTTTTCGGTTCAGTGTTATGGTTGGAGTTAGCATGAGGGTCAGGTTAGGGTTGGGGTTGAGCTTCAGGTGTCCGCCTAGGGTTAGGGTTAGGTGTATGGTTTGATTTAGGCTTCAGGTTAGGTTAGGTTTGAACTTAGTTTGAGGGAGTAAGTTTAGGGCGACTATTAGTTTTCTGGTAACTGTTATGGTTGGAGTTAGCGTCAGGGCCAGGTTAGGGTTGGGGTTGAGCTTAAGGTGTCCGCCTAGGGTTAGGGTTAGGTCTATGGTTTGAGTTAGGCTTCAGGTTAGGTTTGGTTTGAACTTAGTTTGAGGGAGTAAGTTTAGGGCTACTGTTAGTTTTCGGTTCAGTGTTACGTTTGGACATAGCGTCAGGGTCAGGTTAGGGTTGGGGTTGAGCTTTAGGTGTCCGCCTAGGGTTAGGGTTAGGTCTATGGTTTGATTTAGGCTTCAGGTTAGGTTAGGTTTGAACTTAGTTTGAGGGAGTAAGTTTAGGGCTACTGTTAGTTTTCGGTTCAGTGGTACGGTTGGAGATAGCGTCCGGGTCAGGTTAGGGTTGGGGTTGAGCTTCAGGTGTCCGCCTAGGGATAGGGTTAGGAGTATGGTTTGAGTTAGGCTTCAGGTTAGGTTAGGTTAGAACTTAGTTTGAGGGAGTAAGTTTAGGGCTAATGTTAGTTTTCGGTTCAGTGTTATGGTTGGAGTTAGCGTGAGGGTCAGGTTAGGGTTGGGGTTGAGCTTAAGGTGTCCGCCTAGGGTTAGGGTTAGGTGTATGGTTTGATTTAGGCTTCAGGTTAGGTTAGGTTTGAACTTAGTTTCAGGGAGTAAGTTTAGGGCTACTGTTAGTTTTCGGTTCAGTGGTACGGTTGGAGATAGCGTCAGGGTCAGGTTAGGGTTGGGGTTGAGCTTCAGGTGTCCGCCTAGGGATAGGGTTTGGAGTATGGTTTGAGTTAGGCTTCAGGTTAGGTTAGGTTTGAAATTAGTTTGAGGGAGTAAGTTTAGGGCTAATGTTAGTTTTCGGTTCAGTGTTATGGTTGGAGTTAGCGTGAGGGTCAGGTTAGGGTTGGGGTTGAGCTTAAGGTGTCCGCCTAGGGTTAGGGTTAGGTGTATGGTTTGATTTAGGCTTCAGGTTAGGTTAGGTTTGAACTTAGTTTGAGGGAGTAAGTTTAGGGCGACTGTTAGTTTTCGGGTAACTGTTATGGTTGGAGTTAGCGTCAGGGCCAGGTTAGGATTGGGGTTGAGCTTAAGGTGTCCGCCTAGGGTTAGGGTTAGGTCTATGGTTTGAGTTAGGCTTCAGGTTAGGTTAGGTTTGAACTCAGTTTGAGGGAGTAAGTTTAGGGCTGCTGTTAGTTTTCGGTTCAGTGTTACGGTTGGAGATAGCGTCAGGGTCAGGTTAGGGTTGGGGTTGAGCTTCAGGTGTCCGCCTAGGGTTAGGGTTAGGTCTATGGTTTGAGTTAGGCTTCAGGTTAGGTTAGGTTTGAAATTAGTTTGAGGGAGTAAGTTTAGGACTAATTTTAGTTTTCGGTTTAGTGTTACGGTTGGAGTTAGCGTGAGGGTCAGGTTAGGGTTGGGGTTGAGCTTAAGGTGTCCGCCTAGGTTTAGGGTTAGGTGTATAGTTTGATTTAGGCTTCAGGTTAGGTTAGGTTTGAACTTAGTTTGAGGGAGTAATTTTAGGGCTACTGTTAGTTTTCGGGTAACTGTTACGGTTGGAGTTAGCGTCAGGGCCAGGTTAGGGTTGGGGTTGAGCTTAAGGTGTCCGCCTATGGTTAGGGTTAGGTCTATGGTTTGAGTTAGGCTTCAGGTTAGGTTAGGATTGAACTTAGTTTGAGGGAGTAAGTTTAGGGCTACTGTTCGTTTTCGGTTCAGTGATACGGTTGGAGATAGCGTCAGGGTCAGGTTAGGGTTGGGGTTGAGCTTCAGGTGTCCGCCTAGGGTTAGGGTTAGGTCTATAGATTTAGTTAGGCTTCAGGTTAGGTTAGCTTTGAACTTAGTTTGAGGGAGTCAGTTTAGGGCTACTGTTTGTTTTCGGTTAACTGTTACGGTTGGAGTAAGCATCAGGTTCCGGTTAGGTTTGGGGTTGAGCTTAAGGTGTCCGCCTAGGGTTAGGGTTAGGTGTATGGTTTGATTAAGGCTTCAGGTTAGGTTAGGTTTGAACTTAGTTTGAGGGAGTAAGTTTAGGGCGACTGTTAGTTTTCGGGTAATTGTTATGGTTGGAGTTAGCGTCAGGGCCAGGTTAGGTTTTGGGTTGAGCTTAAGGTGTCCGCCTAGGGTTAGGGTTAGGTCTATGGTTTGAGTTGGCTTCAGGTTAGGTTAGGTTTGAACTTAGTTTGAGGGGGTACGTTTAGGGCTACTGTTAGTTTTCGGTTCAGTGTTACGGTTGGAGATAGCGTCAGGGTTAGGTTAGGGTTGGGCTTGAACTTCAGGTGTCCGCCTAGGGTTAGGGTTAGGTCTAAGGTTTGAGTTAGGCTTCAGGTTAGGTTAGGTTTGAAATTAGTTTGAGGGAGTAAGTTTAGGGCTACTGTTAGTTTTCTGTTCAGTGTTACGGTTGGAGTTAGCGTCAGGGTCAGGTTAGGGTTGGGTTTGAGCTTAAGGTGTCCGCCTAGGGTTAGAGTTAGGTGTATGGTTTGTTTTAGGCTTCAGGATAGGTTAGGTTTGAACTTAGTTTGAGGGAGTAAGTTTAGATCGACTGTTAGTTTTCGGGTAATTGTTATGGTTGGAGTTAGCGTCAGGGCCAGGTTAGGGTTGCGGTTGAGCTTAAGGTGTCCGCCTAGGGTTAGGGTTAGGTCTATGGTTTGAGTTAGGCTTCAGGTTAGGTTAGGTTTGAACTTAGTTTGAGGGAGTAAGTTTAGGGCTACTGTTAGTTTTCGGTTCAGTGTTACGGTTGGAGATAGCGTCAGGGTCAGGTTAGGTTTCGGTTGAGCTTCAGGTGTCCGCCTAGGGTTAGGATTAGGTCTATGGTTTTAGTTAGGCTTCAGGTTAGGTTAGGTTTGAACTTAGTTTGAGGGAGTAAATTTAGGGTTACTGTTAGTTATGGGTTCAGTGTTACAGTTGGAGTTAGCGTGAGGGTCAGGTTAGGGTTGCGGTTGAGCTTAAGGTGTCCGCCTAGGGTTAGGGTTAGGTGTATGGTTTGATTTAGGCTTCAGGTTAGGTTAGGTTTGAACTTAGTTTGAGGGAGGAAGTTTAGGGCGACTGTTAGTTTTCGGGTAACTGTTATGGTTGGAGTTAGCGTCAGGGCCAGGTTAGGGTTGGGTTTGAGATTAAGGTGTCCGCCTAGGCTTAGGTTTAGGTCTATGGTTTGAGTTAGGCTTCAGGTTAGGTTAGGTTTGAACTTAGTTTGAGGGAGTAAGTTTAGGGCTACTGTTAGTTTTCGGTTCAGTGTTACGGTTGGAGATAGCGTCAGGGTCAGGTTAGGGTTGGGGTTGAGCTTCAGGTGTCCGCCTAGGGTGAGGGTTAGGTCTATGGTTTGAGTTAGGCTTCAGGTTAGGTTAGGTTTGAACTTAGTTTGAGGGAGTCAGTTTAGGGCTACTGTTAGTTTTCGTTTAACTGTTACGGTTGGAGTAAGCGTCAGGGTCAGGTTAGGGTGGGGGTTAAGCATAAGGTGTCCGCCTAGGGTTAGGGTTAGGTCTATGGTTTAATTTAGGCTTCAGGTTAGGTTAGGATTGAACTTAGTTTGAGGGAGTAAGTTTAGGGCTACTGTTTGTTTTCGGTTCAGTGTTTCGGTTGCAGTTAGCGTGAGGGTCATTTTAGGGTTGGGGTTGAGCTTAAGGTGTCCGTCTAGGGTTAGGGTTAGGTGTATGGTTTGATTTAGGCTTCAGTTTAGGTTAGGTTTAACTTAGTTTGAGGGAGTAAGTTTAGGGCTACTGTTATTTTTCGGGTATCTGTTATGGTTGGAGTTACAGTCAGGGCCATTTTAGGGTTGGGGTTGAGCTTAAGGTGTCAGCCAAGGGTTAGGGTGAGGTCTATGGTTTGAGTTAGGCTTCAGGTTAGGTTAGGTTTGAACTTAGTTTGAGGGAGGAAATTTAGGGTTACTGTTAGTTATCGGTTCAGTGTTACGGTTGGAGTTAGCGTGAGGGTCAGGTTAGGGTTCTGGTTGAGCTTAAGGTGTCCGCCTAGGGTTAGGGTTAGGTGTATGGTTTGACTTAGGCTTCAGGTTAGGTTAGGTTTGAACTTAGTTTGAGGGAGTAAGTTTAGGGCTACTGTTATTTTTCGGGTATCTGTTATAGTTGGAGTTACAGTCAGGGCCATTTTAGGGTTGGGGTTGAGCTTAAGGTGTCCGCCAAGGGTTAGGGTGAGGTCTATGGTTTGAGTTAGGCTTCAGGTTAGGATAGCTTTGAACTTAGTTTGAGGGAGTCAGTTTAGGACTACTGTTAGTTTTCGGTTCAGTGTTACCGTTGGAGATAGCGTCATGGTCAGGTTAGGGTTGGGGTTGAGCTTAAGGTGTCCGCCTAGGGTTAGGGTTAGGTGTACAGTTTGATATAGGCTTCAGGTTAGGTTAGGTTTGAACTTAGTTTGAGGGAGTAAGTTTAGGGCTACTGTTCATTTTCGGTTCAGTGTTACGGTTGGAGATAGCGTCCGGGTCAGGTTAGGGTTGGGGTTGAGCTTCAGGTGTCCGCCTGGTGTTAGGGTTAGGTCTATGGTTTTTGTTAGGCTTCAGGTTAGGTTAGGTTTGAACTTAGTTTGAGGGAGTAAGTTTAGGGCTACTGTTAGTTTTCGGTTCAGTGTTACGGTTGGAGTTAGCGTGAGGGTCAGGTTAGAGTTGGGGTTGGGCGTAAGGTGTCCGCCTAGGGTTAGGGTTAGGTGTATGGTTTGATTTAGGCTTCAGGTTAGGTTAGGTTTGAACTTAGTTTGAGGGAGTAAGTTTAGGGCTACTGTTTGTTTTCGGTTCAGTGTTTCGGTTGGAGTTAGCGTGAGGGTCATTTTAGGGTTGCGGTTGAGCTTAAGGTGTCCGTCTAGGGTTAGCGTTAGGTGTATGGTTTGATTTAGGCTTCAGGTTAGTTTAGGTTTGAACTTAGTTTGAGGGAGTAAGTTTAGGGCTACTGTTAGTTTTCGGTTCAGTGTTACGGTTGGAGATAGCATCTGGGTCAGGTTAGGGTTGGGCTTGAACTTCAGGTGTCCGCCTAGGGTTAGGGTTAGGTCTATGGTTTGAGTTAGGCTTCACGTTAGGTTAGGCTTGAAATTAGTTTGTGGGAGTAAGTTTAGGGCTAATGTTAGTTTTCGGTTCACTGTTACGGTTGGAGTTAGCGTGAGGGTCAGGTTAGGGTTGGGGTTGAGCTTAAGGTATCCGCCTAGGGTTAGGGTTAGGTGTATGGTTTGATTTAGGCTTCAGGTTAGGTTAGGTTTGAACTTAGTTTCAGGGAGTCATTTTAGGGCGACTGTTAGTTTTCGGGTAACTGTTATGGTTGGAGTAAGCGTCAGGGTCAGGTTAGTGTTGGGGTTGAGCTTCAGGTGTCCGCCTAGGGTTAGGGTTAGGTGTATGGTTTGATTTAGGCTTCAGGTTAGGTTAGGTTTGTACTTAGTTTGAGGGAGTAAGTTTAGGGCTACCGTTAGTTTTCGTTTAACTGTTACGGTTGGATTTAGCGTCAGGGTCAGGTTAGGGTGGGGGTTAAGCATAAGGTGTCCGCCTAGGGTTAGGGTTAGGTCTATGGTTTCATTTAGGCTTCAGGTTAGGTTAGGATTGAACTTAGTTTGAGGGAGTAAGTTTAGGGCTACTGTTCATTTTCGGTTCAGTGTTACGGTTGGAGATAGCGTCAGGGTCAGGTTAGGGTTGGGGTTGAGCTTCAGGTGTCCGCCTAGGGTTAGGGTTAGGTCTATGGATTCATTTAGGCTTCAGGTTAGGTTAGGATTGAACTTCGTTTGTGGGAGTAAGTTTAGGGCTACTGTTAGTTTTCGGTTCAGTGTTACGGTTGGAGATAGCGTCAGGGTCAGGTTAGGGTTCGGGTTGTGCTTCAGGTGTCCGCCTAGGGTTAGGGTTAGTTCTATGGTTTGAGTTAGGCTTCAGGTTATGTTAGGCTTGAAATTAGTTTTAGGGAGTAAGTTTAGGGCTAATGTTAGTTTTCGGTTCACTGTTACGGTTGGAGTTAGCGTGAGGGTCAGGTTAGGGTGGGGTTGAGCTTAAGGTTTCCGCCTAGGGTTAGGGTTAGGTGTATGGTTTGATTTAGGCTTCAGGTTAGGTTAGGTTTGAACTTAGATTGAGGGAGTAAGTTTAGGGCTACTGTTCATTTTCGTTTCAGTGTTACGGTTGGAGGTAGCGTCAGGGTCATGTTAGGGTTGGGGTTGAGCTTCAGGTGTCCGCCTAGGGTTAGGGTTAGGTCTATGGATTCATTTAGGCTTCAGGTTAGGTTAGGATTGAACTTAGTTTGAGGGAGTAAGTTTAGGGCTACTGTTAGTTTTCGGTTCAGTGTTACCCTTGGAGATAGCGTCAGGGTCAGTTTAGGGTTGGGGTTGAGCTTAAGGTGTCCCCCTAGGGTTAGGGTTAGGTCTATGGTTTGAGTTAGGCTTCTGGTTAGGTTAGGTTTGAACTTAGTTTGAGGGAGTAAGTTTAGGGCTACTGTTAGTTTTCGGTTCAGTGTTACGGTTGGAGTTAGCGTCAGGGTCAGGTTAGGGTTGGGGTTGAGCTTAAGGTGTCCGCCTAGGTTTAGGGTTAGGTCTGTGGTTTGAGTTACGCTTCAGGTGAGGTTAGGTTTGAACTTAGTTTGAGGGAGAAAGTTTAGGGCTACTGTTAGTTTTCGGTTCAGTGTTACGGTTGGAGTAAGAGTCAGGGTCAGGTTAGGGTTGGGGTTGAGCTTCAGGTGTCCGCCTAGGGTTAGGGTTAGGTCTATGGTTTGAGTTAGGCTTCAGGTTAGGTTATGTTTGAACTTAGTTTGAGGGAGTAAGTTTAGGGCTACTGTTTGTTTTCGGTTCAGTGTTTCGTTTGGAGTTAGCGTGAGGGTCAAGTTAGGGTATGGGTTGAGCTTAAGGTGTGCACCTAGGGTTAGGGTTAGGTGTATGGTTTGATTTAGGCTTCAGGTTAGGTTAGGTTTGAACTTAGTTTGAGAGAGTAAGTTTAGGGCTGTTAGTTTTCGGGTAACTGTTATGGTTGGAGTTAGCATCAGGGCCAGGTTAGGGTTGGGGTTGAGCTTAATTTGTCCGCCTAGGGTTAGGGTTAGGGCTATGGTTTGAGTTAGGCTTCAGGTTAGGATAGGATTGAACTTAGTTTGAGGGAGTAAGTTTAGGACTACTGTTAGTTTTCGGTTTAGTGTTACGGTTGGAGATAGCGTCAGGGTCCGGTTAGGGTTTGGGTTGATCTTAAGGTGTCCGCCTAGGGTTAGGGTAAGGTGTACGGTTTGATTTAGGCTTCAGGTTAGGTTAGGTTTGAACTTAGTTTGAGGGAGTAAGTTTAGGGCTACTGTTCATTTTCAGTTCAGTGTTACGGTTGGAGATAGCGTCAGGGTCAGGTTAGGGTTGGGGTTGAGCTTCAGGTGTCCACCTAGGGTTAGGGTTAGGTCTATGGTTTGTGTTAGGCTTCAGGTTAGGTTAGGTTTGAACTTAGTTTGAGGGAGTAAGTTTAGGGCTACTGTTAGTTTTCGGTTCAGTGTTACGGTTGGAGTTAGCGTGAGGGTCAGGTTAGGGTTGGGGTTGGGCTTAAGGTGTCCGCCTAGGGTTAGGGTTAGGTGTATGGTTTGATTTAGGCTTCAGGTTAGGTTAGGTTTGAACTTAGTTTGAGGGAGTAAGTTTAGGGCTACTGTTTGTTTTCGGTTCAGTGTTTCGGTTGGAGTTAGCGTGAGGGTCATTTTAGGTTTGCGGTAGAGCTTAAGGTGTCCGTCTAGGGTTAGCGTTAGGTGTATGGTTTGATTTAGGCTTCAGGTTAGGTTAGGTTTGAACTTAGTTTGAGGGAGTAAGTTTAGGGCTACTGTTAGTTTTCGGTTCAGTGTTACGGTTGGAGATAGCATCTGGGTCAGGTTAGGGTTGGGATTGAACTTCAGGTGTCCGCCTAGGGTTAGGGTTAGGTCTATGGTTTGAGTTAGGCTTCAGGTTAGGTTAGGCTTGAAATTAGTTTGAGGGAGTAAGTTTAGGGCTAATGTTAATTTTCGGTTCACTGTTACGGTTGGAGTTAGCGTGAGGGTCAGGTTAGGGTTGGGGTTGAGCTTAAGGTGTCCGCCTAGGGTTAGGGTTAGGTGTATGGTTTGATTTAGGCTTCAGGTTAGGTTAGGTTTGAACTTAGTTTGAGGGAGTCAGTTTAGGGCGACTGTTAGTTTTCGGGTAACTGTTATGGTTGGAGTAAGCGTCAGGGTCAGGTTAGGGTTGGGGTTGAGCTTCAGGTGTCCGCCTAGGGTTAGGGTTAGGTGTATGGTTTGATTTAGGCTTCAGGTTAGGTTAGGTTTGAACTTAGTTTGAGGGAGTAAGTTTAGGGCTACTGTTAGTTTTCGTTTAACTGTTACGGTTGGAGTAAGCGTCAGGGTCAGGTTAGGGTGGGGGTTAAGCATAAGGTGTCCGCCTAGGGTTAGGGTTAGGTCTATGGTTTCATTTAAGCTTCAGGTTAGGTTAGGAATGAAATTAGTTTGAGGGAGTAAGTTTAGGGCTACTGTTCATTTTCGGTTCAGTGTTACGGTTGGAGATAGCGTCAGGGTCAGGTTAGGGTTGGGGTTGAGCTTCAGGTGTCCGCCTAGGGTTAGGGTTAGGTCTATGGTTTGAGTTAGGCTTCAGGTTAGGTTAGGTTTGAAATTAGTTTGAGGGAGTAAGTTTAGGGCTAATGTTAGTTTTCGGTTCAGTGTTATGGTTGGAGTTAGCGTGAGGGTCAGGTTAGGATTGGGGTTGATCTTAAGGTGTCCGTCTAGGGTTAGGGTTAGGTGTATGGTTTGATTTAGGCTTCAGGTTAGATTAGGTTTGAACTTAGTTTGAGGGAGTAAGTTTAGGGCGACTCTTAGTTTTCGGGTAACTGTTATGGTTGGAGTTAGCGTCAGGGCCAGGTTAGGGTTGGGGTTGAGCTTAAGGTGTCCGCCTAGGGTTAGGGTTAGGTCTATGGTTTGAGTTAGGCTTCAGGTTAGGTTAGGTTTGAACTTAGTTTGAGGGAGTAAGTTTAGGGCTACTGTTAGTTTTCGGTTAAGTGTTACGGTTGGAGATAGCGTCAGGGTCAGGTTAGGGTTGGGGTTGAGCTTCACGTGTCCGCCTAGGTTTACGGTTAGGTCTATGGTTTGAGTTAGGTTTCAGGTTAGGATAGCTTTGAACTTAGTTTGAGGGAGTCAGTTTAGGACTACTGTTAGTTTTCGGTTCAGTGTTACCGTTGGAGATAGCGTCAGGGTCAGGTTAGGGTTGGGGTTGAGCTTCAGGTGTCCGCCTAGGGTTAGGGTTAGGTCTATGGTTTGTGTTAGGCTTCAGGTTAGGTTAGGTTTGAACTTAGTTTGAGGGAGTAAGTTTAGGGCTACTGTTAGTTTTCGGTTCAGTGTTACGGTTGGAGTTAGTGTAAGGGTCAGGTTAGGGTTGGGGTTGGGCGTAAGGTGTCCGCCTAGGGTTAGGGTTAGGTGTATGGTTTGATTTAGGCTTCAGGTTAGGTTAGGTTTGAACTTAGTTTGAGGGAGTAAGTTTAGGGCTACTGTTTGTTTTCGGTTCAGTGTTTCGGTTGGAGTTAGCGTGAGGGTCATTTTAGGGTTGCGGTTGAGCTTAAGGTGTCCGTCTAGGGTTAGCGTTAGGTGTATGGTTTGATTTAGGCTTCAGGTTAGGTTAGGTTTGAACTTAGTTTGAGGGAGTAAGTTTAGGGCTACTGTTAGCTTTCAGTTCAGTGTTACGGTTGGAGATAACATCTGGGTCAGGTTAGGGTTGGGCTTGAACTTCAGGTGTCCGCCTAGGGTTAGGGTTAGGTCTATGGTTTGAGTTAGGCTTCACGTTAGGTTAGGCTTGAAATTAGTTTGTGGGAGTAAGTTTAGGGCTAATGTTAGTTTTCGGTTCACTGTTACGGTTGGAGTTAGCGTGAGGGTCAGGTTAGGGTTGCGGTAGAGCTTAAGGTGTCCGCCTAGGGTTAGGGTTAGGTGTATGGTTTGATTTAGGCTTCAGGTTAGGTTAGGTTTGAACTTAGTTTCAGGGAGTCAGTTTAGGGCGACTGTTAGTTTTCGGGTAACTGTTATGGTTGGAGTAAGCGTCAGGGTCAGGTTAGGGTTGGGGTTGAGCTTCAGGTGTCCACCTAGGGTTAGGGTTAGGTGTATGGTTTGATTTAGGCTTCAGGTTAGGTTATGTTTGTACTTAGTTTGAGGGAGTAAGTTTAGGGCTACCGTTAGTTTTCGTTTAACTGTTACGGTTGGAGTAAGCCTCAGGGTCAGGTTAGGGTGGGGGTTAAGCATAAGGTGTCCGCCTAGGGTTAGGGTTAGGTCTATGGTTTCATTTAGGCTTCAGGTTAGGTTAGGATTGAACTTAGTTTGAGGGAGTAAGTTTAGGGCTACTGTTCATTTTCGGTTCAGTGTTACGGTTGGAGATAGCGTCAGGGTCAGGTTAGGGTTGGGGTTGAGCTTCAGGTGTCCGCCTAGGGTTAGGGTTAGGTCTATGGATTCATTTAGGCTTCAGGTTAGGTTAGGATTGAACTTCGTTTGTGGGAGTAAGATTAGGGCTACTGTTAGTTTTCGGTTCAGTGTTACCGTTGGAGATAGCGTCAGGGTCAGGTTAGGGTTGGGGTTGAGCTTCACGTGTCCGCCTAGGTTTACGGTTAGGTCTATGGTTTGAGTTAGGTTTCAGGTTAGGATAGCTTTGAACTTAGTTTGAGGGAGTCAGTTTAGGGCTACTGTTAGTTTTCGGTTAACTGTTACGGTTGGAGTAAGCGTCAGGGTCAGGTTAGGTTTGGGTTGAGCTTAAGGTGTCCGCCTATGGTTAGGGTTAGGTGTATGGTTTGATTTAGGCTTCAGGTTAGGTTAGGTTTGAACTTAGTTTGAGGGAGTAAGTTTAGGGCTACTGTTAGTTTTCGGTTCAGTGTTACGGTTGGAGTTAGCGTGAGGGTCAGGTTAGGGTTGGGGTTGGGCTTAAGGTGTCCGCCTAGGGTTAGGGTTAGTTGTACGGTTTGATTTAGGCTTCAGGTTAGGTTAGGTTTGAACTTAGTTTGAGGGAGTAAGTTTAGGGCTACTGTTAGTTTTCGGTTCAGTGTTACGGTTGGAGATAGCATCTGGGTCAGGTTAGGGTTGGGCTTGAACTTCAGGTGTCCGCCTAGGGTTAGGGTTAGGTCTATGGTTTGAGTTAGGCTTCAGGTTAGGTTAGGCTTGAAATTAGTTTGAGGGAGTAAGTTTAGGGCTAATGTTACTTTTCGGTTCACTGTTACGGTTGGAGTTAGCGTGAGGGTCAGGTTAGGGTTGGGGTTGAGCTTAAGGTGTCCGCCTAGGGTTAGGGTTAGTTGTATGGTTTGATTTAGGCTTCAGGTTAGGTTAGGTTTGAACTTAGGTTGAGGGAGTAAGTTTAGGGCTATTGTTAGTTTTCGCGACACTGTTTCGGTTGGAGTTAGCATCAGGGCCAGGTTAGGGTTGGAGTTGAGATTAAGGTGTCCACTTAGGGTTAGGGTTAGTTGTATGGTTTCATTTAGGCTTAAGGTTAGGTTAGGTTTGAAGTTAGTTTGATGGTGTAAGTTTAGGGCTACTGTTAGTTTTCGGTTAACTGTTACGTTTGGAGTAAGCGTCAGGGTCAGGTTAGGGTGGGGGTTAAGCATAAGGTGTCCGCCTAGGGTAAGGGTTAGGTCTATGGTGTAATTTAGGCTTCAGGTTAGGTTAGGATTGAACTTAGTTTGAGGGAGTAAGTTTAGGGCTACTCTTAGTTTTCGGTTCAGTGTTACGGTTGGAGTTAGCGTGAGGGTCAGGTTAGGGTTGGGGTTGAGCTTAAGGTGTCCGCCTAGTGTTAGGGTTAGTTCTCTGGTTTGAGTTAGGCTTCAGGTTAGGTTAGGTTTGAACTTAGTTTGAGGGAGTAAGTTTAGGGCTACTGTTAGTTTTCGGGTAACTGTTACGGTTGGAGTTAGCGTCAGGGCCAGGTTATGGTTGGGGTTGAGCTTAAGGTGTCCGCCTAGAGTTACGGTTAGGTGTATGGTTTGATTTAGGCTTCAGGTTAGGTTATGTTTGAACTTAGTTTGAGGGAGTAAGTTTAGGGCTACTGTTATTTTTCGCTTCAGTGTTACGGTTGGAGTTAGCGTGAGCGTCAGGTTAGGGTTGGGGTTGAGCTTAAGGTGTCCGCCTAGGGTTAGGGTTAGTTCTATGATTTGATTTAGGCTTCAGGTTAGGTTAAGTTTGAACTTAGTTTGAGGGAGTCAGTTTAGGGCTACTGTTAGTTTTCGGTTAACTGTTACGGTTGGAGTAAGTGTCAGGGTCAGGTTAGGTTTGGGGTGGAGCTTAAGGTATCCGCCTAGGGTTAGGGTTAGGTGTATGGTTTGATTTAGGCTTCAGGTTAGGATAGGTTTGAACTTAGTTTGAGGGAGTAAGTTTAGGGCTACTGTTAGTTTTCGTTTAACTGTTACTGTGGGAGTAAGCGTCAGGGTCAGGTTTGGGTGGGGGTTAACCATAAGGTGTCCGCCTAGGGTTAGGGTTAGGTCTATGGTTTCTTTTAGGCTTCAGGTTAGGTTAGGTTTGAACTTAGTTTGAGGGAATAAGTTTAGGGCTACTGTTAGTTTTTGGTTATCTGTTACGGTTGGTGTAAGCGTCAGGGTCAGGTTAGTTTTGGGGTTGAGCTTAAGGTGTCCACCTAGGGTTAGGGTTATGTGTATGGTTTGATTTAGGCTTCAGGTTAGGTTAGGTTTGAAGTTAGTTTGAGGGAGTAAGTTTAGGGCTGCTGTTAGTTTTCGGTTAACTGTTACAGTTGGAGTAAGCGTCAGGGTCAGGGTAGGGTGCGGTTTAAGCATAAGGTGTCCGCCTAGGGTTAGGGTTAGGTCTATGATTTGATTTACGCTTCAGGTTATGTTAGGTTTGAACTTAGTTTGAGGGAGTCAGTTTAGGGCTACTGTTAGTTTTCGGTTCAGTGTTACGGTTGGATTTAGCCTCAGGGTCAGGTTAGGTTTGGGGTTAAGCTTAAGGTGTCCGCCTAGGGTTAGGGTTGGGTCTATTGTTTGAGTTAGGCTTCAGGTTAGGTTAGATTTGAACTTAGTTTGAGGGAGTAAGTTTAGGGCTACTGTTAGTTTTTGTTTCAGTGTTACGTTTGGAGTTAGCGTGAGGGTCCGGTTAGGGTTGGGGTTGAGCTTAAGGTGTCCGCATAGGGTTAGGGTTAGGTGTATGGTTTGAGTTAGGCTTCAGGTTAGGTTAGGATGAACTTAGTTTGAGGGAGTAAGTTTAGGGCTACTGTTAGTTTTTGGTTCAATGTTACGGTTGGAGATAGCGTCAGGGCCAGGTTATGGTTGGGGTTGAGCTTAAGGTGTCCGCCTAGAGTTACGGTTAGGTGTATGGTTTGATTTAGGCTTCAGGTTAGGTTATGTTTGAACTTAGTTTGAGGGCGTAAGTTTAGGGCTACTGTTAGTTTTCGGTTAACTGTTACGGTTGGAGTAATTGTCAGTGTCAGGTTAGGTTTGGGGTTGAGATTAAGGTGTCCACCTAGGGTTAGCGTTATGTGTATGGTTTGATTTAGGCTTCAGGTTAGGTTAGCTTTGAAGTTAGTTTGAGGGAGTAAGTTTAGGGCTACTGTTAGTTTTCGGTTCAGTGTTACATTTGGATTTAGCCTCAGGGTCAGGATAGGGTTGGGGTTAAGCTTAAGGTGTCCGCCTAGGGTTAGGGTTAGGTCTATTGTTTGAGTTAGGCTTCAGGTTAGGTTAAGTTTGAGCTTAGTTTGAGGGAGTAAGTTTAGGGCTACTGTTAGTTTTCGGTTCAGTGTTACGGTTGGAGTTAGCGTGAGGGTCAGGGTAGGGTTGGGGTTGAACTTAAGGTGTCCGCATACGGTTAGGGTTAGGTCTGTTGTTTGAATTAGGCTTCAGGTTAGGTTAGCTTTGAACTTAGATTGAGGGAGTAAGTTTAGGGCTACTGTTAGTTTTCAGTTCAGTGTTATGGTTGGAGATAGCGTCAGGGTCAGGTTATGGTTGGAGTTGAGTTCAGGTGTCCGCCTAGGGTTAGGGTTAGGTCTATGGTTTGAGTTAGGCTTCAGGTTAGGTTAGGTTTGAACTTAGTTTGAGGGAGAAAGTTTAGGGCTAATGTTAGTATTCGGTTCAGTGTTACAGTTGGAGTTAGCGTGAGGGTCAGGTTAGGGTTGGGGTTGAGCTTAAGGTGTCCGCCTAGGGTTAGGGTTAGGTTTATGGTTTTATTTAGGCTTCAGGTTAGTTTAGGTTTGAACTTAGTTTGAGGGAATAAGTTTAGGGCTACTGTTAGTTTTTGGGTAACTGTTACGGTTGGAGTTAGCGTAAGGGCCAGGTTATGGTTGGGGTTGAGCTTAAGGTGTCCGCCTAGAGTTACGGTTAGGTGTATGGTTTGATTTAGGCTTCAGGTTAGGTTATGTTTTAACTTAGTTTGAGGGCGTAAGTTTAGGGCTACTGTTAGTTTTCGGTTAACTGTTACGGTTGGAGTAAGCGTCAGGGTCAGGTTAGGTTTGGGCTTGAGCTTAAGGTGTCCACCTTGGGTTAGGGTTATGTGTATGGTTTCATTTAGGCTTCAGGTTAGGTTAGGTTTGAAGTTAGTATGAGGGAGTAAGTTTGGGGCTACTGTTAGTTTTCGGTTAACTGTTACAGTTGGAGTAAGCGTCAGGGTCAGGGTAGGGTGGGGTTTAAGCATAAGGTGTCCGCCTAGGGATAGGGTTAGGTCTATGATTTGATTTAGGCTTCAGGTTAGGTTAGGTTTGAACTTAGTTTGAGGGAGTCAGTTTAGGGCTACTGTTAGTTTTCGGTTCAGTGTTACGGTTGGATTTAGCCTCAGGGTCAGTTTAGGTTTGGGCTTAAGCTTAAGGTGTCCGCCTAGGGTTAGGGTTGGGTCTATTGTTTGAGTTAGGCTTCAGGTTAGTTTAGGTTTGAACTTAGTCGGAGGGAGTAAGTTTAGGGCTACTGTTAGTTTTTGGTTCAGTGTTACGGTTGGAGTTAGCGTCAGGATCACGTTAGGGTTGGGGTTGAGCTTAAGGTGTCCGCCTAGGGTTAGGGTTAGGTCTGTGTTTTGAGTTAGGCGTCAAGTTAGGTTAGGTTTAAACTTAGTTTGAGGGAGTAAGTTTAGGGATACTGTTAGTTTTTGGTTCAGTGTTACGGTTGGAGATAGCGTCAGGGTCAGGTTAGGGTTGTGGTTGAGCTTCAGGTGTCCGCCTAGGGTTAGGGTTAGGTCTATGGTTTGAGTTAGGCTTCAGGTTAGGTTAGGTTTGAACTTAGTTAGAGGGAGTAAGTTTAGGGCTACTGTTAGTTTTCGGTTCAGTGTTACGGTTGGATTTAGCGTGAGGGTCACGTTAGGGTTGGGGTTGAGCTTAAGGTGTCCGCCTAGGGTTAGGGTTAGGTGTATGGTTAGATTTAGGCTTCAGGTTAGGTTAGGTTTGAACTTAGTTTTCGGGAGTAAGTTTAGGGCTACTGTTAGTTTTCGGGAAACTGTTACGGTTGGAGTTAGCGTCAGGGCCAGGTTAGGATTGGGGTTGAGATTAAGGTTTCCGCCTAGGGTTAGGGTTAGGTGTATGGTTTCATTTAGGCTTAAGGTTAGGTTAGGTTTGAAGTTAGTTTGATGGAGTAAGTTTAGGGCTACTGTTAGTTTTCGGTTAACTGTTACAGTTGGAGTAATCGTAAGGGTCAGCTTAGGGTGGGGGTTAAGCATAAGGTGTCCGCCTAGGGTTAGGGTTATGTCTAAGATTTGATTTAGGCTTCAGTTTAGGTTAGGTTTGAACTTAGTTTGAGGGAGTCAGTTTAGGGCTACTGTTAGTTTTCGGTTAACTGTTACGGTTGGTGTAAGTGTCAGGGTCAGGTTAGGATTGGGGTTGAGCTTAAGGTATCCGCCTAGGGTTAGGTTTAGGTGTATGGTTTGATTTAGGCTTCAGGTTAGGATAGGATTGAACTTAGTTTGAGGGAGTAAGTTTAGGGCTACTGTTAGTTTTCGTTTAACTGTTACTGTTGGAGTAAGCGTCAGGGTCAGGTTTGGGTGGGGGTTAACCATAAGGTGTCTGCCTAGGGTTAGGGTTAGGTCTATGGTTTCATTTAGGCTTCAGGTTAGGTTAGGATTGAACTTAGTTTGAGGGAGTAAGTTTAGGGCTACTCTTAGTTTTCGGTTCAGTGATATGGTTGGAGTTAGCCTGGAGGTTAGGTTAGGGTTGGGGTTGAGCTTAAGGTGTCCGCCTAGGGTTAGGGTTAGGTGTATGGTTTGATTTAAGCTTCAGGTTAGGTTAGGTTTGAAGTTAGTTTGAGGGAGTGAGTTTAGGGCTGCTGTTAGTTTTCGGTTAACTGTTACAGTTGGAGTAAGCGTCAGGGTCAGGGTAGGGTGCGGTTTAAGCATAAGGTGTCCTCCTAGGGTTAGGGTTAGGTCTATGATTTGATTTACGCTTCAGGTTAGGTTAGGTTTGAACTTAGTTTGAGGGAGTCAGTTTAGGGCTACTGTTAGTTTTCGGTTCAGTGTTACGGTTGGATTTAGCCTCAGGGTCAGGTTAGGTTTGGGGTTAAGCTTAAGGTGTCCGCCTAGGGTTAGGGTTGGGTCTATTGTTTGAGTTAGGCTTCAGGTTAGGTTAGATTTGAACTTAGTTTGAGGGAGTAAGTTTAGGGCTACTGTTAGTTTTTGGTTCAGTGTTACGTTTGGAGTTAGCGTGAGGGTCCGGTTAGGGTTGGGGTTGAGCTTAAGGTGTCCGCCTAGGGTTAGGGTTAGGTGTATGGTTAGATTTAGGCTTCAGGTTAGGTTAGGTTTGAACTTAGTTTGAGGGAGTAAGTTTAGGGCTACTGTTAGTTTTCTGGAAACTGTTTCGGTTGGAGTTAGCCTCAGGGCCAGGTTAGGGTTGGAGTTGAGATTAAGGTGTCCGCTTAGGGTTAGGGTTAGGTGTATGGTTTCATTTAGGCTTAAGGTTAGGTTAGGTTTGAAGTTAGTTTGAGGGAGTAAGTTTAGGGCTACTGTTATTTTTCGGTTCAGTGTTACGGTTGGAGTTAGCGTGAGGGTCAGGTTAGGGTTGGGGTTGAGCTTAAGGTGTCCGCCTAGGGTTAGGCTTAGGTCTGTGTTTTGAGTTAGGCGTCAAGTTAGGTTAGGTTTGAACTTAGTTTGAGGGAGTAAGTTTAGGGATACTGTTAGTTTTCGGTTCAGTGTTACGATTGGAGATAGCGTCAGGGTCAGGTTAGGGTTGTGGTTGAGCTTCAGGTGTCCGCCTAGGGTTAGGGTTAGGTCTATGGTTTGAGTTAGGCTTCAGGTTAGGTTAGGTTTGAACTTAGTTAGAGGGAGTAAGTTTAGGGCTACTGTTAGTTTTCGGTTCAGTGTTACGGTTGGAGTTAGCGTGAGGGTCAGGTTAGGGTTGGGGTTGAGCTTAAGGTGTCTGCCTAGGGTTAGGTTTAGGTGTATGGTTAGATTTAGGCTTCAGGTTAGGTTAGGTTTGAACTTAGTTTGAGGGAGTAAGTTTAGGGCTACTGTTAGTTTTCGGGAAACTGTTTCGGTTGGAGTTAGCATCAGGGCCTGCTTAGGGTTGGAGCTGAGATTAAGGTGTCCACTTAGGGTTAGGGTTAGGTGTATGGTTTCATTTAGGCTTAAGGTTAGGTTAGGTTTGAAGTTAGTTTGATGGTGTAAGTTTAGGGCTACTGTTAGTTTTCGGTTAACTATTATGGTTGGAGTAAGCGTCAGGGTCAGGTTAGGGTGGGGTTTAAGCATAAGGTGTCCGCCTAGGGTAAGGGTTAGGTCTATGGTTTCATTTAGGCTTCAGGTTAGGTTAGGATTGAACTTAGTTTGAGGGAGTAAGTTTACGGATACTCTTAGTTTTCGGTTCAGTGATATGGTTGGAGTTAGCCTGGAGGTCAGATTAGGGTTGGGTTTGAGCTTAAGGTGTCCGCCTAGGGTTAGGGTTAGGTTTATGATTTGATTTAGGCTTCAGGTTAGGTTAGGTTTGAATTTAGTTTGAGGGAGTAAGTTTAGGGCTACTCTTAATTTTCTGTTCAGTGTTAGGGTTGGAGTTAGCGTGAGGGTCAGGTTAGGGTTGGGGTTGAGCTTAAGGTGTCCGCCTAGTGTTAGGGTTAGTTCTCTGGTTTGAGTTAGGCTTCAGGTTAGGTTAGGATGAACTTAGTTTGAGGGAGTAAGTTTAGGGCTACTGTTAGTTTTTGGTTCAATGTTACGGTTGGAGATAGCGTCAGGGTCAGGTTAGGGTAGGGGTTGAGCTTAAGGTGTCCGCCTAGGGTTAGGGTTAGGTTTATGGTTTGATTTAGGCTTCAGGTTAGTTTAGGTTTGAACTTAGTTTGAGGGAGTACGTTTAGGGCTACTGTTAGTTTTCGGGTAACTGTTACGGTTGGAGTTAGCGTCAGGGCCAGGTTATGGTTGTGGTTGAGCTTAAGGTGTCCGCCTAGAGTTACGGTTAGGTGTATGGTTTGATTTAGGCTTCAGGTTAGGTTAGCTTTGAAGTTAGTTTGAGGGAGTAAGTTTAGGGCTACTGTTAGTTTTCGGTTCAGTGTTACATTTGGATTTAGCCTCAGGGTCAGGATAGGGTTGGGGTTAAGCTTAAGGTGTCCGCCTAGGATTAGGGTTAGGTCTATTGTTTGAGTTAGGCTTCAGGTTAGGTTAAGTTTGAGCTTAGTTTGAGGGAGTAAGTTTAAGGCTACTGTTAGTTTTCGGTTCAGTGTTACGGTTGGAGTTAGCGTGAGGGTCAGTTTAGGGTTGGGGTTGAACTTAAGGTGTCCGCCTACGGTTAGGGTTAGGTTTGTGGTTTGAATTAGGCTTCAGGTTAGGTTAGCTTTGAACTTAGATTGAGGGAGTAAGTTTAGGGCTACTGTTAGTTTTCAGTTCAGTGTTATGGTTGGAGATAGCGTCATGGTCAGGTTATGGTTGGAGTTGAGTTCAGGTGTCCGCCTAGGGTTAGGGTTAGGTCTATGGTTTGAGTTAGGCTTCAGGTTAGGTTAGGTTTGAACTTAGTTTGAGGGAGAAAGTTTAGGGCTAATGTTAGTATTCGGTTCAGTGTTACAGTTGGAGTTAGCGTGAGGGTCAGGTTAGGGTTGGGGTTGAGCTTAAGGTGTCCGCCTAGGGTTAGGGTTAGGTTTATGGTTTTATTTAGGCTTCAGGTTAGTTTAGGTTTGAACTTAGTTTGAGGGAATAAGTTTAGGGCTACTGTTAGTTTTTGGGTAACTGCTACGGTTGGAGTTAGCGTAAGGGCCAGGTTATGGTTGGGGTTGAGCTTAAGGTGTCCGCCTAGAGTTACGGTTAGGTGTATGGTTTGATTTAGGCTTCAGGTTATGTTATGTTTTAACTTAGTTTGAGGGCGTAAGTATAGGGCTACTGTTAGTTTTCGGTTAACTGTTACGGTTGGAGTAAGCGTCAGGGTCTGGTTAGGTTTGGGCTTGAGCTTAAGGTGTCCACCTAGGGTTAGGGTTATGTGTATGGTTTCATTTAGGCTTCAGGTTAGGTTAGGTTTGAAGTTAGTATGAGGGAGTAAGTTTAGGGCTACTGTTAGTTTTCGGTTAACTGTTACAGTTGGAGTAAGCGTCAGGGTCAAGTTAGGGTGGGGTTTAAGCATAAGGTGTCCGCCTAGGGTTAGGGTTAGGTCTATGATTTGATTTAGGCTTCAGGTTAGGTTAGGTTTGAACTTAGTTTGAGGGAGTCAGTTTAGGGCTACTGTTAGTTTTCGGTTCAGTGTTACGGTTGGATTTAGCCTCAGGGTCAGTTTAGATTTGGGCTTAAGCTTAAGGTGTCCGCCTAGGGTTAGGGTTGGGTCTATTGTTTGAGTTAGGCTTCAGGTTAGTTTAGGTTTGAACTTAGTCGGAGGGAGTAAGTTTAGGGCTACTGTTAGTTTTTGGTTCAGTGTTACGGTTGGAGTTAGCGTGAGGGTCACGTTAAGGTTGGGGTTGAGCTTAAGGTGTCCGCCTAGGGTTAGGGTTAGGTCTGTGTTTTCAGTTATTTGTCAAGTTAGGTTAGGTTTGAACTTAGTTTGAGGGAGTAAGTTTAGGGATACTGTTAGTTTTCGGTTCAGTGTTACGGTTGGAGATAGCGTCAGGGTCAGGTTAGGGTTGTGGTTGAGCTTCAGGTGTCCGCCTAGGGTTAGGGTTAGGTCTATGGTTTGAGTTAGGCTTCAGGTTAGGTTAGGTTTGAACTTAGTTAGAGGGAGTAAGTTTAGGGCTACTGTTAGTTTTCGGTTCAGTGTTACGGTTGGATTTAGCGTGAGGGTCACGTTAGGGTTGGGGTTGAGCTTAAGGTGTCCGCCTAGGGTTAGGGTTAGGTGTATGGTTAGATTTAGGCTTCAGGTTAGGTTAGGTTTGAACTTAGTTTTCGGGAGTAAGTTTAGGGCTACTGTTAGTTTTCGGGAATCTGTTACGGTTGGAGTTAGCGTCAGGGCCAGGTTAGGATTGGGGTTGAGATTAAGGTTTCCGCCTAGGGTTAGGGTTAGGTGTATGGTTTCATTTAGGCTTAAGGTTAGGTTAGGTTTGAAGTTAGTTTGATGGAGTAAGTTTAGGGCTACTGTTAGTTTTCGGTTAACTGTTACAGTTGGAGTAATCGTCAGGGTCAGCTTAGGGTGGGGGTTAAGCATAAGGTGTCCGCCTAGGGTTAGGGTTATGTCTAAGATTTGATTTAGGCTTCAGGTTAGGTTAGGTTTGAACTTAGTTTGAGGGAGTCAGTTTAGGGCTACTGTTAGTTTTCGGTTAACTGTTACGGTTGGTGTAAGTGTCAGGGTCAGGTTAGGATTGGGGTTGAGCTTAAGGTATCCGCCTAGGGTTAGGTTTAGGTGTATGGTTTGATTTAGGCTTCAGGTTAGGATAGGATTGAACTTAGTTTGAGGGAGTAAGTTTAGGGCTACTGTTAGTTTTCGTTTAACTGTTACTGTTGGAGTAAGCGTCAGGGTCAGGTTTGGGTGGGGGTTAACCATAAGGTGTCTGCCTAGGGTTAGGGTTAGGTCTATGGTTTCATTTAGGCTTCAGGTTAGGTTAGGATTGAACTTAGTTTGAGGGAGTAAGTTTAGGGCTACTCTTAGTTTTCGGTTCAGTGATATGGTTGGAGTTAGCCTGGAGGTTAGGTTAGGGTTGGGGTTGAGCTTAAGGTGTCCGCCTAGGGTTAGGGTTAGGTGTATGGTTTGATTTAAGCTTCAGGTTAGGTTAGGTTTGAACTTAGTTTGAGGGAGTTAGTTTAGGGCTACTGTTAGTTTTCGGGAAACTGTTACGGTTGGAGTTAGCCTCAGGGCCAGGTTAGGGTTGGGGTTGAGATTAAGGTTTCCGCCTAGGGTTAGGGTTAGGTCTATGGTTTCATTTAGGCTTAAGGTTAGGTTAGGTTTGAAGTTAGTTTGATGGAATAAGTTTAGGGCTACTGTTAGTTTTCGGTTAACTGTTACAGTTGGAGTAATCGTCAGGGTCAGCTTTGGGTGGGGGTTAAGCATAAGGTGTCCGCCTAGGGTTAGGGTTAGGTCTAAGATTTGATTTAGGCTTTAGGTTAGGTTAGGTTTGAACTTAGTTTGAGGGATTCAGTTTAGGGCTACTGTTACTTTTCAGTTAACTGTTACGGTTGGTGTAAGTGTCAGGGTCAGGTTAGGTTTGGGGTTGAGCTTAAGGTATCCGCTAGGGTTAGAGTTAGGTGTATGGTTTGATTTAGTCTTCAGGTTAGGATAGGTTTGAACTTAGTTTTAGGGAGTAAGTTTAGGGCTAATGTTAATTTTCGGTTCAGTGTTACGGATGGAGATAGCGTCAGGCTCAGGTTAGGGTTGGGGTGGAGCTTAAGGTATCCGACTAGGGTTAGGGTGAGGTGTATGGTTTGATTTAGACTTCAGGTTAGGATAGGTTTGAACTTAGTTTGAGGGAGTAAGTTTAGGGCTACTGTTAGTTTTCGGTTAAGTGTTACGGTTGGAGTTAGCGTGAGGGTCAGGTTAAGGTTGGGGTTGAAATTAAGGTGTCCGCCTATGGTTAGGTTTAGGTCTGTGGTTTGAGTTAGGCTTCAGGTTAGGTTAGGTTTGAACTTAGTTTGAGAGATTAAGTTTAGGGCTACTGTTAGTTTTCGGTTCAGTGTTATAGTTGGAGATAGCGTCAGGATCAGGTTATGGTTGGGGTTGAGCTTCAGGTGTCCGCCTAGGGTTAGGGTTAGGTCTATGGTTTGAGTTAGGCTTCAGGTTAGGTTAGGTTTGAACTTAGTTTGAGGGAGTAAGTTTAGGGCTACTTTTAGTATTCGGTTCAGTGTTACAGTTGGAGTTAGCGTGAGGGTCAGGTTAGGGTTGGGGTTGAGCTTAAGGTGTCCGCCTAGGGTTAGCATTAGGTTTAAGGTTTGATTTAGGCTTCAGGTTAGTTTAGGTTTGAACTTAGTTTGAGGGAGTAAGTTTAGGGCTACTGTTAGTTTTAGGTTCAGTGTTACGGTTGGAGTTAGCGTGAGGGTCAGGTTAGGGTTGGGGTTGAGCTTAAGGTGTCCGCCTACGGTTAGGGTTAGGTTTGTGGTTTGAGTTAGGCTTCAGGTTAGGTTAGGTTTGAACTTAGTTTGAGGGAGTAAGTTTAGGGCTACTGTTAGTTTTCGGTTAACTGTTACGGTCGGTTTAAGTGTCAGGGTCAGGTTAGGTTTGGGGTTGAGCTTAAGGTGTCCGCCTAGGGTTAGGGTTAGGTGTATGGTTTGATTTAGGCTTCAGGTTAGGATAGATTTGAACTTAGTTTGAGGGAGTAAGTTTAGGGCTACTGTTAATTTTCGGTTCAGTGTTACGGTTGGAGATAGCGTCAGGGTCAGGTTGGGGTTGGGGTTGAGCTTCAGGTGTCCTCCTAGGTTTAGGGTTAGGTCGATGGTTTGAGTTAGGCTTCATGTTAGACTAGGTTTGAAGTTAGTTTGAGGGTGTAAGTTCAGGGCTATTGTTAGTTTTCGGTTAACTGTTACAGTTGGAGTAATCGTCAGGGTCAGGTTAGGGTGGGGGTTAAGCATAAGGTGTCCGCCTAGGGTTAGGGTTATGTCTAAGATTTGATTTAGGCTTCAGGTTAGGTTAGGTTTGAACTTAGTTTGAGGGAGTCAGTTTAGGGCTACTGTTAGTTTTCGGTTAACTGTTACGGTTGGTGTAAGTGTCAGGGTCAGGTTAGGATTGGGGTTGAGCTTAAGGTATCCGCCTAGGGTTAGGTTTAGGTGTATGGTTTGATTTAGGCTTCAGGTTAGGATAGGATTGAACTTAGTTTGAGGGAGTAAGTTTAGGGCTACTGTTAGTTTTCGTTTAACTGTTACTGTTGGAGTAAGCGTCAGGGTCAGGTTTTGGTGGGGGTTAACCATAAGGTGTCTGCCGAGGGTTAGGGTTAGGTCTATGGTTTCATTTAGGCTTCAGGTTAGGTTAGGATTGAACTTAGTTTGAGGGAGTAATTTTAGGGCTACTCTTAGTTTTCGGTTCAGTGATATGGTTGGAGTTAGCCTGGAGGTTAGGTTAGGGTTGGGGTTGAGCTTAAGGTGTCCGCCTAGGGTTAGGGTTAGGTTTGTGGTTTGAGTTAGGCTTCAGGTTAGGTTAGGTTTGAACTTAGTTTGAGGGAGTAAGTTTAGGGCTAATTTTAGTTTTTGTTTCAGTGTTACGGTTGGAGATAGCGTCAGGGTCAGGTTAGGGTTGGGGTTGAGCTTCAGGTGTGCGCCTAGGGTTAGGGTTAGGTCTATGGTTTCATTTAGGCTTCAGGTTAGGTTAAGTTTGAACTTAGTTTGAGGGAGTAAGTTTAGGGCTACTGTTAGTTTTCGGTTAAGTGTTACGGTTGGAGTTAGCGTGAGGGTCAGGTTAGGCTAGGGTTGAAATTAAGTTGTCCGCCTATGGTTAGGGTTAGGTCTGTGGTTTGAGTTAGGCTTCAGGTTAGGTTAGGTTTGAACTTAGTTTGAGAGAGTAAGTTTAGGGCTACTTTTAGTATTCGGTTCAGTGTTACAGTTGGAGTTAGCGTGAGGGTCAGGTTAGGGTTGGGGATGAGCTTAAGGTGTCCGCCTAGGGTTAGCATTAGGTTTAAGGTTTGATTTAGGCTTCAGGTTAGTTTAGGTTTGAACTTAGTTTGAGGGAGTAAGTTTAGGGCTACTGTTAGTTTTCGGTTCAGTGTTACGGTTGGAGTTAGCGTGAGGGTCAGGTTAGGGTTGGGGTTGAGCTTAAGGTGTCCGCCTACGGTTAGGGTTAGGTTTGTGGTTTGAGTTAGGCTTCAGGTTAGGTTGGGTTTGAACTTAGCTTGAGGGAGTAAGTTTAGGGCTACTGTTAGTTTTCGGTTAACTGTTACGTTGGGAGTAAGCGTCAGGGTCAGGTTAGGTTTGTGGTAGAGCTTAAGGTGTCCGCCTATGATTAGGGTTAGTTGTATGGTTTGATTTAGGCTTCAGGTTAGGTTAGGTTTGAACTTAGTTTGAGGGAGTCAGTTTAGGGCTACTGTTAGTTTTCGGTTAACTGTTACGGTTGGTGTAAGTGTCAGGGTCAGGTTAGGTTTGGGGTTGAGCTTAAGGTGTCCGCCTAGGGTTAGGGTTAGGTGTATGGTTTGATTTAGGCTTCAGGTTAGGATAGGTTTGAACTTAGTTTGAGGGAGTAAGTTTAGGGCTACTGTTAATTTTCGGTTCAGTGTTACGGTTGGAGATAGCGTCAGGGTCAGGTTGGGGTTGGGGTTGAGCTTCAGGTGTCCTCCTAGGGTTAGGGTTAGGTCTATGGTTTGAGTTAGGCTTCAGGTTAGACTAGGTTTGAAGTTAGTTTGAGGGTGTAAGTTCAGGGCTATTGTTAGTTTTCGGTTAACTGTTACGGTTGGAGTAAGCGTCAGGGTCAGGTTAGGGTGGGGGTTAAGCATAAGTTGTCTGCCTAGGGTTAGGTTTAGGTCTATGATTTCATTTAGGCTTCAGGTTAGGTTAGGTTTGAACTTAGTTTGAGGGAGTCAGTTTAGGGCTACTGTTAGTTTTAGGTTAACTATTAAGTTTGGAGTAAGCGTCAGGGTCAGGTTAGGTTTGGGGTAGAGCTTAAGGTGTCCGCCTAGGGTTATGGTTAGGTGTATGGTTTGATTTAGGCTTCAGGTTAGGTTAGGTTTGAACTTAGTTTGAGGGAGTAAGTTTAGGGCTACTGTTAGTTTTTGATTCAGGGTTACATTTGGAGTTAGCGTTAGTGTCCCGTTAGGGTTGGGGTTGAGCTTAAGGTGTCCGCCTAGGGTTAGGGTTAGGTGTATGGTTTGATTTAGTCTTCAGGTTAGGATAGGTTTGAACTTAGTTTGAGGGAGTAAGTTTAGGGCTACCGTTAGTTTTCGGTTCAGTGTTACGGTTGGAGTTAGGGTGAGGGTCAGGTTAGTGTTGGGGTTGAGCTTAAGGTGTCCGCCTAGGGTTAGGGTTAGGTGTATGGTTTGATTTAGGCTTCAGATTAGTTTAGGTTTGAACTTAGTTTGAGGGAGTAAGTTTAGGGCTCCTGTTAGTTTTCGGGAAACTGTTACGGTTGGAGTTAGCGTCAGGGCCAGGTTAGGGTTGGGGTTGAGATTAAGGTTTCCTCCTAGGGTTAGGATTAGGTCTATGGTTTCATTTAGGCATAAGGTTAGGTTAGGTTTGAAGTTAGTTTGATGGAGTAAGTTTAGGGCTACTGTTAGTTTTCGGTTAACTGTTACAATTGGAGTAATCGTCAGGGTCAGCTTAGGGTGGGGGTTAAGCATAAGGTGTCCGCCTAGGGTTAGGGTTAGTTCTAAGATTTGATTTAGGCTTCAGGTTAGGTTAGGTTTGAACTTAGTTTGAGGGATTCAGTTTAGGGCTACTGTTAGTTTTCGGTTAACTGTTACGGTTGGTGTAAGTGTCAGGGTCAGGTTAGGTTTGGGGTTGAGCTTAAGGTATCCGCCTAGGGTTAGGGTTAGGTGTACGGTTTGATTTAGTCTTCAGGTTAGGATAGGTTTGAACTTAGTTTGAGGGAGTAAGTTTAGGGCTACTGTTAATTTTCGGTTCAGTGTTACGGTTGGAGATAGCGTCAGGGTCAGGTTAGGGTTGGGGTTGAGCTTCAGGTTTCCGCCTAGGGTTAGGGTTAGGTCTATGGTTTGATTTAGGCTTCAGGTTAGATTAGGTTTGAAGTTAGATTGAGGGTGTAAGTTCAGGGCTACTGTTAGTTTTCGGTTAACTGTTACAGTTGGAGTAAGCGTCAGGGTCAGGTTAGGGTGGGGGTTAAGCGTAAGTTGTCTGCCTATGGTTAGGTTTAGGTCTATGATTTGATTTAGGCTTCAGGTTAGGTTAGGTTCGAACTTAGTTTGAGGGAGTCAGTTTATGGCTACTGTTATTTTTCGGTTAACTGTTACGGTTGGAGTAAGTGTCAGGGTCATGTTAGGTTTGTGGTAGAACTTAAGGTGTCCGCCTCGGGTTAGGGTTAGGTGTATGGTTTGATTTAGGCTTCAGGTTAGGTTAGGTTTGAACTTAGTTTGAGGGAGTAAGTTTAGTGCTACTGTTAGTTTTTGATTCAGTGTTACATTTGGAGTTAGCGTTAGTGTCCGGTTAGGGTTGGGCTTGAGCTTAAGGTGTCCGCCTAGGGTTAGGGTTAGGTCTGTGGTTTGAGATAGGCTTCAGGTTAGGTTAGGTTTGAACTTAGTTTGAGGGAGTAAGTTTAGGGCTACTGTTAGTTTTCGGTTCAGTGTTACGGCTGGAGATAGCGTCAGGGTCAGGTTAGGGTTGTGGTTGAGCTTCAGGTGTCCGCCTAGGGTTAGGGTTAGGTCTATGGTTTGAGTTAGACTTCAGGTTAGGTTAGGTTTGAACTTAGTTTGAGGGAGTAAGTTTAGGGCTACCGTTAGTTTTCGGTTTAGTGTTACGGTTGGAGTTATGGTGAGGGTCAGGTTAGGGTTGGGGTTGAGCTTAAGGTGTCCGCCTAGGGTTAGGGTTAGGTGTATGGTTTGATTTAGGCTTCAGATTACGTTAGGTTTGAACTTAGTTTGAGGGAGTAAGCTTAGGGCTACTGTTAGTTTTCGGGAAACTGTTACGGTTGGAGTTAGCGTCAGGGCCAGGTTAGGATTGGGGTTGAGATTAAGGTTTCCGCCTAGGGTTAGGGTTAGGTCTATGGTTTCATTTAGGCTTAAGGTTAGGTTAGGTTTGAAGTTAGTTTGATGGAGTAAGTTTAGGGCTACTGTTAGTTTTCGGTTAACTGTTACAGTTGGAGTAATCGTCAGGGTCAGGTTAGGGTGGGGGTTAAGCACAAGGTGTCCGCCTAGGGTTAGGGTTAGTTCTAAGATTTGATTTAGGCTTCAGGTTAGGTTAGGTTTGAACTTAGTTTGAGGGATTCAGTTTAGGGCTACTGTTAGTTTTCGGTTAACTGTTACGGTTGGTGTAAGTGTCAGGGTCAGGTTAGGTTTGGGGTTGAGCTTAAGGTATCCGCCTAGGGTTAGGGTTAGGTGTACGGTTTGATTTAGTCTTCAGGTTAGGATACGTTTGAACTTAGTTTGAGGGAGTAACTTTAGGGCTATTGTTAATTTTCGGTTCAGTATTACGGTTGGAGATAGCGTCAGGGTCAGGTTAGGGTTGGGGTTGAGCTTCAGGTGTCCGCCTAGGGTTAGGGTTAGGTCTATGGTTTGAGTTAGGCTTCAGGTTAGATTAGGTTTGAAGTTAGTTTGAGGGTGTAAGTTCAGGGCTACTGTTAGTTTTCGGTTAACTGATACAGTTGGAGTAAGCGTCAGGGTCAGGTTAGGGTGGGGTTAAGCATAAGTTGTCTGCCTATGGTTAGGTTTAGGTCTATGATTTGATTTAGGCTTCAGGTTAGGTTAGGTTCGAACTTAGTTTGAGGGAGTAAGTTTAGGGCTACTGTTAGTTTTCGGTTAACTGTTACGGTTGGAGTAAGTGTCAGGGTCATGTTAGGTTTGTGGTAGAGCTTAAGGTGTCCACCTCGGGTTAGGGTTAGGTGTATGGTTTCATTTAGGCTTCAGGTTAGGTTAGGTTTGAACTTAGTTTGAGGGAGTAAGTTTAGGGCTACTGTTAGTTTTTGATTCAGTGTTACATTTGGAGTTAGCGTTAGTGTCCGGTTAGGGTTGGGCTTGAGCTTAAGGTGTCCGCCTAGGGTTAGGGTTAGGTCTGTGGTTTGAGATAGGCTTCAGGTTAGGTTAGGTTTGAACTTAGTTTGAGGGAGTAAGTTTAGGGCTACTGTTAGTTTTCGGTTCAGTGTTACGGTTGGAGATAGCGTCAGGGTCAGGTTAGGGTTGTGGTTGAGATTCATGTGTCCGCCTAGGGTTAGGGTTAGGTCTATGATTTGAGTTAGGCTTCAGGTTAGGTTAGGTTTGAACTTAGTTTGAGGGAGTAAGTTTAGGGCTACCGTTAGTTTTCGGTTCAGTGTTACGGTTGGAGTTATGGTGAGGGTCAGGTTAGGGTTGGGGTTGAGCTTAAGGTGTCCACCTAGGGTTAGGGTTAGGTGTATGGTTTGATTTAGGCTTCAGATTAGGTTAGGTTTGAACTTAGTTTGAGGGAGTAAGCTTAGGGCTACTGTTAGTTTTCGGGAAACTGTTACGGTTGGAGTTAGCGTCAGGGCCAGGTTAGGGTTGGGGTTGAGATTAAGGTTTCCGCCTAGGGTTAGGGTTAGGTCTATGGTTTCATTTAGGCTTAAGGTTAGGTTAGGTTTGAAGTTAGTTTGATGGAGTAAGTTTAGGGCTACTGTTAGTTTTCGGTTAACTGTTACAGTTGGAGTAATCGTCAGGGTCAGCTTAGGGTGGGGGTTAAGCACAAGGTGTCCGCCTAGGGTTAGGGTTAGTTCTAAGATTTGATTTAGGCTTCAGGTTAGGTTAGGTTTGAACTTAGTTTGAGGGATTCAGTTTAGGGCTACTGTTAGTTTTCGGTTAACTGTTACGGTTGGTGTAAGTGTCAGGGTCAGGTTAGGTTTGGGGTTGAGCTTAAGGTATCCGCCTAGGGTTAGGGTTAGGTGTACGGTTTGATTTAGTCTTCAGGTTAGGATAGGTTTGAACTTAGTTTGAGGGAGTAAGTTTAGGGCTACTGTTAATTTTCGGTTCTGTGTTACGGTTGGAGATAGCGTCAGGGTCAGGTTAGGGTTGGGGTTGAGCTTCAGGTTTCCGCCTAGGGTTAGGGTTAGGTCTATGGTTTGATTTAGGCTTCAGGTTAGATTAGGTTTGAAGTTAGTTTGAGGGTGTAAGTTCAGGGCTACTGTTAGTTTTCGTATAACTGTTACAGTTGGAGTAAGCGTCAGGGTCAGGTTAGGGTGGGGGTTAAGCGTAAGTTGTCTGCCTATGGTTAGGTTTAGGTCTATGATTTGATTTAGGCTTCAGGTTAGGTTAGGTTCGAACTTAGTTTGAGGGAGTCAGTTTATGGCTACTGTTATTTTTCGGTTAACTGTTACGGTTGGAGTAAGTGTCAGGGTCATGTTAGGTTTGTGGTAGAGCTTAAGGTGTCCGCCTCGGGTTAGGGTTAGGTGTATGGTTTGATTTAGGCTTCAGGTTAGGTTAGGTTTGAACTTAGTTTGAGGGAGTAAGTTTAGGGCTACTGTTAGTTTTTGATTCAGTGTTACATTTGGAGTTAGCGTTAGTGTCTGGTTAGGGTTGGGCTTGAGCTTAAGGTGTCCGCCTAGGGTTAGGGTTATGTCTGTGGTTTGAGATAGGCTTCAGGTTAGGTTAGGTTTCAACTTAGTTTGAGGGAGTAAGTTTAGGGCTACTGTTAGTTTTCGGTTCAGTGTTACGGTTGGAGATAGCGTCAGGGTCAGGTTAGGGTTGTGGTTGAGCTTCAGATGTCCGCCTAGGTTTAGGGTTAGGTCTATGGTTTGAGTTAGGCTTCAGGTTAGGTTAGGTTTGAACTTAGTTTGAGGGAGTAAGTTTAGGGCTACCGTTAGTTTTTGGTTCAGTGTTACGGTTGGAGTTTGGGTGAGGGTCAGGTTAGGGTTGGGGTTGAGCTTAAGGTGTCCGCCTAGGGTTAGGGTTAGATGTATGGTTAGATTTAGGCTTCAGGTTAGGTTAGGTTTGAACTTAGTTTGAGGGAGTAAGTTTAGGCCTACTGTTAGTTTTCGGGAAACTGTTACGGTTGGAGTTAGCGTCAGGGCCAGGTTAGGGTTGGGGTTGAGATTAAGGTGTCCGCATAGGGTTAGGGTTAGGTGTATGGTTTCATTTAGGCTTAAGGTTAGGTTAGGTTTGAAGTTAGTTTGATGGAGTAAGTTTAGGGCTACTGTTAGTTCTCGATTAATTGTTACAGTTGGAGTAAGCGTCAAGGTCAGGTTAGGGTGGGGGTTAAGGATAAGGTGTCCGCCTAGGGTTAGGGTTAGGTCTAAGGTTTGATTTAGGCTTCAGGTTAGGTTAGGTTTGAACTTATTTTGAGGGAGTCAGTTTAGGGCTACTGTTAGTTTTCGGTTAACTGTTACGGTTGGTGTAAGTGTCAGGGTCCGGTTAGGTTTGGGGTTGAGCTTAAGGAATCCGCCTAGGGTTACGGTTAGGTGTATGGTTTGATTTAGGCTTCAGGTTAGGATATGTTTGAACTTAGTTTGAGGGAGTAACTTTAGGGCTACTGTTAGTTTTCGTTTAACTGTTACTGTTGGAGTAAGCGTCAGGGTCAGGTTAGGGTGGGGGTTAACCATAAGGTGTTCTCCTAGGGTTAGGGTTAGGTCCATGGTTTCATTTAGGCTTTAGGTTAGGTTAGGATTGAACTTAGTTTGAGGGAGTAAGTTTAGGGCTACTGTTAATTTTCGGTTCAGTGTTACGGTTGGAGATAGCGTCAGGGTCAGGTTAGGGTTGGGGTTGAGCTTCAGGTGTCCGCCTAGGGTTAGGGTTAGGTCTATGGTTTGAGTTAGGCTTCAGGTTAGATTAGGTTTGAAGTTAGTTTGAGGGTGTAAGTTCAGGGCTACTGTTAGTTTTCGGTTAACTGTTACAGTTGGAATAAGCGTCAGGGTCAGGTTAGGGAGGGGTTAAGCATAAGTTGTCTGCCTATGGTTAGGTTTAGGTCTATGATTTGATTTAGGCTTCAGGTTAGGTTAGGTTCGAACTTAGTTTGAGGGAGTAAGTTTAGGGCTACTGTTAGTTTTCGGTTAACTGTTACGGTTGGAGTAAGTGTCAGGGTCATGTTAGGTTTGTGGTAGAGCTTAAGGTGTCCGCCTCGGGTTAGGGTTAGGTGTATGGTTTGATTTAGGCTTCAGGTTAGGTTAGGTTTGAACTTAGTTTGAGGGAGTAAGTTTAGGGCTACCGTTAGTTTTCGGTTCAGTGTTACGGTTGGAGTTATGGTGAGGGTCAGGTTAGGGTTGGGGTTGAGCTTAAGGTGTCCGCCTAGGGTTAGGGTTAGGTGTATGGTTTGATTTAGGCTTCAGATTAGGTTAGGTTTGAACTTAGTTTGAGGGAGTAAGCTTAGGGCTACTGTTAGTTTTCGGGAAACTGTTACGGTTGGAGTTAGCGTCAGGGCCAGGTTATGGTTGGGGTTGAGATTAAGGTTACCGCCTAGGGTTAGGGTTAGGTCTATGGTTTCATTTAGGCTTAAGGTTAGGTTAGGTTTGAAGTTAGTTTGATGGAGTAAGTTTAGGGCTACTGTTAGTTTTCGGTTAACTGTTACAGTTGGAGTAATCGTCAGGGTCAGCTTAGGGTGGGGGTTAAGCACAAGGTGTCCGCCTAGGGTTAGGGTTAGTTCTAAGATTTGATTTAGGCTTCAGGTTAGGTTAGGTTTGAACTTAGTTTGAGGGATTCAGTTTAGGGCTACTGTTAGTTTTCGGTTAACTGTTACGGTTGGTGTAAGTGTCAGGGTCAGGTTAGGTTTGGGGTTGAGCTTAAGGTATCCGCCTAGGGTTAGGGTTAGGTGTACGGTTTGATTTAGTCTTCAGGTTAGGATAGGTTTGAACTTAGTTTGAGGGAGTAAGTTTAGGTCTACTGTTAATTTTCGGTTCAGTGTTACGGTTGGAGATAGCGTCAGGGTCAGGTTAGGGTTGGGGTTGAGCTTCAGGTTTCCGCCTAGGGTTAGGGTTAGGTCTATGGTTTGATTTAGGCTTCAGGTTAGATTAGGTTTGAAGTTAGTTTGAGGGTGTAAGTTCAGGGCTACTGTTATTTTTCGTTTAACTGTTACAGTTGGAGTAAGCGTCAGGGTCAGGTTAGGGTGGGGGTTAAGCGTAAGTTGTCTGCCTATGGTTAGGTTTAGGTCTATGATTTGATTTAGGCTTCAGGTTAGGTTAGGTTCGAACTTATTTTGAGGGAGTCAGTTTATGGCTACTGTTAGTTTTCGGTTAACTGTTACGGTTGGAGTAAGTGTCAGGGTCATGTTAGGTTTGTGGTAGAGCTTAAGGTGTCCGCCTAGGGTTAGGGTTAGGTGTATGGTTTGATTTAGGCTTCAGGTTAGGTTAGGTTTGAACTTAGTTTGAGGGAGTAAGTTTAGGGCTACTGTTAGTTTTTGATTCAGTGTTACATTTGGAGTTAGCGTTAGTGTCCGGTTAGGGTTGGGCTTGAGCTTAAGGTGTCCACCTAGGTTTAGGGTTATGTCTGTGGTTTGAGATAGGCTTCAGGTTAGGTTAGGTTTCAACTTAGTTTGAGGGAGTAAGTTTAGGGCTACTGTTAGTTTTCGGTTCAGTGTTACGGTTGGAGATAGCGTCAGGGTCAGGTTAGGGTTGTGGTTGAGCTTCAGGTGTCCGCCTAGGGTTAGGGTTAGGTCTATGGTTTGAGTTAGGCTTCAGGTTAGGTTAGGTTTGAACTTAGTTTGAGGGAGTAAGTTTAGGGCTACCGTTAGTTTTCGGTTCAGTGTTACGGTTGGAGTTTGGGTGAGGGTCAGGTTAGGGTTGGGGTTGAGCTTAAGGTGTCCGCCTAGGGTTAGGGTTAGGTGTATGGTTAGATTTAGGCTTCAGGTTAGGTTAGGTTTGAACTTAGTTTGAGGGAGTAAGTTTAGGCCTACTGTTAGTTTTCGGGAAACTGTTACGGTTGGAGTTAGCGTCAGGGCCAGGTTAGGGTTGGGGTTGAGATTAAGGTGTCCGCCTAGGGTTAGGGTTAGGTGTATGGTTTCATTTAGGCTTAAGGTTAGGTTAGGTTTGAAGTTAGTTTGATGGAGTAAGTTTAGGGCTACTGTTAGTTTTCGGTTAATTGTTACAGTTGGAGTAAGCGTCAAGGTCAGGTTAGGGTGGGGGTTAAGGATAAGGTGTCCGCCTAGTGTTAGGGTTAGGTCTAAGGTTTGATTTAGGCTTCAGGTTAGGTTAGGTTTGAACTTATTTTGAGGGAGTCAGTTTAGGGCTACTGTTAGTTTTCGGTTAACTGTTACGGTTGGTGTAAGTGTCAGGGTCAGGTTAGGTTTGGGGTTGAGCTTAAGGAATCCGCCTAGGGTTAGGTTTAGGTGTATGGTTTGATTTAGGCTTCAGGTTAGGATATGTTTGAACTTAGTTTGAGGGAGTAAGTTTAGGGCTACTGTTAGTTTTCGTTTAACTGTTACTGTTGGAGTAAGCGTCAGGGTCAGGTTAGGGTGGGGGTTAACCATAAGGTGTTCTCCTAGGGTTAGGGTTAGGTCCATGGTTTCATTTAGGCTTTAGGTTAGGTTAGGATTGAACTTAGTTTGAGTGAGTAAGTTTAGGGCTACTGTTAGTTTTCGGTTCAGTGTTACATTTGGATTTAGCCTCAGGGTCAGGATAGGGTTGGGGTTAAGCTTAAGGTGTCCGCCTAGGGTTAGGGTTAGGTCTATTGTTTGAGTTAGGCTTCAGGTTAGGTTATGTTTGAACTTAGTTTGAGGGAGTAAGTTTAAAGCTACTGTTATTTTTCGGTTCAGTGTTACGGTTGGAGTTAGCGTGAGGGTTAGGTTAGGGTTGGGGTTGAAATTAAGGTGTCCGCCTACGGTTAAGGTTAGGTCTGTGGTTTGAGTTAGGCTTCAGGATAGGTTAGGTTTGAACTTAGTTTAAGGGAGTAAGTTTACGGCTACTGTTAGTTTTCGGTTCAGTGTTACGGTTGGAAATAGCGTCAGGGTCAGGATAGGGTTGTGGTTGAGCTTCAGGTGTCCGCCTAGGGTTACGGTTAGGTCTATGGTTTGAGTTAGGCTTCAGGTTAGGTTAGGTTTGAACTTAGTTTGAGGGAGTAAGTTTAGGGCTACTGTTAGTTTTCGGTTCAGTGTTATGGTTGGAGTTAGGGTGAGGGTCAGGTTAGGGTTGGGTTTGAGCTTAAGGTGTCCGCCTAGAGTTAGGGTTAGGTGTATGGTTTGATTTTGTATTCTGGTTAGGTTAGGTTTGAACTTAGTTTGAGGGAGTAAGTTTAGGGCTACTGTTAATTTTCGGTTCAGTGTTACGGATGGAGATAGCGTCAGGCTCAGGTTAGGGTTGGGGTGGAGCTTAAGGTATCCGACTAGGGTTAGGGTGAGGTGTATGGTTTGATTTAGACTTCAGGTTAGGATAGGTTTGAACTTAGTTAGAGGGAGTAAGTTTAGGGCTACTGTTAGTTTTCGGTTCAGTGTTACGGTTGGAGTAAGCGTGAGGGTCACGTTAGGGTTGGGGTTGAGCTTAAGGTGTCCGCCTAGGGTTAGGGTTAGGTGTATGGTTAGATTTAGGCTTCAGGTTAGGTTAGGTTTGAACTTAGTTTGAGGGAGTAAGTTTAGGGCTACTGTTAGTTTTCGGGAAACTGTTTCGGTTGGAGTTAGCATCAGGGCCTGGTTAGGGTTGGAGCTGAGATTAAGGTGTCCACTTAGGGTTAGGGTTATGTGTATGGTTTCATTTAGGCTTAAGGTTAGGTTAGGTTTGAAGTTAGTTTGATGGTGTCAGTTTAGGGCTACTGTTAGTTTTCGGTTAACTATTACAGTTGGAGTAAGCGTCAGGGTCAGGTTAGGGTGGGGGTTAAGCATAAGGTGTCCGCCTAGGGTAAGGGTTAGGTCTATGGTTTCATTTAGGCTTCAGGTTAGGTTAGGATTGAACTTAGTTTGAGGGAGTAAGTTTAGGGCTACTCTTAGTTTTCGGTTCAGTGATATGGTTGGAGTTAGCCTGGAGGTCAGGTTAGGGTTGTGGTTGAGCTTAAGGTGTCCGCCTAGGGTTAGGGTTAGGTTTATGATTTGATTTAGGCTTCAGGTAAGGTTAGGTTTGAACTTAGTTTGAGGGAGTAAGTTTAGGGCTACTCTTAGTTTTCTGTTCAGTGTTAGGGTTGGAGTTAGCGTGAGGGTCAGGTTAGGGTTGGGGTTGAGCTTAAGGTGTCCGCCTAGTGTTAGGGTTCGTTCTCTGGTTTGAGTTAGGCTTCAGGTTAGGTTAGGTTTGAACTTAGTTTGAGGGAGTAAGTTTAGGGCTACTGTTAGTTTTCGGTTCAGTGTTACGGTTGGAGTTAGCGTGAGGGTCAGGTTAGGGTTGGCGTTGAACTTAAGGTGTCCGCCTACGGTTAGGGTTAGGTCTGTGGTTTGAATTAGGCTTCAGGTTAGGTTAGCTTTGAACTTAGATTGAGGGAGTAAGTTTAGGGCTACTGTTAGTTTTCAGTTCAGTGTTATGGTTGGAGATAGCGTCAGGGTCAGGTTATGGTTGGGGTTGAGTTCAGGTGTCCGCCTAGGGTTAGGGTTAGGTCTATGGTTTGAGTTAGGCTTCAGGTTAGGTTAGGTTTGAACTTAGTTTGAGGGAGAAAGTTTAGGGCTAATGTTAGTATTCGGTTCAGTGTTACAGTTGGAGTTAGCGTGAGGGTCAGGTTAGGGTTGGGGTTGAGCTTAAGGTGTCCGCCTAGGGTTAGGGTTAGGTTTATGGTTTTATTTAGGCTTCAGGTTAGTTTAGGTTTGAACTTAGTTTGAGGGAGTAAGTTTAGGGAGACTGTTAGTTTTTGGTTAACTGTTACGGTTGGAGTTAGCGTAAGGGCCAGGTTATGGTTGGGGTTGAGCTTAAGGTGTCCGCCTAGAGTTACGGTTAGGTGTATGGTTTGATTTAGGCTTCAGGTTAGGTTATGTTTGAACTTAGTTTGAGGGCGTAAGTTTAGGGCTACTGTTAGTTTTCGGTTAACTGTTACGGTTGGAGTAAGCGTCAGGGTCAGGTTAGGTTTGGGCTTGAGCTTAAGGTGTCCACCTAGGGTTAGGGTTATGTGTATGGTTTCATTTAGGCTTCAGGTTAGGTTAGGTTTGAAGTTAGTTTGAGGGAGTAAGTTTAGGGCTACTGTTAGTTTTCGGTTAACTGTTACAGTTGGAGTAAGCCTCAGGGTCAGGGTAGGGTGGGGTTTAAGCATAAGGTGTCCGCCTAGGGTTAGGGTTAGGTCTATGATTTGATTTAGGCTTCAGGTTAGGTTAGGTTTGATCTTAGTTTGAGGGAGTCAGTTTAGGGCTACTGTTAGTTTTCGGTTCAGTGTTACGGTTGGATTTAGCCTCAGGGTCAGTTTAGGTTTGGGCTTAAGCTTAAGGTGTCCGCCTAGGGTTAGGGTTGGGTCTATTGTTTGAGTTAGGCTTCAGGTTAGGTTAGGTTTGAACTTAGTCTGAGGGAGTAAGTTTAGGGCTACTGTTAGTTTTTGGTTCAGTGTTACGGTTGGAGTTAGCGTGAGGGTCACGTTAGGGTTGGGGTTGAGCTTAAGGTGTCCGCCTAGGGTTAGGGTTAGGTGTATGGTTAGATTTAGGCTTCAGGTTAGGTTAGGTTTGAACTTAGTTTGAGGGAGTAAGTTTAGGGCTACTGTTAGTTTTCGGGAAACTGTTTCGGTTGCAGTTAACGTCAGGGCCAGGTTAGGGTTGGAGTTGAGATTAAGGTGTCCGCTTAGGGTTAGGGTTAGGTGTATGGTTTCATTTAGGCTTAAGGTTAGGTAAGGTTTGAAGTTAGTTTGATGGAGTAAGTTTAGGGATACTGTTAGTTTTCGGGTAACTGTTATGGTTGGAGTAAGCGTCAGGGTCAGGTTAGGGTGGGGGTTAAGCATAAGGTGTCCGCCTAGGGTAAGGGTTAGGTCTATGGTTTCATTTAGGCTTCAGGTTAGGTTAGGATTGAACTTAGTTTGAGGGAGTAAGTTTAGGGCTACTCTTAGTTTTCGGTTCAGTGATATGTTTGGAGTTAGCCTGGAGGTCAGGTTAGGGTTGGGGTTGAGCTTAAGGTGTCCGCCTAGGGTTAGGGTTAGGTGTATGATTTGATTTAGGCTTCAGTTTAGGTTAGGTTTGAAGTTAGTTTGAGGGAGTAAGTTTAGGGCTACTGTTAGTTTTCGGTTCAGTGTTAAGGTTGGAGTTAGCGTGAGGGTCAGGTTAGGGTTGGGGTTGAGCTTAAGGTGTCCGCCTAGGGTTAGGGTTAGGTGTATGGTTAGATTTAGGCTTCAGGTTAGGTTAGGTTTGAACTTAGTTTGAGGGAGTAAGTTTAGGGCTACTGTTAGTTTTCGGGAAACTGTTACGGTTGGAGTTAGCGTCAGGGCCAGGTTAGGATTGGGGTTGAGATTAAGGTTTCCGCCTAGGGTTAGGGTTAGGTGTATGGTTTCATTTAGGCTTAAGGTTAGGTTAGGTTTGAAGTTAGTTTGATGGAGTAAGTTTAGGGGTACTGTTAGTTTTCGGTTAACTGTTACAATTGGAGTAATCGTCAGGGTCAGGTTAGGGTGGGGGTTAAGCATAAGGTGTCCGCCTAGGGTTAGGGTTATGTCTAAGATTTGATTTAGGCTTCAGGTTAGGTTAGGTTTGAACTTAGTTTGAGGGAGTCAGTTTAGGGCTACTGTTAGTTTTCGGTTAACTGTTACGGTTGGTGTAAGTGTCAGGGTCAGGTTAGGATTGGGGTTGAGCTTAAGGTATCCGCATAGGGTTAGGTTTAGGTGTATGGTTTGATTTAGGCTTCAGGTTAGGATAGGATTGAACTTAGTTTGAGGGAGTAAGTTTAGGGCTACTGATAGTTTTCGTTTAACTGTTACTGTTGGAGTAAGCGTCAGGGTCAGGTTTGGGTGGGGGTTAACCATAAGGTGTCTGCCTAGGGTTAGGGTTAGGTCTATGGTTTCATTTAGACTTCAGGTTAGGTTAGGATTGAACTTAGTTTGAGGGAGTAAGTTTAGGGCTACTCTTAGTTTTCGGTTCAGTGATATGGTTGGAGTTAGCCTGGAGGTTAGGTTAGGGTTGGGGTTGAGCTTAAGGTGTCCGCCTAGGGTTAGGGTTAGGTTTGTGGTTTGAGTTAGGCTTCAGGTTAGGTTAGGTTTGAACTTAGTTTGAGGGAGTAAGTTTAGGGCTAATTTTAGTTTTTGTTTCAGTGTTACGGTTGGAGATAGCGTCAGGGTCAGGTTAGGGTTGGGGTTGAGCTTCAGGTGTGCGCCTAGGGTTAGGGTTAGGTCTATGGTTTGAGTTAGGCTTCAGGTTAGATTAGGTTTGAAGTTAGTTTGAGGGTGTAAGTTCAGGGCTACTGTTAGTTTTCGGTTAACAGTTACAGTTGGAGTAAGCGTCAGGGTCAGGTTAGGGTGGGGGGTAAGCATAAGTTTTTCGACTAGGGTTAGGGTTAGGTCTATGATTTGATTTAGGCTTCAGGTTAGGTTAGGTTTGAACTTAGTTTGAGGGAGTCAGTTTAGGGCTACTGTTAGTTTTCGGTTCAGTGTTACGGTTGGAGTAAGGGTGAGGGACAGGTTAGGGTTGGGGTTGAGCTTAAGGTGTCCGCCTAGGGTTAGGGTTAGGTGTATGGTTTGATTTAAGCTTCAGGTTAGGTTAGGTTTGAACTTAGTTTGAGGGAGTTAGTTTAGGGCTACTGTTAGTTTTCGGGAAACTGTTACGGTTGGAGTTAGCGTCAGGGCCAGGTTAGGGTTGGGGTTGAGATTAAGGTTTCCGCCTAGGGTTAGGGTTAGGTCTATGGTTTCATTTAGGCTTAAGGTTAGGTTAGGTTTGAAGTTAGTTTGATGGAGTAAGTTTAGGGCTACTGTTAGTTTTCGGTTAACTGTTACAGTTGGAGTTATCGTCAGGGGTCAGCTTTGGGTGGGGGTTAAGCATAAGGTGTCCGCCTAGGGTTAGGGTTAGGTCTAAGATTTGATTTAGGCTTTAGGTTAGGTTAGGTTTGAACTTAGTTTGAGGGATTCAGTTTAGGGCTACTGTTACTTTTCAGTTAACTGTTACGGTTGGTGTAAGTGTCAGGGTCAGGTTAGGTTTGGGGTTGAGCTTAAGGTATCCGCTAGGGTTAGGGTTAGGTGTATGGTTTGATTTAGTCTTCAGGTTAGGATAGGTTTGAACTTAGTTTTAGGGAGTAAGTTTAGGGCTACTCTTAATTTTCGGTTCAGTGTTACGGATGGAGATATCCTCAGGCTCAGGTTAGGGTTGGGGTGGAGCTTAAGGTATCCGACTAGGGTTAGGGTGAGGTGTATGGTTTGATTTAGACTTCAGGGTAGGATAGGTTTGAACTTAGTTTGAGGGAGTAAGTTTAGGGCTACTGTTAGTTTTCGTTTAACTGTTACTGTGGGAGTAAGCATCAGGGTCAGGTTTGAGTGGGGGTAAACCATAAGGTGTCCACCTAGGGTTAGGGTTAGGTCTATGGTTTCATTTAGGCTTCAGGTTAGGTTAGGATTGAACTTAGTTTGAGGGAGTAAGTTTAGGGCTACTGTTAGTTTTAGGTTAAGTGTTACGGTTGGATTTAGCCTTAGGGTCAGGATAGGTTTGGGGTTAAGCTTAAGGTGTCCGCCTAGGGTTAGGGTTAGGTCTATTGTTTGAGTTAGGCTTCAGGTTAGGTTAAGTTTGAACTTATTTTGAGGGAGTAAGTTTAGGGCTACTGTTAGTTTTCGGTTAAGTGTTACGGTTGGAGTTAGCGTGAGGGTCAGGTTAGGGTTGGGGTTGAAATTAAGGTGTCCGCCTATGGTTAGGGTTAGGTCTGTGGTTTGAGTTAGGCTTCAGGTTAGGTTAGGTTTGAACTTAGTTTGAGAGAGTAAGTTTAGGGCTACTGTTAGTTTTCGGTTCAGTGTTATGGTTGGAGATAGCGTCAGGGTCAGGTTATGGTTGGCGTTGAGCTTCAGGTGTCCGCCTAGGGTTAGGGTTAGGTCTATGGTTTGAGTTAGGCTTCAGGTTAGGTTAGGTTTGAACTTAGTTTGAGGGAGTAAGTTTAGGGCTACTGTTAGTATTCGGTTCAGTGTTACAGTTGGAGTTAGCGTGAGGGTCAGGTTAGGGTTGGGGTTGAGCTTAAGGTGTCCGCCTAGGGTTAGGGTTAGGTTTAAGGTTTGATTTAGGCTTCAGGTTAGTTTAGGTTTGAACTTAGTTTGAGGGAGTAAGTTTAGGGCTACTGTTAGTTTTCGTGTAACTGTTACGGTTGGAGTTAGCGTCAGGGCCAGGTTATGGTTGGGGTTGAGCTTAAGGTGTCCGCCTAGAGTTACGGTTAGGTGTATGGTTTGATTTAGGCTTCAGGTTAGGTTAGGTTTGAACTTAGTTTGAGGGAGTAAGTTTAGGGCTACTGTTAGTTTTCGGTTAACTGTTACGGTTGGAGTAAGCGTCAGGGTCAGGTTAGGTTTGGGGTTGAGCTTAAGGTGTCCGCCTAGGGTTAGGGTTAGGTGTATGGTTTGATTTTGGCTTCAGGTTGGGTTAGGTTTGAAGTTAGTTTCAGGGAGTAAGTTTAGGGCTACTGTTAGTTTTCGGTTCAGTGTTACGGTTGGAGTTAGCGTGAGGGTCAGGTTAGGGTTGGGGTTGAGCTTAAGGTGTCCGCCTACGGTTAGGGTTAGGTTTGTGGTTTGAGTTAGGCTTCAGGTTAGGTTAGGTTTGAACTTAGTTTGAGGGAGTAAGTTTAGGGCGACTGTTAGTTTTCGGTTAACTGTTACGGTTGGAGTAAGCGTCAGGGTCAGGTTAGGTTTGTGGTAGAGCTTAAGGTGTCCTCCTATGGTTAGGGTTAGTTGTATGGTTTGATTTAGGCTTCAGGTTAGGTTAGGTTTGAACTTAGTTTGAGGGAGTCAGTTTAGGGCTACTGTTAGTTTTCGGTTAACTGTTACGGTCGGCGTAAGTGTCAGGGTCTGGTTAGGTTTGGGGTTGAGCTTAAGGTGTCCGCCTAGGGTTAGGGTTAGGTGTATGGTTTGATTTAGGCTTCAGGTTAGGATAGGTTTGAACTTAGTTTGAGGGAGTAAGTTTAGGGCTACTGTTAATTTTCGGTTCAGTGTTACGGTTGGAGATAGCGTCAGGGTCAGGTTGGGGTTGGGGTTGAGCTTCAGGTGTCCTCCTAGGGTTAGGGTTAGGTCTATGGTTTGAGTTAGGCTTCAGGTTAGACTAGGTTTGAAGTTAGTTTGAGGGTGTAAGTTCAGGGCTATTGTTAGTTTTCGGTTAACTGTTACGGTTGGAGTAAGCGTCAGGGTCAGGTTAGGGTGGGGGTTAAGCATAAGTTGTCTGCCTAGGGTTAGGTTTAGGTCTCTGATTTCATTTAGGCTTCAGGTTAGGTTAGGTTTGAACTTAGTTTGAGGGAGTCAGTTTAGGGCTACTGTTAGTTTTAGGTTAACTATTAAGGTTGGAGTAAGCGTCAGGGTCAGGTTAGGTTTGGGGTAGAGCTTAAGGTGTCCGCCTAGGGTTATGGTTAGGTGTATGGTTTGATTTAGGCTTCAGGTTAGGTTAGGTTTGAACTTAGTTTGAGGGAGTCAGTTTAGGGCTACTGTTAGTTTTTGATTCAGGGTTACATTTGGAGTTAGCGTTAGTGTCCCGTTAGGGTTGGGGTTGAGCTTAAGGTGTCTGCCTAGGGTTAGGGTTAGGTCTGTGGTTTGAGATAGGCTTCAGGTTAGGTTAGGTTTGAACTTAGTTTGAGGGAGTAAGTTTAGGGCTACTGTTAGTTTTCGGTTAACTGTTACGGTTGGAGTAAGGGTCAGGGTCAGGTTAGGTTTGGGGTTGAGCTTAAGGTGTCCGCCTAGGGTTAGGGTTAGGTGTATGGTTTGATTTTGGCTTCAGGTTAGGTTAGGTTTGAAGTTAGTTTCAGGGAGTAAGTTTAGGGCTACTGTTAGTTTTCGGTTCAGTGTTACGGTTGGAGTTAGCGTGAGGGTCAGGTTAGGGTTGGGTTGAGCTTAAGGTATCCGCCTACGGTTATGGTTAGGTTTGTGGTTTGATTTAGGCTTCAGGTTAGGTTAGGTTTGAACTTAGTTTGAGGGAGTCAGTTTAGGGCTACTGTTAGTTTTCGGTTAACTGTTACGGTCGGTGTAAGTGTCAGGGTCAGGTTAGGTTTGGGGTTGAGCTTAAGGTGTCCGCCTAGGGTTAGGGTTAGGTGTATGGTTTGATTTAGGCTTCAGGTTAGGATAGGTTTGAACTTAGTTTGAGGGAGTAAGTTTAGGACTACTGTTAATTTTCGGTTCAGTGTTACGGTTGGAGATAGCGTCAGGGTCAGGTTGGGGTTGGGGTTGAGCTTCAGGTGTCCTCCTAGGGTTAGGGTTAGGTCTATGGTTTGAGTTAGGCTTCAGGTTAGACTAGGTTTGAAGTTAGTTTGAGGGTGTAAGTTCAGGGCTATTGTTAGTTTTCGGTTAACTGTTACGGTTGGAGTAAGCGTCAGGGTCAGGTTAGGGTGGGGGTTAAGCATAAGTTGTCTGCCTAGGGTTAGGTTTAGGTCTCTGATTTCATTTAGGCTTCAGGTTAGGTTAGGTTTGAACTTAGTTTGAGGGAGTCAGTTTAGGGCTACTGTTAGTTTTAGGTTAACTATTAAGGTTGGAGTAAGCGTCAGGGTCAGGTTAGGTTTGGGGTTGAGCTTAAGGTGTCCGCCTAGGGTTATGGTTAGGTATATGGTTTGATTTAGGCTTCAGGTTAGGTTAGGTTTGAACTTAGTTTGAGGGAGTAAGTTTAGGGCTACTGTTAGTTTTTGATTCAGGGTTACATTTGGAGTTAGCGTTAGTGTCCCGTTAGGGTTGGGGTTGAGCTTAAGGTGTCCGCTTAGGGTTAGGGTTAGGTCTGTGGTTTGAGATAGGCTTCAGGTTAGGTTAGGTTTGAACTTAGTTTGAGGGAGTAAGTTTAGGGCTACTGTTAGTTTTCGGTTCAGTGTTACGGTTGGTGATAGCGTCAGGGTCAGGTTAGGGTTGTGGTTCAGCTTCAGGTGTCTGCCTAGGGTTAGGGTTAGGTCTATGGTTTGAGTTAGGCTTCAGTTTAGGTTAGGTTTGAAGTTAGTTTGAGGGAGTAAGTTTAGGGCTACCGTTAGTTTTCGGTTCAGTGTTACGGTTGGAGTAAGGGTGAGGGTCAGGTTAGGGTTGGGGTTGAGCTTAAGGTGTCTGCCTAGGGTTAGGGTTAGGTGTATGGTTTGATTTAGGCTTCAGGTTAAGTTAGGTTTGTACTTAGTTTGAGGGAGTAAGTTTAGGGCTACTGTTATTTCTTGGGTATCTGTTATGGTTGGAGTTAGAGTCAGGGCCATTTTAGGGTTGGGGTTGAGCTTAAGGTGTCCGCCCAGGGTTAGGGTTAGGTCTATGTTTTGAGTTAGGCTTCAGGTTAGGTTAGGTTTGAACTTAGTTTGAGGGAGTAAGTTTAGGGCTACTGTTAGTTTTCGGTTCAGTGTTACGTTTGGAGATAGCGTCAGGGTCAGATTAGGGTTGGGGTTGAGCTTAAGGTGTCCGCCTAGGGTTAGGGTTAGGTGTATGGTTTGATTTAGGCTTCAGGTTAGGTTAGGTTTGAACTTAGTTTGAGGGAGTAAGTTTAGGGCTACTGTTAGTTTTCGGTTCAGTGTTACGGTTGGAGATAGCGTCAGGGTCAGGTTAGGGTTGGGCTTGAACTTCAGGTGTCCGCCTAGGGTTAGGGTTAGGTGTATGGTTTGATTTAGGCTTCAGGTTAGGTTAGGTTTGAACTTAGTTTGAGGGTGTAAGTTTAGGGCTACTGTTATTTTTCGGGTATCTGTTATGGTTGGAGTTAGAGTCAGGGCCATTTTAGGGTTGGGGTTGAGCTTAAGGTGTCCGCCAAAAGTTAGGGTTAGGTATATGGTTTGAGTTCGGCTTCAGGTTAGGTTAGGTTTAAACTTAGTTTGAGGGAGTAAGTTTAGGGCGACTGTTAGTTTTCTGGTAATTGTTATGGTTGGAGTTAGCGTCAGGGCCAGGTTAGGGTTGGGGTTGAGCTTAAGGTGTCCGCCTAGGGTTAGGGTTAGGTCTATGGTTTGAGTTAGGCTTCAGGTTAGGTTAGGTTTGAACTTAGTTTGAGGGAGTAAGTTTAGGGCTAATGTTAGTTTTTGGTTCAGTGTTATGGTTGGAGTTAGCGTCAGGGTCAGGTTAGGGTTGGGGTTGAGCTTAAGGTGTCCGCCTAGGGTTAGGGTTAGGTGTATGGTTTGATTTAGGCTTCAGGTTAGGTTAGGTTTGAACTTAGTTTGAGGGAGTAAGTTTAGGGCGACTGTTAGTTTTCGGGTAACTGTTACGGTTGGAGTAAGTGTCAGGGTCAGGTTTGGGTGGGGGTTAAGCATAAGGTGTCCGCCTAGGATTAGGGTTAGGTCTATGGTTTCATTTAGGCTTCAGGTTAGGTTAGGATTGAACTTAGTTTGAGGGAGTAAGTTTAGGGCTACTGTTAGTTTTCGGTTCAGTGTTACGGTTGGATTTAGCCTCAGGGTCAGGTTAGGGTTGGGGTTAAGCTTAAGGTGTCCGCCTAGGGTTAGGGATAGGTCTATTGTTTGAGTTAGGCTTCAGGTTAGGTTAGGTTTGAACTTAGTTTGAGGGAGTAAGTTCAGGGCTACTGTTAGTTTTCGGTTCAGTGTTACGGTTGGAATTAGCGTGAGGGTCAGGTTAGGGTTGGGGTTGGGCTTAAGGTGTCCGCCTATGGTTAGGGTTAGGTGTATGGTTTGATTTAGGCTTCAGGTTAGGTTAGGTTTGAACTTAGTTTGAGGGGGTAAGTTTAGGGCTACTGTTTGTTTTCGGTCCAGTGTTACGGTTGGAGATAGCGTCTGGGTCAGGTTAGGATTGGGCTTGAAGTTCAGGTGTCCGCCTAGGGTTAGGGTTAGGTCTAAGGTTTGAGTTAGGCTTCAGGTTAGTTTATGCTTGAAATTAATTTGAGGGAGTAAGTTTAGGGCTAATGTTAGTTTTCGGTTCACTGTTACGGTTGGAGTTAGCCTGAGGGTCAGGTTAGGGTTGGGGTTGAGCTTAAGGTGTCCGCCTAGGGTTAGGGTTAGGTGTATGGTTTGATTTAGGCTTCAGGTTAGGTTAGGTTTGAACTTAGTTTCAGGGCGTAAGTTTAGGGCTACTGTTAGTTTTCGTTTAACTGTTACGGTTGGAGTAAGCATCAGGGTCAGGTTAGGTTTGGGGTTGAGCTTAAGGTGTCCGCCTAGGGTTATGGTTAGGTGTATGGTTTCATTTAGGCTTCAGGTTTGGTTAGGATTGAACTTAGTTTGAGGGAGTAAGTTTAGGGCTACTGTTAGTTTTCGGTTCAGTGTTACGGTTGGATTTAGCCTCAGGATCAGGTTAGGGTTGGGGTGAAGCTTAAGGTGTTCGCCTAGGGTTAGGGTTAGGTCTATTGTTTGAGTTAGGCTTCAGGTTAGGTTAGGTTTGAACTTAGTTTGAGGGAGTAGGTTTAGGGCTACTGTTAGTTTTCGGTTCAGTGTTAGGGTTGGAGTTAGCGTGAGGGTCAGGTTAGGGTTGGAGTTGGGCTTAAGGTGTCCGCCTAGGGTTAGGGTTAGGTGTATGGTTTGATTTAGGCTTCAGGTTAGGTTAGGTTTTAACTTAGTTTGAGGGATTATGTTTAGGGCTACTGTTATTTTTCGGGTATCTGTTATGGTTGGAGTTAGAGTCAGGGCCATTTTAGGGTTGGGGTTGAGCTTAAGGTGTCCGCCCAGGGTTAGGATCAGGTCTGTGGTTTGAGTTAGGCTTCAGGTTAGGTTAGGTTTGAACTTCGTTTGAGGTAGTAAGTTTAGGGCTACTGTTAGTTTTCGGTTCAGTGTTACGTTTGGAGATAGCGTCAGGGTCATGTTAGGGTTGGGGTTGAGCTTCAGGTGTCCGCCTAGGGTTAGGGTTAGGTCTATGGTTAGAGTTAGGCTTCAGGTTAGGTTAGATTTGAAATTAGTTTGAGAGAGTAAGTTTAGGGCTAATGTTATTTTTCGGTTCATTGTTATGGTTGGAGTTAGCGTGAGGGTCAGGTTAGGGTTGGGGTTGAGCTTAAGGTGTCCGCCTAGGGTTAGGGTTAGGTGTATGGCTTGATTTAGGCTTCAGGTTAGGTTAGGTTTGAACTTAGTTTGAGGGAGTAAGTTTAGGGCGACTGTTAGTTTTCGGGTAACTGTTATGGTGGGATTTAGCGTCAGGGCCAGGTTAGGGTTGGGGTTGAGCTTAAGGTGTCCGCCTAGGGTTAGGGTTATGTCTATGGTTTGAGTGAGGCTTCAGGTTAGGTTAGGTTTGAACTTCGTTTGAGGGAGTAAGTTAAGGCTACTGTTAGTTTTTGGTTCATTGTTACGGTTGTAGTTAGTGTCAGGGTCAGGTCAGGTTGGGGTTGAGCTTAAGGTGTCCGCCTAGGTTTAGAGTTAGGTGTATGGTTTGATTTAGGCTTCAGGTTAGGTTAGGTTAGAACTTAGTTTGAGGGAGTAAGTTTAGGGCGACTGTTAGTTTTCGGGTAATTGTTAAGTTAGGAGTTAGCGTCAGGTCCAGGTTAGGGTTGGGGTTGAGCTTAAGGTGTCCGCCTAGGGTTAGGGTTAGGTCTATGGTTTGAGTTAGGCTTCAGGTTAGGTTAGGTTTGAACTTAGTTTGAGGGAGTAAGTTTAGGGCTACTGTTAGTTTTCGGTTCAGTGTTACGGTTGGAGATAGCGTCAGGGTCTGGTTAGGGTTGGGGTTGAGCTTCAGGTGTCCACCTAGGGTTAGGGTTAGGTCTATGGTTTGAGTTAGGCTTCAGGTTAGGTTAGGTTTGAAATTAGTTTGAGGGAGTAAGTTTAGGGCTAATGTTAGTTTTCGGTTCAGTGTTATGTTTGGAGTTAGCGTGAGGGTCAGTTTAGGGTTGGGGTTTAGCTTAAAGTGTCCGCCTAGGGTTAGGGTTAGGTGTATGGTTTGATTGAGGCTTCAGGTTAGGTTAGGTTTGAACTTAGTTTGAGGAAGTAAGTTTAGGGCGACTGTTAGTTTTCGGGTAACTGTTATGGTTGCAGTTAGCGTCAGGGTCAGGTTAGGGTTGGGGTTGAGCTTAAGGTGTCCGCCTAGGGTTAGGGTTAGTTCTATGGTTTGAGTTAGGCTTCAGGTTAGGTTAGGTTTGAACTTAGTTTGAGGGAGTAAGTTTAGGGCTACTGTTAGTTTTCGGTTCAGTGTTACGGTTCCAGATAGCGTCAGGGTCAGGTTAGGTTTGGGGTTGAGCTTCAGGTGTCCGCCTAGGGTTAGGGTTAGGTCTAAGGTTTGAGTTAGGCTTCAGGTTAGGTTAGCTTTGAACTTAGTTTGAGGGAGTCAGTTTAGGGCTACTGTTAGTTTTCGGTTAACTGTTACGGTTGGAGTTAGCGTGAGGGTCAGGTTAGTGTTGGGGTTGAGCTTAAGGTGTCCGCCTAGGGTTAGGCTTAGGTGTATGATTTGATTTAGGCTTCAGGTTAGGTTAGGATTGAACTTAGTTTGAGGGAGTAAGTTTAGGGCGACTGTTAGTTTTCGGGTAACTGTTATGGTTAGAGTTAGCCTCAGGGCCAGGTTAGCTTTGGGGTTGAGCTTAAGGTGTCCGCCTAGGGTTAGGGTTAGGTCTATGGTTTGAGTTATGCTTCAGGTTAGGTTAGGTTTGAACTTAGTTTGAGGGAGTAAGTTTAGGGCTACTGTTAGTTTTCGGTTCAGTGTTACGGTTGGAGATAGCGTCAGGGTCTGGTTAGGGTTGGGTTTGAGCTTCAGGTGTCCACCTAGGGTTTGGGTTAGGTCTATGGTTTGAGTTAGGCTTCAGGTTAGGTTAGGTTTGAAATTAGTTTGAGGGAGTAAGTTCAGGGCTAATGTTAGTTTTCGGTTCAGTGTTATGGTTGGAGTTAGCGTGAGGGTCAGGTTAGTGTTGGGGTTGAGCTTAAGGTGTCCGCCTAGGGTTAGGCTTAGGTGTATGATTTGATTTAGGCTTCAGGTTAGGTTAGGATTGAACTTAGTTTGAGGGAGTAAGTTTAGGGCGACTGTTAGTTTTCGGGTAACTGTTATGGTTAGAGTTAGCGTCAGGGCCAGGTTAGCTTTGGGGTTGAGCTTAAGGTGTCCGCCTAGGGTTAGGGTTAGGTCTATGGTTTGAGTTATGCTTCAGGTTAGGTTAGGTTTGAACTTAGTTTGAGGGAGTAAGTTTAGGGCTACTGTTAGTTTTCGGTTCAGTGTTACGGTTGGAGATAGCGTCAGGGTCTGGTTAGGGTTGGGTTTGAGCTTCAGGTGTCCACCTAGGGTTTGGGTTAGGTCTATGGTTTGAGTTAGGCTTCAGGTTAGGTTAGGTTTGAAATTAGTTTGAGGGAGTAAGTTTAGGGCTAATGTTAGTTTTCGGTTCAGTGTTATGGTTGGAGTTAGCGTGAGGGTCAGGTTAGGGTTGGGGTTTAGCTTAAGGTGTCCGCCTAGGGTTAGGGTTAGGTGTATGGTTTGATTTAGGCTTCAGGTTAGGTTAGGTTTGAACTTAGTTTGAGGAAGTACGTTTAGGGCTACTGTTAGTTTTCGGTTCAGTGTTACGGTTGCAGATAGCGTCAGGGTCAGGTTAGGGTTGGGGTTGAGCTTCAGGTGTCCGCCTAGGGTTAGGGTTAGGTCTATGGTTTGAGTTAGTCTTCAGGTTAGGTTAGCTTTGAACTTAGTTTGAGGGAGTCAGTTTAGGGCTACTGTTAGTTTTCGT